>OZ025296.1:99057911-100257911 GCA_964019185.1 Maratus speculifer | reverse complement strand
ACAATAATTTCCCAGATCCTTCAGAAACATGAAATGTCTCATGTGAATATTTTTTTTTTATTTAATATTTAAAAAGTGAATAGTATATGTCTATTTTCACTGCTGAAAATCAATTGAAAATGTAATTAAAAGTAAATTTTTAAATTAAACTATTTACAATATTATTTTTTAGCTAATTTAAAAATGACGTAATTTCTCCAATTATGGCGGATAACGCATTTATTATTTACTATTTTACTTGTCTTGTAATACTCGCATCTAAACATAGTCTTATGAAGAAAATTTTAATATTTTCCCGTTTTTCAACTCGTAATTATTTAACTCTCATAAATTCCCATGCATAGTTTTTGCTTCTATAAAACTTTTTTTTAATGTAACGATTTTAACGAAACTTAGCATTCATTGTAAAAACTGTCTTCATCAGTATGTTACTCAAGCATTTGTCTATAATAGCATCATTTTCACATTTTTCTATGCAATACTTTTCTTAAATTATCGGAGAAATACCCTAGGTCATTAAAATATTATTGTCAGTGACGGAAACATCGCTAGCTTTTTTTTCCAAGTAGCGTGATACTTATTTATTAAATAATGTACCTTCCAATCTATAATATATAAATGTATAAACTTATACTAGGTTTACTATTTATGTTTAATAAGTTTTTAAGTGTATATGTTTACATTTAATGACCTAAGTAAACATGGTCTTACATTTTAGCAATTGCTAGATTATATACTTAGAAACAGTAACTTATAATTGTACATGCTGTAGTTTATACTAGAAAATGAACTATCATATATGGAAGCATATACTACCTTATATTTAACAGTGTACATTTTATAACACGAAGAAAATACAGCCAGAAGGTCAACACAAGGAGTGTATGTAATGGCGTCAATGGGGTTCGAACCCACAATCTACGCTCGCAGGCGATTAGGGGGGGGGGTGCCTTGACCACTCAGCCACGGAAGGCCCCAGATAACGGAATGTCTCCGTTCTTTCTTTCTATCTCCATCCCTTTCGTTATTTTCAGGAAATATGTTGAAGTTCTCTTATATATATATATATATATATATATATTAGTATATTATTATTCCGGAGAAAACCTTGAAAACTGAAATAATGTTTTTGTCAAAATATAAAAATTTCTTTACACTATTTAAAAATTACTTTAACATTTCAAGTAAGTGCATCATATAAATTTCATAATTGTTTCTCATTTAAGAAGCGCTTTTAGTAAAACCGTGCTTATTAAGCACATGAAACATAAGTTATGTTTCTTAAATGTGCTTTTTATACTTAAACGGATATAATTTTATTTTTATCGTGAAGTGCATTCAGTATAATTCCTAATTAATGTAATTTGCTATTTATTTATTATTTCGCATTTTAATCTAAATAATAAAGACGTCCACTAAATTCATATGTATTAAAAACAAAGGATTTACTACGAACTTCAACTATCAAGATCGATAGCACAATATAATAATAACACCTTTAAAAGAGAATAATAAAGTATGTTTTTCCTGTTGGTTTAAAAGTTAAATGCTTTTAATTTTTTGGACTGTTCTAACAAATTGTACTGAAACTTTTAGAGAGTTATCCAAATATTTCATTAAATTATACAGACATTAGTAAAAAGCATTATTAGTTGAATGTGGGAAGGTTAATTTTCTTCTCAGCTGAATTAAGAAATCAGAAAGAATACTTTCTGACACATCTTCGACTTTAATCTGAAGTATAATTAGACAGTTAGCTGAAGTCTGAGACAATATATTTCGATGTTTTAGACGTAATTACATATTTAAATGTTATTTAACTTCTAAAGTATTGCTTTGCTTTACGTTTTAATCACGTGTTTGAGAAAGAAAGCTAAATGAAATTTTCCGTTAAATGGATTCATTTTTGTTTAAAATTACATTTAGAATATCAGATATCACATAATAATAGTAGATATCTGACTGGCAGAACTTTTTTAAACTAAGTACATTTCAAATAATTTTACATTAATTTTCTTGGTGCTGCTTGGGAACAAATTCTTTATTATTTTCCTTATTTCTTAAGTTTTTAATTAGTGAGAAAATCTCAAAAAATTAACGTTTAAATTATTTGCATGTATTAAGCGCATTAACCCTGATATTATTAAGATCAAATTATAACTTAAATGCATAAAATTTTAAAAGAGGTGACAACATAGGTAATTTAAACCACACAATTTTCGTCAATTACCATCTACAGTCCGAAAGTTATCTGAATTCTTTCAGCAGGCCTATATATGAAAGGTAGATATGCATCTACAAATTACATACATGTAAAATTATTTCATTTAGGAAATACATACCACATTTGGAAATATCTTTCAGCAATTCCGACTATAGAAAGTAGTATGTGATTTTTTTTTCGCAGCCCTGTATGCAAGGTATTAAATTTTACACACGATGAGTAACCTGCAAAAGAACAGTAAAAATTTAAAATTTATATCAAAATTGAAAATGTACTTCCATTACATATGGCTCAAAGATGTGTTCTAACTGTAATATATTTATTTTGTGTGTCTCCGTGATGTAAAGATAAATGCAGTGTTTACCTTATTCTATAGCAATAATCTCGAATGAAATTAAAAAATTCAATACATTTGAAACAACAACGGGAAAACAATTTTCCGTCATTGGCCATCATGTAACGGAAATTCTTTTGAGTGCCCCTGTACATAAAGTATTAATGCACGTGCTTCAAAATTTCTAAAAATTGCGCCATCTCTTCCTAATTGGAAATTCTATAAGCCCTCTAAATAAGCCCATAAAGTATTGATGCACGTGCTTCAAAATTTCTAAAAATTTCTCCATCTCTTCCTAATTGGAAATTCTATAAGCCCTCTAAATTCTTTGGTCGAATTTTAGAATACTCTGTTCAATTTTACAACCGAAAATGAAGATAAAATTATTATTTACTAATAAAAGCTCAACGTCACCTTTATTCCCATTAATCTTGGTTGTGGATTAAAATACTTCTAGTAAGTGATACTCTTACATCAATTATAATTTTAAAACACTGAAAGCGGGATAATATAGTGAATACTTTTGCCTTAATTACATTTCCTAAACAGGTTTCTGCGCAAATACTAGAAACACTTTTCAAAAAAATGTTAAATATTAAAACATGCCATCCGATATGAATATGTTGGTATTTTCCGTTGTCACTACTTCTGATTGTGTTAATTCTGCAAACATTGCTGCTAAGAGAATGTTCCCTTATATAAGTTCATTTTTACTGCTTCTTCTGATTGTTTGTTTGTTTGTTAAATAATACACATAATAAACGTTTTTTATTACTGAATTTTCTATACTTTGAAGTAACGTTATACAGGGTGTCCACTCTCAAAGGTCGACGGTGGCTAATTTCTTAACGGTTATAGTCGTCAGTTAAAAATTTGTTTTAAATGAGGAAAAGAAATATTTTAAAAGCGATTAGGGTCAATACAAGCATTTTTGAGAAAATTATTAAATGAAAATTTTTGTACAGTGCCACGGTCCTATAAGTTATGTTTACAAAAAATTTCTTGATACACAGACAAGTAAGACAAAAAAGTTCCATTATTATATAAATAAAATTGACCCAGTTTAAAACTGGCGCATATTTTATGCTGCAAGTTAGGAGCCATTTACAAATTTTCGAGAATATTATTTCGTCATAAACATTAAAAAAGGAGTTGAAAGGAAAATTAAAATTGCAATGTAAATTTAAAATATTTAATTATTCTAAATTTTTAATGCAAAATATATAGATTGTAATAAACATAAACAAAAAAAACGTAATTTTTATTAAATAAAATTATGAAAATTAACAGTATCAACTTTTTACAAAATGATACATATTTGTAAATGTTATTAGATTACACTAACATGAATAAGGTGTTTTAGATCATTCTTTTTAGCTTTTGTTATTTGATTATTAAGTATTCGGTAATAATGAATCTAGCACTGATTTTTATTCTTTATTATCACGTAAATATTTTTTGCAAATTGTAAATATTAAAGTAAAAAAAATAATAAATCGAAAATCTGATACTATGAAATAGATGTGATTATTGTGATTTTTTACTTTTGATAATTGCCTTTTATGTATTTTTTTGCCACTGAATCCAAAAACGGCCTTCATTTTTAGTTATCAAGTTAAGATCTTTCGCTATATGTAAACTTCAAAATTATAAAAGTTCACACTTAAAACTAAACTTCTTCAATCACCTCATCGGATCTTTCACCTTAGCTGTAAGAATTCAAGTATTAGTCAAAAAATATGAATAAATTGTTAAATTAAATTAAATTTTAAAAGTTTTAAATGTGTTTTGTATTATCAGATTTTAGCTACATATTAATTATGACATTTCCGATTTGCTAAAAATTCGAACATGATGGTTAAAATGAAGGTCGTTTTCAGATTTAGTACTAAAAATGTACACAAAAATCAATTATCAAAAATTAAAAACACAGCCATGTCCTTTATTTTATAATGTAAGATTATTTTTTTTTAATTTTGACAATTTATGATTTATGAAAAAGCCTGACATGATGTTTAAACCTTATGATAATTTTCGGATTCAGTGATAAAAAATACATATAACTTAAAATACACAAACATCGCATCTTTGTGATATCTAATTTAAAACATTTTCTTATCCTTCTTGACGGTAAAGTGTCAAAATATTTTTGTGTTACCCTGTAAAATACGTATAAATGTTCAGCAACCACCAAAAATCAAAACAATATTAGATTGTCATCGGATTTACTTCGGTATGTAAAATTTAATCTCGATCAGGTATTTAAAAGTGAGTTAAAGTTGAGGTACAAATTTTGAACCGCAAAAAACAGGTTACGATTGTTGAAGTTAAATAAAAACTTATAAAATAACATAAATTAACTTTTGTTTAAAGAAATCATGAAAAGAGACCGTCCTAAATCATTAAAAAATAAAACATATGGTAAAATACAACTATTTGAGACAGTCAAAAGCTTAATAAAAGTTTCGATTTGGACGCATCTTTTGATCTTTAAAACTTTTGAAGAAAGGGTGCGATGAAATGATTCCGAATTCCACAGCTCGCTGCCTTCGTTTATTTTTTCTAAGCTTTTCACTACTCATTTAATTATAAACAGAAGTTCTCTTATACGTCCATTAAAAACATTTCAAAAATATATGTTTTCCAAAACACACCCAAAATATATATTAAAATATTTAATTGCTAAAAAGGACGTCAAATATATGTCAGACATTGGACGCACTTTTTAGCAATTAAATATTTTAATATGTATTTTGGATGTGTTTTGGAAAAAATATATTTTTGAAATTCTCACTACTCTTCAAAACTAGCATCTTTATATGCAATAAAAATCTACGATAAATATTTCATTTTAAAATACATTAAAACCCCGATCTATCGTTCCCGCATTAATCGTTTCATTTCTTCGCCCCTGCAGAAATTATATTTAAATAATGTTAACAAAATCCGCAGGCTTCGTTCTTTTCAAATGATTTTCCCGCATTCATCGTTGTAATTTTTTTTCTCAAAACCGAAATGAAATTGAAAGTCTTGCGAATCCATATGACATACAATCTGGAATTATTTTTTCCTACGATAGCTCATTTATGCTATTTGTGTTATGGATAGCGACAATAATGCACATGAAGAGTAGTTGTATATGACAGAGGTTGTGATTACATTTCCATTGATCAAAATATTGCAACAAGTGGTGTTCTATATATAAAGGAAATGTGTGCTAATGCACAAAATGAAATTATGGCTAAGAAGCAAAGCATAACGCTCGTGCCGATGCAGCTGAGCCTCCGTTGCCAAATCTGTCTATTGCAATTACGGCTTTGAATCTGTATGGACTCTTAAATATGCGCATGAAATTACAGAAAATGGCCAGAAAATGTTGTATACCTTGAAAATTTATTTTTCTTTAAAAAAGGAACAAAAAACCAAACAAAAGTATTGTTTTTTAAAAAAATATCCATTTAACTTCGATTTATTTATTTATTTTTTTTTTTTACAGTTTAGTAAGAATAAATTAGTATTTATTAGCATACTGTATGCACTGCATGCATTAATAATGCATAATTTGTGCTTTTTCGTGTTTTGAAATTAATTCGCATTAATCATTTTCCCGCATTCATCGTTTTCTTTCCCTAGCCCTTGAAAAACGATGGACCTAGGTTCTACTGTAGTAGTAGAATAGAAATGAATTGAAAATCTGAGAGCTTTCTAAATCATTTTAATTTTCTGTCAAGTTTTAAAGTTTTTATTTTGGAAAATTGAATTTCAAATGCTGCTGTCTCGTGTGCACACTTCTGCTTAATTATTATAATATTTTTTTTTTTCGAATTACATGTTTAAGATAATTCAGGTTTTATTGAATTTCTGTTTTACCGTTGAATATGGAATTTATAATTGTAATTAAACTTTTCCAATTTACCACTTTTTAAACTATATTTTTAAAGTATCATTTATATTCCGATTTATAATATTAAACAATATGCACTTCAGCAATAAGCAAAATACATCATAGATAGCAATTTGGCAAAATATAGTATAGAAAATGTCATTTTTCATATTTATTTTTTACCACGTATTTACAGCATAATAATAAAAAAAATTAAATCTTAATCGTTTAATATGTTGAAGTTTAAAATAACACCGTTTTTAATTTATCTACTCTTTTTAATTTCTTTTCAAAATCACCCAAAAGACTACTTCACATAAGTGCTCTCTCTTCATGTGTCAAAAAAAAAGTTATTTAATGAGATATCTGTCTTAAAGTTTGACACTTGTAAAATGCAAAATGGGTATCTCACATTTTTCTGGACATTTCTTTACAGTTCCCTGAAAAATCGATTTTGTTCCTTATATGCGTTAATCGAACAGTCAGTGTAAGAAATTTGCATTGAAAACTGAATAGAATTAGAACAATTAGAGATCGATCGTTGTGGAAAACAGATAAATTCTGGACCAATTCCATAAGACATTTTGCTTTAAAATATACTTTACTTCAGGTTTTTTTTTTTTTTTTTTTTTTTTTTTTTTTTTTTTTTTTTAACTAATTTCTATTATTTGATTTTTCGTAAAATAATAAAAATATTTTGTGTATAGTTTAACTCAGAAGTTCTGCTTTTTGTAAAGAGCTAAATTAATTTAAAAATCAGCAATTTTTTTTCCTCCCAATAAGAGGGATATTATTCTCCCTAATGAAAAGAAGCTATGCAGCTTTAGGATAGTTGGAAAATAGTTTGTTGGTTTACAATCATCTTAATTGTTTTCAGAGTTAATGAATTTAACTACACAGCTTCGGGTTAGCTGCATAAAGACAATTTTTTTTTCAGTCAACGTGGTATATTTCAAGTTCATTGAAATAAGTTTGTACATTTTTACAGCAAATTCAGCTTTTCAATTTCAATTTTTCAGTTTATGTAATAAACAAGCTGTAAATTGCACTCGAAGCATCGCAAATGAGGTTCGTTGGTACAATATAGAAGTTTTAAAAATATCTAGATCTTGCTGTTATAGTACACAGTACTACAGGGATACAGTATAGTGGTCGAAATCTTTTGTGTGTTCCTGTAAATACTATCTATTTCATATTACACAGGAAATAGCTTATAGTATCCCTCAGCCACGTATAACAATTTCATAAAATGTGAAATATTTTAATATAAAGAAAAATCACCCGAACCTGTGTCATGATATTGTAAATAAGTTTTCCTCAAAAATTTATCCTGAAGTTTTTTCTACTTGATAGAGTTATACAAGATCAACATTTAAAAATTATTTTCAGCTATAAAAACTGATCATTTTACTGTTTTTATAAAACTTGATAAACCGTAAACGCTACTACGAAATATCATAATGATTCCTTTTGTTTGTCTTTAGTTTAATCAAGCTAAAAATTGCGTACTTCTTATAGTCTTTTTTATTAGACATTAAAAATCAAGTTCTTTTTTTCTGATTATGAGCTCTTTTAATAGCTCCTAAAAATTAATTGTTTTGAGTAATTTTAAATTGACCGTGTATTTGCTCCTTTTTTAACACTTTAATATACTTGCAAAGAAAATTCATGCTTTTTTTCTAATCTTCTACTAACATGCTTTATTTGCTTAAAAGAAAGACTGTGTAATTATTTTTTATGTAGCTTGTTGTTTTTCTGTTCATATATTTTAAGTTTGCTGTTTAAAATAATATAAAGAAAATCCTTAAGAGAATATGGTTGCTATACGTGGAAATTGTTTAAAAGAATTGTGTACAATTAATGCTTGTTTTCTGAAGAAAATAAAGTAGAATATGAATAAAATAAAAAAAAATCGAGAAATAAATTTAGATTTTATCTTTCACAGTCCTTTTTAAAAATATGAATAATTTGCATGCAGATATATATAAATTATTTTTTTTAATTGAGAGAAAATAAAGAAATCTGCTATATTATCACAATTGTTTAAATGATATTATTGTTTTTTTATGTGGTGAAAATATCTTTATTTTAACGGCGGAATATCCATATTTATACGTATTACTCTTTACTTACCCTTCAGACGTAGTATAGAGTAAATCTTGCAATCGTTCTGAAAATCGAAACACTTTTTTGTCGGATTTACACGTTTAAGACCTTCAATATTCCGATAAACATACTTAAAAAAATTGTCCGTCTGTCTGTGAACTCTCTATCCCCCGAAAAAAATTGAGATGGAGACTTAAAATTTGTTGTATTCCAAGTATATAATAAGGAAATGAAGCCTTTTAAATATTAGTAACCTCAATTATCCAGAATCAATTTTTTCGATTCTTTAAATATCCGTTCTCATTAAAAGTGCATAGTATTTTTCGAATCTTTCAACATTAAATAGTGGCTGTGCTATTTTTTATTGTTGTGCTGTTTTTCAAATTGATTTGAGTCTTTTTTTCTCTTTGTCATAATTTCGTTAATAAGTTTTCTATAAAAGTTTATCCTGAAAAATATTTTTTCTACTTTATACAGCTTTAGAAAATAAATATCTTAAAAATGCTTGTGGTAGTAAAAAACTATTGTTTTACTGTTTTTATAACACTTGACAATCATTAAAGGCTATTGCGAATTACTATAATGATTCCTTTTCTTTGCCTTTGGTTTCATCAAGCTAAAAATTGAGGACTTCTGATACTATTTTTTCATTATTCTATCAAAATAAAAATCTTTTTTTATGATTATGAGTTCCTTTATTAGCTCTTGAAAAAATAATTGTTTCAAGTAATTTTAAACTGACTGTATATTTGCATTTTTTTTACATTTTAATTAACTTACAAAGAAAATTCATCCCTTTTTCTAATATTATATTAACATGATATGCATTATTTGCTTTAAAGAAAGATCGTGCAACTACTTTTTATGTAGCTTTCTATTCATATATTTTAAGTTTTCTGGTTTAAATATCATGAAAAAAATGCATTCATTACTGTTCAATTAACTGATGAATGGGGGTCAAGAGAATAAGTTATTATAAGTGGAAACTGTTGAGAAGAGTTGAGTACAATGAATACTTTTTAGTGTAGAAAATATAGCAAGATATGAATAAAAAAATCGAGAAATAAAAATAAATTTTATCTTTCACAGTCCTTGTCAAAAATATGAATACATTTGAATGTACACCTATACAACTTTTTTTTTTTTTAATTGAGAGACAATTAAGAAAAACTGCCATTTTAAAACAATTGTTTCATTGCTATTATTCTTTTTTGTGGTAAAAATATCTGTATTTTAATAGCGCAATGTCCATATTTGAGGCCTCAGGAGCCAAGAGGTACAAGTGACAAAAATTTTATTTGGAGTAAATTGAGTTTAAAGATAACGGACGTTAAATTTGAACATCAATAATAATTGGCTAAATTGATATAGGAAACTGCCGCTTGTTTCAATGTGGTCATTGATCTCTTATTTCAATAATTGCGAAAAAAAAAATATGTCATTTTTATTAAGTTGTAAATATTTGTCCGTTTGTCATTTTTATTAAGTATGCAGGACATATTATAGTTCGCGTATGTTTAGATATACGTCACTTATACTCGACCAGTAAAACAGAAAGAAATTCACTATTGCTTGACCAAAACTTATAGAATTATTATAAGTTGAAATTAATGAAATTTTGGTGGTTTCTAGTATCAAAAAATCGTCTGCGTATTTTTAATAAGAGGAATATCTACATTCTAAATTTCGAAAACTATCTGGTAATGAAAGATTCTTCAATGTTTATTTTTTAGATTAATTAGATTAGATTTTCCTTTTACTTTTTTATACCAATGTATACCAATAACTGACCCTAATAACTAATACACAAAATTTTAGGGAGCATCTAGTTTAGTCAAACAATGACTTGTTGCCTATTACTCTTCAATGCATATCATAAAACAGGCAGAAATATTTTGATGTGAATTTCATAATTTAATTACTTACCTATCATACGTAGTATAGGGTAAATCTTGCAATCGTTTTGAAAATCTAAAAAAAAATTGACGGATTTACACGTTTTAGATTCCGGAGATTCCGAAAAACATATTTTTAGAAAAAAAATTGCCGTCCGTGCGTCGGTATGTCTGTCTGTAAACGCTCTATATCCCGAACAAATTGAGATAGAGACTTGAAATTTTGCATATACTTAATATGTAAGAGTGATACGAAACCTACATAATATCAATAACATCGTTTATCCGGAACTATTTTTTTCGGTCTCTCGAAAAATTCGTTCTCATGAATGGTATATAAATATCTTTGATTTTTTTTAAAGGAATAAACGTAAAAGGCAACAAAATAACACAAGTTTTGCATAAAAAACAAAGTCGATCGGATTATTAGTTGTTGAATTATTTGTAATTCTATTTTCCACATTCTTCGATTTTTCATGACCTTGTATTTCCTTCAATATTAAATTCATAGATATATTTAATTGGAAATGAGACACATAATCCGACGCAGTAAACTGGTTTTTAATATGATTATTATTTTTGGAGTTATAAAGATGTTTCTTTTGCTCAATTCGGTAATACTTATTAATTTGGCGTTTGTTATAATTTGTCGAAATTGATTCATCAGCAATTCATTAACAGAGCATTACTATGTTTATTAAAAATATTTAAATATACGTTTAAATTTTGTTTTGGAATTTCAATGCATTTTTTGAATAATTTACACATGTTTTATTTTCATATATTATATTATGCATATCCATTATGGGTAAGTATTACGGTGACCCCCAACGACTAGTTTATCCATATGACGTCTTTCATAAAATAAATCTCTGTCAAAACTATGATCGTTGATTTAGCATTCTCACTATATCTCAGTTTCTATTTTGTAAAAAATCCGTAGTACTGATATACTTTTATTAATAAACATTCAAAATCAAGTTATTTTTTATGATTATGAGTTCTTTTATTAGCTCTTAAAGAATAGTTGTTTGAAGTAATTTTAAATAGACCGTAAACTTGTAGTTTTTTAACGCTTTAATAAACATGCAAAGAAAATTCATGCTTTTTTTATAATCTATACTAACATGCATTTTGCTGGAAAGAAAGATCGTGCAATTATTTTTTAAAAGCTTATTGTTTTTCTATTCAAGTATTTGAAGCTTGCTGTTTTAAATAACATGAAAAAAATGCCTTCATTATTGTTCAATCAACTGATTAATATGAAGGAATGTCAAGAGAATGAGGCTGCTATAAGTGGAAACTGTTAAAAGAGTTGTGTACAATGAATATTTGTTTTCTGAAGAAAATCAAGTAAGATATGACAAAAAAGTGAGAAATAAAAATAGGTTTTATCTTTCACAATCCTTGTTAAAAATACGAATATATTTTTATAAATTGAATCTCGGTTTTTTTAATCTTTGTACTTTTACATAAGACATAATTCATTACCCGTAGGTTTTTAGCAATTTTGTTAAAGAAAATAAAAGTGTAATACATATAAATATGACCATCGCGCTATTAAAATAAAGATATTTTTACCACATTAAAAAAAGAATAATCGCATTTAAACAATTTTTAACTACCATAAGGCTGCTATAAGTGGCTGCTATAAAAATAAGGCTGCTATAAGTGGAAACTGTTGAAAAGAGTTGCGTAAAATGAATACTTGTTTTCTGAAGAAAATCAAGTAATATATGAGAAAAAAATGAGAAATACAAATAGGTTTTATCTTTCACAATCTTATATAAAAATACGAATATATTTTTATAAATTGAATCTCGGTTTTTTTGAATCTCTCTACTTTTACATAAGACATTAGATAATGCATTACCCGTAGGTTTTTTGTAATTTTAATAAAGAAAATAACAGTGTAATACATATAAATATATGACCATTTCGCTAATAAAATAAAGCTATTTTCATCACATTAAAAAAAAAGAATAATAGCATTTAAACAATTTTTCACCGCCGTATGTTAAGGATGTTTGTAAATTTATATTTGGTATTTTTTGATACAATCGGGAAATCATTTTAAAAGAAAAATGTACACTGTTAAAAATGTCTGTAAAAACACAGAAAAATATCGTGACAATAATATCGATTGAAATATCTAATAAAATTTACACCTGTTCTCGGTTAAATGCATTTAATTGAGTTTCTCAATCATCATTTTTCAGACATTTCCCTATAATGTATCTATTTCCCTGTAGGGATTTTCATGTCTTTACTTAAAAATATTTTTAACAGAAAAAATCTCATTGTTTTTTGACCAAAACTTACAAAGTCACAATAAGTTGAAATTAATGATATGTTGGTGATTTCTCGCATCAAAAAACCGTCTGTATATTTTAAATACTAGGAATATCTACGTTCTAAATTTCAAAAATTTCGAAAATTACCTGACAATGGATGATTTTCAATGTTTATTTTTTAGGTTAAGTGAATTATATTTTTACTTTTACTTTTCTATCACTTTTCTTTTTTGATAGTCTTATTTTGCGAATTAAATAAAATCTTAAATAAAATTTGTCGACTTTTAGAAATCGTATGTCTATCTGTGTAGATAGGGCACAAATTTTGTGGATTTTGAAACCAATAACTAATATTCAAAAAAATCTAGGAAACTTTTCGTTCAGTAAAACAATAATTTATTGTCTATTACTCTTCAATGTACATGATTGTACATCATCATTGAACACAATGTACAGCGGCAACAATGCTGCCAGCACTTTTTGCCGTAAATTTCAGGGATTTTTTTACAGTGCATTAAATAGGCATAAATGCTTTGCTATGAATGAATTTCATAATTTTATTTACCCATAAGACGTCTATCATAAAATAAATTTATAGTAAAACTTTTGCTTTGGTTACTCAACATGGTCATTGATTTACCATATTTTGAAAGTGAACATTCTCACTGTATCTCAGTTTGTGTTTTGTTAAAATGCTTATAGCTGAGAAAATATACATTGAAATTCTCTCTTGGCAAATACTTGTAATGTTGCATTTATTTATTTAACATTATTGCTATGCTCGTGAAATAAAAATGTAAAAACAAAACCATTGCTTATCTATCAAAGCTCATGAAGTTATTTAGAAATTTTAGAAGTTGAAATTAATGAAATTTAGGATGATTTTCGATCTAATGTAATAATCGTCTCTGTACTTTTATTGCCGTAAACTTCTAAAATTTCTAAAATTGTTAGGTACTCTGATAATTGATGATTCTTGAATATTTATGTTTTAGGTAAAATACATTAGATTTTCATTTTATTTTTTTACTTTCTTCAATATATATAAGAAATAAATATAGGACCTTATTCAAAGATAAAAATCACAGTGTGAACATCATTATTGTAGAAATTTTGATTAAGAATTTCCTTTATGCTATTTTGTGTACGCCTACAGTTCGAAAAAACCTTCCTTTTGCTGTAAATAAAAAAATTCTCATACATACTACATTTTTTTATTTACATCTGAAAGTTAAAGCTCACACTGTAAAAAAAAGTGTCGATCTACTAAAAAATTTTTAGTTTCTCTCAGTGATCATTGCTATTACAAAAAAAAAATTTAATCTTACTCAGTTACAAAAACATCTGTAAGAATTACTAGAAAAAAGCTAGCAACGAATAGAGTTAATAGTTTTATATCTTTCATAGCTATTACTAAAGCTCGCTTGGTGTAGCCGTGATAGCCTAGTGGTCATGGCACCGAACTCTAGGCTGAAAGGCCCCGTGTTCTATGCTAGACACCACCAAAGACGCACCGAGTGTACGCTGTGTAAGTACTCGTTAAATAAAAGGATTATGAGAATCCTGTCACAGCAGTTACCATGGGTAATGATCTCAGGACTTTCCCTCCCCTTCAGAAGCATATCAAAATTCAGCAGGTGGCAATGCTTGATGTTGCCATCTATTGAGGCTTTGTCGAATTTGGAATAGTTACTAAGAATATGTGAGTTATGGTTACTAAAAGTAATTTTGGAGCTGTTACTAAAATTTGCTTGGTGGCTTATACTAAAAAGTTTTAAGTTACTTATACCAAAAATTCTTTTGCTCAGTTTACAAAAAAAAAAAAAAAAAAAAAAAAAAAAAATGTTTGTTTCATTTGCAAAAAAAGTTTGGAATGGTTATTATTTATACTGTGAGTAATGGTTACAAAAAAATTCTGTGGAATACAATTTTACTAAAAATTTTTTAGTAACCTCATGCATTTTTTTACAGTACACGATGTATAACGATAGAAAACCAACGTTTCAAAAAACACAAAAAAAAGAATTATTTGAGCATTTCTAAAAATTGGTTTTTTATCTTTATACTGGTATTATAATAGTCACGATGGACATTCAACTTTGATATTTGTTTTACAAAAGTTGTTCTTTGGCTACTGAACTAGTCTTTACTTTACCATATTTGAGGATCAGAATTCTTGCGGCATTTCAGTTTCTAATTTAAAGAAAAATACTTTTATTGCAGCTAAAAATATATATATTGAATTTATATTTTCACAAATAAGTATAATTTTACAATTATGAAACTGCAATATCTTTTTTTAAAATATTTCTGAAAATATTTTTGAAAACATGTTTAATCACTGATAATCCCATTAATTTCATTTTTTGATGGAATATCTCGGCTTCCATTAATACAGCTTGTTGAATCTAATAATAACAAAAAAAGTGACATTGTGAATTGTAAAAATATACATATATAGGGGAGACTCTGGCATATTCGAACAAATGGTACACATAAATATAGATTTCCTCATAATTGTGTTAATTTCCATCAACAATAATACTTAATATAGTAAACAGAACATTTTTTTACTCATGTTTCTTGTTTTAAAACCGTCTTCATAGTTCTTTTTTTAAAATAGTTTTATAAATATTAAAAATTGTGCACGTTAATTACTTATGAAATATAAATAATTTCTAAGAACATTTCTTGAAAAATGGGAAATTTAAAAAGGGTGAAAATATATAATTATATTTAAATATTTCAATGGAAAAAATATAAATTATTTAATTATTAGATATTTTCCACGAAAAACATGTCATTTTGCTTCCCTCCTTAAGAAATGTATTGAAAATGCAATGAATAACAATCTAAGGAATAAAACGAAAGTTTGCCGATATATAAATGTTCAAGTTATTAGTCTGGAAATTTTTGACATTGTTTCTTTGTTTTACTTTATAAAAGTAGCTGCATATTTTCAGGAAACTCCCAGATATTTTATCGATATTTAATGTTCCTTTCCAGTAATACAATAAAACTAAAATTTGTGATATTATGCTGAAAATAGACTTTTTAATCTTACTGAGATTAACTGCAGAAATAGATTTTAAGAATAATTATTAAAATTATTTTTAAAGTTCTAATTATTCTATTTCAAAATAAGCATTCACGCCTTATTATATTACCTTTCGACAAAACAGTACGTATGAATATTAATATCAGATGCAACTCAGGCGTTATCATTTAAGCAAAATGCATTGTTTGAATTAACCATTCAAATTTCTTTGTGTTCAACAAATATAATCTAATTCCACAAACCGGAAACGTTTTATACAAGTTGTCGGTTCCGAAGTGTAATTATTTTCGAATCATTTAAACGAGTCCACGGTTTTAATAATTTCATTAATCAATTCATGAATGAATGTTTTCGCCAACGAAATGAAATAGCGAGATATCAGCTATCAGTTTTTCAACAGTTGTATTCTTTCGTAGCATAAAGAAGATTAATATGTTAGCATAGTGAAATATTCCTATTCTTAATATGATCTTACGAAATCCTGGATAAATTTGCTATCGAAATAAGCATTCATGTCTTATTGCATTACCTTTCCACAAAAGAGAACGTCTAAATATTAAAATCAAATGCAACTCATATGTTATCATTTAAACAATATGTATTGCTTGAATTAATTTTTCAAATTTCTTGTGCTCAATAAATAGAATCTAAATCCAAAGCAGATACGTTTCAGTGAAGTTGTCTGCTTTGAAATGAAATTAATTTCGAATTATTTAAATGAGTTCACGGTTTTAATAATTTTCGTTCATGAGTTCATGGATGTTTTCGCTAGCGAAATAAAATAGTGCGATATCAGCTATCAGTTATTCAACAGTTGCATTCCTTTGTAACACAAAACAGATTAGCATGTTATTATAATTAAATATTACTATTTTTAGTATTTTCTTATGAAATCCGGGATAAATTTGTATTTAAATAAGCATTCATGTCTTATTGAAGCCGAAAAAAAGGTTTTTTGTGAAATTCGAATATTATATCACTATTAAGAGTTATCTTTTAAAATTTAAAACATTTATATAATTTCAATATGTAGACGAACTATCAAGAAAATTTCAGAATAACAGGTTTATAGAAGATGTTGAACAGAAACTTTCGTGAAACAAATTAAATGTGAGACATTTAGAATTTGAAAAAAAACACCGATGGATTTTTTTTATTTATACAATTTTTGAGAAAGCAAAACGGTTAACAGAAAGAAGTAATAGTACATGAGCATTGTTCTTAGATAATTTTGTTTCATACTTACAAAATTCAAAGGAAAAACATCAGTTATATGATTATTAGTATATATTGACCGCAACAAAAATGACTCTTTGTTTTCTTTCATGTGTATACGGTGCTAGTCTTTAAAAAATTAATAAATAACAATCCAAGTACATTAACCGAAAATTTCCTTATATATAGATATTCAAATTATCATTTTGGTGATTTTTGACATTTTTTCTTTTCTTTACTTTTTAAAAATAGTTGTAAATTTTTAGGAAATTATCAGGTATTTTATTGATAAATAAAATTAATACAATAAATAAAATTCGTTATGTTATACCCCAAAACAGAATTTTAATTTTAATGAGATTAACTGCAGAAATAGATTTTAAGAATAATTATTTAAAATTACTAATAAAGTTCTAATTATTCACTATCAAAATAAGCATTCATACCTTACTGTATTACCTTTCGACAAAGCAGAACATATGGACATTAATATGAAATGCTACTCAGGTGTTTTCATTTAAACAAAATGCATTGTTTGAATGAACGTTTCAAATTTCTTTGTTTTCAATAAACAGAGTCTAATTCCACACAGCGGAAACGTTTTAATGAAGTTGCCGGCTTCAAAAGGAAATTAATTTTAAATTATTTGAACGAGTTCATGGTTATAATACTTTTCGTTAATGAATTCATGGATGTTTTCACGAGCTAAATGAAATAGTGTGATATCAGCTATCAGTTATTCAACGGTTGCATTCTTTCGTAGCCCAAAGCAGATTAGTATGTTAGCGTAATTAAATATTACTCTTTTTATTATGTTCTTACAAAATGCTGAATGAATTTGAATAAGTAGGAGTGTAGCTGTAGTAATTTTAGAAATAATTTATTTTGTATTCCTAGTTCATTTCAGAGTAATATATAAAACTTAATTACGTAACTGACACATATGAATGCTCAAATAACGATATCTTACTCACCCATAATAAATAGTATAGGGAAACCCTTACAATCGTTTTGAAATTTGAAAAAAAAAATTAACGGATTAACAAGTTTCAGATACTGGAGATTCCGAAAAACATACCTTTAGAAAAAAATTGCTCTCTCTCTCTCTGTGTGTGTGTAGGTGCGTATGTTTCTCGGCCTGTCAGTCTTTCTGTAAGCGCTCTATCTCCCGAACAATATGAGATAGAGACTTGAAATTTGGTGTGTACTTAGTATACAATAATGGTAAAAAGCCTATTGAATATCAGTATCCTCGATTATATGGAACTTTTTTTGGGACTCTCTAAACATTCATTCTGATGATAAGTATAAAGAATTTTCGAATCTTTTTTATTTTAAGTAGTTGCTGTAAAATAAAATAAAAAATATATATATTACATAAAGAATGAAGTCAATCGAATAATAAATTGTTGTGATATTTATAACCTTATTTTCTACGCTCTTCGATTTATGACTCTGTATTTCAAACAAATTTCAATTTAAATATATATTTAATTGGAAATGTGAGCTTCCATCCGATTCAATAAACTGTTAGTTATAAGGTGTATCATTTTTGGAGTTATACGGATCTTTCTTTTACTACATGATTATTTCGTCGACTAAAGAACTATCGCCAAATTTTAAGATTAAATGCCAATAATGGTATATCGTAAATATCACATGCGCTTGATATTAAATATGCTATATGCGTTTGTTTTTCATAACTTATGTTTAATTTGACGTTTTTGTATTTTTATTTATCTTTTACTGATTTTATTTGTTCTTTCGCTATTTAAAATAAAAATTATACCAATTTTTATAATTTACGAGTAGTTTGGCAATTTATATTGTTTGTCGAAGTGAATAGATAGGATAATAAACTATTAACCTCAATTCCGTAATAGAGCATTACTTTGTATTAAAAATATTTAAATATACGTTTAAATTTTATTTTAGAATTGCAATACATTTTATAAATAGTTTACACATGATTTATTTTCGTATTTTATACTATACATATCCATGATAGTTAAGTATTACGATTGCCACTAATGACTAGTTTTTTAATGTAATAATAGCCTCTGTACAAATAGACACATTGCGGGAGAAAAAATAAAGTGTGATAAAATTTACAATCATGAAAAAAATACCTCTACAAACTCCTCCTGAAATTATCGTAGAAGAAAGTTACTACCCGTCCCACATAGCATGCATGTTCACAGTGACGTCACAGTGACGTCACTGTGAGTCACTGTGGTCACGTCACATCTGTGACCAAAATGCCACTCCTCAGTGACGTCACATTGTGACTGAAATGTGACGTCACATCTGTGACCAAAATGCCACCCCTCAGTGACGTCACATTGTGACTGAAATGTGACGTCACATCTGTGACCAAAATGCCACCTCTCAGTGACGTCACATTGTGACTCAGATGTGACTTTCTTAGAAAACTTTAGAAAATTACAAAAATTCTCCAAACCATGTTATTTACTGGTAAAAAAACGTGTTTTCTGGCATTGCAGAAGAATATTGTGCAATCGCTCTTATGTCACACATTACATGCACTGCATGTAACATGTACTGTACGTCATATCACATATATGAGATAAACCTCCCATCATATGAAACTAAGCACCCAGCAATGAACCTATCAGTGAAACTTCCATTTAAGAGCCCACAATAGTCACAGAAAAATTACTCAAAAAGACCCGGATGACCATGTAAAGTCTATGGGAGCGTTCTTTTCTAATATCTCGCTCAAATTTTAATATTTTTGCATGATTTTTTTGCACAAGATAGCTGAGAGCAATCCACAACCGGGCTAGTTTTTACTTTTTCAATTTTTGTTTCAGATTTTCTTTAAAAAATTACTTTAACTTTCGAAACCGGTTTAAACCGGTTCTGAAACTGAAACTATCGTAATATAAAAAATATATAACCAAAATCGAAAAAGTAAAAACTAGCCCGGTTGTGGATTGCCCTCAGCTATCTTGTGCAAAAATATCATGCAAAAATATTAAAATTTGAGCGAGATATTAGAAAAGAACGCTCCCATAGACTTTACATGATCATCCGGGTCTTTTTGTGTACTTTT
This sequence comes from Maratus speculifer, assembly GCA_964019185.1. Lineage (NCBI taxonomy): Eukaryota > Metazoa > Arthropoda > Arachnida > Araneae > Salticidae > Maratus > Maratus speculifer. The sequence goes on along the minus strand of OZ025296.1, from coordinate 100,237,826 downwards.
TCTGTGACTATTGTGGGCTCTTAAGAGCCCACAATAGGTTCACACAGAGAAGATCCAAATTACTAATTCCAAAATTTAGACAATCAGCAGGACCGTAATTATCGCCTCCCACCCCCCATCCCCATTTAGGGAGGCATAGAATTAAGCTATTGCAGATTTTAGAGTCGGATAATAAGAATTTTAAATTTCAAACTGTTTGTCACTTATGATTGTCACTTACACAAAAACTTTGACAAATTTGAGAGACATAACTCAACTAATAACAACACTGAGAAACTTGTCATTAAACCGAGTATAAAGAGTGCCAAGAGCGTGTAACTAGGATGGGGAACAAGGAGTATACGCAAAAAAAACTTTTTTTTCTCATGCCAACCAAATGTTACCCGAGATAGTTTGGAAGAACAAAAAATATGCCCCATTTCCAAGGGGGCAGGTAAACCCCACTCTTGACGGAAAGGCGACCATAGCCCAAATGTATCTTAAGTTTCAAAATGAGGATTTACAATAAAATAGAACGAGAATTGGACATTTTAAAAATTCCATGCATACTTTGAACGGCCCATTTAGTAAAGATTGGCGAGGAAGGGGGGGGGGAGGCGAGGGATTAGAACGGACGAACTTGAAAAAAAAACATAATTCACTAATAACCCAAATAACTGAGCTTCTAAACAAAAATATAGTGTTTAACTTAGCGTTGAATTCATGGGGTGGCCCGCGGGGAACATGCATTCTTTGAAACTATAAAAAATACCAAGAGCATGTAACTAGGTGGAGAGAGGGGTAGTAACAGAAAAAAACGAGGCGATAAAAGCTTTATAACGATATGTTACATGAGATGGTATGGAAGAAACAAAATATATGCCCCCCACCCAGGGGGGCAAGGTAAATCCCAAACGGACAAAAGGGCAACCCCGGCCCAAATGTATCTTTTGTTGAGGTTTCAAAATATGGATTTATAACAAAATAGAACAAGGATTAGACTTTTTTAAAATCGCAGTCAATATTTGAATGAACCTGTAAGTTTAGATTGGTAAGGAAGGGGGGGGGGCGGTAGGACGGGCGAACATGAAAAAAAAAATAGTGGCACTCTGAGAGTGCCGATAGAAGTGAAACCTTGAACAATTACGTGGGTATTTTTTGAATCGTTAGGATATATAATGTTGAATCGTCAGGAAATACTTTTAAATGAATAAAAAAAAGTTCTATAATATTAAAGAATATATTAATATCTATTTAAAAAAAAATGTGTGTGGCACTCGGGGACTGCTGCGGTAAAGCTATTGCATAGCATTTTTTATCAACTTATGCAAAAATACCGCGTCAATATCTGCCGAAGTCTATCGAAGGATACCATGCCGAAGTCTGCCGAACTGAAACGTCGTTAGAAGGAGTGTTAGGATTTTTTCTCGTTACGGAATTCCTAGATTCGGTAGCCGCGCTCAAAGCCCGCGATAAAAGATGTGCAATAGCTTAATAAATTACCAAACAAAATTTGGTCGCGCTACGAAAATTAGATCGCGAGTTATAAGCATTTTAAATTTTTCGACCCTCCCCGTAGGGAGTCTCCTGTCACCAAAAATTAACACTGTCTTATAATAAATTACCAAACAAAATTTGGCCGCCCTACGAAAATTGGATCGCGAGTTATAAGCATTTTAAATTTTTCGACCCTCACATTGGGGGGGGTCTCCTGTCACCAAACATTAACACTATCTCATAATAAATTACCAAACAAAATCTGGCCGCGCTACGAAAATTAGATCGCGAGTTATAAGCATTTTAAATTTTTCGACCCTCACCGTGGAGGTCTCCTGTCACCAAAAATTAACAATGTCTCATAATAAATTACCAAACAAAATTTGGCCGCTCTACAAAAATTAGATCGCGAGTTATAAGCATTTTAAATTTTTCGACCCTCACCGTGGGGGTCTCCTGTCACCAAAAATTAACAGTCTCATAATAAATTACCAAACAAAATTTGGCCGCGCTACGAAAATTAGATCGTGATTTATAAGCATTTTAAATTTCTCGACCCTCACAGTGGGGGGTCTCCCGTCACCAAAAATTAACACTGTCTCATAATAAATTACCAAACAAAATTTGGCCGCGCTATGAAAATTGGATCGCGAGTTATAAGCATTTTAAATTTTTCGACCCTCACCGTGGGGGTCTCCTGTCACCAAAAATTAAGTCTCATAATAAATTACCAAACAAAATTTGGCCGCGCTATGAAAATTAGATCGCGAGTTATAAGCATTTTAAATTTCTCGATCCTCACCTTGGGGGGGGGGGTCTCCTGTCACTAAAAATTAACACTGTCTCATAATAAATTACCAAACAAATTCTGGCCGCGCTACGAAAATTAGATCGCGATTTATAAGCATTTTAAATTTTTTGACCCTCACCGTGGGGGGTCTCCTGTCACCAAAAATTAACACCGTCTCATAATAAATTACCAAACAAAATTTTGGCCGCGCTACGAAAATTGGATCGCGAGTTATAAGCATTTTAAATTTTTTTTACCCTCATCTTGGGGGGGGTCTCCTGTCACCAAAAATTAACACTGTCTCATAATAAATTACCAAACAAAATCTGGCCGCGCTACGAGAATTTGATCGCGAGTTATAAGCATTTTAAATTTTTCGATCCTCACCGTGGGGGTCTCCTGTCACCAAAAATTAACAATGTCTCATAATAAATTACCAAACAAAATTTGGCCTCTCTATGAAAATTAGATCGCGAGTTATAAGCATTTTAAATTTTTCGACCCTCACCGTGGGGGTCTCCTGTCACCAAAAATTAACAGTCTCATAATAAATTACCAAACAAAATTTGGCCGCGCTACGAAAATTAGATCGTGATTTATAAGCATTTTAAATTTCTCGACCCTCACAGTGGGGGGTCTCCTGTCACCAAAAATTAACAGTCTCATAATAAATTACTAAACAAAATTTGGCCGCGCTACGAAAATTAGATCGCGAGTTATAAGCATTTTAAATTTTTCGACCCTCACGGTGGGGGGTCTTCTGTCATCAAAAATTAACGCTGTCTCATAATAAATTACCAAACAAAATTTGGCCGCGCTATGAAAATTATATCTTAAGAAACATAAGTTTGAGACTTGATATCCTAATATCTGAAAAATACCGCGTCAATGTCTGCCGAAGTCTACCGAAGGATACCGTGCCGAAGTTTGCCGAACTGAAACGACGTTAGCCGAAGTGTTAGGTTTTTTCGTTACGGAAGTGTTAGGTTTTATCGTTACGGAATTTCTAGATTTGGTCGCTGCGCTCAAAGCCCGTGATAAAAGCTATGCAATAGCTTTAAAAAACCGCGCGATACCATATGTCGAGCTATTGCAGTTAACTCACTATAAGTACTTTCTTACATTTTAAAACGCGATAAATACACCAACCAAAATTAGACCATAGTATCGATACCTTAATCCTTATCCAAAAAAATCATTTTGTATTAATGCCTGTTACAATATCTGTAGATTACTTTTTGAATTATTCAAATCGGACATTCCATTCAAAAGATATTACGAATTTAAAGATGACAATCTAAAGAAATAATAGTGCTGCTGAGTACTCGGTGGCCAATAAGCTTAGGATTACGCGTGCAATCAAACGATTGCGGGTTCGAACCCCAGTTACGCTAATGTGTTTCAATGTTTTTTTTTTTTTTTTTTTTTTGAAGAAGTTTGAAAAATTAAAATTTTAACACATTATGGGTCCGTAACGTGACCTGGAATGATGGAGAAAATTTCTTATGCTAGATTTGTAATGTATGAAGCATAAGCTTTCAATAGACATATTGTATCAAGAAATGAGAAAACCCCCCTCTGCCCCCTTCCCCAAAAAAGGTCCTATAGGGAAAACCAGGAAACTGGAATAGCAAAAAGAACGGCGAGAAATGGTTAGCTATACTAGAATATTTCTCATCACTGTAACTCCTATAGAAGCAAAGTTATAGCCTTTTAAAGATCGAAATGAAGTGAAGAAATAAGCAAAATTAGGTGAGTGATCGACAGGGGGGAGGGGTCCACAGCTCTGGGGGTGCCATGTAGCTTAAACTTTTAAGTTAAAAATGGTAGAGAGTTAAATGAGCGAAATTTTAAGGTGTATATTGGGGGAGGGAGCAAGCCCCCCCCCCTCAATTTTTTTTGTTTCTTTTGAAGAAACAGAACCCCCCCCGGCGGGGCGCAGATAAACCCCAAACGGGCGGAAGAGCGACCCATTATTTATCTTTTGTCAAGGATTTAAAATGTGGATCTAAAATAAAATAGACCGAGAATTGGACATTTTTAAAACTGTATGCATATTTCGAACGGCGCTGTAAGTTAAAACTGACGCGGAAGGGGGGGGGGGATTAGAAGAGACGAGCGTGAAAAATAAAACATAATAAACTAATACTTCAAATAACTGGACTTCTAAGCAAAAATATAACGATTTAACCTAGTGTCGAATTAATGGGGTGGCCCGCAGGGGATTACACCCCCCCCCCCAGAAGTTATAAGATTTTATGCTTTTTAATGCACAAATTGCGATTCCCCCTCTCTTACAGAGCTGTAAAATATGATGCTTTCCTCCGGAGTCGCAGAAAAATACCTGCATTCAACACTGATTTAGCCTAGGAAAAAAAAAAAAAAATCGAAATCAAATCTAAAGATCAAAATCGAATCTAAAGATCGAAATCGAATCTAAAGATCGAAATCGAATCTAAAGATCGACATCGAATCTAAATATCGAAATCGAATCTAAAGATCGACATCGAATCTAAAGTCCGATCTTACGGGCAGAATCGATTCTACATTTTTACTTTCTTTTGTAACTTTACAAGAAGAGAGTATTAGATTCGTGAAAGATTTTGACTTCCCGTTTTTGATGGATTTATATATTTTAGAAGGTCTTTAACACGATTTCATGGTTTTTAAGAAATATCTGTCTGTGTGTGTGTGTCTGTCACTCTGTGAGTCTGTATAAGACAAAAATTTCTGACCGTTCTATCTCAAGAACAAATGCACGGAATTCCACAAAACTTTAGATTTAGTTTAACCTTGATATAAACTGAATCTAATTAATTTTTTGTGCATATAGCCTAACAGGTGGCGCTGCTATGCTGCATTTTTTGTGATTTGCGCAACAGCTATATCTGAATAACGAATGAACGGATTTTCATCACATTTTAGATCCAGTTAGTCCTTGACATGAATTGATGTTTTTTGCATTTTGATGTATATAGCTTCTCAAATGGCGCTGCTATACTGAATTTTTCACAATTTCCACTCAGCGCCATGTGAAAGGGGGGGGGCGAAAGGAAGCGGTCGTTCCGAGCACGGAAATTTAGGAGGCGCCAAATTTTTACTACTAACATCACTTCTAGCCTATCACAAGAAAAAGTTAATAAGGGGGGGAGGGGTAAATTGGAACTTTGTACCGGGCGCAGTTCTCTTTTCGCACGCCCCTGTTTCCATTTTAGCTTTATCTCAAGAACTAATGCACGGACTTTCATAAAAATTTAGATTCAATTAGTCCTTGATATTATATGATACTAATTACATTTTGGTGGAAATCGCTTAAGAGATGGCGCTGCTATACTGCATTATTCGTGATTAACGCAATAGCGCTATCTCAAGAACGAATTTTCATCAAAATTCAGATTCAGTAAATCTCTGACATAGATTAGTGTTATTTAGTTCTTGGTGTAAATTGCCCAACAGGTGGCGCTGATATGCCACATTTTTTATGATTTCGCAATAGCTGTATCTCGCGCTTTCATGGATTTTCATCAAAATTCAGATTCAGCTGGTACTTAATAAAAATTGATCCTGATCAATTTTTGGTGTACATCACTCAACAAAGAACGCTATTTTGCAGGGGGGGGGGGTTCTGAGGTTTCTTTAATTCTTCTATCTTAGAAACTAATACACTGAAATTTTGGAATTGGCACATCCGTCTATTTTATCTACGACTTTTGAAGGAAAATGAAAATTATATTACCTTCAGAGAAATCGATTAAAAATTTTAAAGTATCGATTAAATCGAGTTGGCCGTAGTATCGATTAAATCGATTAAAAAAAAGAAATCGCCCATCACTAATCTATCCTTTTGAATATTGTACATGCACGGAAGTGCAACAAATTTTGCTAAGAAGAATTTTTTTTTAATATGAATATTAATTTAAATGTTAATTGCGTTCTAAAAGAAGGTTCAACAGAAAATTAAAAAAGTAGATAATTTCATTAAATATGCGCTTCGTTAAATGAAAGTTCCACTGTATTTTGAAACTAATTGAAAGTAAAATAGAAATGCGTGAAAAAAAAATTTAACTCAAAATTTTAATTAGGGATACCCTCATAAAACTAATGCGCATGCGCATTCAACTTATAAATCTTCGAAGCTCAAACAACCAATAATAACAAAAAATCACCTGCTTAAAAAATATCGTTTGGCAACAACCAGAATAGTTGACACTAGTGTATTTATTCTTTAGAATATTAGGCCAGCTGCTCTAGTAACTTTGTTATGATGTTATGCGTGTATATTTAGTACGTAAGTTGAAAATTTTTAAAAAGTTATGCAGAAATGCGATCAGTTGACATTTTATATAAAATGCCGGTCCGAAAAAATACATTGTCAGTGGCGTTTCGTTAATATGAGCGCGCCAATGTCAATGTACTTCATTCGGACATTCCGACTTCGAAATTATCTTCGCTATTTGGATTATGAAACTTGAATTAGAGGATAATGCCGTTAAGAAAGAGGTAAGAAAATGTTATTTTTCCTGCTTTTTTTATAATGATTTCTGTGAATTTCGTAAAAAACATGTTATAAAAGGAATAAGTATCATATTAATTTAACTTTTTTGAATCCACTTACCTTAGTAAATTCAATAAATTTAACATTTATTTTGTTGAAATACGGAACAGCATGTCAACGATTTGAAAATAGTTAATAACATTATTTTTAAAATGCACTTTAATCACATTTTTTTAATTACATGGTTAAAATCAAATATTAATAAATTTAAAAATGTATGCATAATCAAAAGTTAACGTTATAATTAATATATAAAGGAGTTTGGGGTTGTTTAACTGTTGAAAATAGTGATAAATATATTAATTTATGCACTAATATTGCAAAAACAAATTTTTTAAAACTTTTTTATTACCTTTCTGAATTTCTCATAATCCCAAAAATTTGATAACTGTAATTCCATGACATTTATTATTTTAAACCATGTATCTAAAATAATTAAGATATTGATTTTGTGATAATAACAATTATTGATTTTAAAAAATGAGTAATTATCGCATTATTTTATTAATTTTTGATATCTTAATTGTTAAATGGTGCTGAAAATAACAATTTTGTTCCATTAGTGTGCTTTCATTAAATCCTGGTTCTAAATAGTCATAAAAACAATTACATGTACTTTTTTGTGGGATGTACATTACTGAAATTTTTAGTGTTTGATGTATTTCTATTATTTTCAATAAAATTTTGTCTAATATTGGGAAGTGAGACTGAGAATACTTAAATACTATTAATAGATTCATCTAATACGAAAAAAAAAATGAAATCTAATAATTATAACTATTAATAAGGAAACTTTTTAAAAATAAATTCCATAAGGATGACCTTTACCGGCACATCTACACTATATGACATATACAATATATATATATGAGTTTAACTACGAATTTAAACCTTGGTGTAATCATACATGCGCACAGGCCACTATAGTAAGGAAATAACTAAGCGTAATACTAGAACTAATTGCCTCATCTTCATTAGTACTCGATTTTTAAATAAAATCTGTATATTACAAATATTGCTCATAAACTTCACGTAGTTTTATCAAAAGATAATTCTATATTATATTTAACAGAATGATTTTAATTGGTAAATTAATCAAACGAATATTAATTTTCCAAAATGAGTAAAAAAATGTTTAGATTAGGATTCGAACTAGAGACCCTCGATGTATGCTGCCAATGCTCTTCCAACAGAGCAACTTAGCACGCACAATTCACCCGGAGAAATATCATTATATACTCATACGAATAGTATGCATTTATCATACGAGTAGTTTGAAAAAAAATTAAAGTATTATTACATAGGGTTATATATAATAATGATAAGTATGCGTTCGTATTCACTGTGTGAATTGTGTGCGTCAGATTCTTCCAGGATAGTTCAGTCGACAAAGTATTGACAATTTGCGCGAAAGACTGCTTAGTTCGAATCCTGACCTGGACACTTTTTCAATCAGTTGGAAAATTACAACAAAAGATAATTAAAAGATATAGGGTAGATGCTCCAGTTTTGGCAACTGCACAAGTTTTGGCCACATTGGAATGATTTACCCTCTATTTAGGCTGTAAATTGATTTTAACAAATTATATGCATTCTTACTCCTTAATCTAACACTCTATTATTATTTTCAATCCCATTTGTTTATTTTTTGATAAAAAATGACTTGCAAAAAAAAAAAAAAAAAAAAAAAGAAAAAAGAAAAAGAAAAAAGTGTAAAACTATAGTGTGCACTCACATATATTAAGGTTTTTGCTTAGGTAACAAGTTTTCACAATCTTTCAATATTAGGGATTTATCGAACTTTATTTGTTCTGAAACAGATTGCTATGAAGCTTTATGAAGTAGGCTTTCTCTCTGTTGCAATTTCATATTTAAATTAATTATTTTTATAGCTTAAAGTAGGGGTGGCCAAAACTACTTGCTTTACGTGCTAGTACGTGCTTTAAATTTGCTATGTGTACCAGTTATGGTCATTGTGTGGCCAAAAATGGCACAACAATATGCTCCACTTTTGGCCACAATACTAATTATAGTGAAAATTTCAGCAATATATTTAGAAATGTTTTATGACTTATAAATTTAAAAGTTCAATAAAATTACAGCATGATTTAGTGGTTTCTTGTATTTTTTCAAAACAAAATGAGGAAGTTGCATAACTTTTGCAAAATTTCAAGCACATGAATTTAGAAATAACAAATAATGTGAAAATCTTTATACTATAAATAGGATTCATTTTAACAAGTTTAAAAAAGACAATTCTGTACTCTTAAAAATGGTCTAGATTAAACACTGTTATAAGATAGGAAGTAAAATTATGGCTTTTCAAAATTCATTGTCAGCTTTTCAAGATTGTTAAGTTTTGTAGTATCTCGTTCTACCTTGCAACACAAGTTTACAGAATGGAGACCAGTTTTTACTATTTTTGAATCTCAAGTAATAGGGTTGTGCTATTTATGATGGCCAATTATCTATATGAGAGATATGGGCCAAAAAAGAAGGGAGATGCCCTCTGTGAAGGTCTTTCTAAGATCCTAGCCAATATTTACACAAGGAAATCTAAGGTTTGAAGAAAACTAACTCCAAATGATTAGGCTGACAGGCAGCTAAGTACGAGGAATTAAAGTTTAAAATCAGTTGAAAAAAATGGATTTTAGAGATTGTCAAAATACTATTTCATGTAAAAATGGAATAATTTCAAGATTCTAGTCATATAACTGTAAATATTGGTATAGTATAACATATGATATATATAAATGAAAATATGCAAAATGTTAAAATAAGCTTTTTATGTCCTATAAGTCTTTTTTATGAATTAAATATATTTTTTGTTTTTAAATTTAAATGTTCAGTTAAAATCAGCTTAAGTATATTTTATTCGATGTTTTTATGATTTCATTTAAAAAAATGCAAATCTTTTTTATACAGCAAACAGATATCTGTGTGGTAAAACAGATTTTGCACAAAAATGCTTTATTTTTACTTATTATCAGTTAAAATGTTTGCAAAATTACAAGATATTAGGGCGGCCAAAACTGGTGCAGGGGTGGCCAAAACTGGTGCAAATTGAAAGAAATTACTTAACGAGTTATTACTCACAATCTAAAATATTTGATAGAAAGTTATTATAATTAACAGAAAGACAACTAAATTTACTAAAGAATACTGTTATTGCGATTTAATATGCTTTATTCAGTCTAAAACTATAAAATTTCCATTTCAACTTTTCTCTTAATGTGGCCAACACTGGAGCATCCACCCTATATATTTATAGACATCAGGATTATTGGTCAGAAATATTGGCAAGCTGTACAGTTTTAGATATGTGCTGAAATTTGTGGATATTAAAGCGAGTAAAAGTTTTTTTTAAAAAAGTTCAAAAAGATTAAACAGTTTGAACAGCATATTACAAAATGTGTGTCAGTTATAAATAAAATTGAAGCTATGCAATTTTTAGCATGTGGGGAAAATATATAAATATTTTTGAAAGGCAATATTTTTCAAATTTTAAAAACAACACCAGAGTTGTAAGGCATGTGAGGTAAATCGAATTTTTAACTTTAATTTAGAAGAAAGTCTCCTTACTGCAGGTAACTATTTTATATATTATACAGTATTTGTTCATAAATTGTCAATATATGATTTTAGGACTCAAACCCTATTTTAACAGAACATGGCGTGGAGTTATAGCTTCAGCAGATCCTGTTTCTTTTAAATTGTTAGAGAATCGTTAAGAAAAGTTAAATCGTCACAGAATCATCACAGTGTTAACGAAAGTTTTGTCACAAACGATCTGCATCGTGAGTCTAAAATAATGGGACAAACTTTAAGGGAGGTGGTAGAGCTCACTATAATAAATAATTATGGCATAGAAATGTATGACTGGAAGTGACGCGTTAAAACGCCACACTAGTCACTGTAAAAGACACGGATTATAATGTTAAGTGTATGGGAGCGCTATTTTCAAATATCTCGCTAAAATTTTAATATTTTCGCATATTTTTTTTTCCATAGGATAGCTGAGGACGACCTGCAACTGGGCTGGTTTTTACTTTTTTGATTTTGGTTACAGATTAAGAGCCCACAATAATTCAGAACCAGTTTAAACCGGTTCTAAAACTGAAACTATTGTAATATAAAAAAAATATAACCAAAATCGAAAAAGTAAAAATTAGCCTAGTTGTGGATCGTCCTCAGCTATCCTATGGAAAAAATATCATGTAAAATATTGAAATTTGAGCAAGATATTTGAAAACAACACCCCCCCCATAGACATAACATTACCATCCGGGTCTTTTTTGGTGACTAGTGTAGCGTCTTGACGGGTCACTTCCGGTCATATATTTCTGTGCCATCATTATTTGCTATAGTGAGTCCTACCGCCCCCTCAAAGTTTCTTCCATGATTTTGGACTCACCCTGTATTTCACAATTTGGTCACAATGTGACTTGAAAGCATTGTCACTTTCGTCACAATTACGTCACAATGTGACTTGAAAGCATTGTCACTTTCGTCACAATTACGTCACAATGTTAATGACAAAATCGTCACAAATGACACACTTTTCACAAATTGGTCACATTGCGACGTCACAATGTGGTCACAATGTGACGTCACGTGACGTCACATCGACGGTCACAAAGTCACAATGTGACTTCACAACGACGTCACCGTGACGTCACCATGTCTTACGGGGTAAAGCTTGGTGACGTCACTGCAACGTCGTTGTGAAGTCACATTGTGACTTTGTGACCATCGATTGTCGATGTGACGTCACGTGAAGTCGATATGAAGTCACAGTGACTAAAATATGAAGTCGTTATGGCCGTTTTAGAGCTCTTTTGTGACGTTTCACAAAGTGGTCACAATGTGACGAATTTGTGAAAAATGTGTCATTTGTGACTAATTTGTCATTAACATTGTGACGAAACTGTGACAAAAGCGACGATATTTAAATTGCCAGAAACATGTTTTTAAAAGTAAATAACATGTTTTGAAGGATATTTATAAATTTCTAAAGATTTTTAAGAAAGTCACATCTCAATCACAATGTGACGTCACTGAGTGGTAGCATTTTGGTCACAGATGTGATGTGAACAAAGTGACTCACAGTGACGTCACTGTGACCATGCATGCTATTAGGGTGGCACCGAACTATTAGAAATAAAGCCTACTTATAATTGTTATACATAAAATTTGCTTAGGGGCCATCCACACATTAAATTAAACCCAAACTTTATTTTTTCAATGGGTTTTAATAAAATGTTTCAAATTTTCGGTTTAAACTATGTCTAGCTACCAAATTTAAAGTTATTTGAGTGGTAAAAGTTTGAAATATAAGTATTCAAAATTTAGTGCTTCTAATGTTAAAATGCATTTTCATATTTTTAATAATATCTTCTGAAATCCTAACGTAAAACTGTTTCTGTGTGATTATAATATAAGAAACACAAACATAAATACGTTGAGTTTTTACTTTTAAAATTTTTATACTATGAATTATAAACTGTAAAATTAATATTCGAAAAATTATGAATTGCAATGAACAAAATTTTAAATGGATTTAGATTTACTAAGTCCTACTTTATGGAAATTCAAAGTTTGAAATTTTTTCTTCTAAGTAGTTTTAAAATTACGCTTAAAAAACAGCAAAAGAATGGCTTAAGAAACCGTCTACCATAGAAGTGACTAGATATTTTGAAGCTTCCTATGCCTTATTAAAATCAAAAACAACTCGTTATAATTTAAACAAAATGAATTGTTGAAATTAATCTTTAAAATTTCTTTGTGCTAAATAAATAGAATCTGATCCCACAAAGCAGAAATGTTTTAATGAAGTCATCGGCTTCAAAATGAAATTAATTTCGAATTATTTGAACGAGTTCACGGTTATAATAATTTTCGTTAATGAAATCATGGATATTTTCACGAGCGAAATGAAACAGTGAGATATCAGCCACCAGTTATTCAACGGTTGCATTCCTTCGTAGCTTAAAGCAGATTAGTATGCGAACATAATTAAATATTTCTATTTTTAATATGTTCTTACGAAATGCTGGATAAATCTGAATGAATATGTGGATGGTTGTAATAATTTTAGAAATAATTTACTTAATTTTGTATTCCCAGATGATTTTCGAGAAATTACTTAAAACCAACTTAGGTAAAGGACACATGCGTATTCTCAAATAACAGTAGATTTTAAATGTAACTATAGTCTCTGTCACAAATAAACACACTACGAACTAGAAAAAATACTATTTGTGTGTACTATTTGAAATGTGTAGTCGTGGAAAAAAAGAAAACATACCAGCTAACTCCTTAAAGTTCCAACTATTCACTATCAAAATAAGTATTTGTGTCTTATTGTATTACCTTTCGACAAAACAGAAAGTATAAATATTAATATCAAATGCAACTCAGGTGTTATCATTTAAACAAAATTCATTGTTTGAATTAACTTTTTTAATTTCTTTGTGCTCAATAAATAGAATCCGATTCCACAAACGGAAACACTTTAATGAAGTTATCGGCATCAAAATAAAATTAATTTCCAATTATATAAACGAGTTCACGGTTTTAATACTTTTCGTTAATGAATTCATGGATGAATGTTTTCGCTAGTGAAAAGAAATAGTGAGATATCAGCTATCAGTTATTCAACGGTGGCATTCCTTCGTACCATAAAGCAGATTTGTATGTTAGCCTTATTATATATTTCTATTTTTAATATGTTTTTACGAAATGTTGAATAAATTTGAATGAATATGTGTGCAGGTGTAGAAATTTTAAATAGAATTTACTTATTATTGTATTCCTAGTTCATTTTAGAGTAAACGCATAAAACTAAATTAGGTAACTGACACATATGCATGCTGAAATAACGGTATATTTTTTTTAAGGTAATAATAGCCTCTGTAGCAAATAAACTTTAAAAAACTGTGATAAAAGTATTGTCGTGAAAAAAAAATAAACATACCATCCTAACTCCTGAACAAATTATCATAGAAAAATGTTACTGCGAACGATTCGAAATATAACCTACTTTTAAATGATGTATATGCAATTTGCTTAAGGGACCATCCTCATAATAAAATGAACCGAAACTTTATTTTTCTGAAAGACAATACCTAATATCAATAAGATATTTGAAATTTTAGATTCAAACAATACCATTTCATAAGCATACAATTCTACTCATTGAAAAAATGCAATGAATAACAATATAAGGCATAAAACGAAAATTTGCCGGTACATAGATATTCAAATTATCATTCTGCTAAATTTGCACATTGTGTTTTTGTTTTACATTATAAAAGCAGTGTTAAATTTTCAGGAAAATCTCAGATATTTTATCCAGAATATTTTACCTTCTTTCAAATAATACAATAAGAAAAAAATTCATCATATTTTGCCAAGAGTTAAATTATTAATCCTATTGAAATTAACTATCGAAATAACTTTTAAGGATAATTATTAAATTACTTTTAAAGTTCTAATTATTCACTATCAAAATAAGCATTCATGCCTAATTGTATTATGTTTCGACAAAACAGAACGTCTAAATATTAATATCAAATGCAACTCAGGTGTTATTTAAACAAAATGCATTGTTTGAAATAACTTTTCAAATTTCTTTGTGCTTCATAAATAGAATCTAATTCCACAAAGCGGAAACGTTTTAATGAAGTGTTCGGCTACAAAATAAATTTAATTTCGAATTATTTAAATGAGTTCGCGGTTTTAATAATTTTCGTTAATGAATTCATGGATGAATGTTTTTGCTAGCGAAATGAAACAGTCAGATAGTCAACGGTTGCATTCCTTCTTAGCATAAGGCAGAAATTAGTATGTTAGCATAATTAAATATTCCTGTTTTTAATATGTTCTTACGAAATGCTATATAAATATTAATCATTCTCTTTGTAGCTGTAGTAATTTTAGAAATAATTTATATAATTTTGTATTCCTATTTCATTTTAAGTAAATATATAAAACCAAATTAGCTAACTTATACATATGTATGCTCAAATAACGATGTATTACGTATCCATCCTATGTAGTATATGGTAAGTCTTGCAATCGTTATGAAAATCGAAAAAACAAATTTGACGGATTTACACATTTGAAACACAGGAGATTCCGAAAAACATATATATATTTTTTTTAAATGCCGTTCACCTGTCTATAAACGCTCTATCTCCCGAACAAACTGCTATGCAGACTTGGAAATTGTTCTGTGCTTAGTACGAATTAATGTAAAGAAATCTATTGAATATCAGTAATCTCGATTATACGGAACTATTTTTTAGAATTTTTGTACTCTCGAAATATTCATTCTGATTCATTTTTTTCAGTGGTGGTTGTAAAAACAATGAAAAATATAATGCTAGCATAAAGAATGAAATCGATGGAATAATTAGCTGTCGAGATATTTATAATCCCATTTTCCACACTCTTCGATTTTTCATGACTCTGTATTTTATTAAAACTTCATTTACAATATATATTTCAATTGGATATGAAACACTACATCCTATTCAGTAAAATGTTAATTAATAGGTTTATCACTTTTGGAGTTATAAGAATGGATCTTTTATTATATGATTATTACGTGACTATCGCGAAATTATAAGATTAAATGCCAATAATGGCTTATGTCACATACACTTGACATTAAATACATTACATGCATTTGTATATCATAACTGATTTTTAATTTGACGTTTTATTTGTATTTTTATTAACCCCTTGGGGGCGAGCGACACGTATACGTGCCGCAAAAAGCCTTAAGAATTCTTGTTTATCCCCACCAGTAAAATTTTTGTGTAAAATTTGCTTTGTTTAATTGGACCATTTTTTGGATTTAAAAAGGCACAAATTTCTGTTTTTAAAAACCGGTGACAAAACATTAAAAATTTCGTAAAAAGCTCTGATTGCGAAGGGTTTAATCTTTTACTAATTTATTTGTTTTCCCGTTATTTAAAATAAAAATTATAACTATTTGTATAACTTACGAGTTGCTTGGAGAATTATATAATATGTCGAAGTAGATCGACGGGATAATCAAACAGTAGTCGCCATTCTCTATTAGAACATTACTGTGTATTAAAGATATTTAAAGATACGTTTAAATTTTATTTTGGAATTTCAATGCTTTTTATAGATAGTTTACACGTGTTTTATTTTCATATTTTATAGTATGTGCATCCATGATGGGTGTGTTTTACAGTGGTCTCAAACGACTAGTTTTTTAAAGTAATAATAACCTCTGTAACAAATAAATACATTTCGGACTAGAAAAAATGCTGTAATAAAATGTTCAATCTTGTAAAATAAAAATAAAAAAAATAAATAAATAAACATCCCCTAATAACACCTCAACAAATTTTCTTAGAAGTAAGTTACTAGTACCGAACGATTTGAAATAAAGCTACTTTTAAATGCTGAATATAAAAATTCCTTAAGGGGGCATTCACATATTAAAACTAACACAAACATTTTTTTTTTTTCAATGACAATACCTAATTTTAACGAGATATTTTAAAGTTCCAGTTAGACACTAAATTTTAAGTTATTCGAATGGTAAGTTTTATAATTAAAAACATTAAAAATTGAGTGTTTCTAATGTTAAATTACATTTTAATATTTTTATTAATGTATCCTGAAATTTAAATCCTAATGTAAAACCTTTTTTGTGCGGTTATAGTATTGAAAAAACCCCAAACATAAATACGTTGAAATATTAATTTTAAAAAATTTATATGAATTATGAATTATGAAATTAATATTCGAAAAAAATATGAATTGCAATCAACAATTTTTTTTATCTATTTCGATTTATTATGTTTTACTTTTTGGAAATCGAAAATTTCAAAATTTTCTTCCCAGCAGTTTTCAAATTATGCTTAAAAAAAGGCAAAATATCGGTTTAAGGGACAGTCTAGGAAAGAAGTTACTAGATATTTTACAACTTCTTACATTGTTAAATGTAAAGTGGACAAACCAGTTGCATTTGGCGCCCAGGGATGAAAAGGATAATTCGACACCCATTTGACACCATTTGACACCCTCGGGCTTGAAAATGTGTTTGGTGTGCCATTTGATCCCGCATTGAGTGATTCATTTTAATAAGGGTGCCGCGCAATGCATATCGGTGGAAGATTTTCACCCCTTAGTCATTTGCGCATGCTCTGTGACATGTATTATTCCCCTTTAACTTGTCGTCACTGGTGGATCAAAACAGCAATATCTCCCTACGAAGACTATTACTGAGCGTGAGCTATCCCAATTTCGTTTAGAACTTCGGATGGCTAATTTTTGGCGAGATTTTTCTATAAAGCAACCTTTGAATTTCAGGACAATTGAACATTTCAAGGAGACTTTGAAAGTGAGCTCGGTGACCGAATGTGTAGAACGTTGAGCTTGAAATCAGACATTGTGGATTCGAATCCTTCGCGGGCCAAAGTCGTTTTAATAATTTCTTTTTATAATTTGGCACTCACGATTAGGGGTTCCATCTTTTCACCCTAATTAAAGGTGCCATTCAGGCTCCCGTAGGCGTGTCACCAGTGAGACAAGCCTTTCACCCCTAAAATGTGCAATGTGTCACCTGTAGTTTTAACAGTGTATGCTATCCTATAATCTAGCAGTCTTCAATAAATGCTTCTGCAGCACCTAAGATGCCTTGATTAAGAAGGTATGTCTCTCGGTCAGCAACCGAGTTCCGAACTCCAATTTGAATACATCCCCTAAAATATGCTCATTTTAAAATAATTATTTTCTCTGAAATATATATTACGAATTGCATGTAAATTTATTTTTAGGCTAATTGAAGGGTGTACAGTTCATTTATGCTGTCAGAATTGGGTATTTCTAATGAAAAAACAAAATTAGGGCTCATTTCAATATGTAGATGGCTCTTTGAATTAATTTTATACCGGGTGTCTCAAAAATGACTGATGGATTTTAAAATTCAATAACTTGCAAACGGTGAAAACTATTTAAAAAATTTTTGCAGAAGGGTCATGTATAATGTCAGGAGTTTTTTACCGTAATTTTTTATTTTAGTTCGCGTCTCAAACAATAGGTGGCGCTGACGTCGATTGAAGGCCTGGTGATCAGTGCTGAGTGAAGCGTCGACCTGGCTTTCAGTCGCCGTCAGCGCCACCTATTGCTTGAGACGCGAACTGAAATAAAAAAAATACGGTAAAAAACCTCCTGACGTCATGCATAACCCTCCGGCAAAAAAATTTTAAATGACTGTCTTTTATAAATATAAAATGAAGTACTTCAATGTAATATAATAAGAAATATAGCAAAATTTATGTAACATAATTTTAAAAAAAAATTATATGTTATATCACCACCCGCAAGATATCTTAACGTTGATTTGACATAACAACCTAATTTTTGCTTTAAAATGATCCCGAAACTTTACTCTATAAAATGAATTCAGGATATAACTATCACTCAAAAAAACATTATTAAAAAAACACTTAAATTTGAAAATTTAAAAACTCCCTAAAAATTACAATATTTTTTTCATTAAAAATACTCAAAATAATAAACTATCTAAGATATATTAATTCATTCTATAGATAATGATGTTACATGCATGCAAAAAAAAAAAAAAAAAAAGCCATTTTATTTTTGAAAGGTTTTCAAGCCCTGAGCTTCTTAAAGAGGCACACTACTTTTGAAACCATCTCTTCAATTTTGAATAATACTTTAATAATATGTGGTAGCAAATTATATAAAAGTTTTGAAAAAATCTTGTAGAACTGCCTTTTTTACTAATATTTACTCATTTTTTTAAATATTATCTTTTTAGAAAATCCCTACTACTTTTATAAATATGAATATTTTTGGTTCGATTTTTTTCCACATTCATTAGAATATACTATATAAAGATGTACATGGATTTTTAGATGTATTAGATTTTACATTTAATATGATTTTGTTTTAAATATTTGGAAAAAAATAACTACAAACATAAAATGTTAAATCCGTTGCTAAAAAATATTAAATACACCATGGAGTACAAATAAAAAAATTCAAACCATTATCTAAATAAGCAAAAAAGCTTTAGTATTTATCGAACAAGCAAGTTATAAAAATATGAACAGGAAGCAAAATCAATTTAAAATTTTCGTTTGTGTGAGTAATTGCCCTAGATCTATTAACAAAATTTACAATTTCTCGCAATATAATTGTCGTACAGTTAAAATGTGATGTCAAAATATTTACAATTAAAGAA
This sequence comes from Maratus speculifer, assembly GCA_964019185.1. NCBI lineage: Eukaryota > Metazoa > Arthropoda > Arachnida > Araneae > Salticidae > Maratus > Maratus speculifer. The sequence goes on along the minus strand of OZ025296.1, from coordinate 100,218,749 downwards.
GGTTTCATTCAATATTTAAATAAAAAATTGATATTTTGACCAATTTCAAGGCAGTGTGTTCCCTTGAATTAATACTATTAGTTATTTTAACAGTTTTTTAAATCTATAAAGTCTAACGGACTTTCTTCCATCGTAAAGGAGATATATTGAGAAATGTATCCGGAAGAATGAAACCTCTGTGAAAATAAGAAGAGTGATTAAGTAGTTTATACGACATTTCTAAAGTACCTTTGATGGATTAGAAGCCATAATGGTGATATTACAAGAAATTACACAAAGACTGGCAATCGCACAAGAAGATTGAGTACAGTTATACATTATTTTCTCAGTACAGTACTATATTTTTTTCTCCTGCAAATGAAGTTTCCTAACTTTTTTTCTAATACTACAACATCATTCATCTGGCATGTGTCTAGCAATAGAATTAGCAAAGTTACTTATATAATTTTGAAGTGTATTTATGGGATAATATTTTTTTTCACATAGATTTGAGAAAAAACTTTTTCTTTGTTGGTTTTTTTCCATCATTTTTTTCCATCATTCTGTGATTACTAAGATTTCTTCAACTTTTTCCTCCCTAAATTTTTATAAACATTTTCTTCATTCTCATATCATAGAAATTTTTCCATTTATCTTCATTATGAGATCACAGAGGATTGAGAATAACTTTTTTATTAATTGAAAAGTAAATATGATTAAAAGAGTCGGTAGACATTTGACTTTTTTACACACACTCACAAAAACTGAACAAGAAATTAAAAAACTGAATTCAAATAAAGGAATATTACCTAAAATCGATTTTTAAAATCTACATACATCAGAGCATAACTACATTTTAATCATTTTAATGTACCGTTTTGTAAAACTAAAGTAGAAACACCAAAAGTAGGAAATTCTAGTTTTAAAATTTATCTTAGAGAGATTATAAAAATATCGTTTTACGACTTTTTTTATAACATATACAACGTACTTACACTTAAAAATAATTAAATAATTCTTTCGACTCATAAGTGCTATTTATATCATAATATTTTTATTCCAAATTTAGAAAGAGGTGTAGTAATTCTGTTATCGCATTAAAAAAATTAACCCTGCTAAAAAAACGTGTCCATAGATATTTTAGAATTTCGAATGGTTTCAAACTCATTTGTTTTCATTTCAATAAATATTAAACTACAGATTTTCTGAAATGCAATTTTTATCATTTCTTTTCAATTGAAATCTCACAAAATATCTTGCAACAACTGGCGTGAAAATATTACGACGTTATACTTATTTCCCATTATTTTAATCATATTATTTTAATGTGTGAAATGCCACTGTGATTTTATTGAGTATCACTTAACTTCAATGTAATTTATGCACGCTAAAGTTTATATTCTAAGTTTTTTTTTTCTAGTTATAAAGGATAATTTTATTTGGTCTTGTTATAGCAGTGATGCATTTTGATAATAAAGTTCTTGTTTGAGATTGAAATTATATTTTTTTCTAGATAAAGTCTTCAGACGCATGGCATAACTATAGAATAGGTGATTAAATTAAGTCAGTTTTAATTAGAATTTTTTGGAATGAAAGTTAGATAGGAGTGAATTAAAGTGTTTTGTAAATAATGATATTTCATTGAAGAATCTTAAAATTATACTTTTACCATGCCCAATATAATGTCATTTTAATTATTTTTTTACAATAAATAAACATTTATCAAACTCCTCAGTTCTGATGTCTCCTATAGGAGACACTTAAGAACACTCTTTAAGTCAATTTCAATCCTTCTAGAATTGTTCAAATTACTTTAAAATTTTTTAATAGAATGCCTATATATCATAAGCTTTGATATACAGGCTTTAAAATCTTTTAAGATGCTTCAGGTAATTTTAAATTAGTTTTTGTGGTCCGTCATATATTTGTCTCAGGTCTGAGGTGGTTATTGTGGTGAAAAAAAAATTAAAAATAAAACCGATTTACAATAGTTTAGAAAATAAAGCTGCAGTCAATTCAATGATTATTTTATAATTGTAAAAGCAAATTTATATTTATTTTTTTTTTAAAAAAATTACATTTATTTTTACATAACAAAATAAATTTTACATATATCTGTTTTTTCTCATTAATAAAATTCTATATCAAATATGCACAAAAAAATTGATGCGGAAATCAGCATTACTATCTAAATTTATTAGGTCAGCAGTTCGTAAACAAAGGTCTACGAACATGCCCCTATGTGCAATATGTCCCTAAAGAACCTTGGTGACATGAAATCTAATTCAATAAAATAATAGCTTTAGTAGATTTTACTATATCTCTATAAGTTTACATTCTAATTATTAAATTACTCTAAAAAATAAATAAAATTAGTTTTAAATGCTGATGACTTTAAGAACAAAGGAATTACAAGAAAGGAATCCGTAATAGCTAGAAGCATTAGTGCCGCCAGCAGTTCGTAGATAATAAACCATTATTATAATACTCAACTTCTGGGTAGCCTATTAATAAGGGTCGGAAGCAATAAATAAATACTTGCAAAAATAATATTGTTAGGAACAATAGATTTTCCCTATGCGAAAAATTTGCTTATTTTCTTTCAAAATCATTATTATACTTTCAAATTCATTATTATACTTTCAAAAGGTTGTAAAAAATGAACCACTGGTCAGAATGACCGGATGTTCTTGTGTGTCCACGTTAAGTTTTGGAAACAGAAAAAGTAGAATTTACCGGTAAATGGCACCGTATTCGTCAGATGCTAATAAAAAACGTGACAGGTTATTGTGGCACCTTTTTTTAAAAGCATATCCACCACAATATGTAGGTGCCACAGGCAATAAGGAAAAATTATTTTCTTTGTTTGTGTGCTTCTCACAAATTTTTATTAGAATGCACTGAAAAAAAAATGAAGTACTCAAAAATCAGTAAATCGATGTACTCATATTTAATTGAGTATGTTCGGATCAAAAATGAGCACAATTCTTTCTCAACGTTGAAACATCATAAGTTACCAAATTCCAACAAACGATAATTTTGTACCCTGTAATGGTTTATTCCTTTTATGGCACCATGAAAGATGTTTATTAATGCAAATATTAAATTATGTATTGTATTATAAAATAACTTAACAATTCTTGCAAATAATGCTTTTGTCATAAAAATATTCGTTTTGGGTATTTTGCTATTTTTTCTTAATAAATATTCGATTGAACGTTAATTGTTGATAATTTTGAGCAATAAATAAAAGCCAGTATTTCTTTACTTTGAATTGTAAATTCAGTGGTCAGTTCTTAGCGATTTATATTTGATCTCAGCCAAATCTCAGCCGGAATCAAAAATGAGAACATGTGTTTCTCAATTTTGAGTATATTTAGATCGGAGATATTTTGACTATGTAAAGTGTTTAAAACTGAGTACTTTTTACTCAATTCTGAGAACCTATTTTTTCATGTGATATGACGATTACAGCATCATTTATCCGCCAACTTTTGTACTTTTTACTTACGCTAAACAAATTCCCATTGTATCACGTATAGGGGAGAGTGGGGATGAATGGGACAATTTTTACATTTTCACTCATAACTTAAGCTGTACGCAGTTGTTAATTTAAAAAATATTACTTAAAGAATACTTCAGTATTTAGCAAATAATTAACATACTAATTTCAATAAACAATTGTTTTTTTAAATTTTTAATACTTGTTTTTAAACATGCATGCATACTGTCCTATTCATCCTCATGGTGGGTATGAATGGGACAGGTAAAAAATGTTATTCTAAACATATTTTTTTTTTGAAAACTGAGTGATACATTTGATTTTACTACATATTGATTGAAGCTAATATCAAATGACAACAGTCCTTTGCTTCTGGCAGTTCTCAGAGGTCTAGGCTTCGGTAGTTTCATAACAATATCCTCCAAATTAGCAAAATAAATTTCTGATGGATCGACGTAGTAAAATAAGAAATTATTTTCTCTTTTTTCTCAAGAAATGTACTTGAAGGTTATCCTAATTGTTCTTTAACCCCTTAAAGGGCGGTGGTATAAAATATATACCACTTTATTTTAATTGCAAAATGTTACATTGACACCAAAATTTTTAAAAGAAAATTTTAATTTTATCAAGTATGTGAAGAAAAACTTTTATCTAATTTGAAATAAATTCGTTTTTAAATTCTGGTGTCAATCAATAATTTTAGCATTTTAACAATAGAAGTGCTTTGCCCCTCAAAGGGTTAAACCCTTGCAACATAATGATAAATATTTTTTTCCAAATTTCTTTGTTAAGAAAAAGTCGTCTTCTATTATATTATCGAAGCTGCAATTTTAGTGGTCCATATCTACTTGAAATCATGTTTTAGTCGCTTTCATCTCCATCATTGTGATAAATTGCCAGATTTATCACTACTGTCCTTTACTTAAAATATTTCTTGAAGGCAGGCAATTCATTTTTCTTGGTTTCTGTTTTTTTACAATTTCCTTTTCCAAATATTGTTTTTCTGGTGTATCGGTTAGGACACGACAGTGGCCTCGATTTCTCCTCTTAACATCTGGTTTCTAGGTAATAACAAAATGTAATTTTATTTATTATGAAATAGCCCTGGGGATAAATTGAGTGTCCCATTCATCCCCATAAACACGGTTCCATTCATCCCCACCCTAATAGCATTCACGTCACTGTGACGTCACTGTGGTCACATCACATCTGTGACCAAAATGCCACCACTCAGTGACGTCACATTATGACTGAGATGTGACTTTCTTAAAAATCTTTAGAAATTTATAAATATACGTCAAAACATGTTATTTACTTTAAAAAACATGTTTCTGGCAATTTAAATATCGTCTCTTTTATCACAGTTTCGTCACAATGTCAATGTCAAATTAGTCATAAGTGACATATTTTTTACAAATTTGTCACATTGTGACCACTTTGTGAAACGTCACAAAAAAGCTCTAAAACGGCCATAACGACTTTACATTTTAGTCACTGTCACTTCACATCGACGTCACGTGACGTCACATCGACAATCGATGCGGTCACAAAGTCACAATGTGACTTCACAACGACGTTGCAGTGACGTCACCATGCTTTACGGGCATAGTCACAGGTTATATAAACAGTGATTAGTCTTAGTAAGCATTATCAATATTGTTCATTTGCATCATAAGTATAACAAGCGATTATATCATTTTAACATTAAAAAAATTATAAGGCTTTGAGAAGGTTAACTATCATTTAAATACTAAAAAGATTAAACAGAAAAACTTACTTTGGTTCTTGAAAAATGCACTTTGTACAATATCTAATCTTCTGTTATGGATATTGCTTTGAAACTATGTCTGTTGAATGACCTCAGTACTGCCATCAGTCAGGTAAATTATAAAATTATTTATGTTTGGGGAACATATATAAATTTCTTTTGTCCCATTCATCCCCTGTCCCATTCATCCCCACCCTCTCATACTCACATGAAATATCAGGCCATTCTGAGCAGTGGTTCTTTTTTAAAATTATAATGCCACATAAAAATGAAAGGAGATGATGCGCTATTAACTCTAGAACTATCAGAAATTTTAAAAAATTTTTATAAAACTATTCTACACCAGAATTTTTATTTAAAAATATCTAACTTATTTAACATATTATCCCCTGATTTGTAAATTTAGATTTATTTTTTCTTTTTAGTCTGATTTTTTAAATATTTAGAATGTATCTATCAAGTCCATGCCCCGCGGAGATTTATATTATGCAGGTAAAGTTTAAAACGATATAAAATGACTAACTCAGCGCACAAAAAGGGCAAGAAAAATAAGTATTGTGATAGGCAATTACATTTTTGAAGAAAGATGTCAAACTACAGACTTAATAACTACAAATTATATCCATTAAATTACGGCCTCAAACGCACGTAATGATGAACTAATTAGCTGTCACACGTAATTTTAAAAAAAAGAAATGAGATTTGTGATAACCAACCTGTAAAACAACCAGCCATGGTCTACTACATGCTGTTTCCAAGGACAGTATAACTGAGCCAAGCATTAAAAATCGGTCACGTGAGTGTGGGATATACTCTCGCATGCGGGCTACACTCTCTGTTGCACCTGAATTGGACTGTATTTTCTCTACGCTACGCATTTACCGAAACTTTGGGTCGAGATTAAAAATGAACCGAAAGATAACGAAGCTGTGTGACGAGGAATGGAAAGAAGAAAGTAAATAGAATGTTTTCGACGACGGCAAACGATGTTGATTAAAAACTAAAGTGATGATTCCGACGATTTAAAAGCGAAGATTAAGACGATTCTTTTAAGAACTATAAAATATTTACGACGAATTGGTGTTTGATAAAGAATGTTGTGAATAACCACAAAGAGCTATTTGATGTATTATTTTTTATTTGCTTGTTTTTTTTGTTCTGTTCGTCAGATAATAAATGTATGTGTCCGTCAGAGACTACTTTTTATTTTGAGTAAGGACTCCTCCATCCTATATGAGTAATAGGTCTGAGTTAAAACAAGTCTATTCTTGATAATGAGATTGAAAAAGTAAATTGGGAAGTTCCACTACTATTGTTTTCGTCGGGAATGGAGAGGAATTTCATCTCCTCCTAAGACTTTGCTACATTCAGAAAGGTTCATTATTTTGGCAGTATGCCAAACCGTTCTTTTAAAACTGGTCAAGCAGTAGTAATAACTAGTGTCCGTTTTACACTGTATGGCCATTAACCACTTCACTAATAAATCTTTTTGAAAAAACTTTCAAATAATGCTTATTTTTGTGCAACTTTTAAAGAATTTTTAATCTTTTATCACCGTTTTTTTGAAAAAGAAATTTTTGCCTAATCGAATCAGAAAAAAGTTCGGTATCAATAATGTAAAATTTACAATAAAAATTAACTGGTGACAGTAATAAATCATGATTGAAACATGGATGTCCAAACATGGTATGGGGAAACCGGAATTAGCAGAAACAAGTTGCCCGTGTGATGTACGGGCAAATCAGGTAAGTGGTTAAATCACCGCAGACTTTCAATTTTAGACAGTTTATCGAAAATATTTTAAAATATACTTGTCTGATTTCGATTGAAGAACAGGTCTAACCTCATGATTATCAATATCTATTACATAAGAACGATAATTAGGGTGACAATAAAGGTTTAAAAATTAATATTTGCGACCACCTTGTACATTTATATGCGCGAAATGATTAATTGCTGCAGAATACGATTTAATAGATACTATACAACGTGTAAGATCAGATTGTATATTCATAGATACAAAGAGTTTTATTAAAAAAAATTTCAAAAAATTCTCGCATGGTTTAGTTTATATCATGCAGGAATTCAACCAAATTTAATGCCAGTTTCAGATAAAAGTTAGAAAAGTGTGGTTTGATCAACATAGTACAATTAGAATATAAATATGTAAAATATTTTATGAAATATGAGAAGTTGTATAAAGTAGCATGTATCTGCGCATGTACGAGCTGGAAATTAACTAACAAAGATTTGTTTACCTGATTTAATAGTCACCTCTGGAGCAACTGTTTAAAAAATTCTGTCAAATATCATGAAAATTCAGAAAGATATCCGCGATTAAAGGGAGTTGATTTTTAGTTGCTCTCTAAAAGCAGCTGAATGATAATGAATTTTTTCACAAATTGTCAATTTAATTTCTCTATTTTTAAGGATACCTCAGTTCTTTTTTAGATAACTACTAGAACACCTATTCCAAGATAAAAAACGAAATATCGAAATCACAGCATTTGTTCGACATCTGCTCGTTGATATTTGTTAAATACTAACTTTTTCCAAAAAGTCAGTTAATGGAAAATAACAATTTTCGGTAAATCCATCATCAGTCAGCTGCTTTTTTTAGAGCAAATGAAAATCAGCTTACTCTATTGATGATACCTTTCAGAATTTTAACAATATTTGACAGGATTTTTTATGAGTTGCTCCATAGCGTTGATTATTAAATTACTAGCGAGCTACGCCCGCTAGCTGGGCCACTTTTTCCAAACGAACCTCGATATTAAGCAATATATAATAAACAAAAAAATTCATTTAATAAGCAAGTCTTGGTGTTCGAATCCTCAGCACAAAAAAAGTAAATTAAAGAGCTATGGTTGTTATGCGCCCATTATCCCGTTAAAATATGTGATTTCGCACAGTGGGCGGTACGGGCCCATCGTGCGAAGCCGGCCCACCGGCGCTACGCGCCATGGTCGCCATTGTCCCGTTAAAAATATTTGGTTTTGCACGGTTGGAGCTGCGCGTCCATAATACATTTTCTCGTATTTTTTGGATCATCAGAAGCAGACTTTTACGCAGATTCTGAATATGTAATCAGTTTTTTTCTACTTTAAAAACTGTCTGCATGATGGTTTAAGAAAAAACGCGCAAAAAAAGTTTGTTTATTAAAAACTGCAAAAGACTGCTATTTAAAAAAAAAATAAGTAATTTCATTAATATCACAAAGAACATAACTAACAAATAATTTTGGCAGCTCGTTTTCCATTTGTACTAACAGAAATTAGTATTAATCACGTAAATCTTAGGTTACACAATATTCGTGTATGCTACCAAAAAGAAAAAGTATGAAAATGAGCTACAACGATTAATACTCACATACAGAATAAATATATGAATAGCCAGTTACATCTGAGATCCTCAAAATATTAATTAGCAACACTATTACCTCTTAGTGAACATATCTTGCAGTGCTTAAATAGTTGTACTTATTATATTAATTAAACAGCGTTTAATATTTTTTACCAATTACTTCTTTTTCTCTTATACATTCTTTGACAAATTGACGGGAGAAAAATAGGTTTTCGGCTGCTTCTTCTTTTAGCCAAAGGGGAAAAGTTCCTGTTCTTCACCGCAAGGTAGCGCAGTGTTCTGCCTCAGAGCTCCGTTTGAGACCTGTTTGGGAAATAAGACGTTTTCCGTTCCGATTCCCGACCAGTTTTTAATTCATAACTTTTTTAATTTTGGTCCCACGGTCTCGAAAATGCCCGAAATGACTTTCCCGGAATTTTTCGAATCGAAAGACACCTCTCGCGACTTCCAACTCGCCCGCGTTGCGAACTGTAATCGGCTTCAAGCAGACAGACAGAGGCGCACGGATTCTATTAGTATAGATATAAAATGATTGCTGTTACCGTTCACGCAATTGCAGATAAAAATTATTTCATACAACTGCTCATATTTCATATAATATCTAATTTATTCATATTTCATTAAAACTACATTATTTTTATTATATTTTGCCAATTTTTCTAAAATTGATGTTAAATTTGGTGGAAAATCCTGCATGATATAAGCTAAAAACGTGCCAGAATTTTTTTAAGTTTAAAAAAAAAAAAACCATGTATGTCCATGAATATACATTCTATTCTTATTAAAACCAATGAACCTATTGTACATTATCTACAAGTTTGTATTCTGCAGCAATAGGTCATTTCGTACATCTTAATTTACAGGGTGTTTCCAAATATTATTATTTTTCTTTAATTTTTTTTAAAGGCGTCTAAATGTCTTGCTTATCAAATCGATGTTACTAAATTTGAGGCCGAACGTATTCTTTATAAGCATGAAGTTTCAGCAGAATGCGGCAAGTATTTTTTTTAATTGACAAAAAATTTAAAATAGAAAGTGCACGATGATTAATGCCTATATAGTGTATATACAATCAGATAAATGCTTGCGAGTTTGCAGACTTTGACGCAATAACTTGTAAAATTACGTTACAACGTGTAAAATTACTTTACGACAATGCAATAGACTTTGACGTAATGACGAGAGTAAACGTCAATAACGCCAAAAATATTACAGGGCAATCCGAGTATATTTATGGAAGTTTGAGCCCGGACAGATATTCCGAAATCTTAAACACTTTTCAACTTTGCTGGAAAGTGTCAAAAAAGACATTACTTGCCATCACTAACTATCAAAACCGATGACATAGTCAATTAATATCACCTTTAAATGAGAAGAAATACATAGAAAATGTATGTTTTTTCTGTTATTTTAAACACTAACTGCTTTTAATTTTTATGAATATTGTTCCAAACTGTACTGGAACTTTTAATGAATAATTTTAATACTTACTTAACAATATAAAAATTAGCAAAAAGAATATTAATTGCATGGATGATGCTTAACTTTCTTCTCAACCGAATTACGATTTCAGAAATAAAACTTTCACTTTCCCATTTTATTTATATGTGAAGTACAATTAGACAGTTAACTGAACCCTGAGGCGATATATTTCTATGTTTTAGACGTAATTACACAGTAAAATGCGATTTAACTTTTAAAGTATTACTTTCCTTTACCTTTTAATCAAGTCTTAGAAAGAGAAATTTAAACAAACTTTTCGTTTAAATGCATTCGGTTATTTTTAAATGACTTTTGTAATACGAGATAGTACTTAAAAATACTTTATCTGGTTGGCAGACCTTTTTTAATTAAGCAAAAATTTCACCCAAACATACATTAATTTCCTTATAACTAGCTATTGTCTAATAACTTCTCTGTTATATTTTGAATTACTGCTCAAGTACGCAGATTTTTAATCATGAAATCATTTGTATTATATTATCGAAAGTAATATTCTATTCAACCATTGTCAACTTTTCAAGCTGTATAGAGCAAATAAACTCATTTTATATTACACAAATCTTGAAAAACTATTTAAATTGGGAAGCAATTATTAGATTTTTGTTATCTAATAAATGTTATCTAAAGATCTATTGATCTCCGATCAAAATTTTAGAACGAAAAAGGAAATTTTGTTAGCTAATCTACATAATAAAAGCATAAGTCATGTGACTGTCATGAACAGTTCATGGTTGGTCGCTTTCTTTTATATATGCCAAACACCATTTCGGCCCTTTATGTTAATCGAGCGTAGGTTATAGGTCTCCAAATACTTTTCTATTGCCTTTTTGACTTTTAAAACCTACGAATACCACTGATTTTAGTTAAAATACAATAACTTTAACTTAAAGTACTTATAATATACTAATAAAATACTTATATCACAAACATTTAAAATACACATATTTCTATCAACTCATTTAAAGTACAATAAAGAAAGTAATAAAGATTACTTTCCAGTATAGGTGCTTGGCGAGAATAAAACATGGCATCGTATTTTTCAGTAATCTATTTACAATTCCATATGAGAAACGCACTTTACAAATATGTATATGATTTAATATTAAAAGACTATTAATCTATTTATATGTATAAACAGAAGTAATTTTCCTATTTAAATATTCTATGTATATAGTTATAATTTTTTTTTAAATAGGCACAGGTATCATTTATGCGCTGGCGCCAAAGTGGCTTTTACTTTACCTCATATGGTTACCCGGCTATTGTTGTCATTTATTAATAAATTGTTTATTTACCTTTATTTTCTGTTTGAAAATTATATAAATTATTTTGTTTTAGAGTTAATTAATTAAGCTTTTTTTATTTAATGTTATTTCCTTTTTAAAACAGTAAAGAATATTTTTTCAAAGTATGTATGTATCTGATATTCGAAAACAAGATTTTCGCATATTGATGTCTAAAAATATTGCGCCAAATGTTGTGCGTATATGATGTTTGTGCCAAAAAATAGATATGTAAACAAAAAATTAAATTCATCAATTTTGTATTCATACGTATTGGTAACATATTTAACTTTCTGAAATCTAAATTGCGCCAAGTTAAGAAAAAAAATAATACATCAAGGCCTTTATAGTGGAGCAGTATCAAAATAAATAATTAATAGTAAGAATAATAACATAAACCAAAATATGTCTGTTCGACATCCAGATATTGTTACTAATTTACATTCAAGTAAATATATATTCTGCAATAACTTCAATTGAAATTAAGTTGATAACGTATTATCTTATTCTGCAAAGTAAACAAGCACGAGAGATTCATTCATTGTGAACGGTAAATAATATTAAACCATGAAGACAATTATTTACAAAGCAAGTACACCAAAAATGAATGGACAATATTCTTATGATATTATAATAGACAAATTCGCTCCTCTAAATTTATGGTTTACATTCATGGGGATTTTATTTTGGCATATCTTAATTAGTTCTTGATTTCTCTATGAGAATCTCCTGATTTCGCTAAAGATTGAGCATGAAATCCCATTATGAATCAGAGTCACATGATATATTGCTTAGCATACATTTACAGGAGACCTAACTGGTCACCAAGAGCGGGTAGTAGTATATAGAAAAATTGATCATTATAAATAATGTACAATTTGATCTACCTATATTTTAATTTTGAAAATCTCTCCGAAAACTTCTATATTAATTTCTGAAGTAACCATTACCTCTACTATTAATACTAATAAAATGGTCAAGAAATACATTTTAACTTTAAATCATATTTAAAAAAATAAAGATAGACAGGCTTCATAGTGAAGTCCACAGCAATATTTAAACAACTCTTTTGTTCACTATCAAATTTATGTAAAAAAGGAATTGCTTGCATAGTATCCGAAGAACTAGTTAAACATGTAATAACTGAGAAAATTATTATTGAAATGTAAAAAATTGTTAATATTTAGACAAAATCATATGAAGAAATACTACTAAATGTAAATTAATCGGAAATTGCACGTCAAACGTATCAAATGAGGTGCGTTCGTACAATGACAAAGTTTTAAAAATATACAGTACAGTATCCGAAATCTTTTGCGTGTCTCTGTAAATACTATATGCTTTCTATTATGCAGTAATAACTTGTAATCAACCTGAACAGCGTTTTTAATTTCATAATGTGTGAAATAGTTTAATATAATTAAAACACACCCCAAAGAATGCCCATATACCATTATCTAATACAATACTTTTGTGTGATCCTGTAAATTAATGACAAATATTCTTTACACCACAGATTGTACAGAATGTATATTTTAATATATATTTCATAGATGCATATGAATTTTATTATGTTCGAAAGAGTGTAACATCATTATTACTTAAAACTACCTTTTCCATTGATTGGAATGTAACGGAATAATTTTGATTGTCACTATAATTGAACTATACATCCGATTTTCAGAAAATTTGAAATCACTTGAAAAAATTATGTAATAATTTTATATTTTAATTTTCAAATGATTCGTTTGTGTACTTTTATGTTTATTATTATGTTTGTGTATGTTTGTATGTACTTATTACATTTGTGCGTTGTTATATGCGGACAGATGGACAAATAGATGGACTCGACGACGGCAATAGGTGTTACGTAATTACATAATTACCATCGCACTTAACAAAAATGAATTTGAGAGAAAAAAAATTGTTATTGCAGCTAAATAAAATGGAATGTGCTCAAGTTTCACTCAGTGTAATAATAACGAAACTGATTTTTTGAACAATTTTTTATAACTTGGAAAACTGAAATCATGAATTTAGTCGCCCCATCTTAAAAAGCGCATTTTAACTGATTCTTTGTAGATGCCGTCCCTCTTTAACAGTTCTTTCTTTATATTTCTGTGTTATCTTAATACTTACTTTTATTTTTTATCCACTGCAGATAACATAAAATTTTATCTTCAAATTTATTCCATTTTAATGTTTTTTGCGAACATTTACTTCATTATGGTTATAGACACATTTCTCTTGTATTTCTGTCACCCGAACAATTAAGAAATAGAAGTAAATAACTTCTTTTGTTTTCACAAGTTATCGGTATTACTGCATTGGCTTTTGTCACAAGAAATTCACAATTTGTATGCACTGAACACAAATATTATCTCTGTATTTTACAGTTAGGTGTAAAAACTTAAAGATCTTAAATGGCAAAATTTTGAATAACTCATCATTTGGAATTGCGGAAAATCAGTATTATGAGATTTAACATTGAGTGCTAAAGAAGATCCTTCCGTATTAAAGTTTTAATTATTATATCAATAAAGTTCTTGTATAATAATAAAAATCGGACTTATGATGTCTTGTTTAGTAGAGTTAGAGAGTAGATAACAAAAATCTAAGAAATTTAAAACCATAAAAAAATTAATGGAGAGGGAGGATTTATGTTAGCAAGTCTGTATTAGTTTTCTTTATTAACCTTATGAATAAAGCTTATCATTTACTTCCGAATACTTTAATTTTATGTAAAATATTTTAAATTATGACCACACTATGAATATAGTACTTATAACTGTGTACATGCATTGTCCACAGGTGTAATGTCTACAGACATAATAATTTCAAGCATTTCTTATTTTTAAAAAAAAAAAAAAATTAACTAATTTTGTGACATTGATAGGACATGTAACTAATTTTGTGACATTGATAGGAAATTGATAGGATTTATTCTATATAATGCTAGTTTACGATATCTAAAAGCATTGATAACAACATACAATTTTTCTTTCTAGAAGTCACAAATGTGATCCTGTGATCTCGAATATCTACAATTATTGCAAACCCAGTAAGCAGTTATTCTTAAACCAAACATTCATTTGTAACTCCTTTGTACAAAATAGCTGCAAAAGAATTCATACTATTATTCAAATTGCACTGCATTGCCTTTTGGTAGGTTTTAACACAAAATTATCTATTGCCCCAAGACAGAACACAAAAGTTAATGACAATAAAAAATTAAAAAATATCTAATTTTGATTTAAAAAAAAAATAAATAAAAGAAAATATATTCCTGAAAAGCAAAAAATATATCTGTTATCAAAATTAATATAAATACTAACTGAATAGTTAACTTAAAGAAGGATATTTTTGCATAAATACTTATAAAAACGGTTTAGTTACATGTCCACATACATGATATATCAAAGTCTGTAAAGGTACTTAAAATACAAAATAACAACATTTTATACTATTTTTTCACATAGGAAGCTATCCAAAACGTGTTTCTTACTCCTTTCATTTAAATTTTGCATTAAAGTTATACTGCATAAACACAAACTGGTAGTAACTGCATTTTGTACGTTTTTTTAATAACAGCCATAATATATCTTTTTTAAAAAATATATATAAAATTTTTATCAAACAATTGAAACAGCTAATGAAACTAAGAATTAAAATGAATTTTTAATGAAACTTTAATTAACTTTTCAAATTTATGTAATGTTTTGTCAACTTTCGTAAAAAACTGCTTTTATGTCAAACATTATATGACAAATTTAATTCAACATGTTTCGCTTTTTTTTTTTTTTTCAAAAATATGTTGGCAAACCACTTATCTGTGTTTTGAAACCAAAATATTTGTAATACCACGTAAATTTGTTACCATGCACTAAATTTTGTGTAGAAGAAAATTATTATTTTATTTAAAAAATTGTATTTTTCAATTAAAATGGCTCTTAAATTAATATGTACCAGCTTACAAAGTATATTTTGCTTCATAACATATATAAATGAGTAAAACCGTGTCAGAAAATTTTTATTTCGATATCTTAAAAACTCTTTACTCTTTCCCGTAAACTTACACAATGAATAACGCAGTTTTCCAGCAAACGCAAATTAAGATTTTGATAGAGCACAAAAAAATATAAATAAAGTGTACTATTTTAAAATCCACCATACTTGTATCTGTTGATATATTTATGTATATGTTTATATACTTGGCTTTAAAATGTGTCCTTTAATTTTAGCTGGCTCTTTAAACAGTCACTTTTGGTTTCAGAAAGTTCATTTTCTGGTTTATATTTTGGGCTATAACTTTGCTTCTTATAATTGTTGAACCAAAAGTAAAACATATTATTAAACTTTAATGTTTGAACTTATTTTTAAAATAAAAAAGAAATCGAAAAATTTCGCGAACAAACAATTGAAAAAATATCGATTTGAAGGCAGTCACATACCTTAACCCCTTGGGGACGATTGATCGGTATGCGTGTCACTTAAGGGGGCTCAGGGCTTGATCGATACGGAAAAACATGTAAACAGAGCTCTCGCTTCGAGTCCATATAAAAACACATGTATCCAGTGTAATTAATTTAAACTTTCAGATATTTTAAAGCTATGTTTGTAGTCATAAAATTATAAAATGAAGTACTTCAATGTATTATAATAAGAAATATAGCACAATTTATGTAACACAATTTTCGAAAAAAATTATGTGTTATATCACCAACACCTAGATATCTTAACGTTGAATTGACATAAGAGCCTAATTTTTGCTTTAAAATTTTTACTCTATAGAATTTACTCTATAGAATGAATTAAGGATATAACTATCACGCAAAAAAACATTATTAAAAAAACCTCTCAAATTTGAAAATTTAAAAAACTCCTAAAAAATACAACTTTTTTTTTCATTTAAAATACTCAAAATATTAAACTATCTAAACTATATTAATTCATTCTATAGATAATGATGTAATATGCATGCAAAAAAAATTAAGCCATTCCATCAAATAGTTTTTTTAAATCTTGGTGTTAGTCGTCAAAAATCAAGTTTTGAGAAAACGCGACTTAAAGTTGAAGTTATATGGGTGCGGCTTTGAAAGTGTTGATACATAAATGCTTTTAACTTCATTAAAATTGCACATATTTTTATGTTTTTTTGAGTTCAGAATTAATTGAATAATGAAACTAGATCATTAAAAAAAATCGATTTTTTGAAAAGTTTTCAATCCCCGAGCCCCCTTAAGGTGCTCAGAATCCTTCATTCTTCTCACCAGTTATTTTTTATTGTAAAGTTCACCTTGCTTAATCACCTCGTACTTTCGCTATTGAATTGCAGAAAATTTTCGGTTTTGAAAATACGATGGTATAAGAATAAAAATTAAGCAAAGTGATTCCGTCGCAAAGGCGTAAAGCTATATTAATTTTTCTTTTTATGTTGTAATAATTTTTGTGGTGCTTATGTAAAGTATCTACTTCAAATTTTATCTAGAACTATATAAAAATTATTATTATTATATAAATATAAGATAAAAAGAGATTTTTATTCTAAGAAATGGATGATTTTTGACCATATAAATTAAATATCAAGGATAGATACCTGCTTGATCGGGATATACGGCCGATTCTTAAAAGAATAGTTAGCATAGATAATGTATGTATAGTAATATAGAATACACTACATGGCCAAAGATAACAGTCCATTTGAGATTTTTGACATTTTGTTGAATATCTAGAAAAGTACATGAGGAATTAATCTAAAACTCTTATTGTGTAAGCATAATACTATAAGTCATACATTTCCGTGAAGATTTTTTCCGAAACTCCATAGGGGACTGTCAACAAATTGAAAAAGAAAGACTATATTTTGTATAACCCTGTCAAAACTAACGCAGCAAAATCGCCCACACTGTAGATTATGATTATGTGGATTATTTTAATAAACTGTGTTCATTTTTATACCGATAACATGTATATTCGTAGAGAATTTAGAGTTTTTATAAAAACAGTCCCAAAATTTTCCAAGTTTTTTGTTTATAATTTGAAAAGTTCTCAATATGAAATAATGTTCTTTTCGGAAAATAAGACAAAGAACATTGTACACAATATCCTATAACCAAAATTAAAAAAAATAATAAAATTGTGTGAAAAATGAGCAGCTTTACTAAATAATTATTCATTGCGCATGCGTGAAGGCTATCGTGAAAGTTTGGGAATGTTTTTACAAAAACTTTAATTTCTCTTCGAATATGCATGCTATCGGTATAAAAATGAACACAATTTATTGTAAAAATCCACTCAATCAAAATCTACAGTTTGGGCACTTTTGCAACATTAGTTTTGACAGAGTTATCCAAAAGATATTTGTTCTTTTTCAATTTGTTTATGGTCCCCTATGGAGTTTCGGGAAAAAATCTTCACGGAAATAATACTTCTTGTAGTATTACGTTTACACATTAAGAGTTTTAGGATAATTTCTCATGTACTTTTCTAGATATTCAACAAAATGTCAAAAATCGCAAGTGGATGAACATCTTTGGCCATGTAGTGCACATATAGTTCGAAAGTGCGTTTTTTGTTTTTTTTTATTATCCTATTTACATCAAATTTATGCTACTTTTTATTTTTCAAAAAAAAATCTTCAAAATCCCGAATAAAAACTCTTTATTTTTACCTGCACTTTTGTACTTGTAAATATTGCAACAGATATTATACATTGTGCATGTCAATGGTATGATTCTAACAATACTATACTTGTTAAACTCTTAACCGCTGTGGCAGAAATTGTCGGATAAATTACTTCAGCTGTCTGAGAAACTGCTTATAAAGATGATCATACAGTTTGAAGTCAATCTGATCATTCTAATGAACGCTATATTTGTTTAAGCTAAACTAAATGACATTAGCCCCCTCCGTCTTGTACTCAGTGTACTCTAATAACTATTTCTAAAAACAAATTAAAAATTAAACGATAAATGAGTTTGATTTTCTCTTAAATAATGAATAAAGTAAACGTTTTTCTTACATTCTACTGAAGGTTAAATTTATGTAATTTTATTTGGGGGGGGGGAGAAAAGTTACCAACAATACAAGAAATATTATTTAAATAAATTAAGAATCATAAAGTAAGATTCTATTATTTAATAACAAATAATACTTCAATCTATATTAATACGCTACTTGGTACCTATTATGAAAATATTTACTAAATATATCATGAAAAATTTTTAGCTAGTACATAATATTCTGACTTTTATTTGTTTGTATTCCATAAGAACCTACAACAAAATCCAAATTACTTTTCTTTGATTAATATAACGTTTTTTTAAAAGAAATCGCTGCAATTTCGTCTACTATATTTTTTATATAATGATTGAAAATAGTAGAACGTTACCAGCTCCACCACACGTCAATTAGCTGAAATACAGTACCAATCAGATGCAGCATCTAACTTTGACACCTTTACCTAATTACAACATTTCATGTGATAAATCTTATATACATTAAAATATTTAAAACACGCATTTAACGTGACTTTAAAATAAAGCTTTTCATTTAATTATATCCATAATGATATGTAATTATCTGTCTGCCGTAGGTATAATAATGCAATAAGTTAAGTTAGATATTTTTCACTTCGGCATTTGAATTAACGTTTATTATTACTTACGTAATTAGACTGTTAAGCATAAATTATAGTTTATATTATATAATGATTATCCATAAAATAATTCATTCACATTCACAAAAAAAATTAATTCACCATATATTTTTCAATCCATTTATTCAACTTTTTACAGTAAAACGGTGAGACATTATGTCACATTATCGAAATAAACACTGTAATAACATAATAATAGTCCTTTGTCAAAATAATGTAGTGTATAATTTTCCCATCGTATTAAAAGACAAGATGCTTTTGATTAATAGAAGAACCTTGTTAATCTATTTTGCCGCGATATCAAATTCTGTAGTACAATCACCAAATATTACTTTTTCGTCAGCCGTACTTTATTCATAATTTTCTCGTTATTTTAAGGACCAAATAGATTTTCAAGAGACCCTTTTCAATAGTGTCATTTTTCGCGAGATGAATTTTGTTTACTTTCAAATGTCTGTAATTTTCATACGGTTACAGAAAATTGGGCCAAATTTAAGGAATTTCTTTTAATAACGATAGACATATTTTATATTTATTCTAACAGTTATGATAAGTTGCTTGGACTCTAAAAAATACTGTTATTCAATTCTTTTATTAACCATATAGAAATTGGTTGTCGTCGGCCAAGAATAAATATACTGAGACATATCTGAATCCTTGTGGTGTCAGTATTTTTGAAATGCCTCTGTTTCTACAATGACAAGAAATGTATTAAAAGCTACAATAATAATAATAATAGCACAAAAACACATTATGATACAGCTTTCAGACAAATGATATTTAAAAGTACATTTTTCCCTATACGACGATTTAAAATTGGTGACATGTTATGTTTATAAGTTTAAAAAAGTTTCAATATCAAAAATTGTAAAACTGTAATTTAGTTTAAAATTTGAAAGTTTTGTCATTCTTAGAAGGACGTATTTGTTACTTACAGATATGTTTATCCTTCTTAATAGAGATAGGATGCATATAATAAGTCTTAAATTTTAGTCTTTAAAAAATCACTTTCCAAATGGTTGTTGTAATTTATTAAATTACATTTTTTCAGATTTTCAAGAAAGAAAATTATAATGCTTATATATTGCAGTACATCATATGCAGCACATATTTGATAATCCTGGCTTCTCTCTCTCTTTTTATGGTACTACTCGGTTATCCCGTCGACCGATTTCGCCAAGTTATACTAATCGCCAAACTACTAGCCAAATTATACATATCAGCATAATTTTTATTTTAAAAACGAAAAAAACAAATAATTAGTAAAATATTTAAAAAATACAAATAAAAAGTCGATATAAAAATCACTTAATAACATTTTTAAACACATGTATTTAATGTCGTATTTATTTCATCGTATTAGTACATCTCTTATTGGCATTTAATCTTATATTTTGGCGATAATTTTTTGGTCAACAGGATAACCAAGTAGTAACCCTTTTTTTAGCTTTATTACATTTAGAATTTTCATTTCAAATTCACTTGCTTATGACGTCATATCATTAAATGAAAATTTTATCAATTGTCACTGTAAGAACATATTACATATTTTTGAAATTGTTTTATCTCCACACATTGGTTTATTTAATTGCTAGAATTACGAGTAAAATATAAGTACCTAGTGTGACTTGCAAAGTTGATGCTGATGAGATCAGAAGCCTTCCTCATCACTCTCTCATCAGCTTCTACTAAAAGCAGGTAAATATCTAAAAATTATTAATTATTACTGATTTATAAGTATTTAAATAAAGACCACTAAACCTAATCTCAATTCGGATAATAGCAAAAAAAGAATAAATATTCATTTAGTTAAAATTTATCATTCCCTTATAACTCTTATTTCGGCTTATTTGGAGAGAATCATCGACATATGCTTCTGAATAAATCGTTTCACTTACCCTAATAATTTACATTTTAGTGTGGAATGGAGAAGTTCAGTTTATTCAGATTTCTACAGGGGTCTGAGGAGTCTTACTTTTCAACTGATAATGCATTTTTGTAATATATCACATTTATTTTTTTTTCTCAATACCTATAAAACATAAATGCATAATATTTTTAATAGAGAGAATTTAATATATTTTCTATTTAATTTTTTTTAAATATTAAACATTGAGATTTTATTTTTTAATGTTTAATTTTGATTAAAAAATAAAATTATTTTTCTAATTGTTTTTCCACTGCGGGCAAGATTATAAAAAAAAACTATTGGTCAAGACTTCCCCAAAATATTGATAATGATATAAATCTAATGTATTCTGAACTTGTACTCCATTTCAGAGCAATTTATTTATTTAAAATTTTAATTTTAATTTTAAAACTTAAAAAATAATAATTTTTTATTGAAAAATAGCCAGTTTCAACTAATTAATGCAATTATAATCCTAAATTTGAAATTTAAGTTATTCTTTAACTTAAATAAATGCATTTACCAAGTTTGATGCAAAATTCTTTACTAGTTTTCGAGAAATATTGCACGCAATCAAAGAACAATTTAATATTTTAAGTAAAATTAAATGTAATTGTTAATAAATTTGTAATTAATGTAATTATTAAATGTAATTTTAATTAAATTAATTAAAATGAAATGTAAAATATATAAATAAAATAAAATTTCAATATAGAATATTTTAAAAAAATATTTTAAATAGAAGAGATATAAAGTTGCCTATATTCAAAAATTTTACACATTTATGTTTCATAAAAACTGAGAAAAAAATTAAATGTGACATATTGCTAAATCACGCCACCAGGTGAAAAGTAAGGCTCCTGAGACCCCATAAGCACATTTAAATGATATAACTACGAAAGAATCTACGTATAATTCTTTAACGTGTTTGTTAACACACATGAATATTTTTAAATGTAAATTATAGGCATTTGAAAAGAAACAAAAAAGTTACAATAAATTTTCATAGAGTTTTTCTTTTTAGTGAAATGCATATGGTCTTTGAAGTAATATAAAAAAATAAATAACGTATGCTGTTGATATGAAGTTATTATATTATTGTAATGTTGATTCTGAGAATTCATCACATCGTTCAAATTTATAGAATTTGAAAGAAAAGTTTAATTGTTAATTCTAACGTACGAAAAATAATTAGAGAAATAAGTAATTAGAGAAATAAATATATAGCGAAAGACATTCCTGAATTTTTAATACTTTGCAATTAAACGAATGAACCTACGTGTACATCTTTAACATGCTTGTTAACACACATAAATATTTTTAAATGTAAATTATAGGCATTTGAAACGAAACGAAAAAAGTTACAATAAATTTTCATAGAGTTTTTTTTAATTAAATGCATCTGGTCTTTGAAGTAATATAAAAAATATAAAATGTATACTGTTGATATGAAGTTATTATTTTATTGTAATGGCGACTCTGAAAATTCATCACATTGTTCATATTTATAGAATTTGAAAGAAAAGTAGAGTTGTTTATTCTGAATTACTGAAAAATAACTAATAATTAATTAGAGAAATAAGTAATTAGAGAAATAAATAATTAGAGAAAAAATTATCAGAGAAAGACATTCCTGAATTTTTAATACTTGCAATTAAACAAATGAACCTTCGTATGCATCTTTAACATGCCTGTTAACACATAATGAATATTTTTAAATGTAAATTATAGGCATTTGAAAACAAAAGAAGAACATTAGTAAGATAACAGAATGTAAAAAGTATATCAAACAAAGCAACCTGCGATTTACTTTATGTAATTTGACAATGTAAAAGCATTTGAAAATGTAAGGGATTCCAATTAAATGAAACTAAATTTATAAGTAAGTCAGTCTCGAGCAGTTCACTGAAAGGTGATGCTAATTAACACTTTAAAAGTTGAACAGTATTTCAGAGTATAATTATGTCAGTAACTTTAAAAAATATTATTCCAGACTTCAGTTAACTGCCTGATTATGCTACAGATTAAAGTTACAGAGTAATTAAAGAAAGGTATTCCTGAATTTTTAATACTCTGCAATAAAAGAAACGAACCTACGCATACTTCTTTAACATGCTTTTTAACACGTATGCAAAATTTTAAACATAAATTATAGGCTTTTGAAAATAAGTGAAAAACGTTACAATGAATTTTCATAGAGATTTTCTTTTTAATCAAATGCATCTGGTCTTTGAAGTAATATAAAAAATATAAAATGCATACTGTTGATATGAAGCTATTATTTCATTGCAATGTTGACTCTGAGAATTCATCACTTTATTCATATTCATGGATATTGAAAGAAAAGTGGGTTTGTTTAATCTGAATTACGACAAATATATCTAAATAATTTCTATTTTAATTTTTTGACAATGAATCCAACAAAGTATATTAAAAGACTTTTTGAAATATGACAAAAATAAAATATATATAGGAATTCTGTATCTCAAATTGTAACGTTATACTCAGATTAATAAAATAAATACAGAAAATTAATACTTAATTCATGATAAATTTATTACCAAAAAGATGCAACAACCATTATTTTCTAACGTCTATCCCTCTTATTTTTTTTTTTTTTCAATCACTGATATTTAAGCAGGGTATATCTTTGAAGGAACAACAGTTCCCCTAATCACGGCTAATGGTTAGCTGAAAGCGCTAGGGATTTTTATAGCTTCTGATATCACTGTTTAATTCCTTGAAAAGTTTTAAATGTTTTAAAACTTCTATATACTTGCAGTTATTTAGTAATAAATTTATCGTGGATTAAGTATTTATGTTGCATATTTAATACGATAAAAGTTTTGATTATCATAACAGCTCAATAGAGAAACATCATTGGCTATGAATGTGCCATAAAATGAGAAAAAAAAATGTATACTTTTACTTATTTAATCAAAATACATATTTCTGATGTTAAATTAGGCAAAATATTGTGTTTTTAAAAGTAGGTGAAAATCGCTTGGCTGGAAGGATAAGTATCAATAAAGTAAGTATTACTTCAAGTCTTCTTTTAAATTAAAATAAAAGAAACACTCGCTATAAATGTGCATATACTTAACGAAATAAATATTAAAATTATTCAAATTAAAGCGATTTTCGTGTGACAAAATCTCTGAATTACAATTTCGGCAGGACTTTCCCGAAATTAACCCTTTATGACTCAAAAACATCAATTTGAAAAATATTAGCTCAAATGACAAAATGCAATATTTTAAGCATGTAAAAAATAATAAAAATTTTAGAGCGTAAAATTAAAATAATTATTGACTAAAATGCACTTTTTTCACATCAACTATAAATAGATATTTACATACTTCTCATCAACATTTTCCATTTTCTAATACAAAATTTTAAAGTATGCAAAATTGCGTTTAAAAAAATCTACTATTGGACTTTTCCAGCTTTTTTAATTTGACAAAATTTACTAAGTTAGTTTTTGCAATACGAACCTGAAGCTTCTCAAATGATAAACAAAATTTTGATGTGAGAAATTGACTCAATATTGTCGTCTGTTGAGAATTCAAATGATCCGTTTGAATTAAATGATATGTGTTGGGAAATGAGAAAAACAAATAAAATAGAACCGTGTTTTAAAGCTTACTGTGTAAGTATATTATTGACTTTTGAGAATGTTGGAGATCTGCAACAAACAAAGGCATACAAAAGGGCTAAAATGCAATTGGTCCTAAATGTAACAGAAAAATTATGCATGATCGAAATATTTTCATGCAAAAAGAAAGTAATTTAAATAAATATCATTGCTACCACATTGCTTTTAGTAATGAAACACTTACGTAAACATAATGACATATAGCTTCATGACATAATACACCCTGTCCCAAAAGTTTAGACAATCAGTAAAATTTACAATAACATAAAAAGTAATAAGGTACAATAGAAATTCGTGAGATAGGTGTGAAAGCAGTTTTGCTGGTATATACATATAAATTATGATCAACGGTTTAAAATTATAAAATGTACATTAAATTAAATAACGATGTGCTGTCCCAAAAATACAGACAAAATACAGTATTACATGTTTTTGTTTTCCATTTTTGTACACAAAATAAAGTATTCTTTATTTTTGCCTGCTTCTGTAAATGCAGAATTATTTTTCCCTTTAATTGAAATATTGTCTACTGTATTTTTAGCGCAATAACATATTGAAATTTCATGGAATCAAATGAGTTCAATGCATTGTTTTTTTCTGATTCGGAAAGAAAACATTTTCTGTTGTTTTCTGATAAAAATGCCACATTCTAAAGAAATTTCTAAAGATGAAATTATTAAGTCTTTAGATTTGAAAGCACAAGGACAAAATCCTGTACAAATATCGAGAAGAATAAAGACATCTTTGACCAGTATTAATAGAGTTTTGTGATCAGGTGGAATATAGAATATTGAAAGCGAGTCAAGAAAACCTAAAAAAGCAATGTTATGTGAAGATAGAATGTTATTAAAAATGGTTTTAGTTAATAATTTATGTGTGCATGAAATTACATCAATTTCCAGAATTTCAAAAAGTACTGTACACAAAAGAATGAAAGCTTCAACAAAGATTGTTTACAAGAGAAGGAAAATAAAACGTTGCTTAAAGTAAAGACATATTGGGTCCTTTTTTTTTGACTACTACAGATCATAAATTAATTAATAAAAAAATTCATTCAATAAAATTGTTTTTTTATATAAACATTACTATATAAACAATCATTTCTACACTCAATTTCTTAATTAGTTCAAATATTTCATCTACTTTACTAATGAGTTAGCTGAGATCCGGACTAGACTACCTTCTATATGAATTTTGTTGTAATTTAAGATAATCAAAACAAAAGGAGATTTCATAAGGATAAATACTATTAGATAACACAAGTTAAGTTAAGAAATTACAGAAATAAGAAAGATTACCAAGATAAAATTTAAAACTAATAAAAAAAAATACATATTCATTTAGTTTCTATACATATTAATGATTTCCAGTAGGTAATAACGATAACACAACAAAATTCTCAATCTGTCTAGATCTCAGATGTAGCATATAAGGATCTGTAGCAGTGAACCCAATATTTTGCCAATGTTGTTTTATGGGATATCAAACTCGAATAGATAACTTTAAAGCTCAAGACCTTTGTTAAAATTTCAAAAAATAGAAGAAAGACCCTGGAATCTCCCATCTATTTGTGGGGAGCATAGAAAGAAAAAAATTTTTTACAAGCAATAAGATTTCTACAATATAAACACAAGCATCCCACAATACAACAATGACATTATGGCCAAAAAAGTATAGTGTTAGTACATCTATTTTAATTTCTCCATTTTTTTTTTTTTTTTTTTTTTTTTTTTTTATAAGATAAGTTAATTCATTCTAAATCATGTGAACTTCTCAACAGTTTTGCTTTAAAAAATTCTATTAATTAGCTAAATATCTTTACTCAGTTTACGATTAAAGTGTATTAATTAATCAGTGCTTATATGATTTCCAGCCTGATAAGTTACTTTAAAATTCTGAATAAAAAAAGAAATGGTTGAAAACTATTTTTACTTTTAAACATTCAAAGAAACTACTTTAATTTCATGGTATTACAAAATTTAATATAGTTATTTTGACACTATTGAGATTAAAATTCAAACAAACTAATATCAAGGTAGGATAAATAAAAGAAAGACTAAAGAACTATACTAAAGCATATCCTTTAAATACATTCTCCTTTATTTAATTTAACATAAAAAAAAGGCATCTGAATTCACTAACACAAATTTTGTTGCAAACATATGGAAGTATTAATTCATAACAAGAATATTCAATAATAATAAAAGAATTTAAGAACAAATACAAAATACATTTCTTACCTACAGCTATTTCTACCATTCACCCATTTAGGATATTTTCATATGTATTGTTCACGTGGATCACAAATTTTCCTTGCACCAGAGCACTTTTTTAAACTAATTTATGGCGTTTCTGTTGCCCAGATTAGACTTGGAGTAGTCTTTGAAAACAGTCTCTACGCTACCCTCCCTTCGTCTGAAACAGTACGCTGAGCTACGGTAACTTCATGAGGGCTTTGCGACATAATCGCCTATCATCCATCAGCGACACGAATCGTTAGGCTGAGATTTTTCGGCTCTTGGGTATCCACATTTTACCTTGAGAAGTATTTGAAACAACAAAAACAATCTTGGATGTTCACTGCCACATGCTAACAGTCATTTGCAGCCAAGGGGCATTTATTACGCTGCTCTCGATAAAGGCTTCCGTTAAGCACGTATCTCAATAAGCCTTAAGAGTGCGGGAGCTCGGGAATTCAATTGTACTTATGGTATACTCAACTGCAACATGTAGGATATCTCAACTTAAAACGAGGGGCTCCGATCCCTTTTTTCTAGACCAATAGTTCGGAAGGGACATATTTCTTCAGCAAACTCTCCGTTATATTTTGCAGGCAACACTTCTGCGACTTCCACTTAGCGTATCTCTGGGAGTAATGTCGAAAAATCGTAGAATTCTTTTTGGCCTCCCCTCTCCCAGATCCAAAACAGGGGAGGGGGGGGGGCAGAACTTTTGCATCTCTTCCACCAGATGCTCTCCGTACGACTCCTATCACCAGGACTGACCTTTTTTTCAAAAAACCAATTGCACGTAAGCCTCTAACATACGGGGGTACTTTTCTGGGAACACGGACGCATCCCCCACTTTCCCCAACCAAAAGGGTGACTTCCCGTTGGTCAGTGCGCAAATACCAAATCCAATGTCCATATAAGGACATGTTTCTATATCTCAATCACGTGACTTACATGAGGTTTTTCACAGGCAGGTGTTTTTCAGCTCCCGTTCCCATGAAATCTACAGCAGGGATTCCAAGTATTGCACACAAAAGGAGTAACAGGCACGGGGATATTTTTATGGTCGAAACTGTATCTCGCTCTCTCTCTGAAATGACACTATACAATTTTTTATGGGTCATAAAAAAAGGAGTGTACTTTTAGCCATATTACCCAGGGCTTAAGAAACTGTGTGTGTGGCCAATTATTATAGGGTACGCTATTTATTGTCTGACAACTCATAGCTTGGGAAACACACACATCTTTAATCTTAACAAAAGGGCTTTTAGCAATTACTGCACTTCTCTGCCGAGCAGGGATTTTATGCAAGTCTTAAGGGGAGGGGGTGTGCCTTTCTTTCTAACATTCACCAACGCTTGCGAAGGCGTGGGAACGGAAGAAGGAATCACAGGAGTATTAAGGCCTGTGCGTATCTAGAAAAAAAAGGAAAGAGGTGTTTTGAATTTTGAATAATTAAAATTTTAAAGAGAAGCAGTAATCAAAAAAAACTGTAACAAGAGCTCCCCCTCGTTGAAAAAAAAATAAACGTTATTCGTTTTGGTCAAAAAACAAGAATTTTATTTTTTTAGCTAGAAGATCCCAGAAGGTAAGTCGAAGAAAAGTACAAAAAAAATGAATCCAAAGTGAATGGAAAAGTGAAATGACAAGTTAATGTAGTACCCCGGTTGACTAGTTGAATTAAGATTACCGACTAGAGCAGATCACACAACGACCCGAAAAGTTGATAACTTCACCCTAACTAAATCACCACAACAACTATGCACTCCGGAATGCAATGTTGAAGTTTGGGTATAACATTTGAAAGTTAAATGTATACTAGGGCCTAAGTTGCTATTGCAAAACCTACACTATTTACGTGGCATACCCACCTAGATTTTCAAGCTGGGCATACAGTTACGAATACCAATACACTGGGATTATTTCTACATGCTACCATCTCTGTAAATATTAAGCCCTTAAAAAAAAAGTTTCCCACAGGTCGAATGCAAGGAAGATTTGTCCAGTATAAAGAAAGGAATTTTTGAAAAATTTTGAATCCTGTGAGCAGGACTGAGCCAAAGGGCCGAAACAACCAATTCCATAAAAATCACTATAAATATATCATTGCAGCTGGAGGTATCACAGATATATACACATATAAGTAGGATAATATGTTGTATACACATATACAATAAAAAGAACAATACCTTGCATTACATACATAGGGTATACACACACAAAAGAAGGTGAAATTAGCACTTACACTTGATTATATTCAGTGGGAACAATTACATAACGTGCGCACATAAAAAAAACAATATAATGTATTTTACCTTTCAAACTGAAGTACACCAATGTATGGACATTTAGAACATAACACTATATTTGCATAGGTTACCTTGTGTAACCTCGAGTGATAATTGTATACCTTTGTTACCACTGATGAGGAACTAGTTTTTATACAGACAGTAACAAAATATAAAGTCCTTACAATATCACAAATAACACCTAAAGTGAAATAATATTAACTCCACACGAGAGCTTGCCAATTTCTTTGACTAGGAATACGAGCTTTTTCAAAATACCCCATTTACACATATAAGGGGAAGGGTCGATTGTTAGAAAAATCAAACAACATAATAAAATAGATAACACAAACAATATATATATATATATATACAAGATGTACAAAAACTAGATAAGTATATCTGTGGGGGTGTACATTGCTTGTATCAGAAATCCTCTATCTCCCAAATAGAGAAACAAATTTCCAAAACTACCCCCAAAAAAGGTAAAGTTAAAAAAAATTGCAAAAGTTTTTACCTTTATTTATTTTTTTTTTTTTTGTTAAAGAATAAACTATATTTACACTAGTAACTATACTATATACAAAAAGGGGTGCACCTGGGTTTTACAGGCATTATATATATTGCTATCATGCCTACTTTCCCAAAATTTCCTGACCAGAAATTTTTCTAAGTTCCCAAAATTAGCGTTAAAATCCACTAAAAATTAAAAAAAAGAATACAAACAGGAGGCGGAGCACTTAATTGATCCTAATATATCGTAATATTACTAACACTCCCGAGAGAAAATAAGCTGCAGGCTAAAAATCCACATTAAACAATTGCGGATTAAAATCAAAACAAAGCACCATTAGGTTCACACACTATCTAAATTTGTTTATATTGGGCTTACAATTTGTTTAAAATAAATACAATTACCTGTATATATACAATCTTAAAAAAAATAAAGCTAAACAGCTCTAAAATCTATAATTAGGACGCGAATTCCTGTTTCTCAAAGAGTAATCAGCTCCCGATACTGACCGCCACTTCTGTTGTTTTGTTTTGATGCCGGATCGTTCTCGTGAACGACTCACACGGCCTGAATCACTAGACGTTCCTACTCGCATCATTTCCGCTTCGCGCCCAACGCTATCCGATAAGTCCGTCTTTCCTTGTGTTTCAACAAGCAACCTATCAACCTTTCCATCGATATGCTCGGATGGAGTTGAGTGTGATGGGGAAACGTCGCTGGCCATCTGTTTACTAGTTTCGTTTTCCCACCCGGGTCTAGTTTCGCTATTGCTTTGCTCGTGACGTCTGCTCGTAGCACGGGGACCTTGCGTATCAGGTTGGATGGATGCTGTACGTGGAAAGGGTGGCGGGAATCGATTTATGAACCGATTTCTTTTCTTACGTGCAGTACAATCGAATTGAATATTCGATTCACTTGTTGTTGTTGACATTTGACTTTGGCTGTGGTTTTGGTCTGAATGAGTGTCTCCATTCTGTTTATTTACACCTGAAATGCATCTATCTTTGAATAAGGTGAGGCGATCTACATGGACAACCTGGGTTTTTGAAGGATTAGCAATTAATGCAATTTTAAAATTGACCTGACTGAGTTTTTCAATGATTGTAAAAGGTCCGTTGTTTAGTTTTGACAATTTTCTCGTATTACCAGCAGTTATAGATGGATTATACAGCCATACTCTATCTCCTATTTTTAAATCTTTAACGACCGCTGTTTTCTCTCTGTATTTTTCTTGTACTTCTGATACTTTAACCAAATTATCGTACACTTCGGCATATATTTTTTGGAGGGCGGGGATTAACAATTCACAGAATGATGGGGCGTCATTATAACTAAATCTAGGTGACTGAGAAAATAGGTTATATGGTAAATTTAAATTCCTGCCATATAAAATTGCTGCGGGTGTTAATTTTGTTGAGGAGTGCACAGCTGAACGCATTGCTAACAGGGCAAATTTAAGTTTAGTATCCCAGTCTGATTGGTTTTCATTTACTATGTGACTAAGGGCATTTTTTAACGTAGAATTTTGTCGCTCGATCTGTCCATTCGATGCTGGATGAAAGGCAGATGTTGTGATATGTTTAATGCCGAACATTTCGTAGACATGTTTGATCGCTTCGGATATCAGATTTCTCCCATTGTCTGTTGCTATCACCGCAGGCGCGCCATAACGTGAAATGAAATCAGCAAGCGTATCTGCGATAACATCAGATGTGGTGGAATTAACTGCATAAGCTTCTGGCCACTTAGTAAAAGAGTCGATATACGTGACAATATAGGTGTTACCTGAAAATGTAACCGGTAGTGGGCCTATTAGATCTAAATGTACCTTGTTCATGGGAAACTCGGGTGTAGGCATCCGTTGAAGGGGTGCCTGCTGGTTAGGTTTGTACGCCCTCTTCTGTTGGCAACTAATACACGACTCCACTAGGTGCCTGATATCAGCTGACATTCCGGGCCAGTAAAAGTGCTCTCGGATGCGGTCAATCGTCTTTTTAAAACCTTGATGACAAGCCGCCAAAGAATCGTGTGTTAGAGCGAACACTTGCTCAATCATTTCCCTAGGGACTACCAATTTAATTGGGTTACTTATTATATTCGAATCTCTAGTGTCCTCACACACAAGAATGTCATCTCTAAAAAAAATTTCATATATTTAGGTGCTATGTTTAAATTTTGGTCTAATTTTCTGGCTATTTCACAGCACTTTTTATCGAATTTCTGCAACTCACTAATTTTATCAGTTAAATTTGAATGCGGTACAAAAGTAGTTTCTTTTTCTACCTGTATACAAAAATTACTGCTGCTAATCTCAAGTGTTTCATCAATTTTTGCAAATCGAGAGAGAAAGTCTGCTACACTATTGCACTTGCCTTTTATATATTTAATGGTAAAGTCAAAATCAGATAGAGTACATACCCATTTGGCTATACGTGAAGTGGGATCATGAATTTTTAACATAAAAGTAAGGGGGGCATGGTCTGTAAAAATGGTAAAATGGGTGTTAGCTAGGTAGCACTTAAAATGGCTAGTTGCCCAAACTAGAGCGAGAAGTTCTCTCTCAGTGGCAGAATATCTCGTTTCTGCACCTTTGAGTCGCCTACTAGCAAACGCCACTGGATGAATTTTATTCTCTTCATCCAACTGTGACAGAACTGCACCCAATGCTTCTCCACTCGCATCAGTATAGACATAAAATTCTTTACTAAAATCAGGTAATAAGAGGCACGGTTTAGAAATTAGAGCCTTTTTTAAATCCTCAAATTCCTCTTGGGCTTCTTTCGTCCAGGCAAAATGCCCACTTTCCTTTGTTAAATCAATTAAATTTAATGCCCTTTTTGTGAAGTCAGGTATAAAACGCCTGTAAAATGAGAGGGTTCCAATAAATGACCTGACACCTTTACGTGTCGTAGGTGGTTGCAATTTTTCAATTACTTCAATATTTTTATTTACAAGGGATACTTGCCCGCTATGAATTTCAAAGCCTAGGTATTGGATTTTATTTGAAAGAAAAGTACATTTGCTGGGTTTAAGCTTTAGTTTATGCTGCCTTAATCTGTCAAAAACCAGTTTTAATTTTTCAAAGTGGGAGTCTACATCAGAAGAAGCAATGACAATGTCATCTATATATACTAAGATTCCGAGATTTCCTAAATCTCCAAAAATGGCATTCATTAGCCTTTGAAAACTGTTCCCTGAATTAGATAACCCAAAACAATTTCTATTCCACTCAAAAAGACCTTTATGCGTGATAATAGCAGTTTTATGCCTGTCTTCAGGTCGTATGACCTGTTGAAAAAAACCACTAGTCAAATCTAGTGTTGAAAAAAATTTAGCTCCACTTAAAGCATCCACAGAATCAGTAATGTTTGGGATAGGATATGCGTCTTTGACAAGATTTTTGTTTAGTTTACGAAAATCAACAGCTAGTCTATAAGAACCGTCTGCTTTTTCTACAAGTATTACCGGTGATGCGAATTCTGACATAGATGGGGAAATAATTTCAGCTTGCAGTAGAATATTAAGTTGATCTTCCATTTCTTGACGTAATTTATATGGAACTCTGTACGCTTTGGATTTTACAGGTTTATTAGAGGCTAAATTGACAACATGGGGTATGGTATTACAGCCTGGTAACTCTAGGACAGATGCTGCAAATACATCTTTATTTTGATCTAAAAATTCTTGCATTTTAGATTTTAGGGGAGGGTCTAAATGGCTTAAGTCAATATTAGAACTCCAAGTGAGATCAGCATGATCAAAGTCAGCTATTGGAGTAGTCAAATTCACATTACAACTTAAACTATTATCCGTTAGTGGTATATTAGACTTATCTATACATTTCTGGATTTTTGCAACATATGTATTTTTGCTTAGCTTTATAGTATGATTTGAAAAATTTGCAAGAGAAACAAAAAGGCCATGTTCCTGAGTACATATGGCTCTAGAAATAAGCAGACCTTGGCTTAAATTCTTCGCTAAAGGTTCTAGCATTAGAACATCATTTTCTTTTATGGAATTATTTTTATTGCACTTAACTTCAGCTATTACTTTTGAATTAGGGGGAATAGAAATCCTTTCGCATAAAAGAGCTAAAGTAGTAATTTCACCATTGCTGTTGTTATTATTGTCAAGATTGTTTTGTTCAACAGTCTGGGGTATCCTATTTTCTAAATCACTTTTATTAGCATGGACTGTTTGACTCGTTGTTTGCTGTCTAAGGTCTAAAGGTTTATTAATTTCACATTCATTTGTACTCGAGTTACTGCGTGATATATTTTGTAAACAAAAAACATGTGCAGTTTCATTATCTGCTTCATTTGCTTTAATTGTCCTGTTTAAATCTGCATTCACTTTCATACTGGGATATGTAGTACCCTGAACTGTCACATTTTTACTACTAAGATTCCCACATTTTTCTTTTAAACTTTCCTTACCCTTTTTGGTTACAATTTTCATAGGTGTGTCATTATTACTATACTCATCTCCCTGTTTATTAGCAGAAATGGGGACATTTGGCCTACATTTTGACTGATCATTACAGATATCTGCTTGTTGACATTCTAAATCTGCACTATTCACTCTGATATCACTGGTATTATTTACAATATTTATTTCTAGGGAATTTTTTAGTGGTGACAATTTTTTTGCATGACTCTCTACTACTTGTTTACATTGTGTTTCTACTGGAATACTTAAAACAACATTATTATTTTTACAATTTATTACAGCCTGATATTTACTTAAAAAGGGCATCCCCAAAATCACACTAAATTCATCGGCTAATTTACCCTGGACAATAAAGAACTCAGCCTGACATAATAAATCATTAAATTTAAAGTTCAAAGAAACTTTTTGGCTTAGAATTACTCTTTCGCCAGTTACCGTTAAAATAGGAGTATTGCACTCGACAACTTCACAAAAATTTAAATTAATAAGTGCTGTACTACTTAAAATATTTATGGCTGACCCAGTATCACACAGTGCAGTAAGAGAAATATTATTTACCTTTATCACAGCAGTAGGTAAATGGTAAGAATGGGGGGAGAACATACTAAAAATGATTGGGGGGTCTGGAGGCCTATATGGAGACGACTCGACCAAATCGAAACCAGCCGTTACACGTTTAAAGCATTATTGGATGTAGTAGGGTTACTGTGTTCATCCTGACGAGTATCACCGCTCGCATTATCATCTCTATTTCTTCGGTTAGTCTCATACCCTTGATCAAAATTGCCCCTATGTCTCCTATATCCACCTCTATTATTATTTCCTCTATAATTCTCACTCTGATAGTTCCTGCCCCTGGAATTTTGTCCACGTCCCCTGGGATTTTGATGGAAGCCCCTTCCATAATCATTTGTGTACCTGTTTAGGGTACAATTTCTTGCATAGTGGCCTGGCAAACCACATTTGAAACAGTAAAAACTTCCAATTTGGTTACTTTCACATCCCTGGTTAAAATTATTTTGGACTTCTTTGGATTTTATTTCAACTAGACTATCAATTTTAGCTGCGAGCAGATCAATTTGGGATTTTAAATTTTGAATCTGTCTGTTATGGGACTCATTATCACTTTTCTGAGAAAATACGGCAGCACATGGTACATTCTGGGGGTTCGGTATATTCTCACTACTTTCATAAGAGTTATAGAATGGATTTACGCTTTTATAAGCTTTTTCTTCAAGTAGGGCTATTTGGAGGACTTCCTCGGGAGTTTTTGGATTTCTAGCGATGACACCTTTTCTTATTTCAGGCGACAAATTGTTGAGTAGCACTGAGTGAAGGAGTGCTTTTCTGCTTTTTTCTACAACATCGTCTTGTATACCCTCTATGACGAGCGAGTTTAGTGACAGGTCGCATGCTCTGTCATAAAAGTCCTGTACTGTCATTGCTGGAGTTTGTTTAAAGTTCATTAATTTGTTAAGCTGCACATCTGGGGTTATGTGCTGACTATATCTGTTTTTTAAAATAGAAACTAACTCCTCAAAAGACTTAATTTTGTGAATTTTTAGCAGTCTAGCAGCTGCACCAGATAATCTAGATAGCAAAGCAAATTTCTTTTCCTCATCATCCCAGCCAAACATGTTGGCAAAACTGTCTAATTTTTCATAAAAATCCCCAAAAGAAACTGAATTACCCTCGCCACTGAATGGGGGAATATAATTGAGATTATCAATAAGGGCAGTTTTTCGCTGAATTTTCGCCATCTCTTTAGAGGGGTCGAGTGCCATTTTGCGTTTTAAAGTGCACAAGATACGATACAAAATTTGAAAAATAAAAAAGATAAAAGAGGGGGAAAAAAAGGAATAATAAAATATTCATACACAAACTTTTACTACTTCTAGATATGGCATAAATTACCCATAAAATAGCAATGTATACCCCTATTACTCAAATTTACAACATACAACAAAATAATAAAAATAGAATAACAATACATATACTTATTTACTTTGAATCACACTTAATATAAACAATGTTTAGTAAAACTCAGGCTCTACAGTACTGTGCCAATTTATTGTGTATATTGCAAAAATCAGGCATTTCAACACGGCATCAACTTATTGTGCATACCGTAATAATTAGGCTCTGCCACACGGCATCAACTTATTGTGTATATTGCAATAATTAGGTTCAACAGCGCGACACCAACTTATTGGGTCCTTTTTTTTTGACTACTACAGATCATAAATTAATTAATAAAAAAATTCATTCAATAAAATTGTTTTTTTATATAAACATTACTATATAAACAATCATTTCTACACTCAATTTCTTAATTAGTTCAAATATTTCATCTACTTTACTAATGAGTTAGCTGAGATCCGGACTAGACTACCTTCTATATGAATTTTGTTGTAATTTAAGATAATCAAAACAAAAGGAGATTTCATAAGGATAAATACTATTAGATAACACAAGTTAAGTTAAGAAATTACAGAAATAAGAAAGATTACCAAGATAAAATTTAAAACTAATAAAAAAAAATACATATTCATTTAGTTTCTATACATGTTAATGATTTCCAGTAGGTAATAACGATAACACAACAAAATTCTCAATCTGTCTAGATCTCAGATGTAGCATATAAGGATCTGTAACAGTGAACCCAATATTTTGCCAGTGTTGTTTTATGGGATATCAAACTCGAATAGATAACTTTAAAGCTCAAGACCTTTGTTAAAATTTCAAAAAATAGAAGAAAGACCCTGGAATCTCCCATCTATTTGTGGGGAGCATAGAAAGAAAAAATTTTTTTACAAGCAATAAGATTTCTACAATATAAACACAAGCATCCCACAATACAACAATGACATTATGGCCAAAAAAGTATAGTGTTAGTACATCTATTTTAATTTCTCCATTTTTTTTTTTTTTTTTTTTTTTTTTTATAAGATAAGTTAATTCATTCTAAATCATGTGAACTTCTCAACAGTTTTGCTTTAAAAAATTCTATTAATTAGCTAAATATCTTTACTCAGTTTACGATAAAAGTGTATTAATTAATCAGTGCTTATATGATTTCCAGCCTGATAAGTTACTTTAAAATTCTGAATAAAAAAAGAAATGGTTGAAAACTATTTTTACTTTTAAACATTCAAAGAAACTACTTTAATTTCATGGTATTACAAAATTTAATATAGTTATTTTGACACTATTGAGATTAAAATTCAAACAAACTAATATCAAGGTAGGATAAATAAAAAAAAGACTAAAGAACTATACTAAAGCATATCCTTTAAATACATTCTCCTTTATTTAATTTAACATAAAAAAAGGCATCTGAATTCACTAACACAAATTTTGTTGCAAACATATGGAAGTATTAATTCATAACAAGAATATTCAATAATAATAAAAGAATTTAAGAACAAATACAAAATACATTTCTTACCTACAGCTATTTCTACCATTCACCCATTTAGGGTATTTTCATATGTATTGTTCACGTGGATCACAAATTTTCCTTGCACCAGAGCACTTTTTTAAACTAATTTATGGCGTTTCTGTTGCCCAGATTAGACTTGGAGTAGTCTTTGAAAACAGTCTCTACGCTACCCTCCCTTCGTCTGAAACAGTACGCTGAGCTACGGTAACTTCATGAGGGCTTTGCGACATAATCGCCTATCATCCATCAGCGACACGAATCGTTAGGCTGAGATTTTTCGGCTCTTGGGTATCCACATTTTACCTTGAGAAGTATTTGAAACAACAAAAACAATCTTGGACGTTCACTGCCACATGCTAACAGTCATTTGCAGCCAAGGGGCATTTATTACGCTGCTCTCGATAAAGGCTTCCGTTAAGCACGTATCTCAATAAGCCTTAAGAGTGCGGGAGCTCGGGAATTCAATTGTACTTATGGTATACTCAACTGCAACATGTAGGATATCTCAACTTAAAACGAGGGGCTTCGATCCCTTTTTTCTAGACCAATAGTTCGGAAGGGACATATTTCTTCAGCAAACTCTCCGTTATATTTTGCAGGCAACACTTCTGCGACTTCCACTTAGCGTATCTCTGGGAGTAATGTCGAAAAATCGTAGAATTCTTTTTGGCCTCCCCTCTCCCAGATCCAAAACAGGGGAGGGGGGGGGACAGAACTTTTGCATCTCTTCCACCAGATGCTCTCCGTACGACTTCTATCACCAGGACTGACCTTTTTTTCAAAAAACCAATTGCACGTAAGCCTCTAACATACGGGGGTACTTTTCTGGGAACACAGACGCATCCCCCACTTTCCCCAACCAAAAGGGTGACTTCCCGTTGGTCAGTGCGCAAATACCAAATCCAATGTCCATATAAGGACATGTTTCTATATCTCAATCACGTGACTTACATGAGGTTTTTCACAGGCAGGTGTTTTTCAGCTCCCGTTCCCATGAAATCTACAGCAGGGATTCCAAGTATTGCACACAAAAGGAGTAACAGGCACGGGGATATTTTTATGGTCGAAACTGTATCTCGCTCTCTCTCTGAAATGACACTATACAATTTTTTATGGGTCATAAAAAAAAGGAGTGTACTTTTAGCCATATTACCCAGGGCTTAAGAAACTGTGTGTGTGGCCAATTATTATAGGGTACGCTATTTATTGTCTGACAACTCATAGCTTGGGAAACACACACATCTTTAATCTTAACAAAAGGGCTTTTAGCAATTACTGCACTTCTCTGCCGAGCAGGGATTTTATGCAAGTCTTAAGGGGAGGGGGTGTGCTTTTCTTTCTAACATTCACCAACGCTTGCGAAGGCGTGGGAACGGAAAAAGGAATCACAGGAGTATTAAGGCCTGTGCGTATCTAGAAAAAAAAAGGAAAGAGGTGTTTTGAATTTTGAATAATTAAAATTTTAAAGAGAAGCAGTAATAAAAAAAAACTGTAACAGACATAAAGATGCAAATCTAAAGTGGACTAGAAAGCATATGCTCATACGATGAAAAATGGATATCTGTCATCATCAGTGATGAAAAGAAATGGAATTTAGACGACCCTGATGGTTTTAAATTTTACTGGCGTGATCTAAGAACTGTTTCAGCAGGTAACAAGGTGGAGTATCCGTAATGGCCTGGGAAGGATTTTTTTCAACGACCAAACATTTCTAGAATTCATGGGCTGAAAAATAAAATAACTGGATTATCAGGATATTTTACGTACCAATTTACTGCCAGTTATGGATTAGCTAGCAGGGCCGGTCTGAGTTTTCCAAGAAGATTGGGCTTTCATTCATATCTCCACATGAACGAAAACATGGTTTCGGCAAAATAGTAACACATAATTAGACTGGCCAGCACAGACTAGTCCAGATTTGAATCCCATGGAAGACAAATGGTGATTTTTACCTCGAAAAATGTATGAAAATGAAAAGGCAATAGACATGTGTAAATGACTTAAAAACTACAATTGACAAAGCGTAGTATGAAATATCTCCTTCTGTAATGCAATTCTTAGTCAGTTCAATAGAAAATGTATTTGATGTTATAAAGTATCGTGATAATGCAACTCAATATTAAAAGTAAGTTTTTAGTTATTTTTATAAATTTAAAACCAAAAAAAAGTCTATACTTTTAGGACAGCACATTATTATATAATTTAATGTATATTTTATAATTTTAAACCTTTGATCATAATTTATATGTTTATATCCAGCACAACTGTTTCTATTTATTAGCAATCTCATGGATTGTAATTGTACCTTAATACTTTTTAATGTAAATTTTATTGATTATCTAAACTTTTGTACAGGGTGTAACTTTTTTATCTTAAAAATCACAAGAGTTTTCTTATAAAAATAATTAAACTCAAAATGTTATAAAAACAACAACAACAGAACTTTTTTTTTCAATTTTTCAAAAATTCCCGTGCTATTAAGATGGAGTCAAATCAGAAAAAAGATTCTACTCTGTGGACAAAGACCCTTACAACTTTTCAGCATTTAACCGAGTGATGAAAAGTTAGTAACAAAATAAATGTATTTTCTCATCATGATCGAAATGTTTTGCAGTAGATAATGATAAGATTATTTCACATGTTAATAATATTGTTTCATACAATTTAACCCCCTGCGGCGCGGTGGTACGTCTACGAAACCACTTAACTTTAATTGTACTATGATTCCGGTGCCACATTGGCACCGGAATTTTAATAAAAACAATTACGTTTTATTGCATGCCTGCAAGTTAGCTTTTTCTTAATTAAAAATAAAGTTGGTTTTAAATTCCGACGTCAGTCATCAATTTCAACACTTAAGCAGTGAATTTGCTCCGTGCCGCAAAGGGTTAACCCCTCGGAAACGAGCGACCGATATACGTGCCGCACAAGGTGCTCAAAATCTATTATTTCTTTCGCTAGTAAATTTTTATTACAAATTTTTCCTTATTTAATCGGAGGATTTTCACGATTCAATTATGTAAAAATTTCTGCTTAAAAAAAAGGTAATAAAAGATTAACAATTCCTTAAAGAAACGTTTATACCGAAGGAGCTATAGCTTTACTTCCAAAGTATAACCTTAATGTTATATTAAATGTTATAAATGAAAAGATAATGTTTTAATCTTTCCAAAAACTAGATGCATAATTTTGAAAAATGCTAATAATTTTGGGTAGGTTTCCCGAACTGTACAAAATATAAAATTGTTTTGGAGATCACAGAATCCAACAATTTAACAGCCCATAATTTTTTCAGACGTCATGTCTGACTAAAATTTTCGATATTTCAGAAAACCTTTTTCTAAATAATAATTAGATTTCAATTATATATCAACGATTATATATTGAGACAAATTTTATGGATCAAAATTCAGAGTTTGGCTTTTTAAAAATCAGTTTAAAAGACAGTCCAAATTTTAATTTAAAGAAAAAAATATTTCTTAAAATTACTTACTTATTAACTTATTTATTGAACTTATTCTTAAAATATTACAGCAATTGTAAACAACTAAGAAAGTTACAGGAATGGCTGGATGTAATTAGCTCAACTCTGGTGTTATTTTACCATCAGCCTTGATGTCAAAAATCAGTTTATAGGTATTATTTGTAAAATGGTGTTGTCTCGATAACAAAAGTATGGTGAAATATAGTTTCATGGAATATTGTAAAGACTGAAATCGGAAATGTTATACAGAAAATAATAAAAAGTAAAGCAATTTACTAATTTAGCTAGTTTTACAGATTTTCCAAAATCAGTCATTCTCATAATACATCAAAAAATTGAAAAAATTATTGAATTCAATAAGGTAAAATAAAAAAAAAAGTTTTACATCTGTTTTATAGTATCAGATTTTCACTGTATTTTCACTTTAAAATTTACGATTTGTGAAAAATTCTAACATGACGAATGAAGCTTACTTTCAGATTCATTGCTAAAAATTATATAAAAATCAATTATCAAAAGAAAAAAGAAAAAAAAGCAGATACTCATAAAATAAGTTCTTTGAATACATTAAGCACTTAGTATATGACCCCTCAAAGCATGGCCGAAAATCATTTTTATTCTGATGCAGAAAATTGGTAAAAGTCAAGCAATTTTAACATTTCATAACTCGGTAAATTTTAGTGCAATATAAACGGATTTTTTTTGTCTTACTTTTCAACATAATAGGAAAATTATAATAGCTGTAACTTATAGGGGAAGACAACGTAAAATTTTAAATTTTGTAATTTTTTATGAAATAATTTTACTAACAGAAATCTTTTTTGAAGTATTTCTTTACCTCATTTGAAACATTTTTGTAATTTAAACATTATGTCTGTGACTCATAGTTTAGAAATTAGCCATTGGGCACCATTGAAAGTTGACAGTCCCTGTATGTATAATTTCTAAAATCTATCAACACATTTTAATTGAATAAAAGTATTTGAAGTTCGATAAAATTAAAATATAAAATAATGTTTAATTTTTGTTATTCAAAATGAAACGCATTCCATTAAAATGAAAAGTTTATTAAACGTCAACTCATAATCTTGATCATGAAGCGAAATTAATACTTTAAAAGCTAAATAATATTTCGCAGCATAATCCCATACAAAGACCGGCGAATATTGCACTGAATTCAGGTTAAATTATACTTCACATTAAAGTCAAAAAGATATTAGAAAGTGATCTTCGTGAATTCTTAATGTTGCACGCGCGTGTGTGCGGAAGAGGGCATTAATCTGCACTTACCTCATTAGTATATCTGATACTAACACATGTGAATATAATTAAAGAGTAATTAAAAGACTTTTGACCTCAAAAATTGCAGAAGTATTTATGAGTTAAAAAAATATATATTTGCTCCTGAAAGTAATAGCAAAGTTATGTAAATTATATCAATGATGAGAAGGTATTTTTTGTGTAATGTTGTTGTCGATTTTCGTAGTACAACGCAAAATTAAGAATTTATATTAACTGAGATTGAATTAAATGGACTTGTTTTATAGATTTAGTAGGGAATTAATGAATTATATAACGAGATGCTGGCAATTCTGTGGGTGCATTTGAATTTCAATATATATATATATATATATTTTTTCTTAGGTGGGAATTAATTTAATTTTGCATTTAGAAAAGATTTACAATGTTAATTTTAATAGTTTCTGTTATGTCATTTTTATTAGGTAAAAATTAATGTGTGGTACCTAAAAAATTATGTTACGGTTCATAAGCAAGCCATAAAACATTGTACGGTTAAGTACTGATAATTTGTATTGTAATTTAACACGTTCGCTGCCGCAGACACGCCAGCGCGTGATAAGGTGCCGATGTTAAGGGGCCATTCACGAGCCAGCGCGTGATGTAGGGTGATGTTCAATAGCCAGTCACGCGCTGGCGCGGGAAAATCTTTCACCGATTCTTTGTTATAAAAAGTAAATCAGCTTCTGGGAAAAACCCACTTCTACAGTGCGGCATTAACTATCATCACATCTTCACGTAAGCGGCAGCGAACATGTTAACTTCTAAGCATTGCACATAATCAATTTTTGCACTTTCGTATAAAAAAAGTATTTTTAACTGAAAATTGTTTAAAAACTGTATCTAAATTTATTTTTAATACATTTATGGGTTTTGAGCTTTTAATTACATCTCTGTAATGATAGCAACTAAAATAGTCAGTTTCCGTAGAAAGTAAAGCGAATGAAATTTGAAAAAGTAGATTGCCACATGTTTTGTTGCCATTTTTTCATAACAATTAAAATAAATTGTATTTAAAATACGTGTTATGGAAGAAATATCATCTATCATTAAAATATATTTTATAGCAGATTTGTGTGCCTTATTTTAAGTTATTTAAATAAAGTAATATCATACGCATACTTTTCTAAGGATGTTGTTTAAGACCTAATCGTAAATATGAAATTTTTCGGCGGATGCAAATGATGTAATTTTATGTAAAATAAATTCATGTATTTTAAGCCTTAAAATTGAAACACTTTTTGTAATCTATATTTATATATATTTTACCTGCCAAATCCAATTTTAGGCCACACCAGTTTATTCTTAA
This sequence comes from Maratus speculifer, assembly GCA_964019185.1. Classification (NCBI taxonomy): domain Eukaryota; kingdom Metazoa; phylum Arthropoda; class Arachnida; order Araneae; family Salticidae; genus Maratus; species Maratus speculifer. Next base: position 100,175,111 of record OZ025296.1, on the reverse strand, counting down.
TGCCCATCGGATAAACTAGTTTTTCCTAGGCCAAACCAGTTTATCGAAACGTCCATCGGATAAACTAGCATTTCCTAGGCCAAACTAGTCTATCGTATGGCCCATAGGACAAACTAGTTTTTCCTAGGATAATCTAGTTTGACCCAACTCTTATAGGATAATCTATGATAGTTGAGCCTGCTGTTTATTGGTCTGAATTAATTTATTCTAGACCAATTTAGTTTATCCTAGACCAATTCAATTTGGCGTGATTTTATTGAATTCAATGATCGCGTTAGCCCCGACATTCTAGTTTATCCTAGGCGAATGTAATTTTACACGTCTTTAGTTCACAGGCGTCGAAATATGAGAATTAATAGACTCACGGGTTCTGTATGTATGCATGTACGCATGTATGTACGTGACGCAATAACTCTTGATAGAAATATCCGATTTCCTCAAATTTTGGATACAGATTTATTCTGATAAGGCGCTTTTCTGGTTAGTTTTGGGAGTTCATTACATAAGAATAAGAGCAGGGGACGAGCGGGGATAAATCGCTCCACCGTTAATTTAGATAAGTGTGTTTTTCATGCAGAATTATCAGATTTCATTCAAAGTTTAGGTATAGAATCATTCTGACAAGATATTTCCGCAATTAGTTGTTGGTGTTTTTCTTTAAATGTAAAAGAAAGGGCAATGGGGATAATATTCTATAATTTAGATAAATGGTTTCTTTCACACAGAATTTTCGAGATTGTTTAAAATTTTTGATATAGGTGCTTTCTGATAAGGTGATTCCCTGAGTAGTTTTGGGCGTTTAATGGTTAAGCATAAAGGGAAAAATGAAGGATTATCCCCTTACTTAGGAAAAACTAGATTAGCCTATGAGCGTTTAGATAAATAAGTTTGGCGTAGGAAAAACTAGTTTATCCGATAGGCATTAGGATAAAATAGTTTGGCCTAGACTAATACCATTTGGCTCAAAATCGTGTTTGGTCGGTAACAAACATGTCTTGCATTAGAAAACATATAAATGTGTGTCACGAGCCAATGCTTATAACATCAGTACAGAAATGTAACATCTCAACCCTAGAGACATTATGCATTGAACATGGTGTCTTCTTATTTTGTTTTTATTTATATTTTTTTTTCAGCAGACTCGTGCCGTGCTCAGATCAGACTTGCAATTTTTTTTTACATATTTGAGCCAGATTGGAAATGAACATAAATGTTCTGACGATGAGAAGAGCAAGTAATATGCTTGGTAAAAATGAAACAGCTATAGTGAACTTCTGTTAACGGAATCTTTGGAAATACATCTTAAGCTAGCTTCAAATTCACTGCTCAACAACGCAAACATTGAAGCATATTTGACATTGACAAGCTTGACTATTGAAGGAATTTGGAATCCAACATTGCTTTCCATTTTTAATATAATTATTTGTCGACGTATAAGCTATTCTTGTCACGGCATCAAGTTTATCTTTTCCGTGGAGCCTCTACCGGAAATTCGATTCAAAATAATAGTATTTTCTCAAAGATACATCGCTTTTATCAAAAAATGGTTAACGCCATTCGATTATCTGTCAATTTCATGCATTTCCGAAATGGAATTAATTGAAAAATGTGTCAGAATGTAGCTCTTTAGGATCTGAGAAAAGCCTTAAGAAATGACAGAGAAATATAGTCACAATTCTATTTTTTATGAAACAGATTCAAAAGTTCGATGTTTATAACTCTCCTTTTTTTACCTTTATTCAAAAATACATTAATTATTTAAGAATTTTCTATTTGGTTGTTGAAACGTCTAAGATTCTAAGTAATCAATAATACATTGTGTATTTTCCGTTCCGCAAACACCTCGTAATTTAAATATGTATTGTAAATTTCTCCAATAAATATGTATGCAGCATTCTTTAAAGAAATCTTAATTTTATGGTAAGTAAAGTCTGAATTTTTTGCAGACATTGAGTCGGGCCAGATCGAGCCGGACGTGGCCTCTTTTCACTGATTTTTGCACAGGTTGGACTTATAATTTTTACGCCAGGTCGGGTTAAAATAACTTTCCTTCAAGAAGGGCGGGGCTTGGGCCTCAAAATTTCGGCCCGTTCAAACCTCTAGCAGCATTCTACTACCCCTCGAATAAAATAAATTATAAAGTAGTGAGGCAAATCCACTTTGCTTAAGGTTAGCAATGAAGCAGCAGTTGGGAGAATAATAAAAAAATATTGCCCAGTTAAACTGATGGTTTTGCGTTCACAGGTTGTTTACACTAATTGTGTATTATAGCCTTAATTTTTGAAAGAATAATACCCCTCGAAAAATAAAGAAGGGAGATTAGTTTCCGCATTTCCCCCAATTATACTTAACCATTGAAACCCTAAAACTAACCACAGATACGCTTTATAAAATTGAACAATCATCCAAAATTTGAAGCAGTCGGATAATTCGGCACAAAAAACCATTTATCTGATTTATTGAGGGCAATCCTCCATTCCCCCTTTTATACTTAATCATTAAACCCCCAAAAATATTTAGATTCGCCTTATCAAAAAAAAAAAAAAAACTGTATACAAATTTTGTGGCGAATTGGATAAATCTGCATAAAAACCATTTATCTAATCTAAGGAAGGGGATAAATCGTCCATCACCCCATTTTACTAATCACCCCCCCCCCCAAAAAAAAAAAAAATTATCAATCGCATCATCAAAATGGACTCATGTCCAAAATTTGAAGCAAATCGGATAATTGTGCATTAAATCCCATTTATCTAATTTAAGGAAGGAAATAAATTGTCATTTTCCCTTTCATACTTAATCTCCTTTATATTTAACCCCCTTTATACTTAATAATAATTCTGCAAAGAGTCCTGTCATAAACGCGAATGAGCTAAAAATGAGCAGTAAACAAGAAATCCCTAAGAGGGAAAAACTTTGGAATAAAAATAAATAAAGAGAATAACAAAGAAATTGCTCTTTTAAAAACATCCAAATTCCTAATAAATAGTAGAATTTGGTGGAAAATGATGGGGCAAATTGGAAATAATCTAAAAGATTTATACTAAAGTAAATGAGTAAGAAAATAACTAATTTAAGGAGAATTTAATAGAATTAATGGTAGATATTATGAAATTAGTGAATATGCATGTAATTTAGCGCAATAAAAAATAAAATAAAAGGAGTAATCGCGAAGAAAAAATTAATAATATAACGTTAATATGATAAATAAAAAGTAAAATGAAAAAAAAAACATGTTTTTTGATAAAATTAAATTAGAAAAACTACTTTTAAAAAATTTATATCCAAAGAAAAATCTATTTATAATAGAAAAAGTTAAAAATAAATCTTTACTATGCATATTTAGATTATAGAATAATGTTAGAATGAAAATTAAAAAGCATTCATTGGTCTTAAAATATTACAACATTTACATTTTGATAAAAAAAAATCAAATTCATAATAAAATGCATTGTACGATCTCTTTAGGAAATACATCGTTTATACGAACGATGTATTATTGGCCAATCTGTAGAATATTAGAGCACTTTCACTAGAATTAATGAAACAACGGACAAGCAAAGAAGTATGTTCATTAGTAATTGTTAATGTATCAATCAAAAGAAAATAAAACCACTATAATTTGAATATAAACGCAATTGGATAATATAAAAACAATTCAGGCTCTTCACAAGGATAATTTCATTAAACATTTTATTGAAATGTATCGCAAATTACTACTTTAAAAGTTAATACCGTTTCACTGTATAATTATCTACGAAACTCTGAAGAATATTGTTTAAACTTCACTTAACTGTATAATTATACTTCACATTAAAGTCAAAGAGCAATTAGAAAGTGATTATCATGAACTCTTAACGTTAATATGACAAATAAATGATCATCTTATGCCAATAGCCTATTTGTTACTAATACAAGGGAATATAATTTAATTAAAATTATAAGAAAATTAAAGAAATGACCTTTGGTTTTGAGAACGTTGCAAATTAGCATGATAAGGGTCTCCAAAAAGTCAAATGACTTAATAGTTAATAGTAATAAATAAAATAAGTATAAAATAGGCGTAAAATAAGCATCATATTACATAATGTTAAGATATTATTAATTTACTGCGTTACTTATTTTAAGTACTTATCCTAATATTGAATCTTTCGTGTTTAAAAAAGCTAAATAAAGTTGACTTATTTACTCTGAATTAAAAGATAAAATTCAAATATTCGAATGAAAAAATAAGAAAATTAAGGGAATGACCTTTGACTTCTAACACGTTGCAATTCAGCATGAGAAGGGTCTCCAAAAGATGCTATGATTCCATCAGTAAAATTAAAGTAAAATATAAGCATCTTATTACGTAATGTAAAGATATTATTACTTTACCGTTTACTTATTTTAATAGCTTATCCTAATATTGAATCTTTCATATTTAAGAAATCTCAATAAAGTTGACTTACTTATACTGAATTAAAAGATAAAATTTAGATATTTCGAATAAAAAATAAGAAATATAAAATTAAGTAGTTCTGGACAGATTAACATAATATGATTACATTGCAGTCTGATAATATAAACTTATATAACATGAAATATAATCTATTAATATAAAATTTTCATACTAATTATATAAACCATATATTTGAAAAAAAAAATAATTCAAATTAATATTTTCAAACTTGAATATTATTTCACAGTATAGTTACGTTGAAAACTTTTAAGAATATTATTTTTAACTTAGCCATCTACTTGTAACTTCACATTAAATTTAAGGAGCAATCAGAAAGCGATCACTGGGAATTACTTATGATTTAAAAGGGGGGAAGAGATTTAATTTGCGTATACGCCCTTGGTACTTATTGCTAACACATGTGAATTTAATTAAATGGTAAAAAAAAATAACGAAAAAATGTTTTTAGACTAAAAATAAGTTGCAATTAAATTTGATAAGGATAATAAAATGTTAAAGATTCGATCCTAACAGCAATAGACAAAGTGTATACCGGGTGTCCCAAAAATGACTGATGGATTTTAAAATTCAATAATTTGCAAACGGTGACAACTATTTAAAAATTTTTTGCAGGAGGGTTATGCACAATGTCAGGAGTTTTTTTACCGCAATTTTTTATTTTAGTTCGAATTTCAAACAATAGGTGGCGCTGACGGCGATTGAAGGCCAAGTCGACGCTTCACTCAGCACTGATCAACTGGCCTTCAATCGCCGTCAGCGCCACCTATTGTTTGAAATTCGAACTAAAATAAAAATTTACGGTAAAAAAACTCCTGACATTATACATAACCCCCCTGCAAAAATTTTTTAAATAGCTGTCACCGTTTGCAAGTTATTGAATTTTAAAATCCATCAGTCATTTTTGGGACACCAGGTACATCCCATTGTTCACGATGATATTATGATTCTTACTGATTCTGATAGATTTTTTATAACATTATACTTTTAATATATATGGAGTGTTGAAAATGACAACTTCATTATTTGGAATTAAAATATAAATTATATAGAGTACATTGTTTAAAATTTTGTAGTGGATACAACAAACTTTTGGTGTCATAGTTGCTGCAATCATAAGATGATGAAAGCTTGTGTCAACATTTGGAGCTACGGTTAGCTCCAAATTTTGGAACAAGATTTTACCATTTTATGGTCGACGCTGAAATAAAACCAAAATTTGTTGCAACTTACCACAGATTTTTAACAGTGTAGGTGAAAATAAATTTATTCTGATAGATATATGGATTTATTTGGATAGATATATAGATTTATTCATATGAATACGGAAGCCTAATCTCAAAAGAAAAAAGAAAAAAAAGTACTACTTTGCAAGAATCTAGTTAGGGGTCGTTCATAAACGATGTCATGCTTGTAGAGGAAGGAGAGGGTTCGTGAAATTGTGACAGTTTGTAACAAGGGGTGGGAAAGAGTAAGAAGAAATGTGACATCACACATTTTGATTAAAGGTAAAACCATTAAAAATCAGCAGATAAAAATTTTAAGTTATTTTGAAATTAAAATATTTTTTGTTTATAAATTAAAGATAAGATTTTAAGTCAAATATATTAAATTCCATTTTAAATTACAAACTACTAATGTTTTCAATTGCTCTTTCATATTAATATTTTATTATTATTGCATATTAATTAAGTTTTTTGTCGTAAACTTAATATTATTTTATATGAAGTACAGTGGACTCTCTCTATCTGAACACACTCTAATCTGAACATCCCGGTATTATGAACGCATTTCGATGGTCCTGGCGAAACTCCATATACTTAACATAAGATAAACTCTCTGTATTCTGAACACTCTCTAATCTGAACACCTCGCGATTATGAACGCTACTTTCGATCCCCATTATTACCTCACCTCTCTGTAAACTGAACATGTGTTTGGAATCGGAAATCAGGAAATTTTCGCATCATGGAAATTCAGCAAAACTTGTTGCAGAAGAATAAAAAGGCTTAACAAACTCAAATAAGTATAGAATTTTGGGATAAAAAATCGGAAACAAGAACATAAACATTAATGTTCGGAAGATTTTTTGTCAAATGAGAACAAAGAATCATCGTGTCACTGGACTCCTATTTCAGATTTTTCAGAAAAGCAGAAAATTGCAGAATTAAAGGTATCGGAAGGATTAATAGCTCATTTCAAAATTTAACATAACAACCAATTCAAAATAATCAATGGTGAAGCTGCAGATGTAAATATCCACTGTGGAAGAATAGAAAATAAAACTTCTGAACATAACGAAGGATTACGATACAGCAAACACTTTCAATGCTAAAGAAATCAACCTGTTTTTCACATCTCATCCAAACAGAAGGAAGCAAAAATTGCATAATTGGGAAAATGCCATTATGCTTAGGATTTGCCATTATGCTCTTTACCAGTTTGATGGATGAGAAGCTCAAATCACTGGTGATCGGAAAATGTTTTAAAAATGTGAAGATCGCATCATTGCTTACACACTATAAATCAAATCGGAAAGTGTAGATGATATTCACAATTTTCTCATAGTGGTTTGAGAAAATTAACGAGATAATGAAGAGAGAAAGGAAGAAAAAAAATGTTTTTGTTGTAGTTAATACCGTATCACTTACAAACATGCAGCTTAGCAACATAACCTTGAAGTTACTGTTACCAAACTGTACTTCTATAGTCAAACCACTGGATCAAAGAGTAATCAAGACCAATAAAACTTACTACCAAATCCATTTTCTGAAGAAATTGTCTCTGGTGATGCAGGTGGCGAATTCAGCAGAACATCAACATCATGGATGCTGTCTATTGGATATCAATGGCATAAAATGAAACAACCTCCTACACCATCCAAAGATGCTTCTATAAAGTTGGACTTCTATGTGAGAATGAGCAAACAAGAATAGAGGACCAAAAAGCAACAGCTGTGAGTGACTTGGGATCAATTCTTCAGAAGCTTCATACTGAAACAGAAGTTAGAGCTTGTCGCGAAATCGATGAAATCCTCATGGTTTGCAAGACCAACATTGTTGAAGAGGAAGAAGAAAGTGAAGGAGAAGCAGAACCAGAAGAGACTGACGAAATAAGACGAATGATGATTACATTCAAGCAATATGACTAAGAGACTCATTGAAGACCTGTTGAACTACGCATCTGAACATCACCTCAAAGCTTTTCCACTTTTTAAACAGCCTGATAACATGTACATTGCATGAACACATACAATGCAAAAATAGACTAAAATTATTCGTTTAAGTAATGTACTGATTATGTTTTAAAGAGGTGTATTGTAAAGTAAATGTATGTTTTGTAACTACTGAACACCCCCATAATCTGAACATTTTTGGTCGGTCCCATGAGTGTTCAGAATAGAGAGAGTCCACTGTAATTACACTAATTATATTTACAGTTATACTCCCAAATATCAATAAAACACATTGTTAAAGTTTAAAAATGAAATATGAAGTAAGATCTATAACGTAATACTTTTTCTGAACTGCAAGTATAAGATTCTATAATATAGCATGACAAAAATAAAAATATTGAAATTCAAAAATATTGAAAAAAGTGTGAAATCGTTTGCGGCAGCCCCTTAGTTGTTTTTCAGTCAAAGAACAACCTGACTATTTGTAGCTTTTAATGAAATTAATCTCAAGTTAGTTGTTAAAAATTCTCTTTAAATAACAATAAAAAAAAATCTATCAGACAAACGTGTACACGATTCATTATATGTAATCGAAGAAATGTAACATCATTTGAAATTGAAACTGAATCCAATTAAAAAAAAATCCATTTAAAAGTCATTATGATCAGTATGGTACAATACATTTAGTTAGGAATTTCATGTATTTTGTAGTAAACGGAAAATCTTACAATACATTTTCATAGAATTTTTCTTTGTAATCAAACGCATTTTGCCCTCCAAATAATATATAAAATATACAATATATTACATAGTTTAGAAGTTTATTGATATTTTATTGTCTTGTTGAATTTGCCAGCGCATCATATTGTTTATTAATCTTCATACTGATCGATGTTGAATGAAAAGTGGTAAATTTATTTTGAACTACGATATAAATAATTAAATAAGTAATGACTTGTACATTCTGTTTTTGATAATGAATGCAACTAAATACATAAAAACACTTTCAGAAACAAAACAACAACAACAACAACAACAAAAAAATGGATCAGTATAACATTTTTTCGACGAAACATTGATGGTCATGAATGAGGAATAAAATGAAAAAAAAAGAATATACGGGGTGATTCTAAATTAATGGTACAGACTTTAAGGGGTGATATTACACACCAAGACAAACAATGTTAAATAGGAAACTAAAGGTACCAAACGCCTTTCGAAGGATATAGGCGCCATTAAAGTTTAAGCTCTAAAATTTCAAATGATTATAAAAAAACGGAAAAATCGGTCGATTCGTTTGCGGTTTTCGGTAAAATTATTCTTTATATTAGTTTTTCTTGAAAATAAATTTTAAAATGCCGACATAGGACGTTTTAGACTTTGGCGTAACGAACAACTATTTTTTACCGCTATTTTTGTATCTCATTAAATACCTTCAAAAGCTTAGACAAACTTAATTTTTGAACTTAAAATCTGAATTTTTGGGAATGGTTAAGTAGCGCAAACAGAGCTGTGTTTAGGAAGGTGTAGGGGGGGGGTGTCAAATTTAAACTCCAGAACACAGTTCTATTCTTGCTACTTAACCACTCTGAATAATTCAGATTTTGAGACCAAAATTTAAGTTTAAGCTTTTGAAAGCACTCAATAACATACAAAAATAACGGTAAAAAATAGTTATTCGTTTGTCCAAAGTCTAAACTTTATCCTTGCAATTTATTTTTAAGAAAATACTGACACAAAGAACTGTTTTACTGATAATCGCACACGAATCGATCATTTTTCCGTGTTTTATTATCATTTGATATTTTGAATCCTAAAATTTAATGGCTTATATCGCCTTCGGAACACTTTTGAAACCGTTAGTTTCCTATTTAGTATTGTTTGACTTGACGTGTACTATCACTTCATAAAATTTGTACCATTAATTTAGATTCTCCCCGTATATTGCAGTTAAAATTAAATCTTCTTTAAATCCGAGGACTGTGTAGGATTTGTAATTTGGCAAAATGGTATGGTAGGCTAGAAGGTACTTCTGAGAAACTAGGGTAACTTAATCCATATCTTCCAACAATGCTTTATGAAGTTAATATCTTGTTTAAGAAAAGCAGATTGCCAAAATAAGATTTTTCCCACAAGTGGGCAAAAGAGAAAATCAAAAAAAGATAGACCTGACATTTTTTTTAATGAAAAAAAAGATTGTTATAAAATAAACGTGCTGTGCCCCGTATTTATATAAGATATTTCATTCAGATTTTTACAATAAAAATCGCATCTGTGCAATACAACAATGCTGATTTCAAGTTACATGTTTTAATGAGAATAATGGGCTTCAAAAAAGTATCACTATTTCAATTAGTATATTCTCCGTAAGTCATGGTGACGTCACTGCAACGTCGTTGTGAAGTCACACTGTGACTTTGTGACCATCGATTGTCGATGTGACGTCACGTGACGTCGATGTCACAGTGACTAAAATGTGAAGTCATTATGGCCGTTTTAGAGCTCGTTTGTGACGTTATATTTTGACCGCTTTGTGAAGTCACGGTGTGACAAATTTGTGAAAAATATGTCATTTGTGACTACTTTGACATCAACATCGTAACGAAACTGTGACAAAAGTGTTTTTAAAGTAACTAATATGTTTTGAAGAATTTTTGCAATTTTCTAAAGATTTTTAAGAAAGTCACATCTCAGTCACAATGTGACGTCACTAAGTGGTGGCATTTTGGTCACAGATGTGATGTGACCACAGTGACGTCACATTGTGACTGAGATGTGACTTTTTTAAAAATCTAGAAAATTACAAATATTATTCAAAACATGTTATTTACTTTAAAAAACATGTTTCTGGCAATTTAAACATTGTGGCTTTTGTCAAAGTTTCGTCACAATGTTAATGTCAAAGTAGTCACAAATGACACAATTTTCGCAAATTTGTCACACTGTGACTTCAGAAAGTGGTCAAAAACGAGTTCTAAAACGGCCATAACGACTTCACATTTTAGTCACTGTGACTACACATCGACGTCACGTGACGTCACATCGACAATCGATGGTCACAAAGTCACAATGTGACTTCACTACGACGTCGCAGTGACGTCACCATGCCTTATGGGAGGGTTTATAGTTACAGTTAACTGTTATAACAATAAATACAATAAAGACAAAAAAAAACTTTTTCGCAACCATTTTTTTGCCAAATAGACTAGAAGAAAAAGAAAAAAACTTTTCAGTTGGCAATTAGGTTTTAGGGGAAAGTCGGATAAACACCAGGATTCTCATGCTTTTCTTTTTATTATTGTGTGCTACATAAACAAAACAGTCAAAATTTGTATTAAAACGATAAATTGATTCCTTGCGGAAAAAAGTATTCATTCAATCGCGAACAATAGCAAATGAGATCATAACAACACTTTTTTAGAACTGTGCAATATCCTTCTGACATTGCACTGGATTTGCCCAGAAGCATTACACAGAACATACCCAGGTTTTGTCCGACCTGGTCGGATTCTTCCGATCAGGAAGCGTCGGACAAAACCGAGAACTGGAAAAAATAATTAAAAGAACATTGTAATTTTGTAATAATACTATTTATTAAAAAAATTGACACATTATACTTATAGAATGTGGATCTATATCAAATCTATATAAAACAATTATGAGTTAAGTTATTCTTTAAGAGTTGAAATTGTTAGGCACAAAAATCACAAATGAAAGTTCCATCTTGTTCATTTGCATTGCTGCATACTTCATGTGCTAATTTTCTGCAAGGAAGGCACTGTATACAACTCTCCTTAGGTTTAGATTATTCATATAAACCGTTGCAAAAGATGCATGGCTTCACTTTTATCTTCCTGCTCGTTTGATGTCAAGGGTTTTTTTCTTTGGACTCTTCTTTTTCACACCAGACTTCTAATTTTTTTTTGTCATCATGGAAAGTTTTCACTTCAGGGATAAGATCTTCTTGTTTTGTTTTTCTATCCTTTCGTTTTTCTTTTTTTTTTTCAAGCTCTACTTTGTAGGGGTTGAAATAAGGATAGCTGTTTTCCCTCGGCGGCTTGTCATATTACGAGATGGCCCTAGGATACGTTTGTACTGGAATAGGCTTTATATCTTGTGATGAGACTACAAAAGGACACTTGATATCTCTGGCCTACCTTTCAGAAGACGTAGAAAAACCGGAAACTTCTCGATTATGTCCAACCATCTGCATCCCGGTTTTGTCCGACCATGCCATTTTCATAAAATGTTACTCTACCGTACTTCGGATAACTCGTAAACACCAATACAAAACGTTAAAATAACCAGTAAATAATAGACTATCATATGTTATGCTTACCTAAACTAAATCCTTAGGCATTTAGGATTGGCAACAAAATATTGCACACGTAGAATTTTCAACTTTTTCACGTGGATTCTTTAAAAAAATCAGCAATGCGAAATGAGCTCGTTTACACGACTTCTGCTTACTGGGAGCTGGTAGGCTACTCACCTACAAGTAATTATAGAAGTTACTGCTGGATACCGCCACAAATAAAGCCGTAAAGCCTGGTACCCGGTTTTATACAACTTTCCCCTATTTAAATATGCGTTAAAAAACAAGGAATGGACTGCATATTGAAATTGTAAAGATTTTCCAGAATTTTGATAGGATAGTTTGATTATGGTTACATACTTCAATCTTTCTTTAAATTTTATCTTCAATACCAAATAGCAAGCCATTTGCTGAAGAAGGTAGGAATTATATAGATATAAAGCTTGCAACTGAAAACTTAAATTAATTTTATATAATTTATGAAAATTTCATTAAAATACACTTATTATAACCTATAAAAAGTTCGTCAGAAATCGATTTCTGGAAGCTTTAAATATGGGAATTCCAATGCACAGCATATTCTGCTGTATAGTTTTTGAATTATGTTAAAAAAAAAACTACCCGCACTGCAGCGTGTTTTGAAACTTGCAAAATAAATTTAATTTTAAAATTTAGAAACTTTGTACTATAGGTGATCGGTTAATGAACTTAATCCGTTTTATAAGAATGCTCGTTAATGGCACTGCAAATTCTTAACATACAAAAATAAACACATTTTAGAAGACTTTTGACTCCGAATTTGCAACACATTAATGTGTTGTGAATTAGAAAACTTCATTTACAAAATATTTTTTGTGCCGTGATTGCGTTCTTAATTCGAAGATGAGCCGTAATTTTCGATGGGAGGCTTGAAGATCATCTCACGGGCACTCGAATCTCTTTGTATAGCAAGTGGGGATATCAGATGACTGTCTGTGTACCAGTATGAGAGGTGTATCTCAGTAACCCGCATAATGCAATTAAGGAAACTCAATGTCATTCATTAATACTCAGTTAATACCGGTAATTAAATGAAAAATGAATGCTTCTAATTGGACAACTTCTTCAAGGAGCTTACGAGACCAAGTGGGTAAGGCAACACGCCGCTAATCACTTGCGAGCGTAGGAACTTGTGGATTCGATTCGCACTCCACTATTTTCGACTCCAATGCACACACTATTTGTGTGGAGCTAACGGTTGCAGTTTTCTCGTATTGTAAAGTTTCGTTGGCTATCTTGTCCCTGTATATTGACGATGACTTATAATCGGATTTTCATGCCAAGCACACAAGTCAGATGTATGCTGTCCATAAAAATAAAATGATTAAAAACTGATTCAAAAAGAATATGAATTTTAAATTTTTTATTTAAAAAGTTCCAGTCATTAGGTTTTGATGAAATTGTAACGGGACCACACGGGTGTCTTACACTTATAATTTATATGTATATATATATATATATTAAAATCGGTTCATATTTACGAAGGTTAAGCGTGAACAGAAAATACTTATGGATCGAATTGATATCCTCCTCCTTTTTGAAGTCAACTAAAAAAGTTATACAGATATAAAAATATCTTGCATATAATCGTATATCCTATAATTTTTAAAAACTTTATATGGACTCACGAATGTCTGAAGACCTTTCAAACTTAAATGTTTCAGTTTTGGATTACTTTATGTTATTAAACGAATAAATAACGCAGACACAATACATTTTTTAAAGAATGAATTTTTTGTGCAACATGAAAAATGTATTATAAAATTCAGAAACATATAAAACATATTCTACAAAATATTTAAGACATATCACAATTTTACTAAAAATAAATTGCCTCAAAATAATTAATATGGTTGCAGAATTTAAAAAAAATTCCAGAGTTTAATTATAAAAGAAGCCAATTATTATACATAAAAACATTTTCAAAAGAAAAACTATAGGATTTTTAATGTTTACCATTAATATATTTTTTAATATCATAAAAAGATCAGCTGTAACTTTAGCAATAATATTTTTCAATACAAAATACATCAACTTTTATTATAACAATCCTACACTTAGAAATAAAAATAATATATTTGATATTAAAATTATTTTGTTACACTAAAATATAAATAAAAACTAATCGGGAAATATATATGTTTCTTTTTTAAATATGTGAATATTTCCTCCAAGTTATTTGGAAAAATACATATCTTATTTTAAATTGATTGCACAGTATATCAGGATTTCTCTTTAGTGGTGAACTGTACTCTAAGCTATTTTAAAAAATATAGTTCTTTATAAAAATATAGCGATAACTAAATATTTTCCCCAGTTATCTATTTTGATAAAGAGAGCTTTTTTGCAATATTTAATAAAGACTTTTCATGTAATAGTTAATAATTTTTTTTTTGCAATAGTTATTAAATACTTCTTTTTTTAATAGTTAAGATGTAGTTTGTGTGTATTTCAAAAAATTATTATTTATGTACAGCATACATAAAATATATCTAATCTAGAAGCATGTCATGTCTCATTCTTTGAGAAATGTAGCAGAAAGATAAGTATATTGATAAAGGTATTATTATTGTAAAAATATTTTTTCTGATTTATTGATTTTGACGTAGATACTTTATTTTTATTAAAAAAATACTGTTATTTAAATATTAAAGAAACATCTGATACAGATAAGAAGTTGTAAACTCAGACTAATCTCTTAAAGCCTATATTTCGTGGAAATATGTATGCATCAGTACAATTTTTTTATTCTAGTTTTATATGAACAATGTAAATATTAAAAAAAATTGCTTTGGGTCTACAGATAGTTTAAAAACAACAATGTAAAATAACATATTTAGTTTCTTCTCACTTTACAAGAAGAAAATATTGCATTTATCATAATTTCAAATTTAGAAAGTAAGGTGCGATCGAACTATATACTATATCGAAGTTTTATAAGAATATTCAAATCTTTACATATTAGTATACATTACTTCAAATACAGTATAACGGTCGAAATCTTTTGTGACTCATTGTAAATAGTGTCTGTTTTCTATTATACAAAAAGTTACATGTAATAAACCTTAGCAACATATATCATTTTCAGAAAATATGAAATAGTTTAATATGATTAAAACATGTTCCAAACAATGTTTCCTCTATACCATTATGTAATGGAATATTTTTGTGTGGTATTGTATATTAAGAACAAATATTCTTTGTCCCACACATTGTATATAATGTATATTTTAGTATATATTTTATAGATGCATATCAATTTTATTATGTTCGAAAGATTGTAACATCATTAAAATGCATTTCAAATTATTTTTTCCCGTTGAGCTTAATGTAACTGAATACTATTGTTGGCCCGTGTAATAAAACTAAGCATCTGATTTTCATAAATTCTGAAATGAATCGAAACACTTATGCAGAAATTATATATTTTAAATTACTTCAAACGTTTCGGTTGGGTAGTTTTTTCTCTGTTATAGGGACAGACGCACTGAACGACGACTATATGTGTTACGTATTTACATAATTACGAACGCACCTATAAAATGATAGATTCACATGATGGAGTAATAATTACTCTATCATTTTTAAAAATTACAGACATGAACTTGCAGCAGATTTCGAACATGTATTACAATTATATAAAAACTTAAGAGGATTATCCTTTTTAAATATAGTTTAAAATTAATCGTAGTTCCTTCCCCAAAGGTAAACGATCTGTTAAATACAAAAATAGATCCAGTCTTAGACGTCATTAGATGAGGAGTATATTAACCTTAATACATATATATATATATATATATACATAGAAGTGACAATGAAGAAACATGGAGACGGAATAAAAGAGCTTAAAGCTGATCTTACATTAATTAAACTCCATACTGCGTTGCAAGATTTGTTCAATTTTAACCTATAAAAGTAAATTTCAATAAATTCAAAATTATCTTCAGTACAACTAATTATCAGGAAGGAATTATAAGGGATTCAATTGAAACAATTTCCAATAAATGCATAGAATGTAACGATGCATTGTCATATGACATCCATGGAATCTGGAAATAATTACTACATGGTAGATGAAAGCTTGTTTTGTTAACGAATTGAATACCTTTTAATCTCAACTTATCTTCCATACTATCTTTAAATTACCATTATCTCTCTTTGACGAATAAGCGTAATGCGAAATAACAATATTTAAACAACCTTTGACGATGGCCGTGTAATTTTGGACGAAATTATGTTGGGACTTTAATTTGCTTTTTAAAGAATTTTAAGTTATTTTAAAGTATTTTAAACAATTTTATGTTATGTATATACACTTAACAGAAATTTTAGTACATTGTATTTATGCTTTATACAAATTGGAATATAAAAAAGTCACATTTTCTGAAAAAGTTATAAAACACTTTCAATCAGTCAGTTTTAAAAATTTTTTTCAGAATGAAAACAATCATGTCTCATAGTTATTTTGCCCCAACATTTCTGCATCTTATACTTTTTTTTAAATATTTTGTTTTATTTGCTTTGTTTATTTATTTGTTTTGTTAAATTTTTATATTATTAGAGAGAGTTAATCTGTAACCTCAGTTTCGAATATTCGCACTCTGTTGATATTACTTACACATGTTTTCATGTTGTGTACATGAAAAAATACAGTAACATCGAATACTTTTTTTCTGCTCAGAGTACCACCATTGAATCATATTTCAGCATTCATTATTTCTATCTGTATTGTTTATAAGCTGCGAAAATTAGTTTTTGGAATTGATGCCAGGGACAGTTGTCGAGGCTTTCATTCGGATTTTTTGAACAAACTTGCATACTTCCTCAGCAGTTTTTTATCAGCAAGACATTTGAAAATTGTGTTTTATTATTTAAAAGCACAGCATCAGGGAAATATATACTTTAAAAATACAGTTTTTTTCTTTCCTGGGCACTTTTAAATAGAATTTAAATGTTTGGTTGCACTTTTGATCCGATAATAAACAGGGTTAGAGAGCTAAAAGATCATAAATTACACAAATATTGTGGATCATAACTATCGAAACAATAGACTATCTCCTTATATATTGTCCTTGGCACACACTTCCAATCTCAAAGTTTCATAAAAAAATGGTGAAAAATTTTATGACATAAATTGCAATTCCATAGGGGGCTAATTGAAAAAAATACGAAAATTAAATTTTTATACGACTTCCGTGGGGCAAAACACAAAATTAGGAAATTATTTCTTATCCATTCCTGAATTAAATAAAAAAAATGATCTCCATATCTAAAAAACTTCAGGAGATATCAAAATCTAAAACTTTTCAGAATTCGTGATTTACACCAATTAACCATGCCTCTAAGCAAAAAGTTTTTGTTTCATTTTGAAAGTAAGATAGGGATGATCCACAAATTGTCCGTTATTAAATGTCGATTTAAGACAGTGCTTCTCATTTGGACATGAGAAAACAGTATACAGATTTCACGTTAAACTTGCTTTCAAAACACGCTTTTAGTCTAATCTAAAGATCTGCATGGGTCAAAATATCCTGCTCCGGTACATACAGACTCATGGAAAAAAGTTTGGCTCGGCATGAAAAAGAAAATAATATTAGGCCTGCCAAAAATTCGTTCAGTTAGGGTCGGCCTAGCTGAATTTTTACATAGCTTTTTATATCGATATGGTTAAAAATTGTTTCGTATTGATAGATTCTGACTAAAAATACGTATTATAGTTTTTTCTTTTTTCATGTTTAATAATTTTTACTTTTAAAGAAGCGTCAAAAGCTGTGGTATATTTTTTATTAATGAATCTCTATTAATACATAATTGATTCACTTTTCCTTTAATATCGTTTGCTATACAGTACTATCTTTTAAGAGGGAATCTCACGGGAAGATAAAAATACGTCATAGACAAGTTCCTTTAATAGGATGCATAAATTTAACATATTTTTTCTCAGGTATTATTATATTCTCTTTGCATGGATCTTTCACTTTTAAGACAGGAATACGTCATTGGCAATTTCGTTTTCCCTGGTTTTATTGTATTTTATTTTTCTCCTATAAATCTACTATCCTCAAAAAATAATTTTAAAGTTTTTATTATAAAATAATGTCGATTTAAAAATATATGCATTTTTGTAAAGATTTTTGGGGTGAGAAAATCTTACTTATTTGTGCACGGATAAGGTCAATTAGAGAAAATTATTTTAATAAGAGTTGTGTTGAGACTGAAACTGAAAATTTAGCCCCGTTCTGAAATAGAAAAAAGGAAGCCAATCCCGATACGGAAAGAAAAAAACCTATTAGGCTTGGCCGATTCTTCAGAAAAAAATGAGGTTCCGGGCTCGGTCCGGCCCGGCCACAGAATGCAAAGTTATTTTAACATACTCGCCGGAACGATAAAAAGCCTGATGTTTTGAGAACTAAATTTATGAAAAAGCACCTACTTGACATGTTAGAAAAAATATTGTTTTAAATAACTGACAGATGTTTAAATAGTACAGAAAGGAGGTGGAAACGGTAAAAGTAAAACCGAATCGGAATTTTAAGCTACAGAAATAAGTTATTTTTTCACATGAAATTTTTTAAGACGGTTATTAAACGGTTTATTAAAACAATCTTTGTTTGAAACTTTAAATGCGTTTTTCTGCATAATTTTTTTTCTTTTTCTTATTTCTTTTTCTTTTCACCGATTTTCGTTTTTAAATTATTAACTCAAGAACCGTTAAAGAAAGAACGTGCAAACTTTTTTTTTTTTTTTTTTTTTTTTTTTTTTAATTTTACATTAATTTTGTTTTGGCAAATCTGAAAAAAACATTTGCTTTTGCATACGATTTTT
Source organism: Maratus speculifer (assembly GCA_964019185.1). Classification (NCBI taxonomy): domain Eukaryota; kingdom Metazoa; phylum Arthropoda; class Arachnida; order Araneae; family Salticidae; genus Maratus; species Maratus speculifer. The sequence goes on along the minus strand of OZ025296.1, from coordinate 100,156,298 downwards.
CAAAAAATAAGAAAAATAAAAATAAAAATATTAATATTAATATTAATATTAATATTAATATTAATATTAATATTAATTATTATTAATATTAATTATTATTATTATAATTATTAATTATTAATATTAATATTATTATTATTAATTATTAATATTAATATTAATATTAAAATAAATATTTAAAAAAATCATAAAACAAAATTAAATTATACTTTCCTCTTTAATAAAAGAAAAAAAAATCCAATAAATAATGCTTCGAATTATAACGATTTTAAATTACTCTACTTAAAAAAATACTAATGAGTTATTTTATTTTATTTATTTTTTACTTTATGAGACATTTTAGGATGTGATTTTGTTTGTTTGCAAATTATATGGTTAACCATCACAAAAATGAAAATCAAAATCAAAATTCTAACTCAATAAAAATATTTTTTGCATGTTTCTCAGAACTCTTATACAACTTTTCTTGAATTGAAGACATTTTAATTTGTGTCTAATCATAACCTGATGAATTAATTAAATCGCCATAACTCAGTAAATTTTGCTGATATGAAGATGCAATTTTTTGTGTTTAATTCAGAAATGGATGAGAAATTTTTTTCTAATTGGATTTTTTATCCTACGGGGGCTGTATAAAATTTTAATTTTCGTATTTTTTCAAATTGAATGAATTTGCAACTTATGCCATTATATCTTATACCTTTTTTTTTATGAATTTTTGCTATTGGAAATATTGGTTCTTTGGGCAATATTGAAAGAGATAGCCTATTGTTTCGATACTTATGACTCATCCTGTATATTTGCAATCTTTTTCATTTTTATGACGCAATTTGAAAAATGGATTTTTTGAAAACACTTGATGTTCCATGCTCCTCAAAAGGAATGCATTTTCTTTCATTCTTTGTATTTTACATAACATATTCTATTCTAATTTGTGATTTATTTGTTTTATTTTTAATCTAATGCAGATATTCATAAAGCTTTTGCATAATTTTATGATAATAGACTGTAAAAATTTTATCTGACAGATAAACTGGTTTACACTGTCAATTAAGATTGTCAGCTATATGCTATAATAGAAATCCTTAACTATAAAAGAACTTCTTGAAGGTTAAATCTTTGCAATTGACTTTAAGTTTTACAAGATAGTGGAGCTCTGCACCAATCGCAACGAATCTAACAATCACTTTAGATTGATTTAAAGGAAAAGAACATTTGCCTGCACTGGAAGTTACAACGTTGGCTTCTATTTAAGTGGTGTCACTTTCCATTCTGGATTCAACCTTGCATGTGACAATATATAGAATTATATTTAAACAAGTAAGGAAAATCAAGCATTAAACGTAGATTATGAAACACTTTCCAACACTTCCTGAAATCTTTAAACAAAACTTCGTTATTTAAGGAAATAAGGTGTTACTGTTCATAGCCAAATATGTATTTCGATACTTTTGAACAGACTTATATTTGATCTGCCTATTGATATATAGACTATATAATGCGGAAGTTTAGTTTAGCAATAAAACGCCTGACAGGTTGAAGTTTCTCTGCCAGCAATTTATATTAATAGATGGAAAAATACTTAAATGCTTTTGTTCCGCCATGTAGTTTACCTAGTACCTGTATTACACGCCAGTGTTTTGTTAAAATTTAGTTTAAAAAAAAAAAAAAACTACTTAAGTCACATTTCCAGAAATTATCATACATAGGTGGCCATGTAGATAATTCTTTGCGTGAACCTGTATATCATTTTAGGTATATTCTACAAACATTTCTTAGTAAACCGAAAGCAGTTCAACGTAAAAATGCATCACTTATTTAAAAAACCCCTTTAAGTAAATTACCCCAATATTCAGTATGTTTTGCGAGCTCTTTTGTGTCACCCTGCATATGAACTATAGCATTTATGCACACCATATAATATGCAGACATTTAGTTAAACTTAGAAGCGAATATCACAACTGAAAATGCATTTTGTCTATTCATCAACTATCATCGATAATGTACAGTACTTCGGATAGAATATACGATTTGAATTATTTTCTGTGTCCTTGTAAATACTATGCACATCATATTATGCCTAAAATACTGAGTTTTAGCGGTGTATATAAATTTTATGATACTTGAAATCGTTTAACATTAAAATATGTTGCAAACAATTCCCCTTTTTATTATTGTGCAATGGAATTCTTTTGAGTGGACCTGTAAATGAATAATAACTATTATTGTCACTGAATATTTTATACAATACATATTTTAGTGCATTTTGTGAATCCATAAGAATTTGAATATGTTTGACCGAGTGTAACACCTTTAAAATTTATTTGAAAGGATTTTCCCCATAGATCATCGTTATGCATCGGAAAATTCTGATTGCCCCTGTAAATAAACTAATCGTGGTAAAAACTTAATTTTCAATAGGATTTGTGGCAGGGTAAATACAAATAACATATAAAAATTTCATAGCAATCCGAGTATATTTAAGGGAGTTAGGGCGCGGACAAACGGCCGTACGATCAGACGGCCAGAAAGCCATCCGGGCAGACGGACATACAAACCGAATGCATAAACACTTTTCAACTTTGTTAGAAAATGTTAAAAAGAGGTCCTTGTCTCATATATTCTTATTTGCAAATGATTACTTAAGACACACTGGGATTACCATTTTACCAGTTCATGATTTAATATTTTACCAGTTCGTGATTGAACATTTTATCAGTTCATGATTCAAATTTTTTTCCAAATCATTAGTTTTTTGTTCAATATTTTTACCATGTTTTAAAATTATATCCGTTCATTTTATCACAAAATGTCTGTGCTTTAATAAAAAGAAGATCACGGTTCAGAAAAAATGGTATACATTTATAATAAAAAATACCCTGTTTGGCCACAGATCTTAAATAATTTTTGTAATTTTTATATGAAATTTATTAAATAAACTTATTAGTATGATAATACAATCTATACATAATTTACAGCGGTTAACATCTAGTTTTTAACACACGAAATTAATCATAATAATAATGATGATAGATTATCTTCATAAATAATTAAAGTTAAAATAAATGGTACCATTCATTCAGATTATGAAAGAATTATTAATTCAAATTATGCAATCTAATATCTTTATGTTTAAATAATGAATAATCAAAAAGTAACTTAATGTTATTTTATTTTATATACAAGATGCAATATCGTCAACCTTTAATTTCCCAACCATTGGTCGTAGATATATAGTTCCAATTACAAAAGAGTTTTAAATGAGGTAAATGTTCATGTTGTGGTATTGCTATCCATATCAATAAAATAAAATCACATTTTATCTTACTATATATATATAGGTATAATATATCATAGCAAAAGTTAATAACAGTTAGAGAAATGCTTACAGCATACAATTAATATTGGATATTTGTATTTGCGTGCATAACTGAAATAATGATTTACTTTATTTACAGTTTGAAATTAATTATTTATATATCATTATATGTCCATTTATTTTTGGTCATTTTATAACAAATGCTACCCTATCTTACATTTTTAAGTTTTGGTTTTAATGCAAATACTGAAATATTATTTGCATTGGATGCAACTTGTCCAATTATTAGATATTGACCCAATTGCTCATTTGCTTTCGAAAAAGGATAAAATCTAATAATTAAAGATAAATCACTATACTATTATTACACATAGTGTGATAAAATAAATCTATTTAAAAGGAAACCGAGTCTATTAAAACGATAACATCATTAAACTTATATCTCAAACACTTAATTACAATGGAATACAAATTAATGCTTTAAAAGTTTAATAATGTTTCGCAGTATAATTACTTTTAAAACTTTCAGCAATATTATTTCAGACTTCAGTTAACTTTGTAATTATACGCCACATTAAAGTTAAACCGCAATTAGAAATCAATTTTCGTGAATTCTTAATGCTATAGTGTGAAAGAATTAATCACTCTTTACGTCATTTGTGCGTCTGTTCAAAAAAAAAAAAAATAATTAAGTAAAATTCCGGAGAATTTTAAGGAAAAAATATAGCGTAATGTTGCAGTACACTTTGACAAGGATTAGACGCAGTTTAACAACTGTCATCTCTTATGCTGTTTTGAAACATCAAAAAAATAAATTTTGACTTTTTAAATCGCCTTAACCCTTTATCTACCGAATTGTGAATTCATGGAAATTTTATATTCTAAAGCATTTTACGTAAATTGTTTAAACTAAATTAAAAGATTTACATAATCATTTAATAAATTTTTGAAGGATTTTAGAAGGATTGAAGGATTCAGAAGAATTAATTAAATTTGAATTTACAGGGATTTTATGCAATATTTATAACCCCACTCAAATATATTATTTTAAATTGTTTTCTTAGTATTTTGTAGAATTTTAAAATGTTCAAATATGATGTTCTTACAATATAAATACAGAAATATTTCCGAATTGAAAAATCACCACCCGCCTCCCTTAGCGTCAAGAAAGCTGAAAAAATGCAAAGGCAAAACAAATAATCCTTTTAAAAATAATTTTGTTTTGTGTAACCAATAATGCTTTTGGAACAAGATAAAGTAATGAATCTGCAACTCATTCTAAAAGTATTACAACTAATCGACGTATTAAAAGAATTTTATAATAAGTAATTTTAATGGTACTTATAAGTACCGTAGGTAGATAAAGAGTTAATCTACCGATTTAAAAAGGTAAAGAAGGGATGCCTTAATCGACTGATTAATGCATTTGTCTACGTTTGAAACATCAAATTTGATGAAAATTAGCATTTTATTTTTTTTTAGAAAAAACATTTCTGTTCCCAAATCTATTTTTATTTTTCCAGTACACCTATTAGAATTGAAATTAGCCTTAAAAAAAAAACAGATATTGTTAATTTAAATCGAAGTTAAAACTTTAAATGCGTTTTCCGAAAAATTAGATTTTCATCGAAAAAGGAAAGCTAATTTTGCTCTAAATAAAAATTGTACAACCTATATCCATGAAATTTTTTGTATAGCTTTTTGATAATGACTAGAATGTAATGAACTAAAGAATTAGCTCTAAGTGACTTAATTATTGATATATAGATATTTTTATGAAGAAATTACATAAAATTACTTAAATTTTCTATTTAATTGCACATAATAATCTGTATCTCTTTTAGATTTCCGTATATTGACTAGTTTTTAGTTCATTAGACTCAAGAGTGTCTAATAAACACACCACATGCTGGAAAAAATTGTTTATGTTAATTTTTTCTTTTTTTAGAGCCGGAGCCCTTTTAACAAGTATGAAAAATCATGCATTAAGCATAGATTATGAAGCACTTTCCAACGCTTCATGAAATCTTTAACAAAACTTCGTTATTTAGATAAATAAGGATATAAAGCCAAATATAGCCAAATATGTATTCCAGTATTTTTGATCTGTCAGCTAATATACATACTACATAATGGGAAAATTTAGTTTAGCAAGAAAATGCCTAGTAGCTTGAAATTTCTCTTTCAGCAATTTATACTAACAGATGGAAACATACTTGAATGCTTTGTTCAGCCTTGTAGTTTGCCTAGTACCTTTATTACACATCAGTGATAAGATAAAATTTATTTTAAACTAAAACCTCTTAAAACAGCTGAAATCATTTTCTCATAAATTATCATCCATAGGCTCCATGTACCTAATTCTTTGCGAGGCCCTGTATATCATTTTATCTATATTCTGCAAACAATTAGTAAATTTAAACCAGTTAAGCTTAATAATGCACAGTTTTTTTAAGATTCACCTTTTAGTGATTTATGCTCATATTCAGTAAAGTTGGCGTGCTCTTTCGAGTAGCCCTGTATATTAACTATAGCATTTATATTCACCATATAATATGAATAAATTTAGTGAAACTTATAAGCGAATATCATAATAAAAATGCATTTCATCCATCCATCAGCTATCATCGGATACATATACAGTACTTTGGAAAGAATGTACTATTTGGAATCTTTTGTGTGTCCCTGTAAATACTATGTATTTTATATTAGGGAAGACAGTATCTTATAATTTATATTAAGCCTCATTGACATTCATCAATTTTATTATACATGAAACAGTTTAACATATTTAAAATATGTTACACACAATTCCCCCTTTTACCATTATCTAATGGAATTCTTTTGTGTGGCCCTGTAAATGAATAATAGCTACATTTTCACCTTATATTTTATAGAATGGATATTTTATTGCACCTTGTAAAAGCATATAAATTTTAATATGTTTGACAGGGTATAACATCTTTAAAGTTCTTTTGAAACGATTTTTCCCCATAGGCCGTAATGTAAAGGGAAACTTTTGATTCTCCCTGTAGAAAAACTAATCATGGTAGAAACTTCATTTTCTATAGGTTTCGTGTTAGGGTAAATGTCAATAACGTTCTCAAATTTCATGGCAATCCGAGTATATTTATGTTAGTTAGAGCGCAGCCAGACGGCCAGACGGCCAGACAAACCGAATGATAAGCACTTTTCAACTTTGTTGGAAAGTGCAAATAAAAAATGCTAAAAACTGACCAAAATTCTTGAAATTTTTGAAAAGTTGCATAGATATTAAACATTTTTTTGATAACATTCTTGATTCTGTGTTAGATTACACTGAAAAATATTAAAACATGTGTCAAAAGTGCAGTTTAAAAATATGTGTTCGAACGTAGTCGGATATCTTAAATAAAGGACAATTTTCCATAAGATTTTTGTGGTAAAATGGAAGCTATACAAGGGTTTCTAGAAACCGAAATGCAGTTTCCTCTTTAATTATTTCGGGTCTGAATTATTTTTCAATTTTTCTAAAAAAATACTTTTAGGCTAATAACATTAATACTGTCTATCCAAATAGATTAAGTAGTGCTTAAGGATATGTCATTCTCTGAAAGATAACGAATGCTATTGTTTTGCGTTCATTTCAGTTCATATACATATGTCAACAGACCGAGGAAGAATTTATGCAGATTTTTAGAAAATATTGTATTACTATAAGATTTAATTTACATTACTAATACTCTTTACATTTTATTACACATGTTTCTTTCAGGACAGTAACTTTTATTCTAAATTTTAAGAGTAAAATATATTTTTAAAATAAAAGAATCGCAAACGGCGCCAAGAGAATTAAGGAAATAATAATTATTACTATTACTAAATGCCTAAACATAAATGAAGTCAAATAGTAAATGCATAGACAAATATTAACAGTACTATATGCAAATAGTAGCTAAGTATTTCTTAAAACAAAATAATACTCCTTTAAAAGGCATATACTATTAAAAATACACCAGAACCAAAGGTTTAAAATATGAGAAAAACTATACATCATATCATCTTGATGTAAATGTGCCATTACATATTGGTTGGTTGATTGTGAAGAGTGAGATCCTTTTTTTCACTTAAGGGATAAATAGATCATAACACCCACTTGAAATGCAATTTGACACATTACAAATATTTATTCTTAAATTGGAAGTAAATTCCGATTTCATTTCCAATAACCCGCTCTTTATCTACTAGGTAAGCAAATGACAAAATATTTTAGTGTTATAGATTTCTGCAATGTGTAATGACATATAAGCTGTACTCAATTTCTGTGAACCATATTATTTTTATTCACTCTCATTTATTCCATTTTCTGTTCCAATTAAAAAAATTCCAATAATGTATAGATCTAGTGTAATATTATCTATATCATAGGTTCCCAACAATTTTAGATCACTGCTCCCTTTTTAAGAAAAAAAAATTCTACGCCCTCTTTTCCATAATAGTTAATTATATCAAATATATAAGTATTGTAGCATTTAAACTATACCTATTTTATCGGTTCTATCTATTTACTAAAGATCAAAAAGTAGAAATTAATTAAATTGATTGATTAAATTAAAGCTGGTGAAGTTTCAACTATTTGTTAATTTCGAGTTCAAAATTCGTTAACATCAACTTGCAAATTACCAGAAAGTGACGCACAGTTTGCTCATTTTCTTAAACAATATATTGACAACTGAACGCAAACTTAAGAAAATCCGATCAAGGATAAACAATTAAAAATTTCTGTACTCTTACCCAAAATCATGAGTAGAGAGATGGCTAACATTATGAAGCCAGAATTGTGAGCATCCATTTCTGAATTCTACTTTTAGTTCTTCTTAGAGCCAAACATAGTTAATTTTGCTCTCCGAGATTTTAACATTTATAGTGATTTTTAATGCGACGTATAAATCTTTTTCATGATCATGAAATAATTATGGCCACAATTTTTTAGCCCACAATAATAAAATTTTCTTTTTCTAAAGTTTTAACGTCGATTTTTTGTATAACAGAAATTTAGTTTGGGATACCTAGGCTTAGGTATTTTCACATAGTACACTATATAGGCAAAGGTGATATGACTTGTGATTTAAGACATTTTGTTAAATATCTAAAAAAATACATGAGGAATTATCCTAAAACTCTAAGTGGGTAAACATAATAGTGCAGATCACACATTTCTGTGAAGATTATTTCCCGAAAAACTATAGAAGATCGTCAAAAAATTGAAAAAGAATGAATATCTTTTGGAACACCCTGTCAAAACTAATGTAGCAAGAGCGTTGAAACTGTAGATTATGATTAAGTAGCTTATTGTAATACACTGTGTTTATATTTATGTGATAGCATGTATACTCGTAGAGAAATAAAGGTTTTCATAAAAACAGTCCCAAATGTTTCCAAGTTTTTTGCTTATAATTTGCAAAGTTCTTAATATAAAATAATGTCCTTTTCTGAAAATATGACAAACAACATTGTACACAATACCCTGTCATCAGAATTAAAAAATAATAAAAATTGTATGAAAAATGAGCAGGTTTATTTAATAATTTTTCATTGTGCATTTGTCAACGATATCAAAATTTCATTTACCTATTGTGTTAGCTAAATGTATAGAGCAACTTTTGTGAAAGTCTCAAAAATATAGCTTGAAAATTCTAAAAGTGATCGTCTATAGAATCAACTCAAACTCCGTTATTCCAAAAATGAAACAAAAAAAATCAGGGATTTTATTTTAGAGCTAAGTTTTTAAAATATTTACAGAAGTTGCTCCATACATTTAGCTAACACAATATGCAAAAGAAATTTTAATATCGTTGACGCACGCGCAATGAAAAATTATTTAGTAAACCTGCTTATTTTTTCATACGGTCTTTATTGTTTTTTATTTCTGATGGCAAGGTATTATGTATAACGTTGTTTGTCATATTTTCAGAATATAACATTATTTTATATTAAGAACTCTGAAAATTATAAGCAAAAAACTAGGAAAATTTTGGGACTATTTTTATAAAAACCTTAATTTCTCTACGAGTATACATGCTATCCACATAAATATGAAAAGACTAAATTACAATAAGCCACATAATCATAATCTACAATTATAGTGCTTTTGTTACATCAGTTTTGACAGGGTTATCCAAAGTTTTTCTTTCTTTTTCAATTTGTAGACGGTCTCCTATAGAGTTTCGGGAAAAAATCTTCGCAGAAAAGTATGACCTGTGCTTTTATATTTAGACGGTTAGAGTTTCAGGATAATTTCTCATGTTTTATCTAGATATTTAACAAAATATCTAAAATCGCAAGTGGCCGGTCGTTTTCGGCCATACGTGTATGAGTAAATTTAAGGTTTTTATCACGGTCCCGCGCATAGCTTTAGGATTGGGAGTGAAGTCAGCTACTTTTATTACACCAATTTTCTAAATAGGCAGATGCGTCACGCCTGCTATTTTTCTCTTGACCCACTACTGCCCCTCTTCCTTCGAAGACTCAATGCCCACTGCAGAACGGTATCACGCCCGTCAGAAACCTATGATCTATATACTTAATTTTTACATTATTTTATTTAGTTCAATTTGGTTTTTGTATCTAACGCGAATTTTTCTGGTGTGCATGGCTATTACAGTTCATCGCCCAATGCGTTGCCACAAAAAATAACTCAATGCTCGGAGAGGGGCCTGAACAGTAGGCTGTCTCATCATCGACTTCTATAGTTGAATCTCATAAGAAAGAATAATTCCTTGAAATCAGAAAGCGTATTTCGCCATAGAAAATACTTTAATGGAAGCCGAATTTAATTATGTACATTATGTATTAAATCTTCTCAATAATAAAAAAAAACAAACCCGCGGATCGGTCTACATACAGAAGTAGATTTCGAAGTTAGGTACAAATTTCAACAACAAAAATTAAATCAATATTAGAGGTAAACCCAGTTTTATAACTAAGAATAGCTCTAGGAACGTAAACCCATTGTAAAAATTCTAATATACATGCATACATACATATGCAAACATACATACAAAATCAGAGATTTGCAAAAAGTTAAAATATGCTAATATTTCTACAAGCTGGTTTTTATCATGTTTCAATCCGTTTTTACAAACTCACATGACTTTACATATTTGCCTGCTTTATGTCCCTTATAGTTCCAATATGACGTAATATTTGCTTTAAAAAATATGTCAAGCTATTTATTTCATTTTCCAGTTTCATGAAGAAATCTTGCTAGATATAAATTGTGACGTAATATTTCTTTTCTCTTAAATTCTTCAAACTATTTTATTTCCATTTTTCACGTGAAAATCATGCAGTAAAATAATTGTTTGGTAAGAATTTTATTGTGATTTTTTAAAAAATTGTTTGCAATTTCTATAACAAAAAGTTTTTATTTATACCTGTCATTGTTCTGTAAGAACTGGTTTTATCAGAATAATATTAAGGCAGTATTCAAAATTTCCAACCTTCCCCATTTCCATCACCTTGGGCCGATCTTCTCATTTTGCAATTCCTGTCGAGATATTAGCCATCTCGATGTTTTTGGCGAGTTTTTAGTCGATCCGTGCATAATTGCGACTTCTATCGCGAGGACAAAATTTCATACATGCATACGCACACACTCACATATATATATAAACTTTTTAAATGTGAGTAGTTTTATGTTTCTGGGGTCTTATAATAAGAAGTTATGAAGGAATTTTCAAAAGTCGTGCTATGATAACGACTGCAATAGGTAGTGTTTCTTACGATATCTATATAAAAAAGAATAAAATCAATTAAAAATAAATCAACATTCTATCACTGTATTCGATCTAATAAAATAAAATCCATTTTAGAGAAAATCAGTGTATTAAAACGAAAACTTCCTTTAACGTCTAACTCCAGCACTTGATTAAAATGCATTAATACTTTTAAATTTCACTTGTTATTCACGATGTAATTACTCCTAAACGTTTCAAGAATATTGCTTTAGACTTCAGTTAACTGTCTAATTATACTTCACGTTAAAGTTAAAGAGCAATTAGAAAGTGATCTTATAGAATCCTTAATGCTGTAGGTGGGGGTGGGGGGTTGAGGAGGATTGAAGCTTTTGCGGCATTCGTATGGTTGCTAGAAAACACTTACCTTGATACTATACACAATTACAATTAAAGGAAAGAAATGCCGAAATTAAATAAAACGATTTTAGACATAAAAAAATCGCTTCGTCATCGTTTCACTAGTGTTTATTTCATTTTATGCATCACACAAATCTGATTAAAGATGATACTACTTTATTGTGACATTGGTTTTAACAGTGATTATAACATTCAGACATTAGTGTTTAAAAAATTTGAAAAAGTACACCTGCCTATTGCATATTAAAATGGAAATTGAATGGAATATCATATGGAAATTTCGACTAAACGTTTCGGAATGGAATGTCATATGGAAATTTCGCCAAAGTTTTACAATATGTTATAGCCTAATATACATTCTGTATTACCGTAGGTATAGAATTTTTTTTCCAAAATTTCTCAACTTATGCACGAATATGTATGGTACATACTGTGAGCGATTTTTGAAAGTCACAACGTGGATTTTTTTATTTACAGTAATCTTTTTTCTTTGGGGGGGGGGGGGGCTAATTATCTAATTCATTGTTAAAATCAAAATCAATTGTACATTTTCTTGCAAAGTTTTCCCAGGTGGCTAAAATTTCCCACCATCTTAAATCTCCAGATCGGAATTATTCTGCATCCCACTATTAAACTTTGAAAAACATTGTTAAAATTTTTAAGTCAGAAAATATTTTCTTTTTTTCCTTTTGGAGGGCTGTCTCAGTATTATAATGTTTCAGCTCTGTGGATTAAGTCCAAACAACCGCGATTTATGATATCTGTTTTCCTAGTCATTTTGATGTTATCTTACTGAAGAAGGATTAAGATTTAACCCGATGCGTCCGCACTTTTTATTGTTTTTATGTATTTATGTGACAATTTCTATATGCGTGCTTGTATTTTGATATATTTTTAATTTTAATAAGAGTAATGTTTTATTAGAGTTCATAAAATGATTTATTAAGAATTATATTTAGTGCAATAACTATTATTAAAAACATTTTAACAATGAATTATTCACTATAACAACTGATAGGATGTAGACGCTTCGAATTATACTATTGTATTATGGTATCAATCTAGAATTAAACATTTTATTAATATTAATACATTAAATTTTATTTATCTGTTGAGGTAAAAAAAATAAAATAATTTTATGATTCTACCATTTACAATGACAGCTTTTTGTGTACAAATGCTGGATTTTGCTGCTTATTTAGATGAAATTAAGAATTGAAAAACAGCGACTTTTACAGCATTTCGTCATACATCCACTTTTTTCGTTAATGTTCCAATAATTTTAAATATTCAAAGTGGTTGAATTTTGTGTTATTTCAGTAACATATTTAACACTAAATATTAATCTTAATTTTTTATTAGAGGAGATAAAATGATTTATTAAGAATTATATTTAGTGCAATAACTATTATAAAAAATATCCTAATAATGACTTATTCACTGTAACAACTGATAGGATGTAGACGCTTCGAATTATATTATTGTATTATGGTATCAATCTAGCATTAAACATTTTTAGGTGCGTTCGTAATTATGTAAATACGTAGCACCTATTGTTGTCGCTCAGTCCGTCCGTCTGTCTGTCCGTCTGTCTGTCTGTCTGTCTGTCCGCATATAACAACGCAAAAACTACCCAACCGAATCGTTTGAAATTTAAAATACATAAATATTACATTATTTTGTCGAGTCATTTCAAATTTTATGAAAATCGGATGCATAGATGAATTACAGGGGCAATCAAAAGTATTCCATTACATTACGGTCAATGGGGGAAAAAGTTTCAAATGCATTTTAATCGTTTGAAATTTAAAATACAGAGTTATTACATAATTTTGTTGAGTTATTTCAAATTTTTTGATAATCGGGTGCATAGATCAATTACAGGGACAATCAAAAGTATTCAATTACATTATAGTCAATGGGAAAAAAGTTTCAAATGTATTTTATACGTTTGAAATTTAAAATACATAGTTATTATATAATTTTGTCGGGTCATTTCAAATTTTATGAAAATCGGATGGATAGATCAATTACAGGGGCAATCAAAAGTATTCCATTACATTACGGTCAATGGGAAAAAAAGTTTCAAATGCATTTTAATCGTTTGAAATTTAAAATACAGAGTTATACATAATTTTGTTGAGTTATTTCAAATTTTTTGATAATCGGGTGCATAGATAAATTACAGGGACAATCAAAAGTATTCAATTACATTATAGTCAATGGGGAAAAAGTTTCAAATGTATTTTATACGTTTGAAATTTAAAATACATAGTTATTACATAATTTTGTCGAGTTATTTCAAATTTTTTGATAATCGGGTATATAGATCAATTACAGGGACAATCAAAAGTATTCAATTACATTATAGTCAATGGGGAAAAAGTTTCAAATGTATTTTATACTTTTGAAATTTAAAATACATAGTTATTACATAATTTTGTCGAGTTATTTCAAATTTTATGAAAATCGGATGCATATAGATCAATTACAGGGACAATCAAAAGTATTCCGTTACATTACGGTCAATGGGAGAAAATGTTTCAAATGCATTTTAATGGTGTTGCACTCATTCGAACTTAATAAAATTTATATACAATATGAAGAACATATTATAATATACATTTTACATAATTTGTGATGCAAAGAACATTTGTTATTGATTTACAAGGCCACACAAAAGTATTCCATTACATTATGGTATAGGGAGAACATTGTTTGATGAGCATTTTAATTGTAATTCACTATTTACAATTGAGATTAATATTTTTAAAACTTCGTTATCGTACGAACGCACCTTGTTTGCTACGCTTCACGTGCAATTTCCAACTTGTATTAATATTACTACAGCAAATTTCATTTATCTGTTGATGAAAAGATATAATAAAATAATTTTATAATTCTACTATTCTCAAGGATAGCTTCTTGTGTACAAATGCTGGATTTTGCTGCTTATTTAGATGAAATTAAGAATTAAAAAACAACGACTTTTACAGCATTTCGTCCTACATCCACATTTTTTGTTAATGTTCCAATAATCTTAAATATTCTAAGTGGTTGAATTTTATATTATTTCAGTAACATATCTAACGCTGAATATTGATCTTCATAGGCATATTATAGTGTAATTCAGTTTAATATTGGAAAATACGTCCTTGTTTTATAAAATATTTGTTATTCGAATGTAATAAACTCTGCTAAGTCTTGATTAGACAATTTTAGTACTTATTCTATTTATGCCTTTTTTTATATCTCATTATTAGCTGAAGTCATTCACAAAAGTACCATGCCTGGAGAAAATTAAATATTCTATATTAAATCAGAGGTGCAGAAAATGTTTTTACTCCCAACATATCCCTCAATCCATATGAAAATTTCCCAAAAAATTTACAAGATGTTATAGGCTAATATACATTCTGTATTACCGTATGTATAGATTTTTTTTTAAATTTTCCAAAATTTCTCAATTTATGCACGAGTATGTATGGTACATATTATTCTGAGAGCGATTTTTAAAAGTCGCAACATGGATCTTTTATATGCAGTAGTCTTTATTTATTTATTTATTTATTTTTGTATCGGGGTAATATCGTGTGTATCGGTCGTATGTAATTCATTGTTAAAATCAAAATCAATTGTATATATTCTTGCAAAATTTCCCCAGACGGCTAAAATTTCCCCTGATCCCGAATTGGAAGTATTCTGCATCCCTGTATTAAACTTTGCAAAACATTGTTAAAATTTTTAATTAAGTCATAAAATATTTTCTTTTTCCCTTTGGAGGGCTGTCTCAGTATTATAATATGTTTCAGCTCTTTGGATTAAATCCTAACAACCGCGATTTATGATACCTGTTTTCCTGGTCATTTTGAAGATTCCTGATCATTTTCCTGGATTTACTGAAGAAGGGTTAAGAATTAATCAGCATCGTCTGAAATTTTAATTGCTTTTATGTATTTATGGACAATTTCCTTTTGTATGCCTGTATTTTGATATATTTTTAATTTTAAACCTAATGAATACACTGCAAATTATCAAACACCAAAATAAACACATTTCGGAACGCTTTTGGTCCCCAAATTCACAACAAATTAATGTGTTGTAAAATGTTTTTTGTGTTGTAATTGTGTTCCTAATATACTTCAAAATTGTTGCTATCTAGAAGTGTGTTCTAAAAATAAAGTCGTTAATTGTGTTGAAATAGAGTTGTGAATTGTTTTGAGGAAAATAGTCTCTTAAATTAGTGTTGTGCTGCACAACATTTTGTCCTCAAATTAACAACGCATTGTAAACATCACACAATTCAGAACCCTATAAAAGAAAGCATGTAAAAAAATTTCAAAATATTTTCTACATAGTGGCTTTAGAATTACACAATTTTAAAAATGAATGTTTTTAAATATGTTTTGATAACACATTTTTTCTTCTTGTAATTTTTAACAACACGTTTTTTTAGTTTGTACAACACATTCGCAACACATTCACAACACTATCAAAAACAATTTTAGTTAGAAGTGTTGATTTTTATGTTCAGATAGTGTTCTAAAAGTGTTTAACACACTTGTAGTGTAACCTTTTTTGAAAGTAATCCGCTCGCCTTCATAACTAATAATACTCCCTAGTTAAAAAGGGAACTTCTGATTCATCTCAACTTATTTCATTTTAAAATTTCTGATTCACTCATTGTAGTTTTCTATTCATATAATTGATCAAAACTCGACAGGAATCTTTCTTCTCTGGACATTTAAATAATTTCAACATAATATTTATCCCGAAGACGACGACAGAACCAGTTCGAAACGTCGATATAATGCTATAAAGTGAATTTCATTTGTGCGAGTTCATATAAAAGTTCTTGTTTATTTATTCCACTGGGCAAGTTTATGTGTTTAAACAATAGACTTCTCATAAGTGGATTCAGAAATAGCAACCTGTTCTTGAAACATTGACCACATTTTCACCATCACGTAAAAGTGGGAAAAATGTGCGCCAAACTGATTTTCCCCGCTGATCCCACCAGCCACCAAGAGCTATTTCGTCTGAATTACATTTCTTTTATTACGAAAAAGAAAGCAGAAAATCGCCAACAAGGAATCATCACCAAAAAGTCATACTCTTGGCAATGGAATTTAGGACATGAATGCTTCAATAGTCAGAAAAGAGAACAAAGGAATGCGTTATCCACTCTATTCCTCATCTGAGGTTTGAACGTATGAATCTTATTTATTATATTTTATAATGCATTGACTTACATACGTTTACTCGCAAGAAAAGTGACACATCTCGATAACTAAACCACCTCTAGACTAAATTTCGGACAAGAGGCAAAAGAAAATCTGCGTTATTTTACTATAAGAAGAAATATCAACATTTAGCTCTGCATGCACTAATAAAAAACGTGCTAAAAAGCATCAAACACTTAAGTATGAAGATGTAGAATGAGATTTGGGTAATTTTACCCCCCCCCCCTCCCACAAAATCCTCTCCTTTTTTGTGGACACAAATAGACATATAGCGTAATAAAGAGACTTAACATATAACTACAATTATGAAACAATTTGTGTTGCCGCACAGACCAATAACAGAAAAATAAAATGCTATGCATATGCTATGCTATGATTATTAAATACTATCAGATTCGATACCCTTTTAATATCTTTAAATAGGTTGTTCTATTAATCAAATGCATCTGTTTTTAATGCGATGGAAGAATTATATGCAATATTAAATTGATGAAAGAGGTGAGGGTTCTTATTAATATCTCTTTTTTGTATATTGTGTCCTGATATTTAATGTTCTATTAGTGGATTGCCTATTTGAGATTTGCCCTTGTGCACTCATGATTCTGAACGACTTAATAAGTAAGTTTAACGTTATTCTTTTTTGACGAGACATATGTTTAAAAAATCTACTGATACTAGAAAAGCTTCTTTTATATTTTATCTCCTTCTTAATTACATGAATATTATGGCTATTAGAAAGTAAACACAATTCCTCTTAAGAATAGTTGCATTATTGTTCGAGAAGAACCTGTTTAAAATCAATCTGGTTCTTAATGTAAAGAGAAATTTATGCATCATATCCTACTGATGAGACAGTATCATTTTGTGATTGTGCTATCGAATTTGATAGCGTTTCAATATAGTTTAACAAGATTTTTCTGTTTATCAAATGCATCTGCTTTTAATGTGATGGAAAAATTATACACCACATTATATTGAGGAGAGGAGTTCTTATTAATTTATCTTTTTTTTTTTAATATTTTTGTTTTTACATTTTTAGATTTTTACATTTTACATTATTTCTATTAGTGGAATAAAACACAAAGTGAATTTCTCACTTTTCTTGCGGGTGAATGTTAACTTCTCTGAGAGTCGCAGATTTTCCACAATGTTTTTTCGGTCGGTACCACTTTTTTTTAACAGTTCTTTTTACTACAATAATCACGAATTTAAGAATTAAAATATTACTATTCTTTTTCAATGTTGAAAACAATTTTTATATGCTATTTTTGAGATGTGCCTATACGTTCCTGAACGGGGTTAATAAGTAAAGTTATCGTTATTCGTTTTTGCCATGACGAAGTATGCATAAAAAATCGATTGATACTAGAAAAGCGTTATGAATATTTTATTTCTTTCGTAATCATATGAAAATTATGGATATTTGAAAGTAAACAAAATACCTCACAAGAAAAGTTGCAATAGTATTCGTAAAGTGCCTGTTAAAAATCAATTTGGTTCTTAAATTAACAGGAAAACTATACATGACAGAGCACTGATGAAGGTGTATCATTTTATTACTGTGCTATCGAATTTGATAGCGTTTCAATATAGTTTATCAGATTTCTTATATTAATGAACTGCATCTATTTTTAATGTGATGGAAAAAGTATACACCAACATTATATTGATGAGAGAGGTAAAGGCTCTTATTAATTTAAATCTTTTTATATTTTTTTACATTTATCATCTATTATCATTTTACATCTATTATTTTTGTTAGTGGAATAAAACACAAAATGAATTTTTGCGAGATGTGTCTCTTTTCTCGTCGATGAATGTTAACTTCTCTGGGACTGGCGGCTTTTCCGCATTTTTTTCTGTCCGCACCACATTTTAAGAGTTCTTTATATTTCAATAATCACGGAAACGAATCACGAATTTAAGAATTTAAATAGTACTATTATTTTTCAGTGCTGAAAACAATTTTTCTATACTATTTTTAAGATGTGCTTGTATGTTCCTGAACGGGTTAATAAGGGAGTTTATCGTTATTTGTCTTTGACAAAACGTATGCATAAAAATTCTATTGGTACTAGAAAAGCTTCTTTAATATTTTATCTCCTTCGTAAATAAATGAGAATTATGGATGTTTGAAAGTAAACAAAATTCTTCGCAAGAAAAGTTGCAATACTCTTCGAGAAGAGTCTGTTAAAAATCAATTTGGATCTTAAAATAACAAGAAAATTATGCATCCTATACCACTGATGAAAGAGTATCATTTTGTGATTGTGCTATCTAATTTGATAGCGTTTCAATGTAGTTTAACAAGGTTGTTCGATTAAACAAATGTATCTGTTTTTAATGTGATGGAAAAATTATACACCACATTATATTTATGAGAGAGGTAGATGTTATTATTACTGTTATTTTGTACATTTACATAGTTTAGTAGTTTTGCATTATTAAAAAAATGATAAAATGAATAACTGACAAAATTTTGTATTTATAACAGTGAATGCAATAAAGAATAAAAATGTTTGAGAATTCAATTAATTATCTAATTAAGCTTAAAAATTTATAGAGAAATTAAGGAACGATGTTCATATATTCAAATATGGCAGTAAAAAGTAATTTATCTTCCGATACTATATTAATGTACTTCGTATAAAACTACATTTAACTATATGTAATTATATGAAAACCTATATTTTATATTAATGTTAAATGTATATTTTAGGAATCTGAAAGTTAATATTGTTCCATAAAATGATATCATTATTGTGTTCATATATATATATTTTTTATTTTGAAAAAAAAATCTTTAAATATTCCGAATTTTTTTTTTTTTTTTTTTTTTTTTTTTTTTTTTTTTTTTTTTTTTTTATAACTGCATTAATTTTTTTCCAAACATTGATAATGTAGATGTATATTCGTTGTCATTTGAATTTTTTGCGGATATCACTTCTTGCGATGTACTGTAATTAGCGACTTCGTAAAAAATTTAAAAAATTAACCTTGAGCTCACATAGTTCTGTATTTATAATTGAACGTACGGGAAGAGTGTTTTTTCCATCCCTACGTATCTATAATAATAAAGACAGAGGGATGTTTGTCTGTGAGCTCTATTCTGAAGAGACTGCTGCACGTAGAGTTACAAAATTTGGAGGGAAGATACTTTTTTATATGTAGTTTTGCACCTCGAAGCTCGATTTTCGATTTTTTATTTAGATTTTTTTAGGCGATTTTTAGCGTTATTTTTGCGGTTTTATCCCATTAGTGAAAAGAATACGGTCTCATTCTTTTAACCTAAAATAGCAATTTTTTTTATCTTTTTAACAAAATTTATTCGGAATTTGTACAGCGATTTTTGAATTTTTAACGAATTTTTAATGCGATTTTGTAGTGTTTTTTCTCATTTTGCGTTTTTTTTTAGATTGATAAAAAGAAAATCGTTTTAAACTTTTAGCCTAATGCCCTAAATTTTGTGTTTGTTACGATTTTTAGATTTTAACGATTTTTAATGCAAAAATTACATCTATTTGCATAATTTGGTTAGTTTCACGATTGATATAATTTGCCGAAATCGGTCGACAGGATAATCACGTAGTAAAAGGAAATCCTTTATAGATAATAAAAAATCGACACGGAACACAACAATTCTTGAAAAATCGCGTTAAAAATCTCTAAAATTATATTAAATTAAAAATTTGAAATCAATTTTTACTTCCGAATATCAAAAAATGACCATAAAACTCGAAAATTTCTAAAAATTGCATTGAAAAGTGCATTAAAAATCACTAATATTAAAAAATCACAGGGGTCAAAATTTACTCTAATAGGGTAAAACGTTGTAATTGGAAATATCTCATGAATGACAAAAATCCGACATCAAACGCAAAAAATCTCGAAAAATCGCATTAAAATTAGCTGAAATTCATAAATCTTAACAGAACGGTTTTCTTTTTATCAATCTTAAAAAAAAAATAAAAAAAAGCAAAATGAAAAAAAAACACTAAAAATCGCGTTTTTTAACGTTTTTTAATAATTTTTGCGTTTAGCATCTATTTTTTTCATAGTTGTTCTATCAAAAACTTGAGCTGTTGAGAATGCAATAAGTAGTATTTTTTTGTGAAATCTACCTAAAATGTCAAAAATTTAGATACCACTATTTTCGAATAGCAATTTCATAAACTATCTTAAATTCTTGCTTAAGACCGCTACCCCCTCGAATTATATATCACCTGATAGGTTATTTAACAGAGTAGTATAGTTTTGATAAAGTTTTTGAAGAATAGAGTGCTCTACCTGGTGGTGGAAAATGGAACTAATAGAACGATATTTTTTTTAATCTATAATAATAAAGAGACAAGTCTGTGTGTGTTCTGAAGAGTCTGCTGTACGTAGGGTTACAAAATGTGGAGGGAAGGTACTTTTATACATGTAGTTTTGCACCTCGAAGCCCTATTTTCAATTTTTTGATTAGATTTTTTTTGATAATTTTTTAGGCGATTTTTAGCGTTCTTTTTGCAGTTTTATCCCATTAGTGAAAGAAATACGGTTTCATTCTTTTAACCCAATATAGCAATTTTTTTTTCTCTTTTCAGCAAGGTTTATTCGGTACACAGATTTTGTACAGCGATTTTTGAATTTTTAACGAACTTTTAATGCGATTTTTAGTGTTTTTTTTCATTTTGCTTTTTTTTATTTTTTTTTAAGATTGATAAAAAGAAAAC
Source organism: Maratus speculifer (assembly GCA_964019185.1). Lineage (NCBI taxonomy): Eukaryota > Metazoa > Arthropoda > Arachnida > Araneae > Salticidae > Maratus > Maratus speculifer. Next base: position 100,134,886 of record OZ025296.1, on the reverse strand, counting down.
CGTTCTGTTAAGATTTATGAATTTCAGCTAATTTTAATGCGATTTTTCGAGATTTTTTGCGTTTGATGTCAGATTTTTGTCATTCATGAGATATTTCCAATTACAACGTTTTACCCTATTAGAGTAAATTTTGACCCCTGTGATTTTTTAATATTAGTGATTTTTAATGCACTTTTCAATGCAATTTTTAGAAATTTTCGGGTTTTATGGTCATTTTTTGATATTCGGAAGTAAAAATTGATTTCAAATTTTTAATTTAATATAATTTTAGAGATTTTTAACGCGATTTTTCAAGAATTGTTGTGTTCCGTGTCGATTTTTTATTATCTATAAAGGATTTCCTTTTACTACGTGATTATCCTGTCGACCGATTTCGGCAAATTATATCAATCGTGAAACTAACCAAATTATGCAAATAGATGTAATTTTTGTGTTAAATAATGAAAGAACAGATAATTTAGAAAAACATTAATACAAATACATATAAAAATAAGAAGTAAAACCACTTGATGACGTAACAAACTTATGTAACATGTTTAATGTCAAGTGAATATGGAATTTACGATCCGCCATTATTGTAGTTTTATCTTATGGTTTGACCCAGATAGTTTCTTGGTCAACCGGATAATCAAATAGTTCAGATTTCCGATTAGAATGTTTTATCCGTTTGATGAAATTTTGATTACTGCGATTTAAAAAATAACTAACGATATTTAGTGCATTTTTCAATGCGTTTTTAATGAACTTTTTAATGCGATTTAGTACTATTTTTTTCGATCCCCACCACAGTGGTGTTTTAACAATTAAAAAATTATTTTGATTTCAAACTTTTAGCCTAATATAGTAAATTTCACCATTTACCTTTTTTTAATTTTTTCGATTTTCAATGTGATTTTTGATATATTTTGTGTTCTGCGTCGATATTTTTGTAATTCAAGTAAAAAAGAATGGTTGCTACGTTTTACACGACTAGAATATTTTTTTGTTCACGGGATGTATTTACATTTAGCGATTTTTAATGAATTTTTCAATGGTTTTGTATTGGTTTTTTGAATCTCACGGCTGTATTTTGAAATTTCGAAAAGGAAATTAATTTCAAACATTTACACTTCATTTACGAATTTTGAAATTTAGTGATTTTTTAATGCAATTTTTAGCAATGTTTTTATTATTTCTCACGCTTTGCGCCGATTTTTTCATTCGTATTTAAGGAATAATTCAGATTACACCATTTTACTCTATTAATGTAAATGTCGTTCCCCGCTATTTTTAAATTTGAAACGATTTGTAATGAATTTTTGAATACAATGTTTTCGAGTCCACGAGATTTTTTCCCAATTGGAAAAGAAATTTTTAAATAATTTGTAGCTTAATGTAGTAAATTTTGACATCAATGATTCAGATTTTTGTGTATTTTCAAAAAATGTTTAGCAAGTTTTGTGTCGATATTTTTTAACTAATGAAAGAGTTCAGGTTTCAATGTTTTGTCCCATTATGGTAAATTATGTCCGCAGGAATTTAATATAAATGTTTATCTTACTATGGCAAATTTTGTCCGGATTTTTGAATTTTACTGATTTTTAATCTGTTTTATAGTGATTTTTCAAGTTCTGTGACAGTTGTTGACATCGGTAAAAGAATTTCGGTTTCTAATTTTAGCATAAATAGTACAATTTGTTCTCCACGCTTTTATGAATTTTGCCAATTTCTAATGCGATATTCAATGTAATTTTTAGTCAGTTTGGGGGTTTTTAGGTGTTCCGTGTTGACTTTTCCTTATTCATGAACAATTTCCGATTACAATATTTTCGACTGAATATTAAATTTTTACAGCCATGACTTTTAAATATTCAGCGATTTTTAATATAGTTTTCGATACGATTTTTAGCCCTTTTTTTAAGTTCCTTGGCGATTTTTTGCCATTCAGAAACTAATTGTGATATCAAACATTTTGTTTAATGTAGTTATGTTTCGAATGCAATGATTTATCTCTTAATATGATTTTGGCGTTCCATGCCTACATTTTGTAATTTATGAATGATTTCGATCATAACCCCCCCCCCTCCCCGCCCTGCCTTAATATTATTTTTTTAAGCATTGACTTCCACATATTTAGCTATTTTTAATGCAATTTTCAATGTAATTTTTAGCCATTCTTCAAGTTCCGTGGCGATTTTTTTTCATCTGGAATGATTCAGATCAAGTTTGAAATCGATTTCGATTTCAAACTTTTTGGTTAATATAGTTAATTTCTTGATTACAATATTTTATATTATAGCAGTGAATTTTTACCCTAGGGATATTTTAATGTTTTACGACTTTCATTACAATTTTCAATGCAATTTTTGGGCTTTCTCAGTCTTTTTTTTTTAATCATTTTTCAAAGGAATTCGATTTTAAATTTCTAGACTAATAAGAGTTTGGTTTCAAACTTTTATCCTTTACGGTTATTGTTTTGCTCTCTTATTTTGATCTACAGCAATTTTTAATGCAGTATACTTTTTTTGTTTTTGTTTTTTTTTTTTAGTTCACGGTGATTTTTTTCAGATACGGAAAAGGAATTCGGTTTTTAATTTCTTCGCTAATATGATAAATTTTCTCCTGTGCGATTAAAGATTTTTATTGCGATTTTTTAGCAGTATTTTTCGTATTTCAATGCTTTTTACATTATCAAATTAATTAGATTCAAAACATTTATCCAAGTAGAGTAAATTTTGAGTTCCGGGATTTTTGAAAATTTTGCTATTTTTAAAGCGATATTTACGTTTTTTCGCGACCCGCTTCGATTTTTTAGAGGTTCAATTTTTGGCCGAATTTATTAAGTTCTGATCTCTTTTCTTCAAAGTTTTTTCGAATTTTGAAACACAATTTTTGAATTTTGCTTTATATTTTTATGAGATTTTTAATGTTTTTTGCGATTTGTAAGATTTTTCACATTAGTAAAAATAATCCAACTTCAGTTTTCTAGCCCATCTCTTTTCAACGAAGTTTAGACGAAATTCGTGCAGCATTTTTTAAAATTTTCGAGGTTTTTATTATGATTTTTAAAGTTTTTTCGCAATTCTTGCTATTTTTTGATGAACCCGGGCAACGCAGGACAGAACAGCTAGTATTATAATATATATGTATTAGTGAAGAAATTTCATTAAAGGCTTTTATTAATAATCAATCATCACTTCTTAAACAAACAAAATATTCATAATATAAATACAGTGAAATATGAATTATCATTAAATAATACAAATAATATATTTTTTAATGAATAATAACTACTTTTTTCACAACATACTTTACAGAATGCATATTTTAGTGCACTTTGTTGCTTATAAATTTCATTACGTTTGACAGGGTGTAACATCTTTAAAATTCATTTGAAACATATTTTTCCCACAAGCCGTAATGTAACTGTAAACTTTTGACCGTCCCTGTAAATAAGCTAATTATGATAGGAGCTTCACTTAAAACAGGATTCGTGCTAAGCTAAACGTCAATAACGTCCAAAAATTTCAGGGCAATCCGAGTATATTTGCAAGAGTTAGAGCGCGGACAGACGAACACACAAACCGAAACCATAAACGCATTCGACTTTGTTGGAAAGTGTTAAAAATATGAAGTGTTTGTCAAATCCGCTTACAATAAAGGCAATTGTAATTTATTTCAATTGATAAATTACATAATGGCTGCTTGGAAGTTGATGGTGACGAATGCTTTGAAAAAGAGAAGACAAGAATCGGGCACAATATCTAATCCTAGAGCGCCGAGACAAAAAGGATTAGCCCAAAAGTAAGTTAATAATAATAATATGCATGTTTAGTGAATTGCAATCAACATAAAGTAAAATGTAAATTACCAACGAAAAGTTCAATACCTAAGTTACATAGAAATATGATGCATCAATATTCAAAAAAGTTTTCACATATTTTACTAGAAATACATTTGATAGTTTATTTTCAAAAATCAAGTCGATTGATTGAAAATTGCCAGATTTTAAATGTTTGTTGATTTTGAAAATACTCTTTAAAAACAGACTTTAAGTTCTAGTTACTGTTTACCGCTATGGTACGCTTTACTTTTATGACTTAAAAACTGACCATAAACTTTTGATATCGATTTTTTCCCCAATATATAAATTATGATTTTGTTATAAGGAGAATCTTAAAAGAAAAAAAAAATGAACTGAGCAAAGAGTATTACCTTTTAAACGTCTAGCTTAAACGCTTGATTAAAATGTAATGCAAATACTTTAAGACTTGAATAGGGTTTAACAGCATCATTACCAAGAAAGCGTTGAAGAATTTTACTCTAGACTTTCGTTAACTGCCTAATTATACTTTACATTAAAGTCAAAAGCAATTTGAAAGTCATCTTCGTGAATTCTTAATGCTGCAGCGGGATGAATTAACCTTCCTTCACTTTTTTCGTATGCCTGTTGCTAACACATGTGAGTATAATTAAATGAAAATTATAAGAAATTCAAAGAAAAAAGACGGTTGATACAAAAACGATGAAGAAACGAATGAGAAGTTTATTTTGAATTTAAAATCAATTTTCTGTTTAAGATCTGAAAAAAAAAATGCTTTAGGCTAAGTCGATGATTAGGTTTAGAGCTATATCTTTATCGGTTTATGGAACTTGATATAGTATTATAACAAATAGTCTTAATATAATGAATCTCAGTTATTTATTTATTAAATACGAATTAAAAATATACTTTGTTAGGACATGTGAAATTAGTTCTATTCAAATTGGTATTACCTATAATCCAAGAAAAAGTGTTATAAACAAATTAATAATAATTTTTTTTATAAAAACTTCTGGGATAGACACGAAAGATTTTAAAAGTAAATTCGTAAGTTTTATTTTGGAGATGTCCATAAATGATGTCATACATTTTTTCGATATTTTTGACCCGCCCCTTTGTCATAAAGTATCACACTTCACCACGCTCCCTTCACCTTGACCTCACTATATTACAAAAACATATACATGCAATTCAGAAACAAAATCACTACGTTATAGATCATATTTCAAATTTTATTTTAAAACTTAAACTATGCGTTTTAATAACATTTGTGAGCATAGCAATAAACATGATTCGTGTACTTATTCTACTTGAAATAATATTAATGTTTAAAGCAAAAATGTAATTAATATACAGCAATAAAAAACATTAATACGAAAGAGCAGTTGAAAACTGTAGTATTTTGGAATTTGGAATGGAAATTCATATATATATACACTATATTGCCATTGATTATGGGACACTTGCGATTTTAGACATTTTACTAAATATCTAGAAAAATACATGAGGAATCATCTCGAAACTCTTAGTGTATAAATATAATAGTATACGCCATACATCTCCGTGAAAATGTTTTACCGAAACTCCATAGGGGACCGTCAACAAATTATAAAAGGATGAATATCTTTTGAATATCCCTGTAAAAACTAATGTAGCAAAAGCGCTCAAACTCTAGATTGAATGCCTTATTGTAATACACTGTGTTCATTTTTATGCAAATAGCATGCATACTCGCAGAGTAATTAAGGTTTTTATAAAAATGGTCCCAAAATTTTCCGAGTTTTTTCCTTATAATTTTCAGAGTTCTTAATATAAAATAATATTTTTTTTCAGAAAATATGACAAACAAAATTGTACACAGTACCCTGTAATCAGAATTAAAAAATAATGAAAATTGTATACAAAATGAGTTGGTTTACTAAATAATTTTTTACTGCGCATGCGTCAATGATATCAAAATTTCATTTGCATATTATGTTAGCTAAATGTATAGAGCAACTTTTGTGAAAGTCACAAAATCATAACTTGAAAATTCTGAAAATAATCGTCAATTGAATAAGTTGAAAATCCGTTATTTTCAAAATGAAGCAAAAACAAGAGGGGTTGTATCCATATATTCATTGATTAGTGTCAATATAGAATACACAATACGGGATGTTACGACTACTTTTGGATAAAATCCCTAATTTTTTTGCTTCATTTTGGAAACAACGGATTTTGTCCTTTTTCTATAGACGATTACTTTCAGAATTTTCAAGCGATGATTTTGAGACTTTTACAAAAGTTGCTCTATACATTTAGCTAACATAATATGCAAATGAAATTTTGATATCTTTGACGCATGCGCAGTAAAAAATTATTTAGTAAACCTACTCATTTTTCATACAAATTTTATTATTTTTTAATTCTGATTAGAGGGTACTGTGTGCAATTTTGTTTGTCATATTTTCTGAAAAAAATATTATTTTATATTAAGAACTCTGAAAATTATAAGGGAAAAACTTAGAAAAATTTGGGGCCATTTTTATAAAAACCTTAATTACTCTGCGAGTATGCATGCTATTTGCATAAAAATGAACACAGTGTATTACAATAAGGCATTCAATCATAATCTAGAGTTTGAGCGCTTTTGCTACATTAGTTTTGACAGGGTAATCCAAAAGATATTCATTCTTTTTTAATTTGTTGACGGTCTCCTATGGAGTTTCGGTAAAAAATCTTCACGGAGATATATGACGTATACTATTATATTTATACACTAAGAGTTTCGAGATGATTCCTCATGTATTTTTCTAGATATTTAGTAAAATGTCTAAAATCGCAAGTGTCCCATAAACAATGGCAATATAGTGTATATTGGGCTTTAATTATCTTATATTTACTTTATGAGTATAAGATACTTTAATTTCAAAATTTAATCTGCTAACTTTTTATGCTTTTACTTTAACCAAAATGTGTAAAGTCTCATCTCTTCTTACCCCTTTCACCCCCTTGTGAGAAACTGTCAAAATTTGACGAACTCATATACCCCCTCTAAGCGTGCATTATTTGTGGACTCCCCCCTTAGTGTATTTGAACTATTAACTTTGTAACTTTGTATAAATTTTTAACATGAAGTATTCCGTTTATATATATATATATTAAATATTTGGACATTTTTCTTTACTTGAGAAATAAACATTAATAGTAAACTAATTAAAGGTACTTATTTTTTTTAAACACATAAGCATATTTTTCTGTTCTAATTAACCTTATTTTTAAAATTTAGAATGGAGAATTATTTTTAAAAATATATACATTATTTATTGCTTTTATATCTATTTATTTTTATTTCAGTATTTTATTTTTTCCACAAAGCAGATTCCTTTCTATTTAAAATTCCAATAAATCGTTTTATAATGTTTTAAAATATGCATTTTGAACCAAAAATGAATTTATAAATACCAGTAGCCTAATAGAAATCGTTTAGTTTCCAACTAATAGGTAATGTATTTGATGTATAATTGGCAGAATTCCTTACAATAACCAATTGTTACAACGCTTTGTACAAAGATTAAACCATAATTGAAGCAAAGAATATTCAAATTACGATAGAATTTCATATTTTAAAGATTAATTTAAAAAAATGGCTGTGTGAAATCTTTGTTGATATTGTTACTTTTCTATCTATAAAATGTCAAGAATATTGTCAATCATTCGCCGCATTTTACTTATTTTACATTATTACAAACATGGTAAGCATATGAAGTAGCATTCAAATATGAACAAACATTTGATTTTATTTCTCTATTTTGAGTTCTTTTATAAAAAAGAATATATCAAAAATATTTAAATTGTAAGTGAAATTATTGCAAGTTGCGAAGAACATTATAAAATTATAAACATTTTTTTTTTATTACAGGCTGATAAATATAGTTTATTCCAGCATTTTTTGCATTGCCAATAAATAGTTCGACACAGAAACCTATCGCAAATAACCGTGAGTAAAATCATTAAAATCTGATCATGAAAGTTCTGTCACTGTTTTAGTGAAAGAAAAAAATACATCAACTAAAAACATATAAATACACTGTTTAAAAAAATCTGAAATTCACATATAAATTTTTCCTGAATTTCACAGAAGATATCCCTTTTCACAACAAAAGGCTATTTTCAGTTAAAAGTCGGAAATTTTCATCATATTTAAAGAAAATAACGAAACGGACGAAGATGGAAGGAAACAACGGGAATATTCTGTTATCTATCGCAAATTTATTTTCAACGTTTATAAAATTAACATGTTGTTGCATAGAAAGAAAAAAACTCAATGAAAGAATACTGGCTCTTTTCAAAGATTTGTATTGTCAGTGTTCTCGCTGGCATTTGACCAACGTTAGTAATTTGGCTAATTAAAAATAAAAATCATTCGCCAAATGAAAAAAGTATTCGCAAAATAGATTCGCCGTGTAACACAAAGAAAATTTCTTTAACCCTTTAATGTACCTCCTTTTTTTAGTATGTTCTAAAACAACTTAAGATTTTATAACTGCAACAACGACTGTTATTAATCTAATTTCAACTATCTGCAACAATTATACGAAAAAAAATATATATGCATATGTGTGAAGAAACAAAAAGCAAAGAAAGAAAAGGCAAAAATTTAACACTAGCAATTTGGCGAATCTAATCGCTTGTTTACTCGCCAAATGAAGAATTTAGACGTAAATTGGCGCAATCGCGAGTGACAGTGAGAACTTTGTGATTGTGCTACTGAATTGCAACGGTACTGATGACAACAGCTTTTTGAACAACAAAAAGCTATATTCTAATCCTTCATTGAGCAAAGAAACTTTCTCTAATAAATTGTTTAATCAAACTATATTATAATTATACATTAACAATAAGAAAAAAAATAATAAATTAAACTTATTAATTAAAATTTGCAAGAATTAATCCAACATCTATAAAATTATAATCTACATTATAAAAATATAAACACACGGCAAATTCCACTATGTCTTTGGAATCTCGTGCATTCGAAGACCCTATGGCGTGATAGCTGGATCAGTAGAATCCGACAGCAAAAGTCGTCATTTCAAATAACCCCGACGACGTTGTTTTTTCCCCCGGTCAATAAATACAGGTGCTGTTAAAATGTTTGATAGATGGCACCATTTAGCCAATTATTATATCAACTTTATAATGGAAATGTATTGCTTCTTCAAATGGTGTTTTTCCTTCTTTTATTTCCCAAAACGTAACGTAACAGAAAAAGTCTGGCAACTTTGCTTCCAGTAGATTTACCGTGAATTCACGGATTTATTTTTAACAGTGTTGGCTGTCCCTAAATTCAAACTGATAACATATCTATATATTTAATACAAAACTAAATTGTTTACTTAAAACCTCATGAAATGTCTAATTCAAATGCAGATTAACATGGTAAAAGTTAAATAATATTTTACAGTAAAATTCACTCCAAAACTTGAGGATATTGCTTTAGAACTCAATAAATTTTAGATTTTATTTAACTTCAAATTGCATTTTAAATAATGATCCTTTTAAATCTATAAGCGGAAAGAATTATGCATATTTCTTTATGCTCTTTTTACGTCTTTTGCTAGCACATGGGAATAATGTAAAGGACTTAAAATTTTTTTAAAGAAAATGTCTCCCGACTCTTGAATCGTAGCAATGCATTTTAGAAAGAGTTTCCTGAAATTAAAATACAATTTAGTTAAAAAAAAAAAAAAAAAAAAAAAAAAAAAAAAAAAAAAAAAAACCTTAATGAAAAGTTGCTATACCTGTCTTAGCTAACTAACTTTCGACTTTATTTCAGGTTAAATAGAATTATTTAGTATCAAATTTTCAATTACTACATACAATCGAAGAAGTGCAACATAAAAACAAGATACTTGTTACTAAATAAATGTTTTAGTTTAAAATATGTTTATTTCAAGTATAAAAAACGAAAGCTTTCAGCAGTGCTTCTAAAGTCAAGTTAAGATTTCCGCTATAAGCACTAATTAAACATTCATCAAGATTGAAATAATTTCTCGTCTCACCTCCTAAATTAGTAGTAAAATCTAGTATATCGATCCTATTATAAAAGGGACCTTACTGCTGCTATATTAAAGATAAAACTCAAAAGTATTGGATATATTTTTTATGCAACAGGATTCATTTCCTATATCTCGAAAACAATTTGTTAATATAAAATATCGACTATATTCTTTTCTTTGAGAAGGGTTTCTACTTCCTAGGCCTAAATTTCATGCGATGTTTATTTTTCAATTACCACACACACACATATATATATGTAAACATATATTACGGCCAAAACTCGAAATAGACCAATTGCCGAACTGGCAAGTAGCGTTTAAAAATGACTGGCCAATTCTAGAAATGGCTGGCGAGATGTGATTGGCCAATTCGAGAATTGGCCAGATGTGATTTGACCACTTCACGAAATAGATATAGGCACTCGGCTTAATCCTTTCTAACATAGTTGAAAGTGCCTATGAATTCAAATAGCCTAGCCATCTACCTGCTCGTGATCAAACTCGAGTAAAGGCTCGGGATGACTTGTAATTGTTATCTTATTTAGTTTTCCAATTAATTTCGGTATTGAAAAGGAATTGTATACTACTTTTGGTTAATTTACTGTGCATGATACACAAAAATATTTCTTTTCAATATAATCAATGGAAATCGTTTTTACTGTGCATTTTAATGTAATTACATTATAATAGTTTCAATAAAATTAGTACCTATGCATCATTAAGACGGACGACAAATATTTATGTATTGCAGTAATAAGAAACAACTTCTAAGAGAAGTTTCATGACGGCCCGCATCTAAAGGGTAGCCTTAAATCTCCAGTTCGGATGTTGGCCAAGGATTCCCGGCCACTTCGAATGTTGGCCGGCCAGTTCTAGATTTTGCCAGGCTCCGGGTTTTGGCTGTAACACACACACACACACACATACACATATATATATACATATATATATATATATACAGTGGTGGTCAAATATTTCCGGCCAGCAAAAATTTTTCAGTTAATTTGTAAATATACCCATATGAAGAGGAATCTCAATGCGATATTTATAGATTTTATTGACATAATAGTTAGGAACTTACTTATAGAAGAACATATAAATATCAATAAATTTAACTGACAAAATTAAGTATAAAGGAAAACGCATGTTCTCAAAAGTTTCAGGCCACCTTCACAAGTTTGTAAAAAAATGGTATTGTAATAGAAAATTACAGTGATCAACAACATTTACGATTAGTATTTTATCGTATTATTATTTTATTAGCTTTAGCAATAAGTACTGCGGCGCAGCAACGTGACATTCATACAATCAACGGTTAAAGATCGTCTATGGTACGTTTTTCCCCCATTTCTTGCAATTTTGGCCAAATATCGGCTGAGTTGGAATATTTATAGTTCCGCAGACTTTTGTCAACTTCTTTTCAAAGATTTTCTATTCGATTCATGCTGGGCGCTTGGGCTGATCATTTCAAAAACGAAATTTTTTGTGCGAAAACCATTGCTTATCGAGGTTTGCAAACATTATTTATCTCGTTATCATGTTAAGAAAAATAGATGTGACCAAATTTGCTTCTCTAATAAGGCAGAAAATAGTCTTGCAAGATATCCTTATACATTGTATAATTCACCTGGCTGTGGATTTCAAATAACGGACCAACACTTTTTGAGGAAAATACTCCCCACGGCATAACGTGTCCTCCGCCATGCTTCATTGTAGGAATAACATAGGTCGAATCATATCTTTTGTTGTTAGGTCATCGGACGTTGTGTCTGCCATCACTTCCAAAACTGTTTCGAATTCGATTGAAGGAAAAACAGAACTTTTTCCAGTTTTCACATGACCAGACTTTGTGTTCTTTGGAAAATGAAAGTAGGGTACGTCGGTATTTTTTTTACCTCTGGAAATTTTTTAACACCGACTCTTCCATAAAGTTCTGTATCACGTCAGCATCATAACACGGTAGACTAACTTATTTCAGCAATATTTTAATTCCATAAATCGCAGTATATTGCAATGGAATTTCCATGCGGATTATCAATGGTTTTTCTCCTGATAATTCTGTCCTTTAGGAATGGTAATTTTCCGGGGTCTCCCGGACCTCTGAATGTCCTGAAAGCCATAACCATCTTTATATAATTTTGTAAATATTGTTTACAGTCGATTTTACCGATCGATAACTTATCCGCAATATCTCGAGAAGATTGGCCTTTTATCGACAAACTAATCACTCATTTATGAACAATAATTGTTGAATTTTTCAAATTTGAATTCAAACTATGCTATACACGTTGATTCATTCATAAACACAACCAAAAATTACTTTATGGATAGAAAAAACTAAAGAATGATAAGTGGCCGGAAACTTTTGAGAACATGCGTTTTCTTTTATATTTAATTTTGTCAAAAATTTTTATTAATATTTACACATTCTTCTATAGTTAAGTTCCTAACTAATATGTCAATATAATGTATAAGTATCGCTTTGAGATTCCTCTTCATATGGGTATATTTACAAATTAACTGAAAAATTTTTGCTGGCCGGAAACTTTTGACCGCCAATGTATATATACACTGATGCGCAAAATGTAAGGACGAGTCCCATAATGCCAATTTTTAAGAGATTTTCAAGCGATAATTTTCACGCAAATATTGAAAATGAAGTAATAAATTTCAAATAATTACTATCCCTGCATAACAGCTAGTCCATACAACAACTCATTCAGGTCACACATGGTCACATGAGTCACAGTCTCTATGGCGAATCAAAAAATGGGAAATTCCATACGTCTCTTTTATGAATCTCAAATGACTACTGTATGTGACTCCACTGACAGGTCATTGTGAGTTCTCTTTTACGGCGAGTCACCAGGTGATTTTAAAATGTCGTTTCATTGAGACTCTCGTGTGACCTCTCCTCTGGAGACTCAATTTCAGATTGATTGTGTAAGTTGCATTAAGAGCCCACAATAGTCACAGAAATATTATTCAAAAAAAACCCGGATGAACATGTAAAGTCTATGGGAGCGTTCTTTTCGAATATCTTGCTCCAATTTTAATATTTTTGCAAGATTTTTTTGCACAAGATAGCTGAGGACGATCCACAACCCGGCTAGTTTTTACTTTTTCGATTTTGGTTTTATATTTTTTATATTACGATAGTTTCAGTTTCAGAACCGGTTTAAACCGGTTTCGAAAGTTAAAGTAATTTTTTAAAGAAAATCTGAATCAAAAATTTAAAAAGTAAAAACTAGCCCGGTTGTGGATTGCCCTCAGCTATCTTGTGCAAAAAAATCATGCAAAAATATTAAAATTTGAGCGAGATATTAGAAAAGAACTCTCCCATACACTTTACATAATCATCCGGGTCTTTTCGAGTAATTTTTCTGTGACTATTGTGGGCTCTTATGATAAATTACCAAAAATGTCCCATTAATGTCACATGGTGACTTTTCACTACTTTTCACAGTGGTTACTTCACAGTAAGGACTCTGTCAGCTTTTGACAATGTCTTGCGAGAGAAAGTCACATGTGACTTTAATGTGACATTATTTGGTGATAATCAATTTGGTGGTTACCATAATGCAATATTCACAATGACTTTGAAATTGAGCCTCCAAATGACAGTCACATGAGAGTCTCAATAAAATAACATTGTAAAGTCACTTGGTGACTCGACACAAAGCAGCAGTCGCAGTGACCTGTCAGTGTAGTCACATATAGTAGTCCTTTGAGACTCATACAAGAGATGGATTTTTTTATTTTTGGTTTCGCCGTTGTGACTGTGACTCTTGTGACCAGGTGTGACCTGAATGAGATGTTATATGGACTAGCTGATATGCAGGGATAGTAATTATTCGAATTATATTACTTCCTTTTGATTATTCGCGTGAAAATTATTGCTTGAAAATTGGCATTTTGTGACTCGTCCTTAAATTTTGCACACCAGTGTATATATATATATATATATCGATATTTTCGATTTTGCTTATATATCTTTTATATTACGATAGTTTCAATTTCAGAACCGGTTTAAACCGGTTCCGAAAGTTTAAGTAATTGTTTAAAGAAAATCTGAAACGAAAACTGAAAAAATAAAAACTAGGCCGGTTGTGGATCGTCCTCAGCTATCTTGTGCAAAAAAATCATGTAAAAGTATTAAAATTTCAGCGAGATATTCGAAAAGAACGCCCCCATAGACTTTACATTAGCGTTCGGCTTTTACCGCGTGACTAGTGTGTGCTCTTAAACAACCGTTTTTCTCTTCTCAAAAGTATCTTAAACAAATCTGATAAGTAGTTTTTAAAAGTCACTTGCTTTTAAATTGTAAAATAACGGAAGTTTATGCGATCGTTTAGTTTAAAAAGTTGATTGTTGAAGGAATATCGGTCTTTTGAACAATATATATATGTATATTTTATTACTTTATTTTTTATTTTTCACAGCGTCGAAAAAACCATCCAAATTATAGTTTTCGGTTGCATAATCTCCAGAAAAAAATACTCTCTCTGTCCCAAATTAGTTGCGACATTTAGGTTGAAATTTTTGTGCCAAATTAATTGCTACATTTCAAGTAGGAGGAGTCATAAATAACTTTTAATGCAGTTTAGTAGATCGACACCAATAAAACTATACTAGAATGAATTTAACGGTGTATATTAGGAGTCAGAAGCAATGTTAATTCGAATTTAAAGTAAAAGAAAAAAATAATAATTTAGAAAATTCTCTGACAAAAGAAATAATTAATATTGAGCTTAACGCTGTACTGGACTGTATGAAATTATGTTTGAAAAATTGTAAACCAAGCCTTCATGACATAAATTCTGCAGCTATTAAATTCAACGTGTACATGGTGTTTTTCATCCTATCTCGTTTGCAGAAACAGGCAAAGACGTCAAAAATAAAAGATGAAGAAATTTACAATGTAAATTCACAAAAAAATTGTAAAAGCAGACAAAAAAAAAAAAAAAAAAAAAAAAAAAAAAAAAAAAAAAAGGGACTACTAAACAAAATTACAGATGTCCCAAAAAAACGAAGACAATCACTGCGAAGATTATCGTATGCTGTTATAATTCGTAAATCAATGTTACATAAAATTCTCAAGGCAAAAAAAAAAAAAAAAAAAAAAAAAAAAAAACTGTGAAGCGTATTTTATTTATCATTTAGCAAAGTCTAATAGAAAAAAAATAAGCTCGACCGAATTTGATTTTGTTTGCAGCATGCTTATGCTGAAAGGTATTTTTCAGAAATGGAATAAAATGTTCGTAAATAAATTCACGATTGACTAGCTTGAAGATAGTTTTATGCGATTACTGTTGAAAGATCTTTAAAAAAGGGGCGTGACTTAAAAGTGTGTGAACCGGAATTTTTTTAAAACTAATTAATTAATGATTTATGAAATTATGGAGGGAATGTTAGTTACGTAAATATTGTTCATTGATAGTATAGCTGTCTGAAAAATGTTCAAAGAAAATGATAAAGTCATAAATATCAATAATCAGTACAAAAGTATTCAAATGTCGCAACTAATTTGAGACAGAGGGAGTATTTATCTTTCTTATAAAAAAAAAAGAAAAGCAAAGAAAGAAAGAAAAAAGAGCAGAAAATAGATCGAATAGTCCTCGAGAAAAATTGTCATGGAGTATCAAAAAAAGTGTCGGGAAAAATAAATATAAATATTTAGAATGTCGTTGTGTATATTGGGTAAACCCTTTGAGGGGCAAACAATAAAGTCTCTATAATATGTTATTCTCACCGAAAAAATTAAAAAATTATATTTTAAAATAGGAAAGGCAACTTTACAATATTTTTCCTCTAAAGTTAAAAATAAAAAATTTAGTTAAAAGTTTCTGACGCGAATCTTTTTAAAATTAGATGGAATATAATTTATCCCACCGCTCCTCATGGAGTTAAAAATAATGTAAAGTATTGGATTATCACAACATCGTTTTGGGGATGCCATAAACTTAAGGAATGCAAAAAGATGCAAAATCTCAAAAGTTTGGCCATAAAATGTAACATCTTCTACTTAGAAGAAAATGTTATAGAAAATGTTATTTCAAATTTACTTGGTAGCTATTATGCTTTTGAGTGTTACTGATTTTAAGGGATCATAAAAATTTTAAATTTGGAAAAAATGAAAAAAAACTACTTTCAACATTTAATATCTTTAAATATGTATTTTTTTAAAACACAATTTTTGGAGTGATGAAAGGTATAAGACTGTCATTTCATTTCATATATTTATAAAATTACAATATGCAAAATTAATATTTATAGGTGGCTTCAAACTGTCAGACATTTGAAGAGCAGAAAATTGCCATGACAAATTACAAGCAGGATTACAAAATAAATTTTGCATCTAGATCAACAATTTTAGTATCCAATCATACTCTAGATTATAATAATTACGCTGAACCTAAATAAATGTGTATTTAAAGCTTTTTTATATTTTTAATGAAACATTTTATTTAGCTTATACAAAATTTTGAAATTTTCAACACTATAACCACCTATTTTTTTTTTCAACAATAAACATTTAAATTTATGTTCAGTTTATACAGACTAACGTAACATATGTCTTCTGAAAATTTCATGAAAAAATATTGAGCAGTTTTCAAGTAATCCTGCAAGTTATGCTCGAAAACCTCAGTCTCAGAAAAATGACTTTAAAGTTTCATTTTACCAAAACAAAACGTTTGGCGTTTCGTACGTTTTAGGTAATTCGTCTCGTTCGAGTAATTATGGGAATTTTTTAATGCGGTTTGTTTTCTAATGTTCAGAAACGCTTATCCATTAACATATATTTTTTTTTAAAAATTCGAAATTTTTGAAAGTTTAAAAGTCCTATGACCCCTTGATAGTGTACCATAACGTATTTAATATTCAGTACTTTCTTATGTATTTCACTATTTTATGGTTTTATTAACACTATACAATATCTTGAAAATTGGTACATTCACAAAATAGTTAAAGAATTAATAGACAGACAAATAAAAAATATAGTCAGTATAGTTTTTGTAAAATTTACATATATGTCACCTGAGAAAATATCGAATTGCATTCGATTTTTTCTATAGGAATCAATGAGAAGAATACATTTATACGTATTTTTAAATTTAATAAACACTTTCTTTTTATAAATTGCATTTTATGAAAATTTTAGAAAAAAAAATTAATTGAAAGCACAATAAGAAAAAAGATTGCTTATTATAAAAATCATTTAATGATAAATTTCATTTCCATAATATGATTTTTAATTAAATAATTAATTAAACTTTACATATTTCACCTGACAAAATTTGGGATTGGAACCGACTATTTCTATAAGAATCTACGAAAATAAAATATTTCTACATATTTTAAAATTAAATAAACTTTTTCTTTGGATAACTGTATTTTACGAGAACATTAGAAAAGTTATAAATGAAAGAACAATAAGAAAAACATACTCGCCGAGATATTAACTATATCATTGTTTTTAGTGAGTTTGAAGACAATCTGTCCGTAACTGCGACATTTACACCGAAGAAAATGGTTTCTCAAAATTGAGTAAAAAGTACTCAATTTTAAGTACTTCACATACTCAAAATTGCTCCGATCAAAATGTACTCAAAAGTAAGAAACGCATGTACTCATTTTTGATTCCATGGTTGTGTTCAAATGTAAGTGGCTATAAACTGCCCTTTAACTTATAAATTAAAGCAAAAATATACTAGCATTTATTTCTTACTCTAAATTATTAATAATAAAAGTTTAATTGATTTTTACTAAGAAAAACAGCAAAAATTAATAACAAAATACTGAAATCGAATATATTTATGACAAGAGCACTATTTGCAAGCACTTTTAAATTATTTCAAAATACTATGTATGATTTAATATTTACATTATGCCACCATAAATGAAATAAACCATTATAGGGTACAAAATTATCGTTAGTTTGGAATTGATAACATGTGATGTTTCAAAATTAAAAAAGCAATGTGATCATTTTTGATCCAAACATCATCAATTTAGTATGAATACATCGATGTGCTCATTTTTGAGTATTTAATTTTTTTCAGCGTTTGCTTTGTTGTAATATAGATAACTTAATACTTTAATACTATCTAACTACTTTAATTGGCCTTTTTTTTCTATTATTAAGAAATATTTTGCTGCCCGCCTAACTGCCTCAAACTTATGTTTGTGATCCACGAGAATAAAAGGTTGAGCATAGCTGATCTAGAGCATTATAAGAAAGAGAAGCTGATTATTAAATAAAGTATTTTAGGCAGATTTCGTAAGAAGTACCACCTTTTGCAGTCGTTGCCATGGTACGATTTTTGAAAAATTACATCATAATTTTTTATGTATGTGGGAGCGACATTCTTGCTCCCTCCAGCCTGACTGTTATATATCTCGTAGCTTCCCCATATCATAACTCCGAGACCAAGGCTCTCCAGCAAAACAGACGATTAAAGGATTAGATCAAATTCAAGCAAAATCCCGAAGTGAGCTGAAGAGAACGTTTTATGGAATGGTTATTGTGGGTCGAAAAAAGAATGTTCCATGATGATGACTTATCGCGTGAGATGTGTATTAATTAATTAAAACGTATGATGATTTAAATTGTAAATAGAACTTTGTAAATAATCTTCTTTTTTTGTAAATATTTAATAATAATAATAGAAGTTCTAAAAGTTTAACGGTGTCAGAGTTTATGTCTCTCAGTTTAATTATGAATTTAAGAACTTCAGTTTAACCCCATATATATATATAACCCCAGGAACCCAAAACCATCCCCACCAAAAACTTTGTGTATATATGTATGTACTAGATTCTGTCCGCACCATAATGACAAAGTTAATATTGTCAGTAGAGTTGAAGTTTGGCAAGGAAGAAATTTTATCTAAAGATTTTAAAACCACTTTTTTCAAACAATACTCTTTTTCGTAAGACTTATATTACAAATGTTGCAAAAGTATGTTTCTAATACTGTTTGGAAACAGAGAAGGGATATTTTGTGCCAACTTTTTTAGAGACTTAAGGGAGACCCGTAACCCATTTTCGGCCAAAAATCATCAAAATTTCAAATTTTTTTTTCTCAGAAAACAATAAAATACATATTTGCAAATATCCATGCAAAATTTCAGAACTCGGGGACACTTGTAACAGGTAGAAAATGAGCTTTTTAAATTGTACTCACTATAGAGTTTAAAGGACTAGCGGCCATTTAAAACGTGTTTTCCTAAAAATGACTTTTTTCATATTTTGCCTAAGTGCAAAGTACTAAGGCTCAGTGGTAAAATAATTTAGAAACAAAGTGTTTATGTTTTTAGAATCTTAAAAAAATTTGCAACAAAAGTAAGGAGAGATATTTTTTAAAACTATTTCTGAAAATTTTACATAAATTGGTAAACATGAAAAGTATAACGAATTTAGGGAAATTTACCATGCGTATTTTTATTATTTTTTTTAGCTGATTAAAATAGAAAATTAAAAATATCCCTCCTTAGTTCTTTTCTATATACTATAACACTATTTAAGAAATTTTAGTAATACCAAAATATTGAAAATTGAATGGGGAGTAGTAATTTTAAAAAGTGTATTTTTCGACAAAAAAAAGTCATAAAAATCCCCATAAAAATATACTTTTTAATAAAAAGTGAATTTTTTTGCTAATTATTCCTTACAAGAAGATTCTCAAATAGTACACCAAAATTCACTACTTTAAAATCAATAATAAAAAATTTGGGTTTTTTCTTACGGGTCTCCCTTAAAAAGCAGGATTAGCTATATTTTTAATAAATCTGTCTTAAGCATACAAGTTGTTTTACAGTGTATTCTTTTTAAATACAGAAAAAGCAAGTGCTAATTTAGTTAATTTTTAATAATATTTAATCAGATTTAAAAATTAAGATACATAAACGCCATCGTGCAACAATTAGAACTGCATGAGAAAATAAAATAAACTTTCGATTAAGCAAACGGCATTTCGGCTGTATTAACGTAACTTTACATTGATTCCGAATAAAAGGTCACATGTTTTCTTCCCATGAAAAAAATGTAAGAAATAGTAAAGACTATTTAAATAAATTTATAAAAATACATTTAAATATCCTTTATAAACACCAATTTTGTAAATGTGTATTAGCGGTTGTGTCTTGGGTCAACGGGCCATATGTGGCCCGCGGGCTGCAGGTTTAGTATGCCTGTTCTAGATTCTTGTTTATTCTAGCATTACTTCGACAGTTAAAAGACAGTTAGAGAAACGGACTGGCTACTATTAACAATTTATGACATTAATATAATGTAAAATACTATGTGTTCATTAGTATTTTCAAAATATTAAAAGCTATCAAATAAAAATATATTAGAACACGATTATTATATACCGTGCTATAAAATAAATGTATTTATAAGGAAACTTACTTTATTAAAACTAAAACTTCATTATGCGCATAACTCAAACACTTAATTACAAAGCAGTGAAAATTAATACTCTAAAAGCTGAATAGAGTTTCACAGCATAATTAACTCCAAAATTTTAGGCAATATCATTCCATACTTCAGTTTACTCTGTAATTATAAGTCACATTAAAGTTAAAAAGCAATTAGAAAGTTATCTACGTGAATTCTTAAAGGGAAATCGGGTGAGAATTAATTTTCTTTTACGTCATTTGTGCGTGTGTTAAGAAATATAAGTATTTAATTAAACGAAAATATGAAGAAATTTAAACTCATCGACGCAAAATGTACAGTCGAGTCTCTCTATAACGAAACTTTATCCAGCGAATTTCTCTATTTAACGAATTTTTTGTAGGAAATGACAATTTTTTTCATGATTACATTAAAAATAATCTTCATATAGCGAAATATAAATGTCCATTTAACGCATGTATTCAAAAACGTTCTTTAATATTGTAATATCTTTAAACATATTAACTTAAGGTATAAAACAGTACTCAAATAATCGAGGTGGGCGAACTTTTACACATAACATATTTAATACACATAATTCACTGCACACGACATAATCACATTGTAAACACAGAACAATTAATCTGGAACGCAAGTACATTTATGTTCCTTACATAATTCCATGGAATGGACAAGGGGCGCCATCTACAGTTTTACCTGAAAAGTAAAAGTTTAAAATACCACAAATATGTTCAAAAAAGGCTTCAAATTATTTGTAGAATAAATTTTTTTCGTTGATTTCTGGTTTATATTTCATAGCTACATTCCTCTACCTTATTCCTTATGTTAAAAAAAAGGCATTCAACCCCCCCCCCCCTCAAAAAAAAGAAAAACATCCTTTTTGCATGGTTACATTTGACTTTGTTTTAGCCAAGATGAGTATGCGTTCTTGGAAAAGATTGAAAGATTTGCTTGTTATTCGAGCGATTTGCAATTATCACAAAGCATCCTAAAAGATAAAACTATTCCATTGTCGTCCTGAAAATATTGTTTGTTTCTTTGTTTGGATAGTAAGGCAGAATAAGGAAGGGATAAGGCGGCAATTGCAGAAAAGGTCGTTTTTTCAGCAGGTTTTCTTCTACCTAAACTAACTCTCATTACGTTTAGAGTTTAGAGTGGATGTTTGTTGTTTGTGGCGACTCGGAGCATTTTTTGTTATGAGAGATCATTTGAACGAAGAATTGTTACTGAATGTAATCTGCTGATATTATCTACTACTGCATCTGCATAAAATCGCTTTTAGGATAAGCATAACTCTTTCTGATAAAATAAATAATTTTGCAAATAAACAATGAGCCATTGGAAAAAAAAGGAAGTATCAAAAATGTTTGAGATTCTGAAAAAATTCAATCAAATATTTCAAAGACTTAATCAAACGCCTCAAAAACAATTCTATTTCAAAATTTAAACTTTAAATGAAATTTTTTTTGCCGCTGTCTATTCAACAAATATTTCTATATAACGATTTTTTGATCTGAACGATGGATTTTGTTATATAGGGACTCGGATGTATTTCAGTATCGTATGACAAGGATTTTATGAAATTCAAATGAAATTTAGTCTTTAAAACAAGAAAAAAAAATACATCACATTATCCTCATGGAAATGTGCCATTACGTTTTAGTTGGTTCATTTGAGGCGTTCTGGGCATCTTTTGCCGATGAGTATTAATACGGCGGAGCTTACATTTAAAATTGAATACGACGCACTACAGACACCCATGATTCAATGAGAATTGAAACCTAATATTTTTTTACTCCTTTTATAATCATTAATTTTGTTACTGGCAGACAAGCTGAAGGATGTCAAATTCTGGTGTTTTCAATTTTTATAATGTGTCATAACATTATAAAAATCTCTTTAATATTTTTTATGCATTTTTGTGTGAAATTTAAATTTTTTAATTCTTGTTTTTTCTTGTAAATGTTTAACTGTTTCCTTGATTTGAACGAACAACGTGTTTTCGTCAATCATGATTTGCTCGTGCTATGTACAAGCATCCAAATTCAAATCCACATTTATTATTGCCACCAGTAAATCTTTACTGTAAATTTTGCATTTAATATGAGCATTTTTATGACACAATCAGGTAAAGATTTCTGTTTTGAAAAACCGGTGATAAAAAATTTAAAATTTTGTAAAAGAAATAGGCAAAAAATAGGCATTTTTCGAAGTTTTTTTTTTCAAAAATATGGATTAGTTAAGTGGTTATATGTTTTATTCAATAATGTGTATGCGATCTATTTTGTTAAATATTCTAACAATATCCTGATTGCTAAAGAACAACTTAACCATGAGTAATTATGCATGCAGTCGGTAAAATGAGCATTATTAAATATTTTTTAATGTGAAAAAAAAGAAAGTCTAGGTATTAAAAATAAATCACCACACTATCATTGTATATGGTGTGATAAAATAAAATCTATTTAAGTGAAAATCCACTCTGTTAAACGAAAATTTCACTAAATATTTAACCTCTTGGGATGAGCGACACGCAAATGTGCCGCAAAAAGGCTTAAGTATCCTTGTTTAGCCCCATCAGTTAAAAATTACTGTAAAAATTGCCTTTTTTAAATGGAGTATTTTTTCAATTTAATGAGCCACAAATTTCTGTTTTTAAAAAACGGTGACAGAGCATTAAAAATTTCGTAAAAGGCTCCCGATGCGAAGGGGTTAACTAAAAATCTCCATTAAAATGTATTTCAAATTATTGCTTTCGAATTTGAATAGTCTTTTGTGAGATCATTACTTCCAATAGTATGGAGAATATTGCTTTAGACTGCAATTAACTGTCTAATTATACTGCACATTAAAGTTAAAGAGATATAAGAAAGCGATATTATTGAATTCTTAATATTATAAAAAGGAGAATTAAACTTTTTTTAAGCCATTTATATGTCCCCCTGCAAATATTACTCTTGAGAATATACGTGATTATAATTATAGGAAAGAATATCAAATTTGAAGAAAGCGATTATGAATTGAAACAGGTACTACGACATACAGTTTCACAAGGGTCTATTACATTCTATGCATCACACAAGAATGATTAAAAGATTATACGAGGGCAATTCGGAAACTAACCTCCGTTTATGAATTAAAAAAAAACTAATGAAAGGAAACATGTTTCATTACTTACGTATGAAAGACATGTTCTTCAGCTGCTTTTCAACATAATTGCCGTATTAATTAAAACAATTATCATAACGGTAAATCAGCTTTAAAAGTCCATCGTCACAGACTTCTGCGCCGGCCTATTCAACTGCGATTATTTTTAAATTCAACTCTCACCAGTCTTTCAATCCAAAGAATTTTTACTTATTTTTCTTTATAATTTGCTGATAAATGTACTACCAAAAATGTTTTAAAAAATAGTGGGTCAAGTAAAATATTACGAGAGCAATTCGAAATTTGTCAATATGAATAAAAGAATGTGTTAAAAGTGTTTGGATTGAAAGAGTGGTGCGAGTTGAATTCTAAAATAATCGCAGTTGAATAGGCCGGCGGGTGAAGTCCGTGACGATGGAATTTCAAAGCTGATTTACCGTTATGATAATTGTTTTAATTATACGGCAGTTATGTTGAGAAGTAGCTGAAGAACGTGTCTTTCATACTTAAGTAATAAAACATCTTTTCTTTCATGAGTTTTTTTTAAATTCATAAACGGAGGTTATTTTCCGAATTGCTCTCTTACTAATTTATTGTTTCATTGATTTTAAAGTAGTGTTTCTTAAATTACATAGTATTAAAAATTCAGGAATACCTTTCTCTAATTACTCTGTAACTGTAATGTGAAGTATAATTAGGCGCTGTTAACTGAAGTCTAGAATAATATCTTTCTAAGTTACTGACATAATTATTCTCTGAAACACTGTTCAACTTTTAAAGCATTAATTGCATCATCTTTCCATCAACTGGTTGAGAATGACTTGTAAATGGAGTTTCGTTTAATTGGAATCCGTTACATTTTCAAATACTTTTATATTTGTTAAATTACATAACGTGAATCGCATTCTGCATTGTGTGATACACTTTATACATTCAGTTATTATACTAACGTTTTTGTTTTATTTTCAAATTTTTATAATTTACATGTCCTAACAAGCATATTAAAGAAGTGTACGTAATTTCATTTCTTTCATTGCGGAGTATTAAAAATTCAGAAATATCTTTCTCTAATTTCTTTACGACTTTAATGTGAAGCATAATTGGGCAGTTAACTGAAGCCTAGAATAATATTTTTCTAAGTTACTGACATAATTAAACTCCTTAACACTGTTAAACTTTTAACGTATTAATTAGCATCACCTTTCCTTCAACTGGTCGATATTGACTTATAAATGGAGTTTCGTTTAATTGAAATCCGTTACATTTTCAAATTATTTTACATTTGTCAAATTACATAAAGTGAATAGCATGCTGCTTTGTAAGATATACTTTTTACATTCCTTTTTATCTTAAATTCTTTTACTTAAAAAGAAAGTGTTGGGTTCGCAAAAAATTTTGAATTCCGGTTTTCGACGGATTTGAAAGATATAGGGGTCAGAGAACTCCAAAAACATGATTTTACAAAATGGCTGTCTCTCGTGTCTTTCACTCGGTGATTTCATATGTGGCAAAAATTTTGTAAGCTCTCTATCTCAAGAACTAATGCATGGCATTTCTTACAACTTTAGATTTTCTTTAGATTCGAATGTTTTAATTTCAGTTTTTAGATTCAGAAATTTATAAAAACCAATGCTCGTTAATTTTTATGTATATTGCCCAACAGGTGGCGCTTATTTTATAAATGTGAATATGACGTTTTAATTTAAGGTATAAAATTTTTATATATGTTTTATTGTTTTCATACAACACTTGGCAAAAATTTTTCGATCAGGCGTTATCAGTTTATTGATTTTTGCATTTCGAAGCATATATGAGCATAGGGGCGTTTTATCATATGACAAATAAAAGAACATGTATCAAACTATAAATGAAAAGTGAATTTAGTATAACAATCATATAATTTATAATTATACTGCACGCAAAAAGCTTTCCTCGTGGGAAAAAGTTATCCGATCAAGATGGAAGTTGGAAAATAGTAATCGATCACTGAGGAATCAGGTTTGAAATTTGCATAATGAAGACAGATAGGAGTGCTTGAGCATGCGAGCAATATCTGAATATTATGTAAAATAAGAAATCTTGTAGCTGCGAGATCAAAAGCAGCTCTGAAGTGCTGGACAATGGCTCGTGTAAATAAACTGACTCACGATTTTTAATTCGCATGAATAAACTGTTGCAAGAGGGAGATTCACAAAGGGAAGTAGTTGTTTTATTAAACTGTGCTCAGAGTATTGTATGCGATATTCGGGAAAAATATAGTTTACTAACAGCGTGGAAAAGTTAACTCGATGTAAACCTCCACGAATGAAAACGCCTAAAGAGGACAGAAAACTTAAAGAAATAGCGAAAAGAAAGTGGCAAGCAACTTCAAAACAACTCAATGCCGAATGGTCGAAATATAACGTAAAGGTATGTGACCGCACTGAACATATTCAATTAAATGCAACATAATTTAAATTCTCAAAAGCTAAAACGAAACCTTACTTGAAAAAGAAGCATAGAAAAGAACGCTTGCAATGGCGTAAAAAACATATACGCTGGCCACTTGAGAATGGAATAAAGTTATTTTCAACGATGAATTGCTCATATCTCTCGGAACAGGTGATGACCTTGGAACATTTGTTTAGAAGAGAGTTGGTGAGAAGTTCAATGATAAATGCGTCAATACGAGGACTAAATTTTCACTTCATTTACAATTTGGAGCTGTATGATTACAAGGCGTCGGTAAGTATTAGTGTATTGTGTTACGTACAGTAAACTGTGAAGCTTACATTGATATTTTAGACAATTTTCTGATTCCTAGCATCGATCAATGGTCGGAGATCAAAATGACTTCTTATTTCAAGATGACAACATAGCTCCCCAACTCACCAAATCAGAGAAAAAATTTCTATATCATGTAGGTAATATACGAATTCCAACCACGATTTGGCTGCCCAATAGTCCGGATCTTAATCCCATTCAAAATCTGCGAAATATATTAAAACGAACAATTGATATCGTCAAATTACAGATGCCATAGAACTACGTAAAGCTATAAGGGAATACTGGTCTGAAGTTACTTCCAATGAGTGTAAAAATTTTATCGAATTCATTCCATTAAGAATCTCGGCTGTTATCCGAAATAAGAGTGGATTTAGGAAATATTGATTACCAGTGATCGGTTATTTTTTTCCAAATCCAAGCATTATCGGATAATTTTTTCTTTGGTGCTTAGATTTCAATCACAATTTTTCTGTTTATAAATTGAAGTACAATGATTTCTCTTTATTGCATATTGTTGCTCATTACATATTATACAAAAGTATTATCGCTAACAGCATTTCATTTTTATGCAGTGAGAATAAATAATCTTTTCTTACAAAAGATAGGTGTGTTGACGTAATGATCGGAAACTTTTTGCCAAGGTTTGTATTTCTAAAGTCTTTTAATATACGTTTTTGCATTCAGTATCACAAACGAAAATGCAAATCATTTAATTATTTTTAACATAATTTATTTATTACAAGATAATATTTTCTTAATAATTATTTAAAGCATTATAATTTTTTTTATTTTCAATGTATGTCACCAAGGCACTCAACGTGTTAAAAAAAAAAAAACTCTACAAAAAATTTTTGTAACGTTTTACATTTATTTCAAATGCCTATAATTTACATTTAAAAATATTCATATGTGTTAACAAGCACGTTAAAGAAGTATTCCTAGGTTCATTCTTTTCATTGCAGAGTATTAAAAATTCAGGAATTCCTTTCTCTAACTACTCTGTGACTTTAATGCGAAGAATGATTAGGCATTTAACTGAAGTCTAGAATAATATTTTTCCAAGTTACTGACATAATTATATTCTGAAACACTGTTCAACTTTTTAAGTATTCACTAGCATCACCTTTAAATCAACTAGTCGAGCTTGATTCATAAATGGAGTTTTGTTTAGTTGGAATCTTTTACAATTTTAAATGCTTTTACGTTTGTGAAATTACATAACGTGAATCGCATGCTGCTTTACACTTCTTACAATCTATTATTTTGCTAACGTTTTTCTTATATTTTCAAATGTCTAAAATTTACATTTAAAAATATTCACATGTCAACAAGCATGTTAAAGAAGTGTACGTAGGTTCATTCTTTTCATTGCAGATTATTGAAAATTCAGGAATATTTTACTCTAATTAATCTACGACTTTAATGTGAAGTAAAATTAGTCAGTTAATTCAAGTCTAGAATAATATTTTTCTAAGTTACTGACATAATTATACTCCGAAAAGCTTTTCAACTTTGAAAGTGTTAATTAGCATCAACTTTCCATCAACTGGTCGAGATTGATTCGTAAATGGAGTTTTGTATAGTTGTATAGTTGGAATTTGTTACAATTTTAAATGCTTTTCCGTTTGTCAAATCAAATAACGTGAATCGCATGCTGCTTTCTGTGATACACTTCTTACAATCCGTTATCTTACTAACGTTTTTTTTTTTTTTCAAATGCCTGTAATTTACATTTAAAACTATTCATATGTGTTAACAAGCATGTTAAAGATGTATACGAAGGTTCGTTCGTTTGATTGCAAAGTATTAAAATTTCAGGAATGTCTTTTTCTAATTATTTATTTCTCTAATTAATTATTAGTTATTTTTCCGTAATTCAGAATAAACAATTCTACTTTTCTTTCTTTTTTTTTCTCAAATGCCTATAATTTATATTTAAAATTTTTAAACGCGGCAAGAACCATGTTAAAGAAGTGTACGTAGGTTCATTCCTTTCATTGCAGAGTATTAAAAATTCAGGAATTTCTTTCTCTTAATTACTCTACGTCTTTAATGTGAAGTATAATTAGGCATTTAACTCAAGTCTAGAATAATATTTTTCTAAGTTACTGCCATAATTATACTCCGAAACACTATTCAACTTTTAAAGTGTTAATTAGCATCACTTTTCTATCCACTGGTTGAGATTGACTTGGAAATGTAATTTGGTTTAATTGGAATATGTTTCATTTTCAAATGCTTTGACATTTGTCAAATTACATAAAGTGAAGCCCCACCAGTGGCTGAGATGTTATGCTCTCGAATTTGTTAGACGGAAGGTACTGAGTTCTAACCCAATCGCGTCCGTCGGCCCTAACCTTTAGGAGTTTTAAATGTTTTTCTTCGAACCTTCGGAAACCTTGCGTAAATACGGATTAGGTTCTCTTAGAAAGACACTCCCGAAGAGCATTCACCTTCAGGATCATATCCATAATTCAAATAATCGGCCGTCATAAATAACTCCTATCACCATAAAGTAAATCGTATGCTTCTTTGTTTATCAATATAATAACAAATATATATTTTAGTGTTATCATATTTCCAAAAGTCTTTTAATATATTTTGACGCATTCATTATAAAAATGAAAATGTAAATCATTTAATTACTTCTGCTGTAATTTAGAAAAACAGTACTTCTTTTCCTTCAATTTCCATGAATATGAAAATGTGATGAATTCTCAGAATACAATAAAATAATAACTTCTTATCAACAGCATAAGTTATATATTTTTTATATTACTTCAAAGACCAGATGCTTGCTTTATCTTAAATTATTTTATTCAAAAATAAAGTATTGGATTCGTAAAAAATTAATTCCTGTTTTCGGCGGAAATGCACATTATGGGAGTGAGAGAACCTAAAAAACAGGATTTTAAAACATGTCTCTCTGTGAGTCTACCTTTGATTTTGTCACTCTGTGAGTCTGTATTTGACAAAAAGTTTGTAGGCATTCTATCTCAAGAACGAATGCACGGAATTTTAAAAAATTTTAGATTAAATTAGACCTTTATATAATATAAACTGGAGCAGGTCAGTTTTTGGTATATATCATCCAACATAAAGCGCTGCTATGCTGATTTTTTTCCCGATTTCCGCCACAGCTATATGTCAAGATCTGATGGTCGTTTTTTTTTATAAAATTTCAGATTCCGTTAGATCTTGATATAATATGATGTTGATTATTTTGGGGGGGGGGTGGAAATTGTCCAACAAAAGGCACTGATTTGCGGCAATATTCAAGATTATCGTGCATCGGAACTATCTCAGGAATTAGTGCACGAATTTTCATGAAACTTCAGATTCAGTTATTTTCTTTAATAAATTGGTATCCTTCAATTTTTGGAGTAAATTGCTCAAGAGAGGGTGATTCTCTCCAGAATATTTTTTAACATTTCTGCAATAATTCTATCTCAAAAACTAATGCACGTATTTTCATCAAACTTCAGACTCAGTTAGAACTTGATATAATTTGTTATTTATTAGATTTGTTGCAAATCACCTAACCGGTTATGCTGCTATGCTGCATTTTTCTGGAAATATTAATATGTGTCAGACAGAAGAAAGTTTTCGAATTGCCACATCGAACAAGTTTCATTATTATTAAAAAAGAATTTTTAACAAGTGACTTTGGGCTAATTTCATTAAGAATTAATAATGATCAAGTTGTTCTTTTAAGTTAGAAATGACTAAATTGATGATTGCAAAAACTCCTTTTTCAATAATTTTTTAACACATAGTTTTGAAATCAGTTCCGTGTGTTTTATCAAAAATGTATTATTATGAATAAATTTACTTTACCTACCGTTATAATTTATGCTTCAACTAAGATCTTTTTTTTTTAAATTGATACCGAAATAAACAGGAAATTCATGTTATGATAAATCATTAGTGCACTGTAAAATAATAATAATAATAATAATAATAATAATTTAAATTAAATTTTACCATAAAATTGATGGAAACATGCTTTTTCCAATTTTATGGAGTAACTTAACCTTTATCATGGTGTAGTTTAAACTGTTATAACTCATGTAATATACCCTTTTAGCGTAACTTAACATCAGTTAAATTACTTAGTAAAATATAGGTAGCAAGGCTGACACAAATTTCGTGGAATAACGTGATATAATTTTTTTACAGTGTATCTATAACATCAGTAGCATGATAAAGTAATAATATTTTCATAATACCTTACTCGGATGAATATATATTATTATTCTACAGATCAAATATTTCGAATTTTGAATGATAATTATGAAATTCCAACATATTCTGGAACGAAACATTTTCTTTAAATTTCTTATAATTTAATTGTATTCACGCGCGTTAGCAGCAAACATTAATGGCATAAAGCAAATTAAATCTCCTCATCCCCCTTTACCCCATAACGAATTCATGATGATCACTTTCTGATTATTCTTTGACTTTAATACAAATTAACCATAAAGTTAAAAGTAACAGTCGTAAAAGTTTTGAAAAATATTATACTTTAAATAATATTAAACTTGAAAGTATTAATTATATCAAGTGTTTGATTTAGATATTTAGTAAAGTTTTTATATTAATAGACTATGTACCATGTTAAATAAGCTTACATAATCAGTCTGCAACATAATGATAATGTTTCGATTTGTTTTAATTTGACTTGTTTTATGATCTCTTATATTTTTATTTGAATTATCCAAATTTGCATTTTAATTTCAGAATAAGGAAGTTAATTTTGTATAAATTTCACTTTGCCATTTTTTTTCTAAATACCGTTTAAAAATTTTTGAAATTGATTACTTTTTGCTTTATTTAGCTGACAAATGTTTCTCACATTTTTGGATTATTCAATTTCGTAATAGGTTATTACCTATTGTATTACAAATAAGTACTATAATTATAAGAATAAATTAACTTTATAAGTAATTTAAATGACGAAAAAGTAAACTTAATTCTTTATTATTAATTCCATATAATTACATTTTCTTATCTTTATAGATGATATAGGTTCATAGATTGGCATTGACGAACTATCTTGTCAATGTCAATCTTTGCTAGATCAAAGTTTATTATTTTAATGAAAATGGATGTAAGTAAAAAAAGGATTCCCGAATACATTAGCAATCTGGATTTCATTTGCAAGTAAGAATGAGATGGTTAATCTGGTCAAAGTATTTTTAAACAAAAATTTAGCAATGGTGGTGGTAGGAAATCATGTTCTAATATATTTTTCATTTCTCTCGTACCACTAGAACATATAAAAGTTGCGAATAATTCATATATTGTTATCTTAAAGAATCCGAGATCTTTATTTCTCTAAGCCCGACAAGATCCATTTTAATATACGAACGGAAGCTACCGTCAATGAAACAGATTGTCAGAAACATCAGGAAAATGAACTTATCCCCATTTAATGCACTCACTGCTAAAGATAAAGTAGTCATTAATTAAGAATTAATGTAAACATTGCTATCTACGTCAGACAACCTCAAAATACCTTCTTACCGATATAATATTTTTTTTTTATTGAAAAGAGTTAAAATAATTTACAATTGGGAATGTCCATGTCATATGCTAAGATGTTTTGAAAGTTGCTTATGTTCAATCTGACTTACAAACTAGATAAAAATAAATGGCAAGTATGTATTCCGCGTGTGAAGAAGAAAACTGAACCGACAAAACAAAACATACAAAAAACTTTTCGTTTACAATTACGACTTCTCGTCAGTAAACCAAAGCCCGTATATGCACAATTGCACAAATGATGGCACGCATTGCACAAATGATGGCAATGGAGCTTGATGATTCTTTAAAAACTCAACTATTTCTATTTCTATAACGATCCTAGGCGAAAATTTGATCAAACTATACTATGTCCTAAGTACTATCTTGTAGCCATGTCATTTATTTAATTAATTTCGAAGATTTTTTTTCCTTACAAACAGCTTGTAGATTTGTTGAACTACATCCCAGATTCTATAGGCCTATTCCAGTGCCCAAACTACTTATTAATGGCAAAGAAATAAAATCTTCTTATTATTGTCAATTTGTCAAATGTGGAAAGAAGCTCAAGAACCGTGCAGCAAACCAATCGAAAAGTATCGAGAAAATTTCTTGAAAAAAATGCAGTAGTTAAAACTAATTGCTTTCTTTTAATTAGTCATTTTATTTATTTACTACTTGACCTACCCGGCGTTTCCCGGGACCCGCTATAATAACATTTAACAACACTCAACTTTGTATGATTTTATACCTTTTGAAAATCTTTTAAATGAACTTAGTTTCGGGAACATTATTGATTTCCGCAGCGTTCCCAACGATCCTCTTTCTGAACAAACCTGGGATCTGGGTTATCACAGCTAAAGTAACTTACACTGGCAGTAACAATCAAGCCTATAATACCTGAAAAAATAATGCACCAATAATGTTCGGATATGTTAGTTGTTGAAGTCTAAGAGAAAAATTTCGTATTGCAGAAAAGAGACGAATTGTCGTCTAAGTTTATTTAACGAAATCCCATTGAAATGATGCGCTTAGAACCGAATTAAAGAATGCAGCTGAAGTTGTCCACTCTTGTAATTTTCATATATTAATTTTAACATTAACACGATATTTAAAAAAATGAATGAAAACTTTTAATTAAAGTTGCTTTTAAAGTAACAAGATTTTTAATTCAAGCCTGTAGTGAGTAAACGTAAAAAGGAGATCTAAAAAGGAGATAAGAAAAGTCGTTCATGCAATAGCTGGAGGACTTTAAAAGCTGTTGAAAAAAGCTAGTGAATTATATCATTTTAAAAGGAGTTGTGACAAAGGACCCAAAAGAGGCCAGCTAATAGTTTAGAGAAGATTGGGACGCAACATGAAAACATGTTAAATGGTTTTAGTTCTTAGCACTTTAGATCTTCAATTAGTCAAAATTAAACATAGACATGAATTAATTATTAGAATAAAAATTTTAAAGAAATGCAGAAAAAGGGAGGGAAATGGTTAGAACAGGATCGTAATGTTCCCGTAAAAATGTAAAGGTGATGATGTAAAGGTGAGGATGTTGTTGATGGGGTGCCTGCGAATGAGGATCCAAAACTCAACTTTAAAAGTTTTTATTCAGAATAAGGAAGAATTAGAAGATGGAAAATTCAGTATCTGGAAAAGGGATTCCATAAAACGAAGATCGGATAAAGAGAAGGTAATTTATTAACCATTTATCGTTCAAAAACTTAAAGGTGTCAGGTATCCCCAAGATGCTACGGACTTAACTGGCATGTAGCTGAGTATGAAGATTGTTTAGTAATTTTAAAAATAATCGGTGCACGCTAGAACGATGTTAAAAAGAATTGCATGCAGTTCGAATTATTTTTTTAAAGCTGCATAAAGGGCCGCTAGAAGGTGATTATTATTCAAAATGGTTGGTAGCTAAAATAAAAAATATTTTTGTCATTTATGTAATAGCTAGAGGACATAAGAACTTCTTGGGGAAAAAAAGCTAATTAATTGAACCATTTTAAGGGAGTCATAATAAGGGATATAAAAGAAAACAACTTAACACTTTCGATCTGCAATTAGTCAAAATCATTCATAGACTATGAATTATTCGTTAGAATAGTATTTTAAAGAAATGCTTAAAAATTGAATAAATGTTTTAAAAAAAGTCCTAGGACCCCAATAGAAGTATCAGGTGTAGCTCTTTAAAGAAGAGTCCAAAACTCAACTTTAAAATTATGCACTGAGAAGGTGCAAGGGGTGAAATACTCATGGCAAGCAAATATCTCAAGGGTCCAGAACCGGGCCCTACGGGACCATGGGAAGACCCAGGGTCTTAAATGAAATGAAAAACGGAGAAATAACTACATGGAAAAAGATTTCCAAAAATAAAGATTGAATTCAGTGGGGACAATTTAATAACAATTTATGGTACAAAAAATTCAAGGGGTCCTGTACCGGCCCGAAAGATCCAGGAAATTATTTCGGATATTGTTGGATACAAAATATTTTTGTATTTATTAAAATAATGGAAGGACGCTAAAACTATGTTAAAGAAAATTCAAGCAATTCGGATCATTTTTAAAGAAGTTTTACCAAGGCTCCCAAGAACGCATTGATATTCAAAATTACTTGAAGCTAAAGTCTGAGAATTTTTGTTGTTGTTGCTGTTGCTGTTCATGTAGTAGCTGAAGAACCTAAGAAGTTGTTAGGGAAAATAAGGCTATTGAATCGGACAATTTTTAAGGGATCTATAATATAAGCCCAAAAGAGGCCAACTGAGAGTTAAAAAGAGTGCCCTTACAGGAAAATATGTTAAAATGATTTTGTATTGAGCCCTTTTGATTTACAATAAAAAGTTCAAGGGGCCCTGCGCCGAACCCATTATTCCCTAGTAGGCCCCAGTGTCTTAAATAGAATATAAAAACTTGAAAATATCGAAATGAAACAGGAATCCCAAAAAGGAAGATCGGACTAAAAGGCAGCAATTTATTATCAATTTATCATCACAAAAATTTCAAGGAATCCTGAAACGGGCCTCAAGGCTCCAGAATCAAAACTGAAAAGTAAAAAGGCTAGAATAACTAAGTGAATAAAAGTTCCTCAAAACGAAAAATATTAGATAAAAAGAGGTCAAGTTATTAAAAATTTGGTGCATAAAATTTTTAAGGGGCCCAGGGGAGATCCCTATGATCTCCTATGAGGTCCCAGTGTCTTACATGAAATTTAAAAACTTGAAAATATCTAAATGGAATAGGTATCCCAAAAATGAAGATCGGATTAAATGGAATCAATTTATTATCAATTTATTATCACAAAAACTTCAAGTTGCCCTGAAATGGCCCCAAGGCTCTAGGGTCAAATCTGAAAAGTACAAAAGCTAGAATAACTAAGTGAAAAAAGGTCCTTAAAAACGAAGATTAGATAAAAAGGGGTCAAGTTATTAACAATTTAGTGCATAAATTTTTTAAAGGGTCCAGATGGGGAGGACTATGAATATTTAGAACGTCCCAGTATCCTATATAAAATGTAAAAACTTGAAAACATCTAAACGGAACAGGAATCCCAAAGATGAAGATCGGATTAAATGGAATCAATTTATTATCACAAAAACTTCATGTTGCCCTGAAACAGCCCCAAGATTCTAGGGTCAAATCTGAAAAGTAAAAAAGCTAGAATAACTAAGTGGAGAAAGGTCCTTCAAAACGAAGAAGATCAGATAAAAAGAAGTCAAGTTATTAACAATTTGGTGCATAAAATATTTAAGGAGCCCATGGTAAGGCTCTTTGAATCCTAAGGGCCCCCAGTGTCTTATATAGACTGTAAAAACTTGAAAAGATCTAAACGAAACAAGAATCCCAAAGATGAAGATCGGATTAAATAGAAGCATTTTACTATCAACTTATTATCACAGAAACTTCAAGGGCCCCAGGTATCGAGGGTCAAAACTGAAAGTAAAAAGGCGATAATAACTAAGTGGAAAAAGGTCCCTCAAAACTAAGAAGATTAGATAAATAGGGGTCAAGTTAATAACAATTTAATGCATACAAATTATAAGCGGTTCAGGAGTCTTGGCCCTTAAAATATTGAAAATCTGAGCCTCAGGTGCATCAAGACCTGTCTTGGACTATCTTCACTTAAAATTTCAGACTTCCACGTTCGGTAGATTTTGCTAGTCATCACACACACACAGAAAAACACAGAGTTTTGTTATTTTATTAGTATGTAGATTTATTTTTCAAATTTAACTTTTGAATCGTAATCCGTATCCTGAAAGTTAAAAGAATACATAATTCATAAATAATAATTTCACACAAATTGATTAATTTTCTAAACATTTCAATTTTCATTCCGCCATATTTTTTTCTATTTGTTTTGTTTTAATTTTATAATTGTATTCTGAAACCATCTGCAAACGAAATTTCATGCAATTTAAATAAAATTTCCATATTTTCGCCAGCTTTTCGCAACTTTGCCCCATTGTGGATATTTTTGAACCTGCCTTCCGCTAGAGAGTCGCAATAAAAGAAGAGAAGTTAGAAAGTTAAGGACGTTACGTAAAAAAGGGTAAAAAAATAAAACGTTGACACCATAAGGTCTATTCTGTTCCACATAATAATAATAATAATAATAATAATAATAATAATAATAATAATAATAATAATAATAATAATAATAAATATATTTTTTTCGTGATTTGAAATATTTCTTTTTCTGAAAAACGTTTGCCACCACAAATTTTAAAAGCTAATCTTTGTATTATTTAATTGCTAAAGTTTCCATTATTAACCAAGATAAAAAAAAATTAATTCAAAAATTATGGTATGTTTATAATTAATTTAAGCATGAGCATTTTCTGTTTTTTTTTAATCTGTTGCATCAACGCATCATCAGCAGGCGGGATAATAAATACATTTTCAACTATTATGATAATTTATATTTTAAATCTAATAAGTACGTTCTTTTTTCCAGATCTGTTAACCTTATAATAAGTAAATCTTATCATTTAACTATGAAAATTCATAATACAATAAAGTAATTTATAATAAAGTGCATGCAATGAAGTACACAAATTAAATAGAATTAAAGAAAAGTACTAATTCACAATAAAGTACATAATAACTTTTTATCACTGCATTGTAATGCACGGATGCTCTTAATGCATATTTAACTATGAAAATCAACAACGCAATAAAGTAATTTAGAATAAAGTACTCACAATGAAGTTCACAAATTAAATAAAATTAAACAAAATTACTAATTCACAATAAAGTACATAACAACTACTCATCAGTGCATTGTAATGCATATTTTTTCTCTTAAACATAGGATGCATTTGACTTACAGAATGAAATTACCTAAATTTTTGCACCTTTTTCTTAATTGACAGTTGCTTTCTTTACTTTTTTTATATAATTTGTATTTAATTATATTCGCATGTGCTAGTCACAGACATACTAATGGAATGAAGGAGGATTAATTCTTTCTTTTTACATCATTAAGAATTCGCAAAGATCTTTTTCGAATTGCTCTTTGACTTTAATGTGGAGTATAATTAGACTGAGTATAATTAGACAGTTATCTGACGTCTACAGCAATATTCATCAAAGTTTTTCAGATAATTGCACTGTGAAACACTATTTAAATATTTAAGTATTGATTTGAGTTACATTTTAATCATGTGTTCTGGGTAACACTTTGAGATCTGAATTATTTCAATCGAATATTTCTTTCTGGTTTGTTTATATTCTACTTTTCAAGATTTAAAATATAAATATTTTGATGATTTTTATTTTAGCAAATAAACAGAATGCTAAACTCGTCTTTGAAAAAGGTAATTGAAAAAATGCATTATGTTTAAACTACTAAAAAAGATGGCAATAGTATTAAAAAAAAACATTAAATTACTTTAATTCTTAGTATTTTTAATGGTTTTTGAACTGTTCTTGTTCATAATAAAGGAATTATTTAAATGTATTAAAAATTAATACTTCATAAGAAATTATTAAAAATAATATGTTTCATATTTTAAAAAAAAATTCCGTATAGGAAACTATCATTTTAAACCTGAAATTTTTCATAAACTTGAATATAAACTTACCGAAAAGTTGTACATATTTCTGAAAATAGGTTTTACTTGTATATAAACATTATTTAGTAACATTTCCTTTTGTATGGCTTTTGTGCAGATTTGCACAAAGGGCAATACCACAAGGTTCATTATAATTTAGAATAAAATTCACATTAACCTCGTAAATTATTTTGGATTTTTTTTTTTTTTTTTTTTTTTTTTAGTCATAAGTCTTCTAATTTTCCTTTAATGTTATTCACATCTGTTAACAGCAGATATACAAATGAGGTAAAAGCAGATTAACCCCCATCCCTACTACTGTATGCAACATTAAAAATTCACGAAGATCACATGTTAATTTCTCTCTGACTTTTACGTGAAGTGTAATTTAACCGGAATTTAGAGCAATGTTCGCTGGATTTTGTTGGTAACTACACTGTAAAAAAAGGGTCGATCTACTAAAAAAATTTTAGTGATCCTTGTAATTACTAAAAAACTTTTTGTATTCTTACTCGGCTACAAGGAATCTGTAAGAATTACTAGATAAAAGCTAGCTACGAATAGAGTTAATAGTTTTACATTTTTAATAGCTATTACTAAATCTCACTTGGTGTGGCCGTGATAGCCTAGTAGTCATAGCACCGAACTCCAGGCTGAAAGTACCCGGGTTCGATGCTGGACGCCACCAAATATGCACCGAATGTATGCAATGTAAGTACTTGATAAACAAAGGAATTATGAAAATTCTGTCGTGGCAGATACCATGGGTAATTATCTCTGGACTTTCCCTCCCCTTTAGAAACATGTCAAAATAGAGCAGGTAGCAATGTTTGGTGCTGCCATCAATTGCGGTTTTGCTGAAAATCTTCTGCTTCAGAAGTCTGTTTTTTTACTCACTGGATGCAGCTCGAAGGAAGCTACTGCCCTTCGGGTACACGTAATGGTTACTAAAAATAATTTTGGAGCTATTACTAAAATTTGCTAGGTGGCTCATACTAAAAAGTTTTAAGTTAGTTATACAAAAAATTCTTTTGTTCAGTTTACAAAAGAAATGTTTGTTCACTTGCAAAAAAAAAAAAAAAAAAAGTTTGTGATGGTTACTAAAAAATTCTGTGGAATACAAATTTACTAAAAAATTTTTAGTAACCTTTTGATTTTTTTTTTTTTTTTTTTTTTTTTTTTTTTTTACAGTGTATGCTGAGAAACATTTTTTAACTTTAAAAGTATTAATTAACATCGCATTTTAATAAAGTGTTTAAGTAGGATGTTTAATGAAGTTTTCGTTTTAATAAACTCTTTTAAAAGACTAAATAAATTTAAACTGCTGCATCCTTTTGCTATCAATTTGAAGAGCAAAATTATTTTAAAGAAGACCTCATAAATTATTTTGCAATACTTTTTTATTCAAAAGTCTTCTAATTTTCTTTTAATGTTATTCACATGTTTTAACAGCAGATATACTAATGCGGGAAAAACCCCATCCCCACCATTACATGTATCATTCAGAATTCACGAAGATCACTTATTCAGCTTATAAATTCAGCTTATTTCTGCTAATAATCCGCTTAATTTCTCTTTAATGTGAAGTATAAAACCTGAATTTAGAGCAATATTCTCCGGATCTTGTAAGAAATTATGTTGAGAAACATTGTTCAAATTTTAAAATATTAATTTACATCCCATTTTAAGTAAGTGTTTAAGTAGGAAGTTTAATGAAGTTTTCGTTTCAATAAACTCTTTTAACAGACTAAATAAATTGTATCATATTCATTATTTTGCTATTACTTTCAGAAGCAAAATTATTTTAAAGAAGACATGATAAAGTATTTTGCTATATATTTTAATCAAAACTCTTCTAATTTTCCTTTAATGTTATTCACGTGTGTTAACAGTAGATATCGCAATGAAGTAAAAAATGAAACTCCATCCCTGCTAATACATGCAACATCAAGAATTCACGAAGATCACTGCCTACTTTCTGACTTTAATGTGAAGTATAATTTAGCCGGAATTTAGAGCAATATTCTCCTTACTTTGTAGATAATTATGAAGAGAAACATTAGTTATAGAAGTATAATTTAATCGGAATTTAGAGCATTATTCGCCTGATTTTGTAGGTAATTATGTTGAGAAACATTGTTCAACTTTTAAAGTACTTATTTACAGTGCACTTTAATTAAGCGTTTAAGTTAGACGTTTAGTGAAGTTTTTATTTTAATAAACTCTTCGAATAGAATAAATAAATTTTATCCTATTATTATTATTTAAACGGATTAGATATGAATAAAATGTGTCTGTTTATTTTATAAAAAAGGATTTTTATGTTATCATAAAAGTTTCCCAATCGTAGAAAGAAACTACTGTTGCTTCAGTTGTGTTCTGACATGAGATTTAAAAAAACTCATTACTCAATAAGGCATTATTTTTATTTTGTTTTATTTACTTTTATTTTATTTTGTTTGTTTATTTTACTTATTATTATTATTATTATTATTATTATTATTATTATTATTATTTTGTTTTTGTTTTTTGCAGATTATTTTTTTAGCATCTATGGTATAATAACACGTTTGATAAAAAAATAAAGACAACTTATGTATTAACTTCTGCTGAACCGATTTAAAAAAATTATTAATATTTTTTAATCGTATAGCTAAGATCAATCTCAAACCAAGTACTTAAGTACTTTTCAATTTTCAAATTTGCTAGCAGATTACTATGGAGATTACTAAAATCAGATTAACCCCATCCCCACTACTAGATGCAACATTAAGGATTCACAAAGATCACTTTCTAATTTCTCTCTGACTTTAATGTGAAGCGTACTTTCACCAGAATTTAAGGAAATATTCGCCGGATTTTGTAGATAATTATGCTGAGAAACATTGTCCAATTTTAAAAGTAGTAATTTACAGCTCATTTTAATTAAGAGTTTAGATTGAACGTTTAATAAAATCTTGTTTTAATAAACTCTTCTAATAGATTAAACAATTTCATCTTATTATTATTTTTTAACAGATTGTATATGGTTATAATAATAATTTTAAAAAATATAAAAAAATAAATAAATATAAAAAATGTGTTTATTTTTTTATAAGGAAGGACTTTTTTATGCTATAATAAATATTTCCACATCATAAAAAGAATCTATTGTGTCTGCGATTGTGCTGTTCTGAAATAGGATTAAAAAAATTATCCTTCAGCAAGACATTATTATTATTGCTTAACCATCAAACGTAGTATAGGGTAAGTTTTGCAATCATTTATCATTTTGGAATATTTTTTGAGTGAAATTTCTTCTAATTTTCCTTTAATGTCATTCACATGTGTTAACAGCAGATATAAAATTTAGATAAAAGCAGATAAACCCTATCCCCACTCAACCACTTATCCACATGCAACATTAAGAACTCACGAAGATCTTATGCTAATTTCTCTCTGACTTTAGTGTGAAATGTAATTTAACCGGAATTTAGAGCAAAATTCGCCGGATTTTGTTGGTAATTATGCCTGAGAAACATTTTTCGATTTTAAAAGTAATATTAAACATCGCATTTTAATAAAATGTTTAAATAGGGTGTTTAATAGAGTTTTCGTTTCAATAAACTCTTTTAATAGACTAAATAGATTTTAACTGATGCATCATTTTGCTATTAATTTGAAGAGCAAAATTATTTTAAAGACGACCTCATAAATTATTTTGCAATATTTTTTTATTCAAAAGTCTTATAATTTTCCTTTAATGTTATTCACGTATGTTTCGAAGCAGATATCCTCATGAGGTAAAAGCAGATCAACCCCATCCCCACTACTACGTACATGCAACTTTAAGAATTCACAAAGATCACAGTCTAATTTCACTCTGACTTTAAATTGAAGAATAATTAAACCGGAAGTTAAAGCAATATTTACCGGATTTTAGTGGTAATTATTCTGAGAAACAATGTTCAACTTTTAAAGTATTAACTTACAGCGCATTTCAATCAAGTGTTTAAGTTGGAGGTTTAATGAAGTTTTCGTTTTAATAAACTCTTCTGATAGACTAAATGAATTTTGTTTTATTATTATTATTTTAACGGATTATATATGAATAAAATATGTTAATTTGTTTTGTAATGAAGGATTTTTATTATGTTATAATAAAAATTTCCCGATGATGCATTACTTTTATTTTATTTTTCATTTTTGATATTATTTATGCATTATTATTATTATTATTATATGTTTTTTGCAGAATTTTTTTTAAATATCTATGGTATACTGAAAAGCTTGATAAAGAAAAAAAAAGGCAACTTATATAATAACTTTTATTGATCAGATTTAAAAAAATATTAATATTTTTAAACCTTATAGCTAATATTAATCTTTAACCGAATATTTATGCATTTTTTCGAATTTGCTTGCAGATTACTATGGAGTCTAACAAA
Source organism: Maratus speculifer (assembly GCA_964019185.1). NCBI lineage: Eukaryota > Metazoa > Arthropoda > Arachnida > Araneae > Salticidae > Maratus > Maratus speculifer. The sequence continues at coordinate 100,092,706 of OZ025296.1, read as the reverse complement.
TTCTCACCATTTGTATAAGATGCATCATTTCATTATTGCTTTGAGGAGCAAAAATCTTTTAAAGAAGACCTCATAAATTATTTTGCAATATTTTTTGAGTCAAAAGTCTTCTAATTTTCCTTTAATGTTAGTCAGGTGTGTTTAACAGTAGATATCGTAATGAGGTAAAAACAAATCAACCCCATCCCCACTAATACATGCAACATTTAGAATTCACGAAAATCACTTACTAAGTTTTATCTGACTTTAATATGAAGTATAATTTAATCGGAATTTAGACCATTATTCGCCGGATTTTGTAGGTAATTATGCTGAGAAACATATTGTTCAACTTTTAAAGTACTAAACAACAGCGCATTTTAATTAAGTGTTTAAATTCGACATTTAGTGAAGTTTTCGTTTTAATAAACTCTTCTAATAGACTAAATAAATTTTATCCTTTCGTTAGTATTTTAACGGATTATATATGAATAAAATGTGTCTATTTAGTTTATAATAAAAGATTTTTTTATGTTATCATAAAAGTTTCCCAATCATAGAAAGAAACTGTTGTTGCTGCAGTTGTGTTGTTCTGACAAAAGATTTAAAAAAAAAAACTCATTACTCAATAAGGCATTATTTTTATTTTTTTATTTACTTTTATTTTATTTTGTTTAATTACTTTATTTATTATTATTACTGTTGTTTTGTTTTTGTTTTTCGCAGATTTTTTTAATTATCTATGGTATACTAAAACATTTGATTAAAAAAGACAACTTATGTACCGTAAAATGGGGTGAATAGGAACGAAACTTCTCGGTCATACAAATAAATTCATTATACATACATGTGATGATATTTTTAATTGTCAATTTTTTATAAGAAGGTAATAACATTAAGAGTTGGGAAATACAGTTTTGAGGTGTTGGCACCACTACTGGAGTATATAAAAAAACTTCAAGAGGATCCTCAAAAACCTCATTTTTTCAACGTCTTCAAAACTTTGTATGTAAATATAGTATTTTTCGTATTCTAAACCTAAGAGAGGGGATTTTTAATTAACAATAGACCTGTAAACGATATGTTCTATTAAATTCTACTTATTTCTAAACTGCATAGTGAAAAAATGAAAAATGGCATGTAACAACAGAGTTTTAAAATTTACGGGGTGAATTGGAACACGTTTTCCCTCATGGTTTATTTTTCTATACAGTAATAGTTTCATGTAATATATGAAAGCATATGTATGAAAATGTATTGTAAAAATATTTTGTTTGTTCAAATTACTTGAAGATTTTAAAGGTGCCAAGAAATTACTTGGTTAAACAAAAAAGTCAACGCCTAATCCAACAAACATAGAACACACAATAAAAGAATTCAAAAATACCAAATTAGTTAGAAAAACTGCACAGAATTATTCTCTGACATCCACAATATTACACAAACATCTCAAAATGAAAAACCAATTAAAAAAAAGAGAGGGATGCAAACAGTACTAAGGGCTGGGGATGAAGTGGTATTAGTAGAACGTATTAATATATGCGGCGATTGGGGCTACTTAATAGATTCACTTACCCAATGACTACTAGTAAAGAATAATACAGAACAAGGCTGAAATTGTATTAAATTCTACTTCTGCAATTCGAATATAATTTCTTAAAAAATTTTCTCGATTTCAAATTTGTTTTCTAATTTTTAAAAAAGCATATATTTACTTGTATATAAAACAAAGGCTTGGTTTCACAGTAACTATGTGTTTCTATTCCTCTCTTATCATTATTACTTGTTTTTTATTAATTCTATTAAAGTTTGAATAGGAATAAATAAAAATTATAACATTTGTTCAGATTCACCCCTATCTGCGGGGTGCATCGGAACACCATTAAAAAAATTAATAATGTATATATAAACAGTAAAAATGTTTCATTTTTGCTTAAAAAGTGAAGAACAAAACAAGACCGAAGTTTCTAGTAGAAAAATAAAAAAAAATAAAAAATCAGGTTTTTTTTTTTTTATCGTTGAAGTTGAAAAGTGTTCCGATTCACCCCATTTTACGGTATTAACTTCTATTGAACCGATTCAAAAGATTATTAATATTTTTTTTTAATCGTATAGCTAAAATCAATCTCTAAACAAGTACTTAAGTACTTTTCAATTTTCAAATTTGCTTGCAGATTACTATGCAGATTTTTAAAATCAGTTTAACCCCATCCCCACTACTACATGTAACACTGAGAATTCACAAAGATCACTTTCTAATTTCTCTCTGACTTTAATGTGAAGTATAATTTAATCAGAATTTAGAGAAATTTTCGCCGGATTTTGTAGATAATTATGCTGAGAAACATTGTTCAATTTTAAAAGTAGTAATTTATACCGCGTTTTAATTAAGTGTTTAGATTGGACGTTTAATGAAATTTTGTTTTAATAAACTCTTCTAATAGATTAAACATTTTTTATCTTATTATTATTTTTTAACGGATTATATATGGTTAAAACATAAATATAAAAAATGTGTTGATTTTTTTTTATGAGGAAGGACTTTTTTAATATGCTATAATAAATATTTCCAGATCATAAAAGAATCTATTGTTGCTGAGATTGTGCTGTTCTGAAATAAGATTTAAAAAAAAAAAGATTTATTCTTCAACAAGACATTACTGTTATTGCTTAACCATCATACGTAGTAAAGGAAAAGTCTTGCAATCATTTATTATTTTGGAATATTTTTTGAGTGAAAAGTCTTCTAATTTTCCTTTAATATTATTCACATGTGTTAACAGCAGATATACAAATGGGGTGGACGCAGATTAACTCTATCCCCACTCCTGCATACAACATTAAGAATTCACATGCTAATTTCTCTCTGACTTTAATGTGAAATGTAATTTAACCAGAATTTAGAGCAATATTCGCCGGATTTTGTTGGTAATTATGCTGAGAAATATTTTTTCAATTTTAAAAGTATTAATAACCATCGAATTTTAATAAAATGTTTAAATAGGATGTTTAAAAAAGTTTTCGTTTTAATAAACTCTTTTAATAGACTAAATAAATTTTAACTGATGCATCATTTTGCTATTAATTTGAAGAGCAAAATTATTTTAAAGAAGATATTATAAATTATTCTGAAATATTTTTTGAGTCAAAAGTTTTCTAATTTTCCTTTAATCTTATTCACATGTGTTAATAGCAGATGTACTGATGAGGTAAAATCATATTAACCCCATCCCCACTACTACATTCAACATTAAGAATTCACGAAGATCACTTTCTAATTTCTCTGACTTTAATGTGAAGTATAATTTAACCGGAATTCAGTGCAATATTCGCCGGGTTTTTATGTGATTATGCTGAGAAACATTGTTCAACTTTATATGTACTAATTTTGAGCGCATTTTAATTAAGTGTTTAAGTTGGACGCTTTATGAAGCTTTCGTTTTAATAAACTTTTTAAATAGATTAAATGCATTTTACCGTATTATTATTTTTTAATCGGATTGTATATTATTAAAATGTGTGACTTGTTTTATAATAAAAGATTAATTTATCGTATTATAAAAGTTTCCCGATCATAGAAAGAAATCATTTTTGCTGCCATTATGTTATTCTGAAATCAGATTTTTTAAAGACTCATTCCACAATAAAGCATTATTTTTATTTATTTTATTTTATTTTATTTATATTTATATTATTCTTAGATTTTTTTCTTTTGCAGAGAAAAGTTTTTACTATTTATGGTGTGCTAAATGTTCGATAAAGAAAGAAAGAAAAATTATGTTTTAACTTTTATTGAATTGACCTTATTATATTTTTTAATCACATAGCTGAGATCAATCTCTGACCAAGTATTTAAGTGTTTTTCAAATTTCTAATTTTGATTGCAGATATTACTATCGAGTCACTTTCTATTTCAGAATTGGCTTCAAAAATTAACACAAAAAAGGAACCAAAATTAAAAAAAAGTACAAAAAAAATCCTGATTAGAGATAGATTTCAGTCGTCCTATGCGTTTGCAAATATTGAAATGCAAACGAGAAATTTGAAAAAATGACGACACCCCTTATCTCCCGATGACACTTTAAAATATCGTAGTTTTCTATTTAAATTAAAACACATTCATTGAATGCATTCGCAATGGCACTTTTAGAAAACAATAGAAAACTTGACCATCACTAGATTACTAAAATAGTTCCCATAAGCTGGAAATTCTTTACGAAGCCATTTAAGTGCGTGTGAAAATCAATTTTGTTTCCCTTTTTTTCCCATCTAATATGGTATCTCTAACTTTTGAGTGGAAGCATCTCAAATATTAAAGGTAACTTTATTATTTTTTTACTTAGTTTAAATAGACTACTTAAAAATATTTTAAGTTAAAAAATTATTTTCAATTTGTTTACTTTACGAAGCACTTTTCAAAGCTGTATTTTTGAGTATTATTTTGAGTACATTGAACAATGTTTGTATTTAGATTTTTATCACTTGAACACATATGGCGCATAAAAACATATATAGTTACTAGAAATACATTGGTGCTAGACGGGTGGATTTTGATGGAACATAAGGGAAGATATTGTACGATTTATGCATGATATTGATGATTAATACAGCAAAAAATACGTTATTATTATATTTAGAGATGATTGTATTTTTATGAAACAAAATGGAAAAAAAATTACAAACTTGAAAATAAATCTACATACATCTTTTAGCATTTTTATGAATCCTTTTTTGGATTTTCAACAACTAAAAGTTTGTAAATTTGTTTCAGGTCTGCTTTCCATCAAACGATAGTGTTACAACTGTTGAATATTCTTCTGACTAGTGTAAATGCTTGTCCTAGGACGGAGGGTGAAAAATCGTAGTTTTCATACACTCTTAAAATATCAGCCAAAGAATAACTCAAGTTTAGCCGAAATTCGCTCATCTCACGTTTTAAAAGGCAGCTTCTCAAAAAGAGTTGAAACAACTAGCGAGTTATTTGTAAGCAATTTAAATCAAGATGAGTGGTTTAAAAAAGCAATTTAAATCAAGAAGAATGAAACGCTTTAAAAACAACTCATTCACGATCCAATAAATTACAGCTCTTTCCTGAGAAGCCAAATCCACTCTTTCGTTTTAAGAGTGTATAAATTTGAAATAAGTGATAAATATATTGGCACAGATGTTTCAGACCAACAGGTGTTGACGCGATGTTTTACTACGTCATTTTGAATAGAGAACCTCTAGCATATCTTGTTCAAATAACTTAAAACGGCCTATAGAAGCGTTGATCGCAGCCTTCTGTACATGAATATTGTAATTCTCTTTTACTAATGTTAAAATGCCATTGAAATAACTCTAAATTGCTAATGCGATTGAAAGCATTATCAAATTAGGGTAAATTTGTATTTGTCATATAATTCAGAAAAAAAATATCACATGAAATCTGAAATTGCGCAAAGAAAAAAAATCATTCTGAATAAATTAAAAATATATGAAATACAATGTGTTCACATAGAATTTTCCTGAAAGAAGAAATTATATGTTTCATCCACCAGATGGCATATTCGAGCGCTTGAATTGCAAAATATTTAAATGCCAAGAATCATGATTGAACAGATGCGTTCACGCCGAAATTGTTACACTGCATTTTATTATATTTAGATGACAAAATACTAACTTATAATGCACCAACAGCATAATAAGTTACAGCATTTTTTGATTTTTTCTAGTTATGTACATGTTATGGCAAAAACCCGAAATATATTAAATGACCCTCATAGCATGCATGATCAAAGTGACGTCACAATGACGTCACTGTGAGTCACTTTGGTCATGTCACATCTGTGACTAAAATGCCACCACTCAGTGACGTCACATTGTGACTAAAATGTGACTTTCTAAACAATTTTTAGAAAATTACAAATATTCTTCAAAACATGTTATTTATTTTAAAAAACATGTTTCTGGAAATTTAAATATCGTCGCTTTTGTCACAGTTTCGTCACAATGTTAATGTTAAAGTAGTCACAAATGACACACTTTTCACAAATTGGTCACATTGTGACGTCACAAAGTGGTCACAATGTGACGTCACAAAAAAGCTCTAAAACGGCCATAACGACTTCACATTTTAGTCACTGTAACGTCACATCGACAATCAATGGTCACAAAGTCACAATGTGACTTCACAACGACGTTGCAGTGACGTCAGCATATCTTACGGGGAGCACCATATTTTGGGTTATGGCCAGCCAATTTAGGAAATTTACGGAAAGCCTTGGCCTATATACGAAGTGGGGAATTAAGGCTGATTGGTAGGTGCTACTGACATCCATACGAACATAAATACATCAATACGGGGATTAATACAGCAATCATTCTAATAGAAACCTTTCTTAAAATCAGGTATTTCGCTCTCATTATAGTTCATTAACGCATGCGCTCGATAAAACTTTGCCTACGAGATAATAATTGCGTACCCTTATCATCTTGACTTTTCTGTTCAAATATCAGTACCAATAAAGTAAAAAACCAGAAAGTTAGACGCATTTCATGTTAAATCATATATATCAGTAAAAATGCTGAAATCTCATGTTTTTAAATAGTGGTCTTCTTTTGATAAATTACGCCAGCTATCTTTTGATGTCGTTCCCACTTTAGTGGTCTAAAACATTTTTTTAGAAAATAGAAATTTTGTCTTTATTTATTATTGTATAAGGAAATTACATCAATAAAGTTATAATATTCCCCATTATTTTCTTTTCACTACCGAACCTGATTAACACCATTTTGTAGAAGATGCTTTAAAAATGTTAAAAAATAAAAATTAATTTAAAACGGATTTTTTTTTAATAAATCTGGCTCAGCGACAAATGAATGATTTTAACTTTAAAACAAGAACGAAAATGAATCACTGAATAGATTATGGATCATCTCTGAACTCAATCGGAAAGTTGTTAAGTAAATTCCCTCGTGTCCATTTAATGAAATGAAATATTCATATAAACATAACCAATTCCCCAGTACAATTACAGATAAAACTAAAGTGTTTTGGTTTTTAAATCTGCGAGTATGTCTTCATTTACACGTGGCGGTCTAGCCGGGGCCGTCACAATTTTAACTGTGAATTATACTGAAGATTATCTACCAACAATATAATCATGATTAGTGTTTTGTTTCATCGCTAGGTGGAACACATTAAATGCTGTTAATTGGCCAAATTAGGATAAAAAAATTAGTACTTGAGATCACTAATAAGATAATTTACTTATAATATGATTATTTTTAAAAAAGTAATTAATAACAAATTTATGCATGATACATCACCATTTAGCTACAATATATACGTAGTATGATTCAAAAGTTCGGAGACAAGTTGTAAAAAACATTTTCCTGAATAGTTCACAGCACCGGAAAATATTCACCTTTAAAACAGTTACTTTCAACGACGATACACTTCTGCCAGCGTTTGTCCAACTTTCTGGAAGCACCGCTGGAAACCATTTTTCACAACCACCCATAAGACCTGCGATGTTCCTTTCACTTCATCCAATGACTAAAAACAGCTTTTCTGTAAATGATTTTTATATTAATGGAAACACATAAAATTCGTATGGGGCTATGCCCGGTTGATAGATGGAGATGTGGAAGCACATTACTGCGAGTTCTTATAAGGAGCTGTTTTACCAGCTGATATACATGTGCTGATGTGTTATCATGCAGACGGTTCCTGTGTGTAACCTCAGCAAAGATTGTCCAACGCGTTTATCTTCTTCGATGGATTCTCGACCCCTTTAAAATGTCGATGCCATTCATGAACCGTAAGTCTCACCATAGTACATTCATCATACACCTTTCTTAGCCTTTTCAAAGATTCCATTGGTATTTTACCTAATCGTCGAAAAAATTAAAAGTTGCAGCGCTGTTCAAGAAAAGTCATCTTTCTCACGTCGCGGGGCAAAAGTAATTAACTTTTCAAGATAGCAGCTGTGTGTGGGATTCGGTCACATGACAAGAGCTAAAGCAACATGGTCAAGTTGGGGGGGGGGTTGAGCGAATGCATTTCAAGCGGTTTTACTTCAGGCACTTACTTTCGCTGTCAAGAATGGCCGCAGTACTCGATTTTTGTATCATACTACATATTAGCTATAAACAATAGTTCTCTCACCCGCAGGAAAAGTGACACATCTCAGTAAAAGTAAATGTCACAGAAGAGATAAAAGAAATTTTGCATGATTTTTCTGTGACATGAAATTGTAGCACTTAGCTATGCATTCAGGAGGAAAAAAAGTGCATAAAAGCTTAAAACTCTTAAAATGAATATAACCTAGATGAGGCTCGGAAAATTGAATAATTTTATCTTCGCACACAAAGCTCTTCCCATCTGTGCTCATGAACGGACATATAGTGTAATAAAGCTATTTAGCGTTTAAATGCACTTATGAAAATTTTTTATAACAAGACGCACCTATCACAGACCTGCAGCTGAAAAAAAATGTAAAATGAATTTTTGTGATACATGTCACTTTTCTTGCAAATGGGTAATTTTACCTTAAAAAATTCGAGATTTTTTTAAATTCTTACAAAGTACCTTATACAAAAAATATCAAATTATTTATACAACTTAAGTTTATCTATGTTTTATTAATGTAATTAACAATTATAGGTAATATTATTTTCAGATTACCATGCATAGCCTTATACCGCAAATAGAAATTTTTCATTTTTCATTATAGTAGGCTGTTCAATAAGTAATAAGACTAATTTTATTGCCGCGAAACCACTCAACAGAATGTTAATTTCTGTATCATAAAAAAGTTTGTTGTCTGTATTAACAAAAGATACCGATAGATCGCGTGCAGAAGCTCATGTTTCGGAGTATCACGTGTTTGAAAAGAAGCGTGTTTGCGGGCACCTACAAGAGCGGCTAATTGTCGAAGCATCGATTGAACAACGTTATGTGATTGAATTTTGTGTTTATTCGAAAAAATCAGCATCAGACATCTTTGATATTATGCGTGAAGCTTTCAACGATGAAGCAATGTCGAGGACAAGTATTTTTCTCTGGCATAAAGCTTTTAAGGAAAGAAGGCAAAATGTGGTTGATAACGTCAAATGTATTGAACATGAGGGATGACCTTCAACGTCCATCACAGAGACAATGATTAATACAACTGCGGTTATCATCAAGGAGGACTGCAGAATTACCTTACGTCATCTGCATGCTCTCTTGAATATTTCTGTAGGAAATGTACATTCAATCGTGGCAGAACATTTGTGACTGAAGCGTGTTTGTGCGCTATAGATTCAGAAGATGTTGACACATATTGCTCGTTGCGTACAGGATATTTTGCAGCATAACAACGTAGAGACTTTTCCACACCCTTCATACAGTAATGATCTCTTTCAATGCAATTTCTGGCTGTTTTCCCAACTTAAGAAACAGTTTCGAGACAAACATTTTGTACGCAACAAAGTATGTGTTAAGGCGAAGGAGGCAGTTTTGAAAAAGCTCTCAAAAAACGGACTTTTACATGTTTTTGAGAAGTGGAAAGAACGTTGTGGTAAACGCATTACGTACCACGGTAGTTATCCTGAAAAGGACCATGTAAATTATGACGAATAAAGGTATTCTGTATTTTTTTTTATAATTTTAGTCTTATTACTTATTGAAGAGCCCACATATTTTAAAAAGAGTAATACATGTTCAGATTGAAAATCATACTGAGCACGCAAATAATCCATCTGTTATTTCTATTTGCGGTTTTTTTTCACGATACTCAGAGAAAGCCCTGGCAGACAGAGACATAATGAAAAATATTAACATCACAAAACCACCACCTAACACTAGCAACGTTAATTAATATATTAATTCAATGCATTATTTTAATTAGGTGTTTTTCTTATTACTTTGCAGAAATTATAAATATTTTTCTGCATAGAATAATTTAAAAACTAAAACCATTCCTAATAAAGCTTAAATAAAGTTTTAAAATCAATATTTTCTACAAAAGTATATACAGTATATCCTTAAATTAATTGGTTGATTTTAAAATTGAATAATTTTCAAATAGTTATAGCTATTAAAGAAATTCTTGCTAAAAAATTATGTAAGATAACAGGAGTATTTTTATTGCAATTCCCGATGTTAGTTCAAAATAGCAGTGGTAGTTGAATAGTTGACGTTGGAAGTAATAGGTACTAAATCCAGGTCTCGCTTTTGGTTCTTTTTTCTCTGAGTATTGATGCGAAAGCAGAAAGTTAAAGTGGCTACCTAAATTTTTCTTAGGGATCCAATTCTTATGAAGACTTCAGAAACCAAGGGGTAAAAGTGACAAAAATTGGATTTGGTGTAAATTGAATTCAAAGATAATTGACGTAAAATTTGACCATCAATAATATTTGTGTGAATTGAAATAAGGAACTGTCGCTTTTTCATTGTGATCTTAGAACTCTTATTTTAATATTTGGGACAAAAAGTAGAGTACAATTTTCTTTAAATTTATTATTCGGCAAAAGTGGTTGATCTCTAGAATGCAGCACATAATTAGAAAATCCCTTATATTTCATTACCTGAAAAAGAAAAGGTATATTTCCAGTTCTTCTGAGCACTTACCTCATATTTTTTCAATTTTATCACTTACTCCCATTGGCTTCTGGAACTTCATATATTTAAATTCTTCTTTTGCATCAATCCAGAAAAAAGAGAGAAGCCCAAAATAGAAACCTGGATTTAGCACTTTCTGCTTAAAGCGTCATCTGTCGCTGTCATTTTAAACTAAAATCGGGAATCGCAGTTTTAAATAAAACATCTGACATTGTGCATAATCCTTCTGTGCGACTTTCGTTAATAGCTATCACCATTTGCAAATTATTGAATTTTAAATTGAGTCAGGTCATTTGAGTCGTCCTGATACTTTTCACATGATTCGTGTATTAGTAGAAATGCCTTAATAAATCCAAATTTAAAAACTGATAGTGGATGATGAATTTTTACAAGAGCTCTTGTAATACAGTTAATCTTTAAAATCTTTTGTTATTCATACTTTTACAAAAATTCCTCTATACACAAATAAAAGTTACATCGTAATATGTTAAAAGTTATATGACTCTTTTTAAATATCTTTATTAAAGAAAAATAAAGCAAAATCTTAACGAAAATGAAATGTATGACGCAGAATACAAAACAAAATCAGAAAATATTAATATTAGTAAAATTTTATACGGATATTATTCTCTTAATAAAAATAAATTTCTTTCTCGAAATAGATTAACTGAAGATATTTTTATTTCGTGGATCGTTACCAATATACTTTTTCTTCATTATTTCTTAAAAAATGAGATGCAATATATTTCTAGGAATCATGATTTATGTATTATCTATATGAATAATAATTCCAAGACATATGCAACGTCTGCATATGATTCTTAAAAGTAAGTTTTCTTTATTAAAATGTATAAACGAGAAAATATTTATAAGATAATCAATTACTGTTATATTTTCCTAGGAAAATATTCTTTAAAGAGAATACAAAAGAATACGTAAAGCAGATTTTAGAAAAAAAAACTTACGATATATTTTAAATGTAGCACACAATTTAAATTATATTTCGCCCAAATAATTTTCTCAAAATAGTGATTGTAAAAATATTTATGTATTTAAAAAATATTTTATGTTTTTCGAATACTGATTAATTTAGATTAATGTTTACTCCTATAAAAATATAGCATATATGCTATATTTAGTTTTCTGATTTTTTATCCCCGTTATAGAATGAAATATATTAGGTTATAAATATGTATTTTTATAACTTTCTGGTTAATCGTTCTTGCAATAAATTAAGATGGAAATGTTTTAATTTAAAGGAAGTCTTTTAGTGGGAAAACTAAAACTTTTATTCTTACGTTACAGAAGGAGGGCATTACGTCTTTAATGACGCTACAGAAATTTTATATTATTTATGTGTAATTGTTATTAACAATTACACATAAAAAACATCATCCAGTTTATGTTTTTTTTTTTACTCTTTTTAGCAATTTCTATCAAAGTTGACAAGTCCTTATGCATTCGGTTTGTTTGTCCGTCTGGCCGTCTATCCACGCTCTAACTCCCGTAAATATACTCGGATTTAATGCAACTGATAAAACTTATTTAAGGTCACCAAAGAATGTTTGATATTGCGTATGCAGTAAATACGAATAATAATTCATTTACAGAGACACTCAAAAGAATTCGATTATATTATAGTATATTAGAAAAAATCGTTTAGGGAGTATTTTAATGATGTTCCGCTATTTCATATGCATTGAAACTGCTATAAATTATTGAATTTCACTAGGATCACGTTAAAACAGAGCATTCATAGAACTTTTTATTAATTTACAGAGTCACCCAAAAAAATCAGCTACACTATAGTCTTTTCGTAATAATTGCAGGAGAATGCGTTTGAAAATTCGGTATGTCCTTTTAAATTTAATTAGTTCTTTGCATATTACTCTTTATACATATTTTTTTACAGGGCTGTACAGCTGAATTTGCACACCATTCTCCTTATCAGAGGAAATTGATGAAGGGGAATTTTCAACTGAAAAATGGATCTCTTAAATTAAATACATTTTGGAATGCATGTTTTTAATTGATACAAATATCTATATCATATGCTGGGCTGTTAAAAAATTTTATGATAGTAGATGGGAAAAGCTGAAATTCGGTTTTGAAATGTGTTATATATTTCCATGGGATGGAATGAGACGAAATATGTAAATATTTTAAACGGTGCTGTTTTGTTACATTATTCTATTTGTGTTGGAAAGTGCGTCATAATCTATGCTTGACGCACAATTTTTTTATTTCTTGTTTATTATTATTATTATTATTCCACTTCCAGTTCCAATATTCATCTATGTTCATTTAATTTTTACAAATGACACTGAATGTTTTTGAATCATTTTTCTTTCATGGAAAATTTATTCTTCTCACCATATAAAAAACATTTCTATAAATATAAGTTGCCCTTGGACAATAACGCTAGGGTAGGTAATAACGCCAAGTGCTAATATTATGCGTATTTATAAAGGAATCCGGAAAATAGGCCTGAGAATCTTGCGTTGAAGGTCTTTGACTCATCTGAATCACAAATAACCGTTTAAAGTTAATTTGTTATATTTATAAAGCTTATCGCTGGAATAAGCATACAAGAATCAACACAGGATCTAAAATTTGCTAGGTAAGTTCTGTGATATGAAGACAGTATATTTATTGGGATATATTTTGTTTATTACATAAATATATAGAGTATTCATGTACTTTCAAAATGTTGTGAGTGATTTTGGAAAGTATTCGTGTGGTAGTGTGTAGTATAAAACATTGAGCAAAAGCTATACCAAGGTCATCAACTGGTGTTATTACCCTACTTTATTCTTTTTAGTGACGGAACTACATTTTTTATTTTATGCACTAAAGACCATTATTACTATTGTTGAAAATTAAAAAGGATAAAGCGAAATTTGTATGTCCTAACTGCTGTTAATTTTTTCATGTCATAAGAATAAAATAGCAAATAATTATTACTGCATCCTGATATAGCAATTAATGGTAAGAAAAAACAATTTGGCAATTTCTAGAGTTATTTATTTTGTGTCTTCAGAATTGGACGATTTACATTCAATTATTTTATCCTTTTTCATAATTTTGTTTGAATGGCGTTATTAGCTCCTATATACTCGTCAAATTTTAAGCAAAATGATTTTTAATAAAAAAGTTATGAGCAATTAAATTTCATTTCATGTCATATAGGTACAGGGAAAAATGTGGAATTAAATATTCAAATACATTTATATAGGGGGAACTGGGGTACATTGATACTTGGGACACATTGATACACCCCATGTACAGCACACAGGGTCATTACAGGAAGTTTCACAACAGCTCCAAAAGGTGATACTAGTGAAATTAACAACATACAGAAAGTTTTGGTATGATTCAAAAGTTTGATGAAATGGGATGGGTGATTAATTGCTTTTGTAGGTCAAAAGTAAATTTGAGTTGTACAATTGAAATGGTATTATACAACTGTTCCAGTATTTTCAACCGAAAAGAATACCCTCCCTGGCAAGTAACGCTAATCTTTATCAGTTCCTCATTCTTTATTGTTAGATAAATTATGATGTGTTGAATTTGCGACTCATTTTATTTAAAATGGCTGCATGGGGCACAATGATACAGTCTTTGTCGGGGAACATTGATACAACCTAAATCCTTTTCTAGTTTATTTTTTCATTACCTTTTATTTTTATTTTTACCATACACTCCTTAATTCAACCATTTTTTGTCAAAAATTTCAACTATTAGTTTCTATTGAAGTAAAATAGCTCTAATTTCTTTATATTAAAACATTTTATAGTATTTTTGCAAACAGAAGACGTACAAACTTATACAATATCTAGTGCTAGTAGAATTAACAAAAGAAATGGACCGCAGCCTGGCAAATCTCAAATTTATATCGATTCTCCAGGGAAAAAAGTATTATCGACATGAGAAATGTTAAGTAAGAGAAACAAGCTGCAGAACGGTACATGATAATTATATTATAAACATAATTTTTAATATAATTATCCTTTATTTTCTGTTTGTAAACTGATTTATAAACAGAAAACTGGTAATTCTTTCACCTTTCCTAAGAAAGAAGAGAATTCTGGGGTTAAAGTGCCAGATATGACAAAGTTACCACACCAACAAAGAGACAAGGAACAGCCAGAACATCAGGTCATTATGCATTTCATTTTGATTGCTTTACTATCGCTTATAAATATATTGTATGCGATTTTAATGTCGATAAATATATATAAAATGGTTTGCTAATTATTTTTCTGTAAAAAATATGTATTAGTGTTATTTTGTCTCCATTTTTCCCAGACTTTTCAAAGTGTATCAATCTGCCCCGGGGATGGGGCACTTTGATACAAATTACTTTTTTTGATTTTTTTGAAAATTACATGCAAAAATAATATATAAAACAACGATTGTACATTTTTGTAACACACTACACAGGTTTTGCTGACATCACATAGAAAAATAACTTGAAATTTCTGCTTTCTAGACACCAAAAATTTTTTTTGAAAAAAGCTGTATCAATGTCCCCCAGTTCCCCCTACTATAATTGTCTTACATAATTCAGAAAAATGAAATATGCTTAACAAACTTAAACAAGTGAATTTCAGTTTCCAAATAATTGAAGAACTTTTACATTAAAAATAAAAATAAATAGAATTTTTAATAACTGTTCTGTACATAAATTACTTTTAAATTCCGGTTTAATAATGTGCGGTGAGTAAAATTTGATTCGCTTTCAAATCTCATTACTGCGGGGTCATTATTTTTTTAGTAAAAAAGAGAAAGGTGTTTAATGGTGTTTATTCAATTTAAAATTGAAGAATAAAGCCTCGTATTTTAATCATACATTAGTGTTATCAAGCGTTTATGAAAAGCTATTTAAAATGTTGGCTATCAGTCCACATTTTAAAATAATAATAATAATAAATCCATTATTGCCCTCTAAATTTAATTTTTTCCCTCCCGCTGAAGCTAAATTAATTTTTTGTGTACATTTCATAGCTCATTAAACCGCATATTAACTTTCTTTTCTTTCATATTTATTTTAGCTCTTAAGCTCTTTTTTTAATTAAGCATTCATTTTAATGAAGTAAAAATTTGCTTTAAAAATTTTATCGTAAAAACTTTTCTCATACGGCGAGATTATAAAAATAATTTTATTATTCCTTAAACAAAAATTTCGTTTGTTCAAATATTTCTAGATAATTAAAAGCTATAAATCGTCATTAATTGGTCATTTTTATAAGAAAAATTTCTTTTTTAACAATTTCCAATACAGTCGAAAAGTGTTTATGACTTCCGTTTGTCTTCTATCTCTCTGCCGGGGATCTCTCATGTCTGTCCAGGCTCTAACTCACGTAAATATAGACCAATTGCCATGAAATTCTTAGATGTTATTGGGCATGGCTATAGCCTGTACAGCATTGAAAAAACAGTGTTTTAGCATCTACGATTCATTTTCAGGAACACTCAAAAGAATTTTGTTACTTTACGATCTGTGAGAAAATTTCTTTATTGTGTATTTTAATATTATACTATTTTAAACGTACTGAAATTAATGTATAGGACTGAGGTATACTACACAGCCCCTACTGTACAATATATTGTGTATAGAATTTATTGTTCATTTTAAAGGATACGTAAAATAATTTTTCGAAAGAAGAAATTTAACAATTTTTTTTCTGTTGAATCCTATGGGCGATAATTGCTGGAAGCGCGTTTTCAGTTATGGTACATGTTTTTAAATTCAACTATTTTATGTATATGCATATCATCATCATCATCAATAGTTTTGATACACTGCTGGATGTAGGTCTCCCCCAGATTTTTCCAATGTTTTCTATCTAGCGCTTTCGTCATCCAATTTACACCAGCCACTTTTTTTTAATTTCGTCACTCCATCTTACTTGTGGTTGTCTTCTTGGTTGTTTTACATCTCTGGGATACCACTGTAGTATATTTGTGCTCAATCTATTGTCTTGTCTTCTTGCAATGTGCCCAGCCCATTTCCCTTTTATCTGCTTGATTCTTATATATACATATATATATATTACAGGCCAAACCCGATTTTAGGCCATACTAGATTGGCCTACGCCAAACTAGTCTATCCTAACGCGCATCAGATAAACTAGTTTTTCCTAGGCCAAACTAGTCTATCCGAACGCCCATCGGATAAACTAGATTTTCCTAGGCCAAATTGTTTTGGACAAACGGTCATTGGGATAAACTAGTTTAGCCTGCTATTCATTGGTTTGAACTAGTTTATCCTCGGTCGATCTAGATTGTCCTTGGCCAATTCAATTTTTCGTGATTTTAATGAATCTAACTACCGCCACGGCGCCAACTTTCTAGTTTTGATCTAATTTATCCTAGGCCGATGCAATATGACGCGATTTTAGCTCACAGACTATCAAAACCTGAAAGCTGATGTGCTCGCAGATTCTGGGTGTGTGTATGTAACCATGTACGTATGTATGTACGTATGTATGTAATGCGGTAACTCCTGATAGAAATATCCAATTTGCTTCAAATTTTGGACATTAATTTATCCTGAATACGAACTTCCCTGATTAATTTCAGGAGTTCATTGGATAAAAATTAGAAGGAGGGGAACAAAATACTAATCTGCATCCCCCTCCTTAATTTAGTTAAGTCAGTTTTTCATGCAAAAGTATCAGATTTTATTAAAATTTAGGTATAAGATCATTTTGATAAGGCACTTCCATGATTAGTTGTGGGTGTTCATTGTTTACGTATAAAAAAAGGAGGAGTGGGTGTAACACCCTTAATTTATGTAAATAGATTTTAATAGATAACTAGAAAAATAGTGGTATTGGCATCCTTTTTCTTAAATATTTATCATCATGTTTCTTTCTCTTGGAGGTTCGTTCGCTTCAACAAACGTCCGTTTCGAGATTTTATATAAAAGAAAGGACCCGGGTATAGAAGATAGCGGGCAAAGCCAGCTGGTTTGAATTAAATGGCGTTTTGTTGGTTCCACATTCCATCACTAGGGAGCCCACCTTGTTATCAACAAAACTATATCTGAAGGAAACTCCGTTAAACATTCTATCAGTAGATATGTTACTCGAAGTTGCGGAGCTTATAAACAAGAATTTAAGATTTTTGCAAAAATCACTACTCGTAAATAGTGGCATTTTACGCAGAATATATTTTTATAAATTTATATCATGTGTCATAAACTACCTTAAAGTTTCAAATAGATCAGCCTAGAATTTCCGATATATTTCCTGATTTTGTCGACCAAACCCCCCTCTTTTTCTTTCGTAATGGGACTTTTTTTTAAATTTTTTATCGTGTGTCATAAACTATCACCAATTTTCAAACAGTTCCAAAAAAAATTTAACATTTTTACAAAAATTACTAACAGAAAATTGTGGTGTTTGACGCGGCATCCTTTTTTTAAAATATTTAACATCATGTTTTATCATATTTTTAAAATTTTCAAATAATAGTAATATTTAATTAGCAGTTAAAACGATAAAATACGGTGAACTTTTTAAAAAAATTCTAGCGTCCCCTTACTCTACCCCCTACCATCCTAAATTTCAAGTGTCATGCTTTATTTAAGCTTTTTCTTATTTTCAAAAGGGTTCGGATATTTAGTTTTTTAATATAAACATTTTCGCGAGAAGTGATGTCTGCGAAAACGAATATCTTTTACGAATTAAAAATCTTTTCATAAAACCAAAAGTTTTTATTTGATTGAAAAAATAATCCGTTCTCCCTTTATATTTAACCCGAGAATCCCCGAAACTAATATGGTAAACGCCTTACCAGTAGGAACCTACATCCAAAATTTGAAGCCAATCGGTAAATTCTCCGTGAAAAACCTATTTACATAAATTAAGGGGGTTATCCCTCATTCCTCCTTTCTTTATAGATAAACAATGAACACCTAAAACTAATCATGGATGTGCCTTATCAAAATGATCTTATACCTAAAATTTTAATAAAATCTGATACTTTTGCATGAAAAACTGACTTAACTAAATTAAGGAAGGGGGGGGTGTGGATTAGCCTTTTGTTCCCCTCCCCTTATTCTTATCCAATGAACTCCTGAAACTAATCAGGGAAGTTCGCTATCAGGATAAATCTGTCCAAAATTTTAAAGCAAATTTGATACTTCTCTCACGAGTTATCGCATTACGTACATACATACGTTCATACGCACGTTCATACGTACATTCATACATACATGATTACATACACACACACAGAATCTGCAAGCACATTAGCTCTCAGGCTTTGAAAGTCTGTAAGCTAAAATCTCGTCAAATTGCATCGACCTAGGATAAATTAGATGAAAAGTAGAAAGTTGGCGCAGTGGCGGTCTTTAGATTCAATAAATTCACGCCAAATTGAATTGGCCTAGGACAATCTAGATCGGTCGAGGATAAACTAGTTCAAACCAATGAATAGCTGGCTAAACTAGTTTATCCTAATAACTGTTCGGCCAAACTAGTTTGGCCTAGGAAATTCTAGTTTATCCGATGGGTGTTCGGATAGACTAGTTTGGTTTAGGAAAAACTAGTTTATCCGATGGGCGTTAGGATAGACTAGTTTGGCGTAGGCCAATCTAGTTTGGCCAAAATCGGGTTTGGCATGTAACATATATCTATTACTTGTTGCATATTTAAAAAAAAAATTGTAAAAAAAATGAGATAGAAAAGAAATTAGTAAAAAAAATTATGAGAAATTAAATTAAATTTCATGTCATATAAACCCAAGGAAAAATGCGGAGTTAAATATTCAATGTTTCCATAATCTAATTGTTTCACATAATTCTGAAAAATGAGATGTGCTTAACCAACTTAAATAAGTAAATTTCAATCTAAAAATAAATGAAGAGCGTTTACATTAAAAATTTAAAAAAAACGGATTTTTTAATAATTATTCTGCATATAAATTATTTTTAAAATTAGGTTAAATAATGTGCGGTGGTAAAATTTCATTCGCTTTCAAATCTTATAACTACGAGGTCATTATTTTTTCAATGAAAATGAAAAAAAGTCTAATATTGTTTATTGAATAGAAATTGAAGAATACAGCCTGGCATTTTTAATCATGTTATTAGTGTTATTAGGCGTTTATGAAAAGCTATTTAACATATTATGATATCAATTGACATTTTAAAATAATGATACAACAAATCCATCATTTCTCTCTAAATTTAATCTTTTTTCCCTCCCGCTGAAACTAAATTAATTTTTTATGTACATTTTACAGCTCATTAAACCGCATATTAACTTTTTCATATTTGTTTTCGATCGTAAGCTTTTTTTTATGAAGCATTCATTTTAATGAAGTAAAAATTTGCTTAATTATTATTATTTTTCTTTTTTATCGTAAAAACTGTGCCTCATATGGGGAGATTAGAAAAATACTTTTATTATTCGTTAAACAACTTTGCTAGTTCAAATGTTTATAGGTAATTAAAAGCTATAAATCATCATTAATGGACCATTTTTATAATAAAAGTTCCTTTTTAAACTGTTTCCAGTACAGTTGAAAAGTATTTGTAACTTTCGTTTGTCTGTCTAATTTCTGTCTGTCACCTGCCGTCCGTCTGTCCGCGCTCTAACTAAAATAAATATTCTCCAATGAATTCTGTCATGAAGTTCATAAATGTTATTAGGAATCTCTATAGCATGTTCGGTATTGAAAATAAAGTGTTTAGCATCTAAGGTTCATTTATAGGAACACTCAAAAGAGTAACGTTGTATTACGATCTGTAAGAAAAAAATGGTTTGCTCTGTATTTTAATCATATTACACTATTGTAAACATACTAAATTTTATGAACATGACTGAATTGTACTACTGAGTGACTACTGTAGAATATAGTGTGCATATGATTTATAGTTCATTTAAAAGGACACACAAATTAATTTCCCGAAAGACGAAATTTAACAATAATTGATCTGTTGAATCCTGTGGACAATGATTGTTGGAAATGCATTTTCATTTATGGTACATGTTTTTAAATTCAACTATTATATATGTATATTACTTGGTGCATATTGTGAACAAAAAATATTTTTTGAAAAAAAGTTATGCGCAGTTAAATTTTATTTCATGTCTTATAGACCGAAGAAAAAATTCGAATTAAAAATATTGACGTTTGCACAATGTAATTGCCTCACATAATTCAGAAAAATGGGATGTGCTTAACCAACTTAAATAAGTAAATTTCAATTTCCAAACAATTGAAGAACTTTTACATTAAAAATAAAAACAAACGGAAATTTTTAATATCTATTCTGCATAAAAAAATATTTTTTAATTTAGGCTAAATAATTTGCGCTGAATAAAATTTGATTCCCTTTCAAATTTCATTACTTCGAGGTCACTATTTTTTCAATAAAAACGAGAAATGTATCTAATGGTGTTTATTGAATATAAAATTAAAGAATAAAGCCTCGCCTTTTTAACCATACAATTAGTGTTATTAGGCATTAATGAAAATCTATTTAGCAAGTTAATCTATCAACTCACATTTTAAAATAATAATAATAATAAAATCGTTTCATTGCTCTCTAAATTTAATTTTTTTTACCTCCCGCTGAACTAAATTAATTTTAATGTACATTTCACAGCTTATTAAATCGCAAATTAACTTTTTCTCTTTCATATTTATTTTCGCTCGTAAGCTCTTTTTTTAACTAAGCATTCTTTTTAATGAAGTGAAAATTTGCTTAAATAATTTTATAGTAAAAACTATGCCTCATATGACGAGATAATAAAAATAATTTTATTAATTGAACTTCGTTAGTTCAAAAATTTATAAATAATTAAAAGCTATAGATCATCATTGATTAACCATTTTTATAAGAAAAATTTCGTTTTAAACAATTTCCAACACATGTTTAAAAAGAAAAGTGTTTATGACTTCCATTTGTCTATTTGTCATCTCTCTGCTATCTGTCTTCAGCCTGTCCATGCTCTAACTCACGTAAATATAGTCCAATTGTTATGAAATTCATATACGTTATTAGGCATTGCTATAGCATGTATAGTATTGAAAAAAAAAGTTTTTAGCATCTAAGGTTCATTTACAGTAACACTCAAAAGAATTGCGTTACATTACGATCTATGAGAAAAAATTCCTTTGCTTTGTATTTTAATATTATACTGTTTTAAAATTACTGAAGTTTATGTATAGGACTGAGGTATACTACACGCCACCTACCTTAGAATGTAGTGTATATAGAATTTATTGTTAATTTCAAAAGATACGCAAAATAATTTCGAGAAAGAAGAAATTTAAAAAATAATTATTTCTGTTAAAACCTAAGGGCGATAATTGCTGGAAGTGAGTTTACAGTTATGGTACATGTTTTTAAATTCAACTATTATTATATCTATATATCTATACTAATAAAAGAACAAAACGCTCTGTGTGTGTGTGTGTGTGTGTGTGTGTGTGTGTCTGCGATGGCCAGCGATATTTGCGGCACGTACGAGGTTCAAAAATTTTTTAAGAGTTGCCCAAAGTCTGTCCTAATGTACCTGACATTCAAAATTTCAAAATTCTAATTATTAACTGAGTAATTAATTAAAATCCAGAACTCACTGTCATAAAAGAATCGCCTTCTTCAGTTTTTTCCCTTTGCTTGCTTACAGTTGATTGGTTTGTATAAAAAATTTCTAGAAATAATTAAAAAAGTTGGGACAGGATTAAAGAAACCAATTTAAAAGTGACTGATTTTTTTTTCCAAAGACCTTTAAAATACATAGACCGGCAAACTGTCAGTTTAAATGAGGATTTTTAATCACAGCTGTTGTACGTCAGATTGTTGACACTTGGTACATTAGAATGCAAGTGTGGTTAGTTGTGTTACAGTAAATAAAAAAAAATAAAATGTATACGAGGCTTTTCTAAGAGTTTTTTTAATCATTGATTAAATTTAAATGTATTCTATTTAATTTAAAATTTTGTTATGGTTTTAATTTGTTTTTAAAACAAAAATAAAATGGCTGTTTGGCGTTCGAATCAGCAGATGATTCATACACCATAATAAATTTTCAAATAGTAAAGTAAATTATGTATCAGAAATAGTCACTTAAAAAATAATGGCAAAACTGGTTACAACCACGATGTTTAGGCTTATTAAGACATAACCCGATCCCAACCCGAAGAAAAAAAAAAACAATACTATGATCTGAACAAGACAAAATTCCATGAACACAAATAAGATGCGAACCTAAAAATTCTATTTGAAAAAAATTATGGATTTGATATCTGACCCGAACCACATCTGTATCTCACAGAATAATCTGTATCTCACAAATAAAACATAACCCGAAAGAACAAGCAAAAATAATTTTTGTGGACATGCAATCCGATCCGAACCTAAAAATATGACCCAAACAAAATCTGAAACCGATAAAAATATTCCAAAAGTCTATAACACGATCCGAACAAGACAAAATCATTTCCCCGGACGTAAACCCATCACGAACATAAAAAATTCCATTTGATAAAAACCTGAAATTTGATCCAAACCACATCTGAATCCGACCAAAATATTCGAAAGAACCATAACAGGATTCGAGTAAAACAAAATAATTTCTGTAGACATGAACCCGATCCGAACCTAAAAATTAAATTTGAAAAAAAAAATACCTGAAATTTGAATCGAACCAAATCTGAATCTGACAAAAATACTCCAAAGAACCATACCCGGATCCGAACAAGACAAAAAAATTTCGTGGACATGAACCCAATCCAAACCTAAAAAATTTCTTTGAAAAATCTCGAGATTTATCTGAACCTAACAAAAATATTCCACTGAAACATATCCTTATTCGAACAAGACAGAATAGTTTCTGCTGACACGCTACCCGATTCGAACCTAAAAAATCCATTTGAAGAAAAACTTGAAATCTGAATTGAACCAAATCTGATCCCGACAAAAATACGCCAAAGGGTCATAACCGGATCCGAGCAAGGCAAAAAAAAATGTCGTGGACATGAATCCGACCCGAACCTTAAAATTCAATTTGAAAAAAAAATACCTGAAATTTGAATCGAACTAAATCTGAATCTGACGAAAATATTCCAGAGAACCATAACCAGATCCGAACGAGACAAAATAATTTCCATGATCATTATCTCAATCAAAACCTAAAAAGTTAAAAAAAGTTTTAAAAAAACCTCGAAATCTGAACCTGACAAAAATAATCCAACGAACTATAAAAGGATCTGAACAAGATTAAATACTTCTTATGGACAAAAATCCAAACCGAACCGGATTTTTTTTTTTTTTTTTTTGAAAAAAACCTGAAATATGACCCAGACGAAATCTAAAACCGACAAAGATATGCCAAAGAACAATAACCAGATCCAAACAAAACAAAATAATTTCAGTAGACATACACCAATCCTGAACCTGAAAAATGTTTTTGAAAATAAATAAATAAATAAAAGAATCCTAAATAAGACCTGAACGAAATCCGAAACCAAAAAAATATGCCAAAGAACCATAACCCTATCCAAGAAGACAAAATAATTTCCGTGGACATGAACTCGAACCGAACCTAAATATTCCATTCGAAAAAACCCCGAAATATGATCCGAATGAAACCTGAGACCGACAAAAAAATTAAGAAGAACCATAACTCGATCCTTATAATCAACAGAAATTTCTTATTAAAAAAGATTTATAACATAAAAAGAATATTCTTTTTACTAATAAAAATACATTTCCTAGCAGAAACTCATTTTCTATATTTAAGTTAAAAAGTCCTTCCGGCAGTACCGAGAGGAAGAGGTAGCTTTCATATACCTATTTATTTATTTATTTATTTTAAATAAAGTTATATTATTCGAAAATACGAAGCTCAAATTACTTGAACCCGATTATATAAGATTGAATACTGGTTTTTGTTAATACTCAATATTAAGGAATTTTTTGGAATTTTTAGGAATTAGTCATCTTTTATCCAACTTTGTCTTACTTTAAGCGATTTATAGAGTCACCAAATTCCACAATATCATGAAGTGTATGCCATTTTAAAGCAACATGATGGATAAAACAAACCAATGAGCTTGGTCTAAATCCTAATTCATGTGCACATGCACACTCACATTGAAATCGATTAATATATATGAGTGCTGTCGCGAGCAAATTGATTTTTTAAAAAGTTTCACCCACATTAGAAATTCAAACTGCTATATCTCATGCGTTTTTTAAGGTAAAGACAAAGCAAAAAATACTCCGGAGTTCATTATTAACATAAATACTTTAGAAAGAATCTTTTTTCAATTTCTAATTTTTTATTTGTACATTATTATACATTTAAAAGATTTTTGACGAATTTAAATGGCTGCTATTTTGAAACAAGATTTTGGATGAAGTTGGCCAGTGAACTGGGTGAAGACATTGGTATCTACTATGTACACACGGAGTTATATCCAAATCAGTTTATAAATATGCGTATTATCGCTTGACAAATTTGAGACCGTTTCAAAATGTCAACCAAACTGGAAATTGAAAATGCTATAACTCAGCCATTTTTCAAGATATAAATGAAAAAAATGCTCTGGAATTTTTGTATCAAGGTCAAACACGCACAAAATAATCTTTTTCATTTTTTTCACCTAATTTTAAAATTTAAATTTAAAAAAATAATATTCCGCCATTTTGAAACAAGTTGGCGGATGGAACTGGCCAACGAACTCGGTCCTGACATCGGTATGTACTATGTACGAACCAAGTTTCATCCAAATCGGTATATTAATACGCGTGTTATCACGTGATGAAAATCATTTCAAAATTTGAGCAACACTAGAAATTAAAAGTGCTATAACTCAGCATTTTTTAAAGATACAAACGAAACAAAAAATGCTCTGGAATCATATACCTATTTATTTATTTATTTATTTTAAATAAAGTTATATTATTCGAAAATACGAAGCTCAAATTACTTGAACCCGATTATATAAGATTGAATAGATTGAATAGAGAGACCCGATTATGGAATCTTGTATCAAGGTCAAGTGCATAAAAGGGAAATCTTTTTCAATTTCTCACTTTTTTGTACCTATTTTTAAATTTAATTTTTTTTTATTTAAATGGCTGTCATTTTGTAACAAGATGGCGGATGGCACTTGCTATCGAACTCGGTCAAGACTTTATTATGTACTATGTACATACCAAGTTACATCCAAATCGATTCATACATACGCGCGTTATCACGTGACAAAAGTCAGATCGTTTCAAAAAGTCAGCCATAAGAGAAGTTCAAAGTGCTAAAACGCAATCATATTTTAAGATATAGACAAAATAAAAAGTGTTCTGGAATTGTTGTTTTAAGTTTTAACATAAAAAGAAAAATATTTTTCAACTTTAATTTTTTTTTTTAATTTAATTTTAAATTTTAAATTTTTTTAATTGAAATGGCAGCCATTTTGAAACAAGATGGAGGATGATGCTGGCCAACGAACTCGGTCTAGACATTTATATGTACTATGTGCATACCAAGTTTCATTCAAATCGGTTTATAAATACGATAGTTACAGCATGACAAAAATCAGATATATATATATATACTAGCAGGCTAAGCCCGCTGCGCTGGTCTATTTTCCAAAACAAAATATGAATCAAACAAAATATCGAATATGATTGTGTTTTTTCAAGCAACTTCACCTCGAATGCTCCTTCACATTTCTGAAAATCATACAAAACGCCATTGTATTTAAAGATAGAAAATCAACGATTATAAATGCACTAAAAATGCATTAAAAGTTAGGAAACAGCTGTTTCGAATCTACTGTCGAGATTCTTCATCAGTGCAAAACTTAGCGAGCTAGAAAAACAAAACTGAGCCAAAAATAAAAACAACAATGGAATCAAAGCCCGTTGACGCCAAAATATATTAAAATAATAATAAAATATTATGTTGTTGTATCAGCTTATGCTTTCGATAAAATTCGGGCTTTTAAGAAAAAAATATTTCAGTTGACCATTTATTGTAGAGTTTCATAGATAAATAAGGCAATTATGAAAAGAGCAATTTAAATATTGTCTATTCACCATACTTCTAAAATAGCGAGCATTGTGATTGCAGAGATTGACTATTGAATTTAAACAATTTTCAAGTGATTCATTTTCATTTGGTAGTTTTTGAACTCTAAACCTCTCAACTTGAGAATATGGGTATCTGTGGAAACCTTAATACATCCTCTATCAATATTATATTATATTTCGCAACGTACATCTACTTTTGACAAATCTATTACAGTGTTCCGTTTTTGGAATACAGCAGAATAAATAAAGTTAAATAAAGTTTTCCTTAGAAAAATAAGTTGAATGTTTTTTGAAAGTGTGAAATTCATTTTTTGATACAGATGTCATATATGCATCACGTTGGCGTGATTGAAACAAAATGAACATTTTATGCCTCTTATGGTAATCCAGCTCTGTTTTTAATTTATTAATGAACTATTTATTTACTTTCATCTGCATAGAAAAGTAAAATAGAAAATAGAATTGAATCTATCATTTGAAAACGAAGTTTCCGTTAAAGTGGCGCCAGAAATGTATCACCCCAACGTGGTGCATATATGACATTTGTGTCTCTTTCTTACAACATGGGTGTGTGCCGTGTGTGCATTTGCACCTAAATTTAGTTATTTAGCTCTTTTTTTGTAATATTAACTGGAGTTTGTACAATGTACGGTGCTACTTGATTATTCTGTCGAGAAAAAAATTAATAGCAGATTGTAGGAATAAATGTCAATAATCGATGATCGTAAGTATGACAGCAATTGATATTACACGTGATATACGTATTTTTTTTACGTCATAAGTGCTTTTTAATTCGACTTTTAATTTGTATTTATTATTTATGTTTATTGTTCTTTCGTTATTTAAAATGAATTTATGTAAATTTGAATAGTTTGGTGAAACTGGGCGACGTGTTAATCAAGTACCACTCAATTTACATTTGAAAATATCATATTTCACAAAAAACTCCGCAGAAACCCGGATTTGCAAGATTTCCTCCCAATACCAATGCGGCAAAATCCTCGTTTTAAAATAACGAAGAAATGTGCATTTTTAAAAATTATTTTCATTATTTTAAAACGAAAATAATAATAAATAAAAAAAGTTACTATAGCACAAAACAATTTATAGAATTTCTAAAAAGAAATTGAAGGTAAATAAACAATTTATTAATACAGAAACAACTATTGCTGGGTTACCATATAAGGCAAAATAACACCGTTTTGGCGGCAGTGACATACCTCAGTGTATATATAATATCTGTGCCAAACATGTTTGGAAAAAACAATAATCGTCATTTATACAGCATGTTTAAGTACTGTAGTATAGTTAAAAAAAATGTATACATAACATATACGCACCACATTGGCGCGTTTTTTTTTTTTTTTTTTTCTTTTTTTCTTTTCTTCTAAAGCCGATTCAAAGAAAAATTTGTTTTCAAATACCAGTTACATATATAGTTTACAATTATTTTCTGTTATTTTAAATAGAAAACACCAATAAATTTTAAAAAGTTTAGATAATAATTATAAAAGAAAACTATTTATATCCTTTAAAAAATAAAATAAAATAAAATAAAAATTTATTAATAAATAAACAATAGCCAGGTTACCAAGTGAGGCATAAAATCGCCATTTTATTTCAGTCGCGCAAATGTGGCGCATATATGACAAATGTGCCTAGATTAAAATAGTTTATATTGCCTATTTACAATTTTTTTCTTTTTTTTTCCAATTATATAAACCACTACAATAACATCCGGTTTGCCATATCAAGCAAAATAATGACACTTTGGCGTCAGTTAATTACCCAGATGTATATATGGTATTGGCGTAAGAGACAAATCGCACCAATGTAGTGCGTGTGAGATATCTGTGCCAAAAATTTTTTTTAAGTTGCAGTTAAATTATTTTACAATATCTACGTATGTGAAAAGACATTTACTCTAAAATTTAAATATTATTCATTTTTGTGGTATTAACTGCTATATATGTATTTAAGTTAAATGTAAAATTTTTTCCTAAAAATGCTCTCACTCATTAAAAGAGAGAGAGAAAAAAAATAGTTCTTGAGAACATCGTTCCATCTTGTGCTTTTTTTGGTTCAGAATAGCATTGATTGTCGACAAAAGTAGATTGAAACACCCAATTGAAGAAACAACATACAAATAACAATTAGAGCCTTTTTTTTTAAAAAAAAAATTAATTCTGCGAGTTTCTTCTGTAAAACACATAATGGGAAAATTAGATTTAAAAATAGTTTTAGAAAAAGAAAGAAAAAAAAACACTTATGTTTTACCTAATGAAATATTGAGGTGTTGTTTTCTTTTAATCTGGCTCGAAAGAAATAAATAGCCAAATATTGTGTCACTTCAAAACTTTCTTTCATATTGAGTTACTTTTTAAATATTATAAATATTCCCTTTTTTTCGTTAAAGATAATTTTTTTTCCTTTCATAATATTATTTTGCATTAAACGGATTTTTTTCCTTTTATCATTATTTATTTTAAATCAATGAATTAACAGGTTTTTTTTCGAAATGTTTATATTATTTTCCATTAGAGAGAGCATTTCATTTCTTTTTTGAAATATAATTATCGCCAAAAAATTAATTGTTGCAACCCTTCCGTCAAAAATAACCGAAAAATACGAAATTTAGTACGAAAAATCAGAGTTATCCCTGTAAATTTGTATCATAAACCTCCGCAAAAATGTTTCCTATAGAATGATATAATCTGCAAAAAGATCCATCGGGTAGTTTTTGAAAACACTTGTTTGGAAGTTTCAGAACTTCTGCTTTATAATATATATGATATATATATATATATATATATATATTTATATATATATGTAT
Source organism: Maratus speculifer (assembly GCA_964019185.1). Lineage (NCBI taxonomy): Eukaryota > Metazoa > Arthropoda > Arachnida > Araneae > Salticidae > Maratus > Maratus speculifer. Next base: position 100,063,243 of record OZ025296.1, on the reverse strand, counting down.
GTATGTATGTATGTATGTATGTATGTCAACATTTGAACGGAGGGTGGTATTTTGGAGTCTGCGGAGCATGATCGGTGGAAATATATCAAAATTTTCCGGAAATGCTTTCCTCTGGACGGCTGCAGTAGGTAGCTTTTTACTTTTTTCAATGAAAGCTACCTAAAAAAACGTTAAATTTACTTATGTTATTGCTGATATCAATGATGCCAGCAGCTTTCTGGTAAAAGTTGCAATAATATTACATGTAATAATTTTTATTCCATCTAATCTTAGTGCATTCTTTACGGCTCAGGACAGATTTCGGAATTTTTCAAATTGAATTTTTATGTTCGATTCAAATTACATGCATACAGAAATTATTTTGTCGTAAACGGATCGGGTTATGGTGTAACGAATCTGTCTCCAGTCTGGTTCACTTGTGAAAGGGTAGCACAATAATTCCTCATTATAATGTCCAACAGCACTTTATTACAATACTCTACATCAACATTTACTTTCTAAAAATACAAATAAACCTCACACACATCAAAAAACTGAAAATTTTAAACATTAAAATCACCAGTCTCTCTTCAAGTCAACGTCCCATTCCTCCCACACACTCCTTCGTCTCCCTTCGCCTCCATCACTCAATTCAACATTAGCGCCGTCTGGCAAAACCAAAAGAAGCATTCCGCATTCAGGAGAACAGTTGCGATAGCCTCTTGTGAAATTTTAGGCGGGAGTTAAAGTGGAAACTTAATCACATGGATTCGTCACAGACTCCTCCCCCCTCCAAATTTTGGACATGTCCAATCAAAGTCCCCACTAAAGGAGCAATAATGTGCCAGTTCCAAAGAACGCTAGAAAGTCTTTTCAAAGCACAGTGTCCACGAATAGTTGCAATGTGCCACAGGCATATTTCCCGAAAATTCATCACAGCATGGTACTGCCCTGACCAACTGTCCTAATTCTATTAAATTTTTTTTTTCTTTTTCTTTTTACAAATTTGGAATACGCGGCAATATAGCACCCCGCAATACCAGTTACAATATAAATTACATACACATAAAATAATAAAATATATACATAAATATACATAATAAAATGACATACACATAGCTGTAATCAAATACCGATTTCCATTTGGTGTAATAGGCAATGGTCCACAAGCATCAACATTTATTCTACTAAATATCTCAGATACAATGGGCACCAAAGTTAATGGGGCTTTCTTTCTGTCATTAGATTTCCCAGCTCTCTGACAAGCATCACAAGTTTTCACAAACTCCTCAATTTGCTTAAAACAATTTGGCCAGAAAAAATGCTTCACCAAGCGATCTTTTGTCTTGGCGACACCTAAATGTCCCGAGGTCTCCTCATGACACATTCTTTTAATTTGGTCCCTGAAACATTCAGGAACCACAAGTAAGTCCATTTCCTCTCCCATCTTATTAATTTTCCTCTTAACCAATAATTTTTCCTTAACTATTCTAAAATCCTTAGGTTCTGTTTCTGTCCCCCTAGCCAAAGTAAATAAGGGAGCCAATTCTTTACTCCTCCGCTGCTCTTCTGCAAATGTATCCGAATCCACTTTCACCAAGTCAACCCCCGGCAAAATTTTGCAGTCTGCACCGGAACAATCATTTTCTTCCTCCCGCGACTTCTCAGTTAATATTAATTCTTCTTCCTGACCCTCTATCGCCTCCTTCTCAGCAAGCTGTAACCGCTTCTGAGATCGTGTCAATACCACATTCACAATTTCTTTTCTCTTATCACCATCAGCTTCTATCTCCTTTAATAGAGACGCAGTTTTATTTCCAAGGATATACCTCCCCTGATCTAATTCATTTCCCAGGACGGCTGCTTTAGTGATAACATGGCCCAATTCACACTCAATCTCAATTTCGGCCATAGGCAAACATGACATCCGCTGGTCCAACAAATGCTGCACCCACACATATTCTCCTATCATGTTTTCAGGTGGAACATACTTTTGACACACCACATCGATAGTTGCTCCAGTATCTCTTAAAATAGGAATACTAGTTCCATTAATCTTCCCAAAAATTGTATATGGTGCCAACAAATCCTCGTCAACCTTATTTTTAACGTGATTTACGCTGTCTAAACCGCTCTTATTTTTAAGCTTAGGGCAATCGGGCCTAAAGTGCGTTAAATCCCCACATTCAAAACAACGGAACTGTTTCCTCCTCTCAAAACTGGGATCAGGCTTTCTATCCCTAAAATAATTTCCCTTATCCTCTACATCTTGTATAAATTCACTTCTTAAGTTATTTCCCTTCCATGATCTCATTTGCCATTGATTCCTATCACCTCGATCCCTATTACTTATCGAAGTTTTACGCTGAATGCAATTTCTTACATCTTCAAATTCATCCATTTTAGTAACAAGCTCAGTGGGTGAAACTATAGTTATCCACCGATCCAAAAAACTCTCCCTAAAATCAGGCGGCGCTCTTTTTTTTATTTGATCAACTATCATCAAGTCTTTCAACTGATCATAAGTTTCTATCTTCAACCCATTCAACCAACCTTCTAAATAATTTTTTATCTCATAATAAAAATCATACCACGTACTATCAGATGCTTTCTGAATTTTCACAAAGTTCTGACGAAACCTCTCTGGACTCAATTTAAACCGCTTCAGCAACATTGTTTTGACATACTGATATTCACTAGCCTGCTGTTCAGGCTCACGAGCTATTAATTGAGAAATTTCAGTTGGTAAAACACCAATTAACTGAGTAACCCATTTTTGGGGGGAAATCCCAAGCACCTTAGCCTGCCTCTCAAACAATTCCAGAAATAAACTAATATCATCCTCTTTCACATTGAATCTGGGCATCAATCTCTGAATATCCACTCTCGATTCAAAACCTATACTAGATTGAACAGAGTCTAAGTTCTTTCCCTCATTCAACTGTAACTCTATTTTTTGTCTCTCCACCCTCTCTCTCTCGGCCACTTCCTCTCGACCTATTCTTTCATTTATCACAGTTGTAAGAATCTCTCTAACAAATTCCTCTTCATAATTAACACTCTTTGTAATTAAATTACGTAAATCAATTATTCTCATACTATCATCGACTTCCTCCCCCAATTCCAGAGCAACGATTTTCAAATCTGCTCTTCGGCCTTTCCCCAGGAAAGCCATTTCCAAATACGTTCACCGACGGGTAAGTCGCCGGTTAAACACTTTATAAGAGCGACCGGCACCCAACCAACTGACCAAATTTAATCAATACACCAATAATCTATATATTCACTATATCAAAACAATAGATAAATATACATTATACAAATAACTATAATTAATTATTCAAAAAAAAATGTATCTATATACCGGTTCAAAACATCAATACTTGCATACCTTCTGTTTAACAAAAATAATACACAACTTTAATAAATTTTTTTGAACCTTTGAAAAGTCACATTTCCACCACTCAGCCTGGTCTAAAACACTATTTTTCAAAATATAATAAACATAAGATCAGTTTGACCTCAATCAAACCAGTTTGATTTTAAACATGAAGTATCTCGATACAAAATACAATAAATCAGTTTAATTTCATTTACTCAAACCAGATTGGTTTTAAAATACACTCTTCGACACAAAACATATTAACTTAAAGTCAGCTTGACTTAATTTAATCGATAAACCAGCTTGGTTTTAAATAATCCTTTTCACATTCACACCTTTTATAAAAACCAGAAAATACAAATCTGATATTGCGGCCGCTATATATATTAAAAAAACAATTTTTACAACAATTATTATACAATTATAATATTATAAAAGAAAACCAACAAATATTTATCAAATGAACATTCCCAATACCTTAAGCTTAAATCATATAACATGCTGCAATGAAATCAAAACATACCTGTGACTCTACGTTCCTTCTCATTGCAACTCGAAGTCCAATCTGGTGAAACCTCCACTTTATGACTGTAACGAATCTGTCTCCAGTCTGGTTCACTTGTGAAAGGGTAGCACAATAATTCCTCATTATAATGTCCAACAGCACTTTATTACAATACTCTACATCAACATTTACTTTCTAAAAATACAAATAAACCTCACACACATCAAAAAACTGAAAATTTTAAACATTAAAATCACCAGTCTCTCTTCAAGTCAACGTCCCATTCCTCCCACACACTCCTTCGTCTCCCTTCGCCTCCATCACTCAATTCAACATTAGCGCCGTCTGGCAAAACCAAAAGAAGCATTCCGCATTCAGGAGAACAGTTGCGATAGCCTCTTGTGAAATTTTAGGCGGGAGTTAAAGTGGAAACTTAATCACATGGATTCGTCACAATGGTTCATTCGAATGTTTTTGTCCGGTTTACATTTGTTTCGGGTCATATTTCAGTTCTTTTTATATAGAATGTTTAGGTTCGGTTCGGATGTCTTGCTCGGATTGTTTTATGTTTCATTGGAATGATTTTGCCGAGTTCAGATTTGGTTCATGTGAAAAAAATAATATCACTAGATTTCTTAAATTTTTATTTCATTTTTCCACCCTGTCGACTATTATATCTATGAATGAGTTTGATAACGGTGTTTCTTTCGGATATACAGTGGCGGTCAAAAGTTTCCGGTCAGCAAAAATTTTTCAGTTAATTTGTAAATATACCCATATGAAGAGGAATCTCAAAGAGATACTTATACATTTTATTGACATATTAGTTAGGAACTTACTTATAGAAGAACGTGTAAATATCAATAAATTTTATTGACAAAATTAAGTATAAAAGAAAACGCATGTTCTCAAAAGTTTTCGGCCACTTATCATTCTTTAGTTTTTTTTCTGTTTGGTTGTGTTTATGAATGAATCAACGTGTATGGCATAGTTTGAATTCAAATTTCAAAAGTTCAACAATAATTGTTCATAAATGACTGATTAGTTTGTCGCTAAAAAGCCAATTTTCTCGAGATATTGCGGCTAAGTTATCGATCGGTAAAATCGACTGTAAACAATATTTAAAAATTATATAAAGATGGCCATGGCTTTCAGGACTTTCAGAGGTCCGGGAGACTCCAGAAAATTATTATTCCTGAGGACAGAATTATCATGAGAAAAACCATTGATAATCCGCATGAAAATTCCGTTGCAATATACTGCGATTTACGGAATGAAAATATTGCTGAAATAAGTTAGTCTACCGTGTTATGATGCTGACGTGATACAGAACTTTATGGAAGAGTGGGTGTTAAAAAACTTTCAGAGGTAAAAAAAAATACCGACGTACCCTACTTTCATTTTCCAAGGAACACAAAGTCTTATCAAGTGAAAACTGGACAAAAGTTCTATTTTCCCATTAACTGAATTTGAAACTTTTTTGATAGTGATGGCAGACACTGCATACGATGACCTAACAACAAAAGATATGATTCGACCTATGTTATTCCTACAATGAAGCATGTCGGAGGACACGTTATGCCGTGAGGAGTATTTTCTTCAGAAAGTGTCTATCCTTTATTTGAAATCCACAGCCAGATGAATGATACAATGTCTAAGGATATCTTGCAAGACCATTTTCTGCCTTATTAGAGAAAAAAATTTGGTCACAACTACTTTTTGTAACATGATAACGACATAAATAATGTATGCAAGTCTCGATAAGCAATGGTTTTCGCCCAAAAAATTTCGTTTTTGAAATGGTCAGCCCAAACGTCCAACATGAATCCGATAGAAGATCTTTGAAAAAAGTTGGCAAAAGTCTGCGGAACTATAAATATTCCAACTCAGCTGAAATTTCGCCAAAATTGCAAGAAATGTGGAAAACACCTACCATAGACGATCTTAACCGCTGATTGTATGAATGTCACGTTGCTGCGCCGCAGTACTTATTACTAAAGCTAATAAAATAGTAATACGATAAAATAGTATTTGTAAATGTTGTTGATCACTGTAATTTTCCATTACAATACCTCTTTTTTTACAAACTTGTGAAGGTGGCCGGGAACTTTTGAAAACATGCGTTTTCTTTTATACTTAGTTTTGTCAATTAAATTTATTGATATTTACACGTTCTTCTATAAGTAAGTTCCTAACTAATATGTCAATAAAATGTATAAGTATCGCTTTGAGATTCCTATTCATATGGGTATATTTACAAATTAACTGAAAAATTTTTGCTGGCCGGAAATATTTGACCGCCACTGTATGTTTGTTAAGATTGTGCTCCTTGAAGTGAAAAGTGAAACTAACATGTTTTACAGAGCGTGTGCAGCTTGCCTTCTATTTGATGAAACAAACAGAAGCGAGCCGAGTAGGAGGCTCTTATAGATCAATACTGGTTTCTTAATTGAGTGGTGGTTACCATTATTTTCGTGTAGAAATTTAAGAAAATTCCTTAAATTGCTATTTGTATCCCTACCGCGTTGGCAATATAACTATGGATAGATTGAAAATCGGTTGACGTTCAGATTTAGGTTTGTTTACGAAAGTATGCTCATCATGGTGATGGAAAGTAAAACTAAAAAATTCAACAAAGTGTGCATTGCACGCCTTCTATACTAAGCAGTAGGTGGCCGTTATCCGTTTCGGGTGTTCTACGAAACATAATGTACCCCTTGTCGGTGAAAAATAAAACTAAAATATTTTGTAGAAATTGATGGTTAGGATATTTATCACAATTAGTTTCAAGTTAGAATTTGGTTATGGTTAGATAACAGTTATCTTGCGGTTAGGTTGCAATTACGTTACGGTTAATCTTAGGTTATATTTAATTTCCGAATAAGTTATAGTTAGGTTAAGATTAAGCCGTAGTTACCTTATGGTTAGATTACGGATAGGTTAGAATAAAGTGACAGCTAGTTTACATTTATGTTATATTTAAGCTACGCTTAGGTTACGGTTAGGGTTTTGTGTACAAAGTGAACATTACGCATGCTTTGATTTAAAATATAGACTTATGTTTGTACAATTGCTCTGAAGTTGTAATATTATATACTAAACTTTTATGTAATCATCGAATATCGATTTCACTCACGGTACAGTCAGATTTAGCGATATAATTAATTTGAAATTTAAAATATTTCACTTGGTATTTTTATGTGAAAAAAAATAATTAGTTACGTGACTTAAGAGTGATTTTTACGTGTAAATATCAACACTTTAACGAGAAAATCACTCAATCATTGGACACATATTCCCTCCCGCGTTTCTCATTGCTGTCATTTTGTGTATTTTTACAGCTAAATATTGCTTTTTTTTAATCTGATTTTCTACACAGTCAGCGGCCACGTATTTCAGAAAATGTCTTTCCCCATATCTCGAGCTAAAAGGTAAAATCATACGAATTTCAAGTTCGTTTAACATTATTATTACGGACCCGGGCAACGCCGGTCGGGTCAGTTAGTGTATATATATATTACTTGTCGCAAATTTTGAACAAAAAGATTTTATTAAAAAAGTTATGTGCAGTTAAATTTCATTTCATGTCACAAAACCCAGTGAAAATGCTTAGTTAAATATTCAATGACGTTTGCAGAGAATAACTGTCTCACTTAATTCAGAAAAATCAGATATACTTAACCATCTTATATAACCCATGTATTAAGTTGAAATTGATGTTAATCAAATAAAGTGAAAAAAATTCTTAAAAACACCATAAAATAAGATAAATTTCGCAAGACCTTTCGAAAGAATTTAGTCTTTCTTCGTAAGGCGCACATCAGAAAGACTAAGTCTTTTCGTAAGGCATTGCCCAATTTAATTTATTTTATGGTGTTTTAAAGAAGTTTTTTCACTTCGTCTTAAATAAATAAATTTCAATATCCAAATAAATGAAGATCTTTCACATTAAAAATAAAAATAAACGAAATTTTTTAATAACTGTACTGAATATAAAATATTTTTAAATTTAGCTTTAATAATGCACGGTGAATAAAATTTGATTCGCTTTCATATCTCATTACTGCGGTGTCATTATTGTTGTCAATAAAAGATGTTTATTGAATATAAAACTGAAGAAAGAAGCCTTGCATTTTTAATGATACAATTTAGTGTTATTAGACGTTTATGAAAAACCATTTAATATGTTAGGCTATCAACTCGCATTTTAAAATAATAATAATAAACCCATTATTTCTGTTTAAATTTGAAATATTTTCCCTCCTGCTGAAACTAAATAATTTTTTATGTGCATTTCACAGCTCATTAAATAGCGTATTAACTTTTTCTCTTTCATATTTAAATTCGCTCCTAAGCTCTCTTTTTTTAACTAAGCATTTATTTTAATGAAGTACAAATTTGCTTAAATATTTTTATCTTGAAAACAGTACTTAATATGACGAAATAATAAAAAGCATTTTACTATTCGTTAAACAAAATCTTTGTTAGTTGAAATGTTTTGAGGTAATGTTTATAGCTATGAACCAACATTAAAATTTACACATTTTTACAAGAAAAATTTCTTTTTAAACAATTTCCAACGCAGCTGAAAAACGTTTTTGACTTCCGTTTGTTTGTGTGCCATCTGTCTGTCACCTGTCATCCGTCTATCCGCACTTTAACTCACATAAGTATAATCCAAATGCCATGAAATATATAGAAATTATTGTGTATTGCTATAGTATGTTCGGTATTTAAAATAAAGTGTTTATCATCGGCGGTTCATTTACAGGTACACTCAAAATAATTACGTTATATTATGATCCATAGGAGAAAATCTTTTGTTGTGTATTTTAATGATATTATATTACTTCAACATGCTGAAATGTATGTATATGACTGAGGTGAACAATACGGCACCTACTGTAGAATATGGTGTACATAGATTTAATTGTTCATTTAAAAAGACACGCAAAATAATTTCTAGAAAGAAGAAATTTAACAATGACTGATCTTTTGAAGCATATGGACAATAACGCCTGGAATGACGTTTTCAATTATGGTACATCTTTTTAAATTCAACTTATATACATATATATATATATATATATATATATATATATATATATATATATATATTTATTTATTTATATATATATATATATATATATATACTAGGGAGCTCTGTCCCCTAAGTCCGCACTTTAACTCACATAAGTATAATCCAAATGCCATGAAATATATAGAAATTATTGTGTATTGTGTGCCTATCAACCCCCATTCAGAGTTTAAAAACAAGATAATTTGTCTCTTCTTTAACAAAATTTACCAAATTACGGAAAAATGAAAATCAATAGTCACGAACAACCGTAATTTTTTGTAGTCGAATTACCATTAAGTGTTGAATGGAGCCTTTTTCGGTTATCATGGCCGCTGTCGCGACAGCTGGCTGTTGCTCTAGAAATTAATAATTAAAATCAGTTCACATTTCAAAATCAGCTTAACCCCTTGGGGACGAGCGACACGTATATGTGCTCAAATAGGCTTAAGAATCGTTGTTTATCCCCACCAGTAAAATTTTACTGTAAAATATTCCTTATTTAATCGGAGCATTTACTCGATTTAATAAGGAATAAATTTCTGTTTTTAAAAATCAGTGACAAAACATTAAACATTTCTCAAAAGGCCCCCGTCGCGAAGGGGATAAAAAGAATTGTTGTGTTTAACCTTTACGAGGGTGAGATGCTGTCCGATCTTCCATGTAAAGTCTAAAATATCGCTGCCGAAAGTCTTTTATAACGACGCTATAGACAATATGCTTAAATTGGATTCAAAGATTTAAAAACTTTATCTGCTTGGGAATCTTATACTATAATGTGAGCAAAAAGTGTGTGTGTGTGTCCGTGTGTGTGTGTGTGTGTGCGTAAATTTTATCTCAAAAACGGCTCTAACGATTCTTTTAACACGAGAAAACTAATGGGCTAAGCCAAAGGATCGAGATATTTCGATTATAAGAGTCATTTGTGGGTAGGGATTACAATCCCGAGACTAATTTTCGATCCCGGGATTTCGGGATTGTTTAGATTCAATCCCGGAATCCCGGGATTACGAAAATTAGAATTTTTCTAATATCACCAATTTTCACAATAGCTAAATTTCAAAATATTGTAAAAAAAAAATTAAAACAAAAATACAGCCTAACTTATAAGAAATATACAAAATTCAAAATTTATTACTTTAATAATAAAAAGGTATAGGATAAATTACAGCAATTGGAAATTTAAACAAATATGCTGTTGATGTTTGACAGTGTCCCCCCCTCCCACCAAAAAAAGTCTATGTTTTATCTTAGAAATAATTTCTTTCATTTGATGTTAAAAAAGTCTTTGAGTGGGTAAATATATACAATATGGAAAGATAATTATTATCACTAATTAAAATTTGAATTATTCTCATAATCAAATAACTAAAGATTACAAATTTAGGATATCGAAAGCACAAAATTTTCCCCTACATAATGCTTTTTTTTTTTTTTTTTTTTTTTTTTTAATAAAAGTACTTAATAAATAAAATTAACTTAATAAAAGTACTTTAATAAAAAAAGATTTTAGTTTGAATAGCTCAGTGTTTCTTAACTAATTGGCTTTCCTTTGAAAATAAGATCTAAGAAATATCAAAACATCTAAAATATCATCCCTAAGTTGACTTCTAATTTTGTGTGCAATAAATTCTGCTGCATAAAATGCTCGTTCTGCTTTTACACTCGCGGGAGGAATTGTCAGCAAATATTGATAAGCTAATTCTAGATGATGACCGCGTACTCCTCCATTCTCAAAAAGAGACATCTCATTTCTAATTTGTATTGATAAATCCTTTTTTGTGTGTGTGTTTCAGGTTCGACAGTTTGCACGCTTTTTTCTATTTCTTCTTGTAATTTTCCTTATATATTTGGCTATCCGTTTGCCAAATGATTGAGCCCACTGCGTTTCGCAGTGGGCTCAATAAGCGTTATTTCTGTATCTCCAGAATTGCCATTGTGAACATTCTTTAGCCTTCCAATTATTGCATTCACTTGCTTCTTAATAACAGTTTTGTTAGAAAGAGATAACGTACTGCTAGTTTCTGCACTCATGTCATTTCGTTTAGTATTATGCAAATAATTTAAAACACCCATAATTTCATACGTCGTCGTTCTCTATTACGTAGTTTTAGCACATCTGACATTTTGTAAGCAAATTTTGATTTTTTTCCCCGACAATTCGTTTAAAAGAATTTTTCAAGTCTGTGTCTGCGGTTAACAAATTAGAATCCCTGCGACAGGGTGCTTCTACTGTGATTTGTTTCGGTTTGAGGACTTCAACAATTTCGTTTATAAGTAGAAAATCGGAATCGTCAATGCACATCTCATGCTCTAAATCGATTGAAGCTATTTTTCAAGAAATAAAATCATTCAAGCATAGTTACTAGGCTATTCCATCTAGTAGTGAAATCTAAAAGAATGAAAGTTCTTTCTCGTTTTAAGATTTAACATACTTTTGATGAACTTCATTCCTTGTTGCAGATCGTTTAAAATAAGTTATTAATTTTCAAACTTTTTTAATAAGTTCACTGATATATTCATCCGAGTATGAAAAGCCCAGTTCATCATCGAAAATTAAAACAAACCCCGCTTCTAAATTTTCGGAAGACTCAATATCTTCATCTTTTTCTTCTTCTTCTAAGGCTAAATTTTCACTCCCGTAGCATGATTCAGCTACTGTGTTACTGGAGAGAGCTGGCAACTTACCTTCTGTGCAATCTTTACTTGTGGAAGGAAGAGAGGATGTAATAAATTTGTTTAACTTTCGTACCGTGTTTCGTAAATAAATGTGTATGCAATCCCTTGGTCGATCCACATAATGTTTTTAACATTGCGCTACATCTTTTACATTTAGCGCTTTTTGCATCTTTTGACTTTAAATAGTAGTACCATACTGGAAATATATCATCATCTTTCCGATGACCTACGAAATGCTTTTCATTCGACATCTCAGGGCTGCCACAAGTGACTATTTTTATATTCTGTTCTCATCAGTATTTTTTTAATGTAAATTTTGATATACCTTTTTCTTGCAAATGTTGTCAAAGAGTGTATTAAGGTTTTATGATATAAAAGTGGCGCCAGTTAAAATTGGCAGTCCTGACGTCTTTAAGGGTGTTCTTAACTGCTCCGCTCAACAAGCGCAAAACGTTTCGACACATTTACAAACACATTTTTTAACAGAATATATAAAATTGGAATGCCTGACTATGGAAGCGATTTTGAATCGAACTTATTTTTCCATTTTATGATAATTAAATTACCTATCCAGTTCTAAGATATTTCGATGACGTAATCACCCGTTTTTCTCTTGCTTTTCGACCGGTTTTTCCGCTTTCGTCGGGAAATGTGCTCAAAAGTGTCAACTTTGAAGGCTTGTTATGAAAAATCTATTGTGTTTTTAAAAAAACTAAAAATTGAGTGCAATTAGACAGTTTCTGAATAATAACACCTGTTTTTTTCAAGCATTTCCGAACAAAAATAAATTAAAGCATGTGTCACAAAGTTGCCCTTTTTGATTTAAGACCACCCTTAAAGCAAAGTAACTATGAACACACGAAAAGCAAAGAAATTTGAACATAATGACTATCATACAGAATTGCGACGCTTATCAGTAAAATCTATTTCAAAAATAATCTACGAAGTGAAGATAATTTCTAAACACACAACGAAATCGAAATAAACAAATGATTTCATTTTTCCTGACTAATAGCTGTATGTGTTACATCTGTTTGCAAGTCAAAAGATTTCCACTGTAAAAAATTTAGTCGCTTAGAAATATATGTAAAAAAATATTTCAGGTATATATTCTTTTTTAATCATAAATAAACTTCATGAAAATTGATTTTCCTCTCCAAAAGCTAAAATTTATAAATATCATTTTTTATTTCAGCTGAATATTTTTCCACTAAAAAAGCCCAGACAATCCCGTAAATCCCGGGATTTTTTCTGACAAATCCCGGGATTTTCGAGATTAAAAATACACCGGGATCCCGGAATACGGGGATTGTAATGTCTATTTGTGGGTGATGATGGGTCATAATGGGTCATGGTCAAGCTATATCTAAAGAACGGGTGGACCGATTTTAACGAAATTTTGTATGCAACATTTTTTTTTTCTCCACGAGAAAACTATTGAGCTAGGTCACATGTTCGAGAAATTTCGATTAATGGGTCATAAAAGATCTGGGTCAAACTATTAATATTTAAATAACGGCAGGATCGCATTTAACGAAATTTTATGTATAACAGTTTGTTGACACGAAAAAACTAATAGGCTAAGTTACATGTTCGACAGATTTCGATTATGAGGGTCATTTGTGGGTGATGATGGGTCATAATGTGTCAGGGTCAAGCCATATCTAAAGAACGGGTGGATCAATTTTTAAAAAATTTTGTATACAACATTTTTTTTTTTTTTTTTTTTTTTTTGGCACGAGAAAACTATTGGGCTAGGTCACATGTTCGAAAATTTTTTTATTAATGGGTCATGAAGGGTCATTAATGGTCTGGGTCAAGCTATTAATATGTAAAGAACGGTAGGATCGATTTTAACGAAATTTTGTATGTAGTAGTTTTTTGACACGATAAAACTAATGGGCTAAGTCACATGTTCGAGAGATTTCGATTATAAGGGTCATTTGTGGGTTATGATGGGTCATGCTAATTATATCTAGAAAATGGCTCTCACTATTTTGACTATAAATTTGACTATAACACTATAATTGACTATAATTTTGACTGTAAATTTGACTATAAATTTAACTATAGCACTATAATTGACTATAATTTTGACTATAACACTTTGAATTATCACAATATCAATTCACCATTTTGACTATAAATTTGACTATAACACTATAATTGACTATAATTTTGACTATGACACTTTGAATTATCTCGTTTTCGGTCAAGAGAAAACCATTGGGCTAGGACACATACTCACGAAAATTCGATTAGTTTTTCATTTTGGGTTCTAATGGGTCAGGGTCATTCCAATTATATATAACAACGACTGAATCATTTTTACCTAAATTTTGTAATGAAACGTTCTTTGTCATGAGAAGACTATTGGGCTGAGTCGCATGTTAAAAAAATATATTTTAGCGGGTCATTTTGGCTTCATTGCCGAATGTTGTCAACCTAATTTTACCTAAGAAATGGGTTAAACGATTTTGATTCAATTTTATATTCTATTGTTTCTGATTACCTGAAGGCCATTGATCTAAGTCACATGTTTGATTATATTTGATTAGCGGGTCATTTTGAGTAAAACGGATCAGGGTTATATGAATATCCAACAGTCAAAAAGTTGGCGATATTTGACAAAATATTGGCGACATTTGTCCGAAATATCGACTATTGAAATTACGAAAGCCAAAACAGATATTTGACGCAAAATAAAAGAATGTCGCCATATTTCGCTATATCTGGCAAAATATATTATTTTCAGAATGTTCAAAAAAATTTTATACATTCTTAATAGGATTCGAGATGCATGGTCAAACCGATCAGAATCGAGCTAAAAAAGTGATTTGAAAAAATATAACATTTCGTTGTAAATGTTAAAATAATGTAAAATTTATGAACATGTGCATACATACATAGTTTTCTTTTTGATTGATTTAGTAAATAATACTATTATAAATACAATGTATTATAGTAATAATACAGATAAACTGATACAATTAAAATGCTATATGGAGTTGAACACAAAGTTAATTATGACCGAGCTTAGCTCGGTCACTCCTGCTAGTAATATTTTAAACCACGAAATGTAACCTGTATTGAATTTTTTTGCTTATATATTATGTTTAGATCAGGTTTTATATATTGTCAGTAAAACTTTTTAATTATTTTCTCTACTTTAGTGCCCCGTCTTGCCTGTATTCATTTTATTTATTTTTTTATCAAGCTATTTACGAATTTTTTTCTAAGAAGTATCAAATAGTAATTTGAACATTTGAACAGAAAATTTCGAAAACATTTGGCGTAGGCAACCTGCATTTATAGAGTTTTGAGACCAGTTTTTAGAGACCAGTTTTGAGATAAAGTCAGGATATATTTTTTTAAAAAGGGTACTTAAGTATTAACGCCACCGTAGCTACAGATTTGGCGGTTTTTATGTACCGCCAATCTACATCTAAAATTTTGCGACAAATCATAAAATAAAACGCTTTATTTAAAACAAAGAGCTCCACCAGTGGCCGCGAGGTTCTGACCTCCAAACTGGTAGACGTTAGGTGCTGGTTTCTAACCCAATTACGACCGTCGGCCTAACCATTCGGAGTTTTCCGTAGTTTTCTTCTAACCTTGTTACGGTTTAGGTTCCCTTAGAAAGACCCCCCACGGAGGGCATTCCACCTCTTAGGGCGTATATCCCACCGTGTAGATAATTGGCCGACATAAATACAAACAAACATTAAAACAAAGCAGTCAATCGGATTTCGGTGGAAAATGAACCAATATAGAGTTTAACATAGATTCAAAAACAGTCTCTATTTTCATTCACCTAATGCTGTCGCCAAATGAATTGTGATAAATAAAATGGCAAATAGTGCCTCGATGTCTTCCTTTATCTCTTGTTCCTCCATTTAGCACTGCCCCACATTCTCTCAAAATTTTTTGAATAAACTCCCGTATCACCGCTCCTGAAAAAACAAAAACTGCATCTTATTCTGTTTCTGGCAAATCCCGAATACTCATTTTCGTAGCACTTAAAAATGGCGTCAAAAATCAGCAAACAAGGCAATAAGGAATCCAAAAGATAACTGCGTGCGCGTACGAATAACAAGATTGCTGTTTATTGGCGCTTTGGCGCAGCTTCTGCTGCGGTGGCGTTAATACATAAGTACCTAAAAAGTTGTCAAAGGAAGCATTTCGAGAAAAATTTCCCAAATCGATCATGAAGGGGGGGGGGGGAGTATAAAGTTCCGGAGAATTTGTAGTTCTAGTCCATGATAAAGAAAGAGTTTTTACGGAAGTGGAGATATTTTGTCACATATTAAAAAGTAAAAATATTACAGAAATTGAAAATACTTTTCAAAGAATATTGTAATGATATTTTCAATATTTTTAACTTAAATCAGAATTAAAAGAGAGGTTTCTTAAAGTAACAATGTCTAATTGATATATCACCGTCTAATTTTGATTGATTTTTTGAAATCATAAAATGAACGAATGTTTCCTTATTCCTTTATTTCGCTTATTTATGCATTCATTTTTTTAATCTAAAAATCTTGAATATATGCACACACACACACACATATATATATAGATATAGTGTTGACTAATCATAAGACTATGTAAAACTAGATTTACCCTTATCTATTTATTTATTTTTTTTGAGTACATTTATTTATTTACGTTATTTGATACACTTGTACATTCATTTATAGTAAAAAAAATATTTGTAAATTTGTACAAAAAAGAATTCCATGACAAAGAGTTCTTAAATATTTTTTTTCCTTAAACTACTTTACTTTTTTTTTTTTTTTTTTATGAATATTGTAATTTTTTTTTTTTTTTTTTTTTAATTATCAGTCAAACTAGGAATGTGATAACAACTTTAGTTGATAATATATATATTTTTTTTTTCCAAGGACTTACTATTGATAATTACCGTTTAAACGCCAATGTTTCCAAATGGGAACATTACATTATTTGTAATACAAAACATACATTTTCAAACATAATAAGAATGCCCTTATTTTTCCTATAAAATATCAGGTTGATTTAAACTTTTGTAAAATATATATATATATATATTTATGCTGAAGCATTTATCTCAGGTATAAGGTAAATGTAAATTCATTAATTTGCATAAAAATATATTATTTGCTTTTATCGTTTTCTCTATATTACTTACATTTGACCGCTAAGAATCTAATTGTTTTTGGAATTCGAGAAAATACTCAAGAACAATATACAATAGCATATAGCGGAAAATAATATGCTATATATGCATTAGGTTGTCAATCAATAATCATGTTCCAAAATGCGAACACTGAAATGAAAACAGCCAAAATAATAATAATAATAATAATAATAATAATAATAATAATAATAATAATAATAATAATAATAATAATAATAATAATAATAACTGCAGAAATATTTATTTTTGTTATTTTCTAAATTTGTGTACATAAATTGAAATATTTAAAGCTGTAATATCAGAAAAACGAAATTATAATTATATTGCGATATTAAAATTGCGATATTGTAAACGGTTAAAGGCTCTAATAATATAAGTAAACGAAACAAATGTCTCAAAGTTATAGTTAACTTAAAACTTATAAATAAATTCCATTTAACTTAAAATTCCTTATTTTTGTGATGTGGTTTCTTCATTTAAATGTGAAACTTAGGATATCATAATTGAAACGTAATACATGAGTTTTAAAGAAAAGTTTGATTTTGAGTAAGTCGAACTCTTTTTAGTTTTGTATTATGAGCGACGTTCCTCAGCATTGTATTAATAATAATAATCAATTTTTTCTTTGTTATCATCATTTTAATAAAAAACATGTTCTTAATTTTGAAGTATTTATTTTCATATTTATTTTATTTATTTATTTATTTATTCATGTATTTATTTATTTTTATTCTATAAAATTTCTTTCGAAGAAACAAAAATACTTAAATTAAAAAAATACATATAAAAACACATTTAAAAGAATACTAAATATTAAAGAATTTACTAGTTTATATAATCAATAAAACATTTTTTTAAATAATTAATAAGAATTTTTTTACATAGGCTGGAATGTTATTTATTAATATTAAGGCTTTATTTTTATATGAAACAATGAAACAATTGAAATTTCTAAAAATAGGCTATAAAATGTCATACTAAAATTAAAAATAAAACCCAAAGCACAATTCACAGTATTTTTTTTTTTTAAACAATTTATTTTTTAACTAATTTAATCAATTTAACTGAATGTGATATAAATTTTCTATTTATAATTGAAAATCGATCTTTTTGCTGGCCTATTTAGTATACTTTATTACAAATAGATGGCAGCACCTCAATCTTTTTATTATTAGATAGTCTGTATTTGAAAGGCATTCAATAGATGGCAGCACTAAACTTTTATCAACAAAGGCAAAACTAACGAAATTCAGGAGCGTTTTTCATACATTTTTTAGCTCTGGTCAGATTTGAATTGAAATTCGGTTTCTCAGCACATTTTACTATGATACAAAAGAAAAAAAAATTAAGGAAGTTAAGAGGAATGTACTCTTCTTATTCAATTTGTCAACAATAATGAAAAAGAAACAACGATAAAAATAAAGCAACAAAATGTACTATAATTTTAGATGAAAAAACAGCAATTAAATCATTTTAAGTGTGTTATCAACTGCTTCGCTCACCATGAGCAAAACGTTTTGACACATTTACAAAGTCATTTTTAACAGAAAGATATAAAATTGGAAGGCCTGACTATGGAAGTAATTTCGAATCGAATTTAGTGTTCCATTTTATGATCATCAAATTACCTATCCAGCTCTAAGCTATTTCGATCACGTGATCACTCGTTTTGCTCCTGCTTTTCGAGCGTTTTTTCTGCTTTCGTCGGGAGATGTGCACAAAAACGTCAACTTTGAAGGCTTGTTATAAAAGATCCATTGTGTTTTTTTTTTTTTTTTTTTTTTTTAACCATTTGAAAAATTGTTGTTGTTTTCGGGAGAATGGACCCGATGATGTTACCACTTTTGAATGATGTTACCACTTTTGAATGATGTTACCACTTTTGAATTTAAATTAAATTCTTTATTTTTAGAAGAATTTTTATTTGAATTTAAATTAAATTCTTTACTTTTAGAAGAATTTTTATTTGAATAGTAAATTAAAATGGTTAAAATCATTGTAATAAAGGAGAAAACTAACAAATTTAAAAATGGGTAGACGGAAATTAACAGATACGGAAAAAGCCGAAGCCAAAGAAATGAATGAACGTGAATATCGCATTCAATGATATTAAACACAGTCAACATGTATAAGTTGCTTATTAGTTTGGCGATTCGTATCATTTGGCGAAATTGGTCGACGGGATAACTGAGTAATACTGTATTTGGTTTGGCGCAAAAACGTCTTTCAATGCAGAAAATGATAAAATCAAAAGATTATTGAGCCGCTGAAAACCAATTACGTGTTGAAAGGCGATCACGAAAAAGGAAGCAATTTAATGCCGAACCGATTAATTGTAAAACATCATGTCGCCAGGGCGACCAATCCACTAGCCATGGCGTTTTACTATCGGTCGGTTCTAACCAGGAAAATTTGAGTGCCAATAGTGATTCTAACAAGCCGGAAAATGTTATAGCTATTACTCTTGATTTTCCACCACCTAAAAAGAAAACTAAAAAGCAATCGGCTTGGGAAAAACTGGGAAAAAACTTTTTTGATTCGATGTCTGATGGACCCATTCACAGATGCATGTGCTGCGATCGATTTTGGTTTAAAACCTCCATCACCAAAATTCTGCTCTGTAAAATCAAACAATATATGCCAAAGTCTTACAAGTATAACAGTATATGCCAAAGCTGTATTTTAATAATGATTACTTTTGCACCAACAATGTTAAATAGTTTGAAATGTTTCTTTCGTCGCCAACTTTTATGCTTGGCGACAATAGAGTGATATAACTTAAACGAACCGTACCTTCAAATTGCAGCATGTATAAAGTCATTTATAGCAGTGGCACGGATAATACACAATAAAACAACTGGTATTTAGCTTAAAATGATAGATGAATGTATCGAGTGAAACATTTTTCAAATGGTTGGGGTAATTTCTTAAATTACAATTATTTTTTTTTTTTTTTTTTTTTTTTTTTAAACAGAAAATTGAGTGCAATTAGACAGTTTCTGAACAACAACACCTGCTATTTTCATGTATTTCCGAACAAAAATAAATTATAGCATATGTCACAAAGTTACGCTTTTTGATTTAAGAACACACTTAAGGGAATTAAATCAATTATTTCTTTTTCGTTTGTTATAAGTAAGCACTCAGATGATACTTCAAAATTTAGAAAAAAAAAAAGAAAATATTTTTACTGATGTTTAATTTTGATCCAACTAATATTAAATATTCTTCTTCTTGGGACTGTAGTTGAAATTGTTTTTATTTATGGCTGGTAACAGAAAAGCTCTTTTTCACACAAAGTACCGCCGGTAAATAAAGGGTTAATTTCTAAATACAACATCGGCATCAGAATATTGGAATGATAAATTTCGTTTTATTAAGCTTGCCAACAAAATATTTTGCTTATTTTAGAACAAATTTGTTTGTAAATTCTGATGTCATTGTCCCATTTCAGCCTTTTAGGAATAGCAGCAATTTATTTCTGAAATAGCTAAAAGAATATTTTCCCCTATTCTAGGATATAACCTTTTAAATTACATATAATTAGCTATATGCGAATGATTGAGCTATAAAAGCGAAAAAGATATAAAATGATCTTATTTCAAAACTCTGTGCGTTAGAAATATGTAATTTTTTCCGATAAAATTTCCCAAATATGTAATTTGAAAAGTTACATTATTTATAAAATAGTCACTCTCATTGAGAATTCGAATCAATGATTGCACATTAAAATTATTATTAATTGTGTGCTATAAAAATTAAAACAAAATAATCGCATTTTATTTCTTTGTATTTTTATTCACGAAAAATAAAATTAAAGGCTCATTTTTAATTTTGCACCACGTGTAATTAATTTATGATTAATTCGTAAATAAAGAACTGTGAATAATATTGAGATAAAAGTATTTCTTCAATAAAATCAGAATAACATTAATAGCATTTAGTTTTCTCATTCATGTATTTACATACATCAATTCGAAGACATCACTAAACGAAAAAAAGTGATATTCAAAGATATTTGGAGATATTGGCCAACATTGCCAAATATCAAAAAATGAAATTTACGAATACCATTCAAAAAGGAGTCACTTTTACGTAGAATACATTAAATTTTGATATAGGCTCATAATACCCTGTTCGCACTAGAAACATAAGATATTTTAGATCGCTGTGATTGAAGCGGTACCCTCCCGGAATTGGATGCCTGTTCACATTGAAAAACCTACCTAAGATATCTCAGCGAATGTCACTGTATCTATGATCTGAACAAATGTAACGTATGCGCATGCGCTTAAAATAAAGACAGCCGCAACAGCCAATAGAGCACGCGTATGTGATGTCACGCTTCAGCTGCTCGCTTGTTTGGGTGGCAAAAGTGATTCCTTTCCTACTGTAATTATTACAGACTTCTCGTATAAGTATCTTTACTTTGAGATATTTACAAACTTTATTAGAGCTATTAGTGCACTTTTTTTGTAGTGTGCTGTGGCAAAACACACGAGTGGGGCAGAATTATTATTTTTTGGGTGGGGGAGAAAGGAGACATTTATTGTTATTAGATATCAACGAATACTCTTTTCTTTGTAATTTTGAATTTTATATAGACAGTGGTGTAATCTTAAAAATTAGGGAGGATATGCGCTCTAAGCAGAGGATATACGCTCACGACAGAGGGTATACCCTGGAGTGGATATACTATAGCTTTCTTGAGAAACAGAGGGTATATGGTGTCCCTTTAAAAAAATGCAGAAAGTATAACGGCGTATACCCTCCGCTAAATCCCTGTATATGGGGGATATGGGAAGAAAGGGAAACAGAAATTTCAGTAATGGGATTATTTATATTACTAATTACTTTTTTATTGTCGTTACAGAACAACAAACAGAGCAATAGATTTTTTTTTAACATAGAAGGAAAAAAAATTTAGAGATTTTATTTTTAAAACCTAATAAATCACAATTTATGCTTCTAACCCTTTCCTACTCGCATGCAAATATGGGTATGAGAGAGGAAGGAGGAAGCATAAATGATTTTATGTTAAGGATAATTTAGATTATTTTTCATGTATTAATGACCAACGAGCCTGGCATTCATTCTTTTAATAAATATTTTTTTTTATTAATGTTTTTAAAATAAATATTTTTAAATATTTGACAACCAGGAAGCTTGGTGGGGGGGAGCAAAGAAAGGAGGGGATGAGAATTCCAGGAATAGAGTACAAGTTATATGATTAATTATTTTTGCGACTACACAACAATAAATTGAAAATATTTTTTATGTAAAATAAAGTTTAAAAAAAAGTAAACTCCTTTGTATTCCAGAAGGGCTACAGGAGAAAGCGTAAGTTTAGAATGTTAGGAAGTGATTTTAATCATCATTTATTTTATTCTTATTAGTGAGCAACAAATATTTCAGTTTTCGTTTCAAATAAAAAAAAAAATTAAAGTTTGTTGAAGAGGGCGGGGGGGGGAGCAATGGGGAAGAAAATTTTTCGGAATAAAGTGCATGATAAAAAAATCAATATATTTGTATTGATATTTTTTATTGTTTTTTGTCACTGAAAAGAGAAAAAACAGTAAAAAATATTTTTTTCACAAAAAAAAAAAAAAAAAAAAAAAATTAAAAATATTTTAAACTTATTTGCATGCTGGGAAGGGGGGGGGGAACTAAGGATGGAAGCGTACATATTTAGGATAAGCTGGAGATAATCTAGATTATTATTTATTTATTGAGATAAGTCAGAAATAAATGCTGCAAATTTTATTTAAATAAAATAAAGAGTTTTAAAAATATGAATCTGTATATGATGAAAGTGGGGGGCTAAAGACGGAAAATGTAATTTTTGACGGAAGGAGCTTAATTTGCTTCATGCATTATTGATTTATTATCAGTAGAAAGCCACAAACGGAACAGAATTTTTAAACTATAGAGATCAACAATAAATGTTTAAATTATTTTTATGTATCGGGGGGGGGGGGAGGGGCAGAAGGAGGAGTGGAACATTAGAAAAAAATTAAGCATAGTCAGACAAGACTATATTTTTCCAAAAATAATCGTTATTGGATGAAAAAGGCATTACATCGGGAAGATTGCTATGGATTTAAAAGACGACAAACAAGGAACGGCGAAGTTTCTGTCACCCAAACAGGGAAAATGACAGTTTACTTGCAACCGTGCCCATGCTGTATCAGTAAAAGAGAAGCTTTATAGCCAACGAGAGTGAGTGGTTGTTCCCGTATCTACCCGGAGCAAGTTGAAAATCTGTGAGAAAGCCTGAGATATCCAGGCCTGAGATATCTTAACTATCCATAGTGTGAACAGAGTATAGCCGTTTAACCCTTTGCGGCACGGGCAAATTCCATTAAAAAATGAGAAATTATCAACTGACACCAGAATTTAGAAACAATTTTTTGAGAAATTTAGAATCCCTTAATTTAAGCTTTCACTGTAATAGCAAAATTTTACTAAAATATTATTGGTGCCGTTTGCAAGTTTGGAATAAAAATTAGGTATCACAGACTGGGCACAGTGCCGGAAAGGATTAAAACCTGACCAATACAGTTCCATAAGCGACCCTTTTCTGTGTTTTAAAGCCCGGCCTGCATCAAACAATTGTAGATCCTTCTTTAACGTAAAATGGCACGAAAACTTCTTTAAATATTTTTTTTTTTCGTAAAATATGATCCTATTAATTACGGTTTATCACAAAGAATTTAATTTCTACCAAAACGCTTCTGGTCTCAAAGGAATATAACACCCTTGATATTGGCCTGGATCTCTATGTTACTTGGGATACTCGTAGGTACACTGTAAAAAATCATGTAACGTTAATCCATAAAACTTTTTGTAGCCTTGCTGCTTCCATTTATTGGAGAATATATAATATTGGAGATGTCACTTTATTATATCAATTTAAATTATATCATCATATAAGTTAAATTATTCCATAAAATTCGAGACATCATGTTGCCAACAATTTAATGAAGTAACGCTACGTATTTTTTTGCAGTGTAAGTAGCAATAATCTTTTCTCAATGTAGAAAAATTACTAATTGGAAATAATGTTTTACAGACATGTATTTATAAAATCGACCTCTTTAAAAAAAAAAAAAAAAAAAAAAAAAAAAGATGTATTTGTTTGTTGATCATTTATTTCTTTCTGCAAATGGTAAAATTTCGTCCGTCCATCCGTCCGTCTGTCTGTTCGTTTGTACGCATGTAAAAACGTAAAAACTTTTCAATCGAATGGAGTAAATTTAATATATGAGGAGCCCAGAAGCCAAGGGGTATAAGTGACAAAATTGAAAAAAATGAGTTAAGTGCACAGGCTATATGGAAGTATGTCTATTTATTTATAGGTAAAGAGTTAATAGTGATTTTTTCATTATGTACTGAGTTATAGGGGTCCGTCACTTAACCTCTTTCCCAAAACTGTGAAACGATTGGAGGCCAAGGGGTATAAGTGCAGTTGTGTCCGTTAACGTCTATTATAACAAAAGCACGACCAACGACATACATACAAAGCCATTTGCTTTTTTTATGCATTAAATATATGCATTTTAACTGTTATCAAGTAAGAAAAATCATGCGTTAAACATGGATTATGAAACACTTTCGAACACTCCCTGAAATCTTTAAAAATTTTTGCTATTGAGGGTAATAAAGTGTTACAGTCCATTGCCAAATATGTATTCTGGTACTTTTTAATAGCCCTATGTTTTATTTGTCGGTTGATATATACTGTATAATGGGAAAAATTAGTTTAGCAAGAAAACGCATAACAGTTTGAAATTTCTCTTTCAGCAGTTTATATTAATAAATGGAAGCACACTTGTATACTTTTGTTCATCCTGTAGTTTATCTTGAACCTTTATTATACGCCAGTATTTAGCTGAAATTTACTTCAAATTAAACACACTTAAGACTACTGAAATCACATTTCCAGAAATTATCATTCATCGATGACCATGTATAAAAATTTGTGTGTGATCCGGTATATCATTTTACCTATATTTTACAAGCATTTCTTAGTAAACTGAATGCAGTTCAGCATAGAAATACAAGACTTATTTAAAAGAAATCTTTAAGTAAAGTACGCTCATAGTCTGTAACCTTTACGAATATTTTTGTGTAGCCCTGTATATGAACTATAGCATTTATACATATCATATAACGTGTATACATTTAGTGAAACTTAAAAACGCATATCATAATGAAAATAGCATTTTGTTCATCCATCAATCATCATCGATAATTATACATACAGTAATTCGGATAGAAATTCGGTCCTATTTGAAATCTTTTTTTGTGTCCCTGTAAATACTGTGTACTTTGTATTATGTACGAAATAATTTATATTAAGCCTCAGCGATATACATTAATTTTATTATACATGAAAATTATAATATAATTAAAACAAGTCGCAAACAATTCCCTCTTTATTATTAGGTAATGTAAATCTTTGTATGGTCCTGTAAATAATTAATAACTATTCTTTTCACCTCAGATTTTATAGAATGTCTATTTTAGTGCAATTCATAAATGCATATAAATTTTAAGATGTGACAAGGTGTAACATATTTCAAATTCATTTAAAACGATTTTTCCCATAACCCGTAATGTAACGGAAAATTTTTTATTGTCCCTGTAAATAAACTAATCATGTTAGAAATATGTGCAATAAGTTGTACAGAGTCATTGCAAGAGTCATTTGCAATAAGTTCGTGTTGAAGTAAACATGAATAATTCCCAAAAAATTCAGGGCAATCCGAATATATTTACGAAAGTTAGGACAGACGGACGGACAAACCAAAATCATATTCACTTTTCAACTTTGTTGGTAAGTGTTAAAAAATATGAAATTCCAATGTTTCTAAACTTATAATAAAAATTTAAAACTTATATTAGAACAAAAGTTTTTCATTTCATTCATTATATCAACATTGTTCATAAATTTTTCGTAAATTCATTTTTTTATTTCATATTTTTTCCTTTTTTAGAATTTATATTAAAACAAAATTTTGTCCTTTGATTTATTTGTATCAACATTAATCTTAATTTTTTCATAAATACAATTTTTTATTTAAAAATTTTTCATTTCTTGTGTTCATTCGGCACTTGTACCCTTTAGTTTTCAAGCAGTTTTCATTACTGCTTGGAAGCCAAGGGGTATAAGTGCCGAATGATGATAAATATTGCTTAGTTATAAATTAAAAAAATATCCTATTCCACCTTTTTTTAAACAGTTATTGAAACAAGAGTTCAAGGATCATTAAGAAATAAGAAAAATTTTCATATCTCAATTCATTCAATTACAGTCGATGTGTAACTTTGAACTCAATTTACTCGAAATCTAAATTTTGTCACTTGTACCCCTTGGTTTCTGGGCTCCTCATATATATTCGTTGCAGAATTTTGTCGAGTCATTTTAAATTTAGAAAATCGAATCGAAACTAAAAAATATATCAATAAAGTTTTATTCATTTTATTAAATCTTTTCAAACATAAATTCAAGAACATCCCATGATAGCTAATGACTGTAGGTTGCTATCATGATTATGTCTTTTAACACGTTTGCTGTCGCTCACGTGAAGATGTGATGATAGCTAATGCCGCACTGTAGAAGTGGGTTTTTCCCAGAAGTCGATAAACTTTTTATAACAAAGAATCGGTGAACATTTTCCCGCGCCAGCGCGTGACTTGCTATTGAGACATCACGCGCTGGCGCATGAGTGGCCCCTTAACGTTGACGCCATATCACGTGTTTTTTTTTTTTTTTTTTTTTTTTTTTTTTTTTTTTTTTTTTTTTTTAAGCTTCCGATGTTATTTTTTTCAGACAAGTTAAAAAAGTGTCGTGTCAAAAATTGAGGCCCACTTTTTCATAATCTGGCCGTTAAAACGAGACATTCATACAATCTATATATTTAAAAGACCTGGCTGTTTTTTTAGTCATCAGGCCTGAATTTTCTACGCAACCGATTTTGATAATTATTTTTTTAAATGAAAGCTATTTATTTGTAGTTGTGTCCATTTTAGCTATTTTTTTAATTTATTTCCATTTTTATATTTTATTTTTAATTTTAATTTTAAATGCTTTTTACGATATTTCTTCAAAATGGTGGCAACTCAGTTTAGCTTTTCTCTCGATAATAAAAATTTATTTTCCATTATCACTTTTCACCAGTCAGAAACTTTATTTCATCAGTCATAAAAATTAGTACTATTTAATGAATACAATATCTAATACAATATTGCTGGTAATAAGTATCTTGATACCTGTGATAGAAAAGGAAAAGAGCTTTTGTTCTTTTCTATCACAGATGTCAAGATACTTATTAATGGAAATATTGTATTAGATATCGTATACATTAAATACTAATTTTTTCCTAAAAGTGAGTTAATAAAAAATGTCAATTTGTGGCGAATCCCTTATCCTTCAGCCGTTTTTAGAGAGCAATATAAAAACAGCTTACTTATAATAATAATATCTTTTTGAATTTTCAAGATTTTTAATTGCATTTTTTTATAAGTTATTCCATAGAATTCACTATTAAATGATGTAAAAGAATCGTTTTTATCGTTCGCGCATGCGCAGATAAAAATTATTTCATAAAACTACTCATATTTCATAAAATATTTAATATATTTATATTACAATTGCGCTATATTTTTTTCTAATAGATTTTGCCAATATTTCCGAAATATGCGTTAAATTTGGTCAAAAACCCTGCATGATATAAATAAAAAACGTACCAGAATTTTTTAATTAAAAAAAATCACTCTTTCTTCATGAATATACATGCTATTCTTACAAAAACCAGTGTACATGTTGTGCAATATCCACATATTTGTATTCTGCAGCGATAAATCATTTTGTGCATTTTCATGTACAGGGTGATCCCAAATATTTCTGTTATTCTTTAATTTTTTATCGCCGTCCTAATTGCCCTGCTTATCAAATGAATGTTGATAAATATGAGGGCAGACATAATCGTCATAATCCTGAAGTTTCAGAAGAATCCGACAAGTACATTTTTAAATATTTGACAAAATGTCAAATATTGAAAGTTTCCAAATACTTATTGGTAGATAGTGTATATCAATATACGCTCACTAAAATAGGCTAATCATTTGCGAATCTACAGCAATAGCTTTTTTAACACGAAAAGGTATTAAATAAAAGTAAAGTAAAGTAAAGTAAAGTGGTATAGCCTCTTCAGACCCCATCGTTTATTTACATATATTTTTTACCTTCAGTTATGGATTTATATTTAAAAACTAATAACTAAGAAAGACTACAAAATCTTAGCCGGCTTGTTCTATAGGCGGAAGTAGATTTCGTAAAGTGCTTGTTTCAACAATTAAAAATGGAATATAATTATAGAAAATCGAGTCAAACAATTTAATTTGTCCGCTGTTGAAGAAACTTTAATTTCATTTTACTGTAAGAGCCCGTTTTATCAGAATCATCTTAATTTAAATTTAGCTCAAATTCTCATTTTGACAGCATTTTTTGAAATATATTCTGACTTTATGAAAAAATTGACCAATACGACACATTATATAGTTTCTAAATAAGAGAAACTGCCAACTGAATGCGTTTAAAAGCAAAATTGAATTTAAAAATGAGTCAGAAAATATGTAATTTGTTATTTGAATACAACCTCAATTCTTCAATTCCGTTCGCTTCGGAAATTTCTGTTCAAATGCCCACTTTAACAGTATTTTTTAAAGACATTCTGTCTTTTTCAAAAAACCTGACCAATACAGCACATTATACGGTTCCTAAATAAGATAATCTAACCACTGGATGCGTTTGAGAGCAAAAATGGATTTGAAAATATGTCAGAAAATAAGCAATTTGTTATTTGAATACTTTCTCAATTTTTTTATCACTATTGCTTCGGTAAATTATGTTCAAAATGTCTATTTTGACAGCATTTTTGAAATATATTCTGTTTTTATCAGAAAACTGGCCAATACGTCACATTATATAGTTGCCAAATAAGAAAAACTGTCATTTGGATGCGTTTATATTCAAAAATGAATTCAAAAATGAGTCAGAATATAAGCAGTTTGGATTTGAGATTTTTTCTCCAACTCCTATTTTTGTTTAATTTATTTTTGCCATAAGTATTTTTCCTATAAAAAACTTGCCTGCGTAAAAATAGTAGATATTATTGAGAAGATGTAAAATAAATTTAATCGGATTCAATATCTTAAGAATTGACGAAGTTATGATTTTTTTTCGTTTTCAACACCTTTTTATTTGTTTTTGTTTTCGTTTTTATTTATTTACTTTTTATTTTTTTATTTATTTATTTCGCAGTAAGAATTGCTCCATAGAGTTTACTATTAAATTGTGTAAACAAATCTTTGTTATCTTACTCGCAAGCACAGATAAACATTATTTCGCATAATTGCTCATTTTTCATAAAATATTATATATATATATATATACATATATTTTAATTACATTATATTGTTACTACTGTACTTTTCTAAATTTTCTGAAATTGGTGTTAACTGTAGTTGAAAACTCCGCATGATATACTAAGCTAAAAGATCTATACTACGCTAATCTTGCAAGAATTTTTTGAACTTTTTATAAAAATTCCTATATTTGAATTAATATACATGCTATTCTTACATAAATCATCAAACATGTTGCACAGTATCCACAAATTTGTATTCTACAGCAATAGATCAGTTCGTGCATTTTAATATACAAGAAGATCCTAAATATTATTCATTTCATTTGATTTTTTGTCGCCCCGTCCCCCCTAATTGTCTTCCTTATCAAATGGACGTTGAAAAATATAAGGTGAAACATTAAATTACTAGGACTTCCCTCAGAGGGATTAGTCTGAGCGATGTTGCTGAGAATACATATTTAATAACTTGCGACAAGTAAAGAAAATGAGATGTTACCTTTAATTGGTCATTCATTGTGATAAAATATGATGAAAATAAGCATATTGAATCATAGAATTACAAAATCTTATATATAAAGTTGCATATACTATTTTTATAAAAGGGAGAGCAAACCATACATGGATATAAAATTGGAAATATGCAAAATGTTAAAAGTAATACAGAAAATAAAACACCAAATTTTCCTACATTGGAAATATAACTTTTTGAAACGATGTCATGAGCATAAACAGAAGCTCCGCACCGATTTGAGAAACTATAAATAACATAAACTATTATGTTTGAAGAGAATGGAGTGTATTTTATATGGTGTGAGATCCGTCTGAATAGTTTATATTGTTGAACATCTGTTTTCCATGGATGTCATGAGGTTGTCGATAAGAATTAAGGAATCCTTTTTTAAGAATTTGTCCTAAACGAGCACTTACATCTTATAAGTTACTGTGATGCCAAAGTTCTAGTTTCTAACCCCAACAGTATCCTAGAAATTGCAATATTCTCAATAAATTGGGTTTAAAACTTTTTCTAGAAAAAAAAATGTTTAATTTGTGAATTTAAATTGTCGAATGTTTTAGAAATCGTTCATAACGAGAATATTTTATCTTAAAAGTTGCCACAAAAAAAAAAAAAAAATTAGTCATATCAACATTAAAGAATTCTCAATTTTAGAACTTTTTTTTCTCGTGCATTGATGGTGATTATTGTTCCTACGCAAAATATAGTATATTTTGCAGCAAACATGGTTACCAACATTTTTTGCCCACATTATTTTTTAAATCGGCTAGGTACTCTTAATGATAACGAAAAACACACAAACGTTATTGCTTTATAGCATAGAAATATAGAATCAAAAGCTATTTATCTTCTATTATATACATAAATTATCTAATTAGTCCTAGCAGATGCATTTTTAAATATACATAGATCAATATAATGCTTCATTTTCTTTTCTTAGTATTTCTTAATATTCATTTTTCATTTATTTGTATTATTCTGTAAAAAACTCACTTTCTTAAGCCCGAATTACGTCAATTTTTTTATAAAAGCGCCAAAGTCCATATAACAGCGAAGTATTGTGAAGAGTATTAAATACAAGGTAGTAAGACACTTAGCCAAGCGCAGATAATAAATCGCCAAATATTGTTCTTTTCGCCCTCTCTCGAAATAAATTTTTTCCGTACATTTAAAAAACACGATTTTGAGTCATCTTATTTAAAATTCAAATAAATAAATAAGAGGAAGCAATAATAGCATAAGTCAAAACATTTTATTTCAGCATCAAGGAATTGTATTGTAGTTACACATGTGGAAAAAAGCTGCTTTTGGCCGAAAAACGTAGTCTCCACTAAATTTGAATCCGATTAAAAAAAGTACCGCGATTAATTAAAATGTTATAGGCAGAGCTGCCAAGTCTCCCGCATTTTGGATACCGGTATTTTAATACAGAAAATGTTTTATTTAATTGGAACATTTTGCAGATTTAAAAAATAACTTTTCCTACAAGAAAATTCTGCTATGCAATAAGCGGGGGCTTGGCATCTCTGTATAGGAATATTTCGTAATCTACTTTTTAACCTTAAAAAAAGCAACGACCATTTTCGGGTACAAAAAGTATTGCTAATTGTTCCATTTTGCATACAAGGTACCGATTGTAATATTGATACATCTATGGTGACGAATTTCTAATAATTTTTCAAATCCCATTTATTTCATTAAAAATATAAATCTTTTATTCATTTAGTTTAAAGTAAATGGTTTTTAACTAATTTCATAATACTTTTGAAATATCACTTTTCATTGGCCATTTTTTAAAGCATTTAGAAAATGGTGTTGTTTTCAGTCAAATATAGACTTTGGTCTGTCCGCATTTTATTTTATTATTATTATTATTTATAAATGGTGGAGAAATATTAATACTTAATCCATAACGTACATAATATATTACTCTGTTATTACATAAGTCACCTTTTTATCATCATAAAAATTATGTTTTTACTGATTTTTATTAACTCAATAGGAAAAATTTTGTGCTTTGAACAATAGATGTCCGCATTTCATTTATTTATTTATTTTAACAAAATTCTTTGCATTTAAAAGAATTTTTATTTAAATAGGAAATCCAAATGTCGCTGTTAATAAAGAAGAAAGTTACAAAAAAAAAAGTTACGAAACGAGTAGAACCATACTACCAAATATGGAAAAACGACGAATCCAAAAACGACGTCGTATGAAATATCATCTTTTAAAAGCAAAAAAACGAGGTCTGATTATCGAACCTACTGATTACGAAATGAGCATTACATTAAAAAAAATTAAATAAAATAAAAATACTGCAAATATTGATTTTTTTCTTTCGTGCAGTTTTGGCTCCGAAAGGTGCGCTATGTTGCAAAAAGATATAAGCGGCTATGAAAACACACTTGGTAAACGTTCATGCTCAGTTTTACAAATAAATATGGCACATATATGCCCTATACACACCAAGATACCTAATTGGTGCCAAAATGGCGTTCAGTTGCCTCACATGGTTATCATATAAATGTTATAATAAATTGTTTGTTCTAAAAATATTATCATTTATTTATTGTTATTTCTTTTTTTTAATAACAGAAAATGTTTCGTTTATTCCTTTTTTTTATTTTGAAATAAATAAATAACGTGTTATTATAGCATGCTATATGTATGAGGTAATCAGAACGATGTTTTCGCCTAATTGGCATAAAAAATCTCTCCAAACCCGGTGCTTATAGCTCTAGTATATTACCTCAAGAATTTTATTTATGTATACTATAATTGTTTTTACATGCCACTTACTTCTTCTTGTATATAAAAATAGGTAAGTGGCTCCATTATGCAGTATAAATTGTATAAATATTTAAAAAATAACCTCCGTTGCCCCTTTTTGGATCGAATAAAAAAAAAAAAAAAAAAAAATAAAAATCACTTTATGATTGTTTAAGTACGCGTATTGTGTTTAATATCATTGAATGCGATATTCACGTTCATTCATTTCTTTGGCTTCGGCTTTTTCCGTATCTGTTAATTTCCGTCTACCCATTTTTAAATTTGTTAGTTTTCTCCTTTATTACAATGATTTTAACCATTTTAATTTACTATTCAAATAAAAATTCTTCTAAAAGTAAAGAATTTAATTTAAATTCAAATAAAAATTCTTCTAAAAATAAAGAATTTAATTTAAATTCAAAAGTGGTAACATCATTCAAAAGTGGTAACATCATTCAAAAGTGGTAACATCATCGGGTCCATTCTCCCGAAAACAACAACCATTTTTCAAATGGTTAAAAAAAATCAATGTCTAATTCCAGTATTGCTCCCAGGTATGCATACATATTCCAAATTCCAAAGTTGTATGCCAACAGGAAATGGATGAAAAATGGGAAAAGATGTCACATATGCACCAGGGTACATAGTTGGCGTCAAAATGGCATTATTTTACCTGATATGATAACCCGGCTTTATTTATTTATTATTTGTTTATTTACTTATAAAATGTTTATTTACTTTCATTTCCTTTTTAAATTTATATAAAATATTTGTTTTTATAGTTATTAATTATTATTATTATTTTATTTACTGTAAGTTCTTTTTGATAATAGAAAATAGTTTAAAAATGTGTATGTAAGCGTTATTTGAAAACGCAGTTTTCACCAAATGGGATTTGAAGAAAAATGCGCCAAGTCTGATGCGCGTGTGGCATCCGTGCCGAAAAATTAGTGACCAGAATTGACTTCCACACACAAACAAAATATAAGTTAAAAGAAAACATGCAATAAAAATAAATATAAAGGGAAAATGATGTCATAAAAGAAACTTTTTATTTAAAAACGTAATTGTTTCTAATTTTCACACGCAAAATATATAAAATATTCTTTTAGCTATCGAAAAATGCTATTAAGTTTTTATGACATTTTTTTAATATAAAAAAATAACAGTTTTATTTTCCTGCATGATTAAATTTTAAAATGTTTTATTGCATTCAATATTTCTGAGTGCGTAAATGATTACTATTTACTCCATGTACTGATTCGGTTATCTACGAAAATATCCAGCTTGTGAAAATCACGCACACCAAATTTCTGTGACGTATGCAAATAAATTGTGCTTTTTTATCAGTTTTTTTAATATAACTTTTAAACTATTTGGAATTAATTTTTAAAAGTAGGTGCATTCACCAGATTACCTTCATAGGCACCTATTGGTACAAACAGAACCAAAATCCGACAAGTACTTTTTGAGATTTGCTTGACGAAAGAATTTTTTTTACTTTTAATATCGTTACGTATCTCTGAGTATAAAGACTTCGCTTCGCTCAGACAATAAAAACATTCTTTAATCCTGAAGTTCCATAAGCGTCCGAGAAATATACTTTTAAATATTCGATAAATTGTCTAAAATTGAATGTGTCCAGTCATTAATAGCCATATCGTATATGCATACAGTCGAACCCCGTTGCAGCGCACCCGGTATATAACGAATTCACGGATATAACGAACGAAAATTTTTGTCCCGCCGTTCTTCTAAGGTATTTAATTCTAATTTATCCTTTTATAGCGAATCCCGAAATCTTAAAAATCGGTTATAACGAGCAGATTTTTTTTTAATCAGCCACTTTTTTTTTTTTTTTTTTTTTTTTTTTTAACGCAATTGTGAAAAAAGGTCTTCGGCTCTAATTTCATAAGAAAATGTATGCCGGACAGTGACAAGTAAGCTAAAATGAAATTAAAATGAAACATACGAAAATAGAAGCTTCTATATTTGATTCTGAATGATGCAGAGGGCGCATAAAGGACAAAATACCACCATATCCGATATTGCAGCAGTTATTCGTGTAATTAATTAAAAAAAGTTCTGCACAAATATTGGAGTCATTTGATTTAGTGGACAAAAAAGTCGTAACATGTTTTCGAAACTGGCATCACATCTTCAGAAGATTACTCATTATTTTTGTATCAAAATATCTGAGCAACAATTAAAAGTGAAATGAATTTATTTTCATGCGTCTTCATTTCAGTTAAATTAATAATTATTGTGTCAGTGTAATGCAATCGATTTCAGCCAATTCATTCATTATCTCATTAATAACCCGTTAATGGTAATTCATTAATAATCACTTTTAACAGATTTTATTATTTTTAATACATTCTTATTGATACACATAGCAATTAATGAGTTATATATTTTATAAACTCTAACATTTTTCTTAATGGTTCGGATACAGTGAACCATCGGATGTAGCGAACAAAACCTTTGTTTTCTTGAAGTTCATTATAACGGGATTCGACTGTATTAAAATTCCAAAAGAAAATATCACTATTTTGAGACGGTCATTTTTTACGCGGTCATTCATTTTATTTTCAAGGTCCGGTGCCAAGTCACGACCCGACATTTGGGAAACATTGGTAAAATTAATTAACCAACATTTTGGTTTACATTTTACGTGTATAGCGTATTAATCAGAAACAAATTGCCAAAGCGAGTCATATTTATAATACGAAATAGTGGAGAGAGAAACAAAGATAAGAAAAAGTGATTTCTCAACGACTGCATATATTTTCCACTAAATTTGGACGCCCGACAGCTGACAAGTAGTTATCTAGCGAAAAAATCCCCAGAAAAAAATATTGCTTTTCTCCTAAAATCTGTAAAAACATCTTATCAACGATACTGGGAAACCCCAAACGCACTTTAGACCAGATATAACTCTCTTAAGTACCGTAGTACGAAACTTGTTAGCATTTACTACCTGTTTCGCAATTGCTTGTTATCAGTTTAATGATAATATTAAAAACGCATAGATACATGGAAAACTTGTAAACGTCCGTGTGGGTATGTGATTGAAATAATTCCAATGAAGATGATGGTAGTCCAAAATTTAAGGCATTCCTCGGGTAAAGCCCAGAGATTTAAGCCAAATATTACAACTGTTTCAGTCGCAATAAACCAGATGTAACTCTCTTAAATTAATTAACTCTCTTAAACTCTCTTGCTAACGAAATTTGTTAGCATTTACTACCTGTTTCGTAATTGCTTGTTATCAATTTAATGATAATATTAAAAAGGCATAGATACATGGAGGGTCATTCCATGAGGTTTTGTAACGTGAGTTACCAAGATTATAACTGCAAAATTGTTGTCCACCGTTATTTTCAAAAAGTTTTCTTGGCTTTATTCAATTAATGAGTAATCCTCGATAAAATAAGTGTAATTTTTCTAAACGAAAATATTGGTAGAAAAAATCGTAGCTGGTAACTCACGTTACAGGCATGCATGGAATTACCCTAGAGAACTTGAAGAAGGTCTATGTGGGTATCTGATTGAAATGATTCCAGTGAAGACGATTATAGTCCAAAATTTAAGGTATTCCTCGAATTAAGCCCAGAAATTTAAGCCAACTATTACAACTGTTTCAGTCGCAATAAACCAGATATAACTCTCTTAAATACCGTAGTATGGAATTTGTTAGCATTTACTACCTGTTTCGGAATTGCTTGTTATCAGTTTAATGATAATATTAAAAATGCATAGATATACGGGGAACTTGTAAACGTCGTGTGGCTATGTGAATGAAATTATTCCAATGAAGACAATGATAGTCAGAATTAAAGGTATTCCTCAGGTTAAGCCACAATATTTAAGCCAAATATTTTGACTGTTTCAGTGCATTCGTAATTATATAAATACGTATATCCTATAATCATCATACGGACCGTCTGTCTGTCCGCATATAACAGCACAAAAGTTACTCAACTAAACGGTTTCAAATTCAATCTATACAGGGTGTATCTAAACTACTGGGCAAAACTTTAAGGGGTGATAGTGCACATAAGACAAATAATATTAAATGGGAAACTAAGGGTCCCAAACGTCTTCCAAAGGAGATAGGCGCGATCAAAGTTTAGGGTCCAAAATTTGAAATGATTATAAAAAACGGAACAATTGGTCGATTCGTTTGCGGTTTTCACGAAAACTATTCTTTATGTCAGAATTGTCTTGAAAATAAATTATAAAGATAAATTTTTAAAAATGCCTATAGAGGGCGCTTTAGACTTTGGAGTAACAAACAACTATTTTTTACCGTTTTTTTTTTTTTTTTTTTTTTTTTTTTTTTTGCATCTTATAAATTTTTTTTAGAAGTTTAGACATAAACTTAAATTTTGAGCTCAAAATCTGTGGTTAAGTACCGCAAACTGAACTGTGTTCAATGGGAGTGGGTAGGTTGAAATTTCAAATGATTATAAAAAACAGAAAAATTGGTCAATTGATTTGAAATTATCCCTAAAGTTATTCTTTATGTCAGTACTGTCTTAAAAATAAATTATACAGATAAATTTAAAAAAATGTCGATAGAGGGCGTTTTAGACTGCGGAGTAACGTACAACTATTTTTTATCATTATTTTTTGCATCTCATTAAATTTTTTTGAAGCTTAGACATAAACTCTAATTTTGTGCTGAAAATCTGAATCGTTGAGAGTGGTTAAGTAGCGCTAACTGAACTGTGTTCAATGGGGGTGGGAAGGTTCAAATTTCAAATGATTATACAAAATGGAAAAATTGGTCGATTCGTTTGCGGTTTTCTCTAAAACCATTCTTTATGTCAGTATTTCCTTGAAAAAAAAAATTTAAAAAAAATTTCAAAAAATTCCGTTAGAGGGCGCCTTAAACTTTAGAGTAACCAACAACAATTTTTAACTGTTATTTTTTGTATCTAATTAAATGCTTTCAAAAGCTTAGACTTAAATTTTGAGCTCAAGTTCTGAATCGTTGGGATGGGTTAAGAAGCGCAAACTGAACTGTGTTCAGGAGTTGAAATGTTACCGAGTCCACCCTACGAGCACAGTTCAATTTTTCGCTACTTAATTACTCACGATTCATATCTTGAGCTCAAAATTTAGTCTAAGCTTTTAAAACATTTATTTAGATTATAAAAAAAAAACACCGGTAGCACTCCGGGAGTGTCGGCAGAAGTGAAAACTTCAATATTAACGTTGTGTTTAATTATAAGTACAAAAGTACTATCATTTATGAGGTAGAATACAATGTTTATTTATTGCGCTATCGTACACAAATATGACAATTTATATGTTATTATTTATAATATTATATCGTTATTTATATATTACATTAAATTTTATCTCTCAGAAAAATCAACTTCCATCCATAATTTCGACGACTTTTTCACCATCGTTATTACCAGAATCATCATCGCAAATTTCTAAAACTGATACAATCGGTTTATGATAGCTAAAGTAAGAAACAAACAGTTTTGATTCGAACCTATTTAAGTGTCTAATAAAGACCGCATCAATAGTAGTTTTTTATTTCGTTGTGCTAAAATTGCGATCATTTGACATAGTTAAACCAAATTCATTATTTAAAAATTCAATTAATGATTGATTTTTATCGTCTGCAAAGTTTATATTGAAATCTCCACTCAAAATCATTGGCAATTTATCAAAGCTTTTTCCAATTTTTTTTGAAGCAATGCAGATGCGTCATGAGAATAAATAAATAAATTTTCGTACAAGAAGTCTCGTATAACACACAAAGACTTATTTGGAGAGATGTAAACAGCAACCATAATAATGAACTGATTATCACCAGAGTGGCAACGACTTATACAAATATCACCAACATCAGAAACGGTAGCATTAAACATGCTATTGTATTTCACATGCACATCCATATAATTTGTGCAATAATGAATTGAGTTCTTATTTTGATATATAGCTACTCCTCCCGCTGGACGACAATTTCTTCTGAAACTCGCAAAAAAGTTAAAAGTCGGAATCTCAATTATTTCATCGTTACCCATATGAGTTTCTGATAAAATTAGCACATTCATTTTTTTAACAAGAGCGTCAATTGCTAGATCATCTACATGCGCACGTAAGCTTTGACAGTTGAATGAAAAAATAGACAATCTATTATTCTTAGAAATAAAATCTAGAAGTGTTTTGGTGATAGTTTGCAAAGGATTTTCACGTAATCGTTTTAATTCAATTGATAAATCTTGTCGATGAGTTGTTGACCTCTTTTGATTTTTTGTTGCGTCTGACTCTTCCACCTGTGCGTTTCCTACTCTGCCATGATGAAATTTCCAGCTCGTCCTTGCGTTTTCTTCAGTGACTAAAAACAAACCTTCTATACTAGTTACTCTTGATAACGCAACGTACACCAATTCTCTTGAATGAGAACGATTGTATTCATAAACAATAGCATCGAAAGTACCTCCTTGGGATTTGTGAATTGTCATTGCCACAGCCGAAATCAGCGGAAAATGTTTTCTTTTTGCCACTATAGTTTTATTTTTGTTGAGTGGTATTGACGATGTTTGTAAAGAAATTGGAACAGCGTCTTTGTCGATTTCCAAGCGTGCAATGTCGCTTCTAAATTTTGCTACACGTTTTTGACCAACGGATTTTGAAAATTTGAACCAAAGTCTTGTGATTTCATCATATTTATCATATTCTATGAGTAGTAATTTCCCTACAGTGCCATTAGATAAACCATCAGCTACATCTATGTTTATATTTATCATATAGGGTCGGTTAGGAACTAGAACTAGTTCATAAGGTAATCCACCAGTCTCGTCCGGTTTCATCTTATGTAACTTCTGTCTTACAAAATTTTCTTGCTCTGCATTATGACAACCAATGAAAACATCCGATGCCAATGAAACAATTTTATTTTCAAAACTGTTCAAAACTGTACTGTTGTATTCGTTAACCTTATTATTTGTAAACATAAGTCTAGTTCCTTCCGGACATTCTGCTTGTGCGTGTTCTTTAGTTACAAATCTGGATTCTATCATATTTAATTCTTCTTCTGTTAGAATGGAACCATCACCGATTTTTGTCAAAATGGCAGAAAAGAGTCTATTTTCTTGGCGCATTACCTTCTTGAGTTCGAATTGATGAAATTTACGCCAAATTGATTCACCAGTAATTTTTTTTTAATTTGCTTGAAGATCGGTGTGGCTTTTACAGGGGGTAATTGGCGCAAATCTCCGATAAGGATCACGTCCAATCCACCAAAAGCTTTTGTAAACAAGCCAGTGATTTGCTTCAAACGTTCATTAATTTGTTCTAATAATTCTGCTGAAACCATGCTTACTTCGTCAATGATAATAACCTTAATGAACTCAAATAGCGCTCTGTACTGATGAGCTTTTTCGATGTTGACTGGCAACAGCCTTGAGAGTGATATACTTAAAGCATTATGTACCGTTGTTCCACCTATGGCTGTAGCAGCTTTTCCAGTTGAAGCACATGCAATGTATGCGTTGAAAATTCCATCCGTGTCAGAAAATCTATTATAAATCTCCATGAGTGCTTTTATTACAAACGTTTTACCACTACCAGCTGGCCCAGTCAAATATATCAACAACGGTTTTTGCATTGGCTCATCGTTGGATATTAAATGATGCATAGTGTGAAACAAAATTTCTCGCTGTTCCTCGTTTGCTTTGCGCATAAGCCCATAAAATTCTGGATAAGGTAAGATATTATCTTTCTTTCTAGCAATTGATCCGAGCTTATCAAACAACGCAAGTCGTAAATCATCATTTAAATCTGCGTTTGGATTGTTATATAATTCAGCGAATGGGTTTTCATTAGGAATTCTACCAACGACGTCGTTTATCTCCTCTTCATCATCAGAAACAGATTCGCGACATAACTTCCTGCAGATTTGCAATGTTTTTTCAATATCAAGATTCGATTCGAACTCTTTTCTTCGATCTAGAATAAGTGCCTCATTTTCTTCGTATAACTGAAGATATAGCGATTCTGCAAGAATTTCTGATTCTTCATGACGGAACGAAAGGTGCAAAAGTAACCATTTCTCTCCGATACTCATTGTAGTCTGTACCCATATCATAATTGCGATATCGTATAACTTTTGGTTCTTCCCTGAGTACATAGTTACCCTCTTTATTTTTATAGTATTTCGCAACAAATTGAGCAAGAGAAATACCTGCTAAATCTTCAGGTCTCTTCTCATACTTGTCGAACCAATTTTCCTTCTATATGTCGATCGAATCATCTTCTAATTCACTTAATTCTTTCATTGTCTTCTTTATTCTATGCCTTTCGACTGGCCAAATGGTTGGTATATAAGTAATAACGGTTGAACTCTTTGACATTGGTTCTCTCAATAGATACCATGCAGCCTCTTGACTCGACATCTCAGTGTGGTTCAAAAGATTAATGCTAATATTTTTAGTCATGTCAAATAAATTAAACTCAGGATGTTCATCCATTATTGCAATTATTTGTCTTTGTAAATTGCTAACACCTCTGTTAGTTTTGTTAACATATTCGACAACGTAAGCTGCACAAGAATATTCTTCAGTTATAAATTGGAAATCAGTGTTGGATCTGACGACGTTGAATATGAAGGGATTGAATGGATTATTCCACTTTTCACATGGTTCACGTTGAGGAAAAACTCGCGGTCTATTAATTCCTGCTCGAATAATGTTGACATATTCTTCATCTGAAGCAATGTTATTTTCATCGTAGAAAGATTGAAAACCACTGTATTCATATTTTTCCAAGTTTTTTCGGATTGAACTATATTTAGCCTTGTACTGCTGGAAACCATTTTCTGTATCTGGCATAGGCGTCAGAATCATGGTTTTCTTAACCGGCATAAACGGAGCTTCAAATCTACATTTTTGTTCTCGTCTCGATGCTATACCTTTATAGCAAGTAAAGGTATGCTTGTGAGTTTGTAATCGGATATCACCAGAAGCCTCGGCAGCAGATACTGATATCAAAAAATCGATAAGATCGATAGCTTTATTATAATCTTTGTTAAGAGCGTCTTCTGGGGCATTATCAAGCCAAGCTAAAATATGCGTGTGCGGACTACCTCGATGTTGAAATTCAATTCTTTTAAAGTAATGCAAAATCCTGTATTTTTTGAAAAGACTGTGCCTTTTTGATTGTAATATTTTTAAAATAATTCCGACTAATTTATTGAAGTATATAGCACATGTTACGGCATCTTCATTAATAAGAGTGCTTTTTTCAATAAAATGCAAATTTGCAGCCTCTTCAACCGATATATTCGCATTATTTTTCAAATTATGTAACAATTGTAATAATTTAGGCCATCCAATTTCATTAGCGCTTATAGTAAAGAAAACAGTTGGCTTGCCGTATTGACGAATCATAGCAAAAAGATCTCTTTTCCTTTCTGCCCAATAGTATGCTGAATTCGGAATAGATCGAAGGAATGCCAAATTAGTTTCAATGCAGCCGTGAATATAATCGTCAGATTGTATTTGCTCTTTACTTATTGCAATATCTTGGCCGACATGCTTGAATGCAATATGAAGAGAGTCCCTAATTCTAATTCTCATTATTTTCATAGCCATGTACAATAAGTGTTGAGGGGTTACTCCACGTCTATCAGATCTCCTTAATTCACTCGTAGCCATCATGAAGGGTGTGAGCGCATTCTTAAATTCTCTGAACTGCCCCAAGTATATTTGTGGAAAAGATAATTCTTCAGCATGTTCGTCAAATAACAAACTCTTTGGAGCATTACCTAAAAATGAAAGCAAAAGTAAATAATATATATTCTGTATCTTCTTGTTCAATAAATTAAAGAAACATGAAGACAAAATAAAAATCTACCTTCGCCTGGAGCGATTCTCAGGTACATATCGTCGTTCCACATCAATGTTTGCTGCTGTGCGATTAAACTTTCCTCGATGGGTATTTGTTCTAAAATATCATTGTCGCCATCTTCATCAAATATGATTTCATCTTCAACGTCATAACTTTTATCGTTCAAAAAACCATCATCAACTAAAACACCGTAGGACTTGTAAAGAGGAGTATCTTTCAAATATCGTAACCACACTTTTATTTTTCTCTTGGTCACTATACCATACACGTAGCTAGATTTGTGAATTTTTTTCCTTTTAATTTGAACTGTTATTGCATGATCATCATCCACTTGTCTTGGTAACTGATGTATCATTGTGTTGACTTAAATTGGAACATTTATCGCCTGCCCGTATATTCCATATCGACCGTGAACATGCCGAAGCCTTCGAATTTGCATAAATGGAATCCTTGGAGATATAAATCTTTCGGTTATCAAGTCCAAAGGAAAGTATTTAAGACAGTCTGGAAGTGGTGGATATTTAAATCCATTGTAAACTGATAGTGGTGGGATACGTTCCTTTTGAATGGCTGTAAAGCAAGTCGAACATATTTTTATTTTCAGTATAGCAATGTTTGAGAGCAATGTTCTTATAAATTCAATTTTTGGAGTTGCGTCGGTATTCTGCAAATATTTCAAATCTTTCTTAAACCACAGTCGGTCACAAATGTCACAAGCATAACCAAAGTCATTTTCAACAAAATCATTTTCAAATTGTCGATGAGCAGAAGAATTCTGTT
This sequence comes from Maratus speculifer, assembly GCA_964019185.1. NCBI lineage: Eukaryota > Metazoa > Arthropoda > Arachnida > Araneae > Salticidae > Maratus > Maratus speculifer. The sequence continues at coordinate 100,020,069 of OZ025296.1, read as the reverse complement.
GATAAGCAGAATATGTTTGAAGATGTATACTAAGTGGAGATGATTCAACAACTTGAGAACGAAAATGCCTATGACGCACTCTATCTTCGATAGAATCGTTGTTAGGATATCTTGATAGACTTGAAGGTACATCTCTCGACACTACATCTCCAATTTGAGAACTACCGATAACTGGTGGAACATATGGCACACCTTCAGTAGACAAACCTGCAATTTGTGAGGTATGAATGACTGGCTGTCTATCCAGCACATCTTTGGCGGATGGGCCTGTTTGTAAATTTGATGTTCTTTTTTTATCTCGATATCGCTTAGAATATTCTTTGTTTTTCAGCTTTTGATTTCTTTCATCTTCTTTGTTCTTTTTATCATTAGAGAAGTAAGGCGTAAAGTGCAGCTCACGAAGATCAAGATGAATCCAATTATCTGTATTATTTGCTACAAAATGACAGAAAATAGTATCTTCATTTTTTGAAATTACGTTGAAATAGTGATAATGCACACAAATATTTTGATTGTAAATTTTTGCAAACAAGTATAAACAATCCAAATCTCCATACTCATTGTTACTTGAGAGTATGTTATATACTTCCTGTGGATTGTGGCAAGAGTTTAAATAAGGTGAATGACGTAATTGTCTTCTTAAATCACAAGTCGAAATTTGAAGTTGCAGAACACGAATGAGTGAGTGGAAAAGACAATTACCATCACCTGGAATATCTGTAGTTCTGTGTAGAATGACTTCAGGGGTAATGCATTCGTGACTCTCTTCATATATACGAAGTTGTTGGGTGAGAAAGTGATTTTGTTCGAGCTGTTCATTTTCTAAATTTTGAGAAGCCCTGCACTGCACAACATTCTCTTGGTCTTGACTACTGTCCAATTTCTTTTTTTTTCTGCGAAAAAACAAAGAAATCGTAAAATAAAATAAAATAATAATAAAATATGAATCATATATTTATATTATAATATTTAAAATATGAAATTTAATTACATTTGCAAATCATCCAATTTCTTTTGGAACAATTCTTCTACATTTTTCTTTAAACCTTTTGTATGTTGATAATATACCCTTTGATTCTCACGATGTCTTTTTCTTTTTCCTGCTTCTTTTATTTCCTTCGAATCTTTTTGCTCCAAATTTTTTTTACGCTTACGAAATGCCCTTTGGTATTCTCGATTTCGTTCTTTTTTTCTTTCTCTGAAAAATGGAGATTATTTATTATTATCTTATTTCATTTATTTTTATTCGAAATTATTTTTTTTGGTAAACCTACACCGCAAATGGGCTTATTGTGGTGTCATGAAAATGTAGGTTAATGCTATAAAGTATAAACATATTACAAATATTACATCTATTATGTGTAAATACAGACTCGATCGAAACCTAATCTTATTATTAAAATTGCATTTATTACTATTATTATTATTCGTTTTTTTACGTTTTATAAGGGACCGTTCAAGTATTACGTGAGCACTAAAGGGGTAGGAGGGGAGTCCAGAGTCTGCTTATTTTTTCTGACAAGGGGGAGGGGGAAGACACGACAATTCTTACGTAAGCATTAAACAACGAAGCAACTGCAGTTCAAATTCAACAAGCAAACAAGAACCGGAAACCTGCAATACCCCAGGCCACTGTTCCAGTGAAAACCTTATAACAGACAATGTTGAAACATGGGTTCAAGGATTCTGGACATCAGATTAAAATATGAACACCAAATTGAACTCCAACATTTGTATGACAAAAAGTTTAGTTATGATGCCTAAGTAAGTTAAGACTTCTTGTATATCTTGTTTTATTGTTCAAAGTGATAAATAACAATATATTTAAACCATTTTGTATTCTGTGGTTTGTTTAATGCAATTAGCAACAATATATTAAAATGATTTTATATATTTTGATATCATAATCCCTATATGCCTATATAAATTTGTAGGATTAATAATGTAATTGATTGGTAACTTTTTATAAGTCAAGAAGTATTGATGTATAAACTGTCATAAAATCTTACGTAAGCAAAGGGGGGGGGTCTAGCATTTGCTTATATTTTCTTACAAGGGGGGGAGGGGGTACGAAATGACGAAAAATATGCTTACGTAATACTTGAACGGTCCCTAATGCTCAGCTTATAGCTGGTTTTCTTGACGGCAGTTACGGGCTAAAGCCAAGTAAGAGTTTTTCATCTAGTATATTTATAAAGTACTCACTCATTTTCTTTCACTACTTCATCATCACTTTTTTCATTAACAGATGCACTTTGTTCAATTTCCATAATTTAAACAAGTCACATATACGAATACACAACAGTCAAGCCATCAGCTGTCACCATCCTTGGATACGCGTGGCACGCTGTACATAAACACACACGGATATTCGCGCAAGCGCCCTGTGCCGCCTAAACGGAGCAGCACACTCAGGCACGGTAGAAAGAGTGGGAGATACTAGTTCCTCTCCCTTCCCCTCGATCTTACGCTTTTTCGATCAGCATCACGTGACCCTGACGCGAGTTTGGAAGTTTTTACCCATACAAAAAGCGCTCAACGCCGCTAAAGAAGTTTTCACTTAAAAAAAAAAAAAAAAAAAAAAAAAAAAAAACGATTAAAAATAGTTGTTGATTACTCTAAAGTTTAAGGCGCCCTCAAACGGATTTTTTTTTAATTTATCTTTAAAATTTATTTTCAAGAAAATACTGACATAAAGAATGGTTTTAGAGAAAACCGCAAACGAATCGACCAATCTTTCCGTTTTTTATAATCATTTGAAATTTGAACTTCCCCACCCTCATTGAACAAAGTTCAGTTTGCGCTACTTAACCACACTCAACGATTCAAATATTCAGCCCAAAATTTAAGTTTATGTCTAAGCTTCTAAAAAATTCTAATGAGATGCAAAAAATAACGGTAAAAAATAGTTGTACGTTACTCCAAAGTCTAAAGCGCCCTCTATCGACATATTTTGAAATTGATCTGTATCATTTGTTTTCAAGACAATACTGACATAAAGAATAATTTTAGTGAAAACCGCAAATCATTTGACCGATTTTTCTGTTTTTTTGTAATCATTTGAAATTTGAACCTACCAACTCCCATTGAACACATTTCAGTTTGCGCTACTTAACCACAGATTTTGAGCTCAAAATTTAAGTTTATGTCTAAACTTCTAAAAAATTTAATGAGATGCAAAAAATAACGGTAAAAAATAGTTGTTCGCTACTCCAAAGTCTAAAGCGCCCTCTATTGGCATTTTTTTAAATTAATCTTTATAATTTATTTTCAAGACAATACTGACATCAAGAATAGTTTTCGTGAAAACCGCAAACGAATCGACCAATTTTTCCGTTTTTTATAATCATTTCAAATTTTGGACCCTAAACTTTGATGGCGCCTATCTCCTTCGGAAGACGTTTGGGACCCTTAGTTTCCCATTTAATATTATTTGTCTTGATGTGTACTATCACCCCTTAAAGTTTTGCCTATTAGTTTACTCTGTATAATCATTGCAGAGTTTTGTCGAATTATTTCAAATTTTATGAAAATTAAATCATAATTGAAAAATATTTTAATTATAATTTTTTCCATTCTGTTAAATACTATCTTACGTGATTAATTCAATGCTATTCTATGCGAGGTAATGATTCTATGCTATTATGGTGATTACGTTGTCTTTAAGGGACTTCGGGGCACATTTTAAAATAATTTTTATTTATTGAATTAAAACTTTATGGTTATGGTTAAACTTTTTATGGTTAACCATATTATTTTAAACAAAATCACACGATACAATTTCTCATATTTTTTTTAATTTAAAATTTAAAATTTATTAAAAAGTGGGATAAATTAAAATCGTTAAAACTAAAAATATTTTTCAGAGAATTAATTTTTTTTACATTTAAATAAATAGAAATATCTAAATTTTAATTTTGTTTCAGCATTTTTTTAAATATTAATTTTTTTAAAAATGAAAAGCAATTAAATTTAAAATTTAAAAAGAATGATGTGACTTTTATTAAGAAAATCATATTTTCAATAGTGAATATTTATTTCAAATATGCTGAATGAAAATTAAAGTAAGACAATTCAAAAAGACATGTTCCAAGTTTCAAGAATTTTTCTTCAACGGTTCTTGATATATAATAATTTAAGTCGGAGAAATTGTGAAAAAACACATCGTGAAGAAAAACATATTTTTAAAAGTAATTTTTTCTTCATATTTGCTGAATGAAAATTTAAGTAAGACAATAAAGACATGTTCCAAATTTCAAGATTTTTTCTTCAATGGTTCTTGATATATAATAATTTAAATAGGAGAAATTGTGAAAAAGCAGATCGTAAAGAAAAGCATATTTTCAAAAGCAAACATTTTTTTTTCAAATTTGCTGAATGAAAATTTAAGTAATACAATTGAAGAAGACATGTTCCAAGTTTCAAGAATTTATCTTCAACGGTTCTCAATACATAAAAATTTAAGTAGGGAAAATTGTGAAAAAACACGTGAAGTAAAACTTATTTTCACAAGAAGTCACCCGTAAGGCATGGTAACGCCACTGAGACGTTGTTGTGAAGTCACACTATAACTTTGTGACCATCGATTGTCGATGTAAAACCACTGTGACTAAAACGTGAAGTCGTTATGGCCCTTTTAGAGCTCTTTTGTGACGTCACATTGTCCACTTTGTGAAGTCACGGTGTGACAAATTTGTGAAAAATGTGTCATTTGTGACTACTTTGACATTGACATCGCGACGAAACTGTGACAAAAGCAACGTTGTGACAAAAGTGTTTTTTTAAGTAAATAGCATGTTTTGAAGAATTTTTGTTATTTTCTAAAGATTTTTAAGAAAGTCACATCTCAGTCACAATGTAACGTCACTGAGTGGTGACATTTGATCGCAGATGTGATGTGACCACAGTGACTTACAGTGACGTCATTGTGACCATGCATGCTATGAGGGCAATTTCGTAACAATCATTGCTTCAAAGCTAAATTTTTAAAACAAACCAAAACGAAAAAAAAATATATCCTCATCTAATTAAGACAGAAACATGAATTATACGTCAATTTAAACAACAACAAAAAAATAATAATAATGCGTTTTTATAAAGAAAATTTGAAGATTTTTGTGTTCCGGATTCACTTAAGATAGAGCCATATTATTTCCGCTTCACTTAATTTATTAAATAATCATAAGAAAAGTCGTAATAACTTTGTATAAGAGTGCAATAACTATTGCACAAAGATCTGAGTATTTATAAAATTAGTTATTGTACGAATAATATACAATTTCCCAGTTGCTATTGTTTACTTAAGACTATAAAGTTATCACCCGGAGTAGTTTTATTTTAATTGTTTATTTTCGGGCAATCGTTGAAAATCTAGTTATGATTGTTTTCATGTTACAGAAATGAGAATTCTCCATCCCTTTGCTTAAATTTTGATTCAGGAAATCCAAAAAAAAAAAATATATATATATTTACTTTTGAAAATATTTTTTTTTTTTTTTTAAAGTTACAAATTTTTATTTTAAATATTTTTTTAATTAATATTTCTTAAAATACTGAATCGAAATTAAAGCTTATATATTTATGTTTATTTAAATGAAATAAATTTGAAATTCTAAAAACATTATTTCGAATTACAACGATTTTAAATTATCCCGTTTTTAATTAAGAAATTTTAATTTTCTTAGAAAACTATGAAAAATTTTATCATGTGATTTTATTTATAAATAATAAGGTTAAGGTTAATAATAAGGTTTCTTTTAAAATGTGTTCCAGACCTCTTTAAGGATGTGCGACACAAAAATCTTCAAGTTTTATAAACGAAAAAAAATGTACATTGATAATTGCTTTTTTTCTGCTTAAAGTGACCTTTAAATCATGTTTCTATCTTAATTAGAACGGCAAATATTAATTTTTACGTTTTAAATTGTTTTCAAATTCTAATTTTTAAGTAATGTATGCTATGGAAACATTTTCATGTAAAAATGCGTTTTTCTTAATGATAGATTTTTTTCATAATTTTTCCTATTTGAATCAAGAACCGTTAAAGATGTATAGTTCAGACTTATCATATGTCATTTTCTTTTTTTTTCTTTATTGTAATTCAGCAAATTTGAAAAAATATTTATTTTTAATGGTATGATTTTTTTTTTTTTTTTTTTTTTTTTTTTTTTTTTTTTTTTACAGTTACATAATGTTTTTTTTTTTCAAATTTTTAATTTAAATATTTCACATTTTTATTCAAATTAATATTTTTAAAAATATTGAATGAAAATTAAAGTTTATATATTTCTATTTATGTAAATGAAAAAAATAAAATTCTACAAATAATAATTTGAGTTATAACGATTTTAATTTATCTCACCTTTGTAATATATTTTAAATTAATTCTTTTAAAGTAAGAATTTTTATCATGCGATTTTGTTTACAAGAAACATGGTTATCAATTAAAAAAATTCAAAATTTAAACTCAATAAATAAAAATTATTTCAAAATATGGGTCGGACCACCTTAAACTATCAAATGAACATGAACAGGGTTTTCACTGTCGTTCGCCATTGCGCCAAATTGCAACTAAATTCTGCATTTGGTGAATAAACAAGCGATTAGTGTGATGTAGAATCACATATAGTTTTCTTAAATTTTACATTTTTCTAAATTACAGTTAAAGCTAATCTTTAATTAAATATCTAGTTTATCTTAATGTTTTATTTCGATCCCACAATAACTTTCCGTTCAAAAGAAAAGAAAGAAAAACATCTAGCATCTGCTTTATTACTGATAAACGGCTGTCAGATAAAGAGAATTCATTAAGATGCGTATTTCACCCTTGCTGGAAACAAATAAAAAAAGAACAAAGATATGCTTTGTTTGCGGTCAGTAAAATCGCTTTTCTCTCTGCTTAATTGTGAGTGATTCTAACTTATTCGTTAGGTAATAATCTTTCCTTGTGCATGCCACATTATTGTGTCTTTCATAAATTCTCCCAAAACAGAGTCCTAACGTACGAATTGGCGCGAATTCTTTTTGGCGTATTTTTTTAGGACTGCCCATTTCTGGTTGCCCTGTATTAAATTCAAAATCATCTTAATTGTTTAAAGCGTAACAGAAAATTTTATGGATATGATATCATTCACTTTTCATATGCTCCTTTTCGCCAATCCTGTAATGCCAATGTGTGAATTGTGAATGAGGAATTAATTGCCTCCCTCTCGCTTCACGAAGCAGTCATGTGAAGACTGTTTTCTTAATAATATGCGTTCAGGCACCATCCCTAACTATTTTCTGTAAGAAATGATTTAATTTTTATAACTCTACTTCAAATAAACAAAGTTATTAAAAAGCATTTATTGTATTATAATAGATCACAGCCTACAACTCTAGCGAATGCATTTGTTTAAAAGAACCTGGCCAACAATATACTTTAAAGTACAGATCTCCAGTATAGAAACTATGGTGCCTACACCAGGCATTCGCAACTTTTTCAAACATCGAGGGATGGTGCCTGCTGTTATTTGCCTGCTGTTATTTGCCTGCTGTTATTTACCCAGCTTTTTATTTGCCTGCTAGATTTTTCCGGACTATTTATTTGCCTGAATACTATAAATGTGAACTATTAACGTCAGTCTTCAAGTATTTTCGAACGACTATTTCCTCGTCAGATAAGTCCTGCTTATGTTTGTGAATCATTACATAAGTTCTCCCCTAGTTCACAGATTGTTGTGTGAAATGCCTATGCTCATGTGAATTATTACTGCCGGATTTTTTCTTGCTGGACCTCATTATGGAGTTGGCTTATAGTGACAAGTTCTCTTTTATTTGAGCGAGTGATTCTTCTGATCGGGACGTTTCGTGATGATCGGTGCTTCGCTTCCGCTCGTTAAATTTTCCCCTGCCGATGTAGGCCTAAGAATCTACGACTGACGATTTGTGACTCTTATTTCACCTCCGTTAAATCAACAATATCACGCTCACTGACATAATGTTTTTATTTCATCTTAGCGGTGTACTTCAGTGACGATTCCATATGCTTTCGACTAAAGTGACACATAATTTCGTTTTGACGTTTAAATTCTTCGTCATTCGTCGATAATATGATCTTCACATTGGATTTATTCTTTAAATTTTTGGATGCTGACACTGATGTTTTTCACAAAAATAATTACATGCGCTATACTATTAAAAAAACCCTTAAAACTACAGCATTGATCAATTTTGTGTCTGTAATTTTGTGCGCTATTAGACGTTTATTTTTTTTTTTACGATAATACTGTTACAAGTTTATTTGTAATAGTTGAAAGTAAAAAAAAAAAAATGAGTGAAGAAGACATTCATTGATAAATATATACAGCATAAATTTCGCAGATGAGAAAGTGTATGCTTTTATATTTAATAGGTTAAATCTCAATTTCTATTTTAATTATATGATATTTTTATTTAAAAAAAAAAATTATGTTGAGTAATTTTCAACCATTTTTAGTTTATTATGTATTAGTTTTTCTGTGCTCTAATTGAATTTCTTTAAATACGAACAGTTATAAATGATTTTAGATTGTCTTGAAACATTTCACAGCTTTATAAGTGCTATTTAAAAACTATGTTACAAACGATAGCATGATAAAATTATATTTTTCAAATATCTAAGTACTTATTGCTGTGCACTTTTTGCTGAAAGTCGTTTGAGAAATATCAAGACAGTTTATTACTTTTTAAAGAAAGTATTTTTATAATTTCCATTATTAATTAATGACTAGATATTTTGTTTATTTTTTTTAATACAGTTATTATTGAAGTGTTATAAATTGACGTATATTCCTTTTTCTTTTTCATAAATTTTATATTTCCATGTAGATGAAAAAGTTCTAGGTAAGTTAATGGTGCATCTCTTTTTCCTATAAAAAATAAGGCATGATGTTGTCGGGTTGCAACCATTATTATTTTTAATATGAGGTTTATATAAAAGAAACAATACAGAGAAAGATGCATGTGAATACTGGTTATACAATAAGGATGTATGCACCTTCATATATTATTGACAGTGGGCTCATTTTCAGATAAATAAAATTTTATCGTTTGAATCACATGCCATGTGCACATGACATAAATAATAATAATGATGCATGCATAATCGAATTATAAATTCATGTATCAAAAAATATATTATTACATTTTATCCTACTTTTTTTTCCTGATTTTTTTTTCACTTTAAAGGTAAGTTGTGCTTTATATTGTTTGTACAGTAATTTTATTGGGAGATTGTTTTTATTTGTGCAAAGACTAGCCATGCTCTTATTTGCATAATTAAACCTATCTAACATCTTAATATTGTTAAAGTGTGTGCATTGTTTATATCTGTTCGAGTAGAATTATTTTTACACTCTAGTCTGCAAAAAAAAAAAAAAAAAAAAAAAAAAAAAAAAGATGAATAAGATACAGTATGATATTGAATAAGATACAGTATGAATCATTATTTTCGTCAATTATATTAGCTAATAAAAACTTCAATTTTAGGAGTGTTAAAAAAAAAAAAATAATAAAAAAAATTTGATAAATTCCTTAATATTTATTATGATATTTCTTATGCATTTCATGTAGGATATAAACAGTGCATTAAAACAAAATATCGTCTTAACTAAAGTGACTAATTTTCCCCCTTCTAATTTATTTTAAGACTTTTTATACATATATTTCCAGTGTTTGTTTTTCCTATTTGCACCCCACTTGCAAAAATATTTCGTTAGAGAGGGTCCAGTTTTCTAATATTTAAATAAATATTGAGATTTTTTTTTCATGCTTTTTCACTTTTATAAATGTAAAACACAATTTTGATTAGTTTATGGATAGACATTTATTTTAAATTTTTAGCATCTATTTAAAAATATTCTCACATATAGCTGCTTTTATTATATTGCATTGTAGATAGGTCCATTTTTTTAATAATCAGATACTGTGCTCGTTTGTTTATTTTCGTATTTTTATAATTTAGGATATAAATTGTTTATAATGACTAAAAAAAAGGTCACGTAAATTGACACAAGATCCATCTGTTGTGTTTAACTTTAAGTTTAGACCTGATGCAAAACAGGTAATGTCTTTTAAAACTAATATGGATTCTGAAACAATTGGTTTAGATTCTAATTCTTTTGAGAGTTCATGTTTGAGTAGTTTAAAGGATTCTATTAACAGATATTCTAAATCTGTTGTTTCGGATGTTCAGAAATTAATTGGTCCTATTTTAAATGAGAATAATCCAGAACTCATGGCAAAATTTAATTCCTATCAAAAAGAAATTGAATTAAAATTTAATATTTTAAGTGATTTGGTGTGTAATGTTCAATCTGAGTGGACTGTTTTACAAAAAAATAATGACCAGTTACATAGGTTAAATGAGATGTTGTTCGAAAAAGTAAGAACACTGAACTCGTCCAAACAGTCTATGCATAATGAGATAGCTATTCAATGCGACATTGATGAATCTAAATTGGATGAACCTCTTAATGTTATTAAAGATAAGGATTGTAATTCTAGTGGGAAAGATTTGTCCAAATTTCTAGATAAAGTTGAATCTGAAACACACATAAATTCTGGTATGAATAACTCTAAATTATCAAAAGACAAAAATACTGATCTTATTTCAATACCGGATTACATCCTAAATTTATGTGAGCACAAAAATCAAGTTAGAGATTTATCTGACTGCACAAAAATAATTCTGTTAGGTCTTGATGACAATATAGGTATACCAGATATTATGATATCTATAAATGAAAAGATTGGCAGTACCATTCCTTCCATTAACTTTGAAAGAAAGCATAAATTAAGACAGGGATTAAAATATAACTGGACAATTAGTGTTACATCATGGATAGCTGATCTCTTAATTCAACATGGAAAATTAAATATTAATTCTGTTGACTACACGGTCAGGCCATTTATTAACATAAAACGTTGCTTTCATTGCCAACAAATTGGCCACCAGGCAAAATTTTGTGCATATGATTTGGCATGTGCTAATTGTGGTGAATCACATACTTCATATAATTGTAAAAACGCTTCAAGATGCATTAACTGCATCGCACATAACCGTGCTTACAAGAAGTTTTTCGACATAAATCACCCTGCTTTTTCCACTTGCTGTAATACATTTAAATTTCATTTCAAGCAAAAACAAGCTTTCATTCACTCTAAAATATAACGTAAATATTCAACACTTCTTCAGATATGCTATTTCAAGTATATTTAGTTATTTACATATTTTGTTAATTACATTCATGTGATACTTGGATTTCTCCGCTCCTTTACACAGTAGTGTTTACATTGTTAGCCTTTGTTTATTCATAAAACAAACATAAAGCATTAATAATTATATTTTTTTTCATACACTATTCTTTCGTAGATATATATTTTTTCATATGGTGTACACATTTTAATACATTGTTATTTAAAGATTACTTTCAATCATTTCATGATTTACATTTTTCGGGCATTGTTCATATCTCTGATTCTCTTTCATTCAACTGTTTCGTGAGCTCAGGAGTAGATGAATGATTCAAAATTTCACATTTTTGATTTATTGATAGTTTTCTTCTGGTGGTTAAGCCCTAATTATCAGTAAGACTTCTGCGGTGAATCTTAAATGTTTGTTTACACAATTTATTTTTCTTTATTTGTATCTTTCGCGATAGATAAAAAAATTGCACATCTATTTTGTCTTAATTCGATGTAGCTACTCTATTTTTAGTAGGTCTGTGTAATTATCAATTGCACTTTTCTTTACACACAGTGTTAGTGCGAATGTTCACTAGTGTATCAATATTACAGTGGTGAAAGTTTTACAAAGTTCTTTTTCTTTTGATATACTTGTGGATATTTGCAACTGACTCACTTTTCATACAACTTCTCTTTGCATGCAGCAATTACAATGTTTTTATACAAAGTTTTTTTACAATGGCAGTTTACAAAGGTATATATATTTTGCTGCATGCTTTGCAGAGGAAGTTATTCACATACATATACATTTACATATGCAATTGTTTAATTATTGGTCCTCTGTGAAGTTTTTTTTATAACATATTATTATCTTTAATACATAAGTCATTTCTTTACATTTTTTTGTTTTGATTATGGATGATTTAATCCAGTATTTTATACCTTCCCATTTGCACTATTCCATGTTTTTCCGTTTACCCATTTGAATTTCATTACTCTTTAAGCGTAATTTAGATAGATATATACAGTTTTTGCATAATATTTGTTTGTAATTAGATATCATTGGCATTCACTTCTCCACATTTCTTTATTTTCATTTGGGTATGCATGATATACATTAGTACTTCACACTACATTTACGATCATTAAAATTCCTTTTCAGCCAATGAATATTTACACAGGTAGCGGAGCTTACTCCTTTTTATTAAAAATTCTAGCAAGATGTAAAATTTTATATATAGACTAAAATTCACACACTTATTCACTTTAAATTCAATACTCATCCTTATATAATTTGTACACAGTACTTCCACATAAAAAAATACACTTTAGTTATTTTGCAGATAACGATGAGTGGTATACCACAGTCAAGGTGATATTTAAAATTGCATACATGTCAATGTTTTCACACTTCTCATTCAAAGGATATGAAGTGAAGATAAATTGTAATTTTTATAGGCATAGATGCTGTCATATGTTTGCTTTAGTGGTTAATGCATGTCTTTTATTGGTCTTTATACAAGTCGTATCTTAAATTGAAGTTACTTTACAGGTCTCCAGATTACCTTTCCACACATCTTTCCCACAGTTCTAAACTTTTTATACTTTTGCATGAAAGTTCAGTGTCTCCCACTTACCAGTAATTATTCTTGAATAAAAGTATTTTTGGGAAGATACCGAATTCTTTACGAGGATTTCTTTTCTCATGTTACACTAAAATACCGTTTTAGATGTCAATATAATGCAACGTTGATTTTAAATTTCAGATTTAACTTAATAAAAAAATTCATTAGTTTGGGTATTAAAAAAAAAAGACAAAAATTAGAAGATATACATTTAGGAACGTTATTATCACATGGAAGTAAATGGTCAACGACAGTGTTTCAAAAATTTATCCATATGTTGGTTGTCTAGCACTGCTTGAACTCTCATTTCAAATATAAGTTGGTAGTAAAATTTATCTTGTAAACTTTTAAAAAAAATGGTGGAAATTTCAAAATTTCATATTATTCATTATTATGGACATTTTTAATCCTTCTATTTACAATATTTTTTTGTTTATTTGTGTATTATGTTTTGTGTTTAATTGCATTATATTACTCGAGTATTTTGCTATTATTATTGTGTTGATCAATACACATATTTAATGTTCTTATTATAAACAATTTGGATTTTTTTTTTTGCCAATTGGTAAGTGACCTGTGGACTTAGACCTGGTATTTTCTTTTATTTGTATGTGCACATTTTTGATACAGGTCCTTGTCTAAATAAGACAAATTGAAAAGTGATCACAAATTTTATTAATGAAGCTGCAGCTGTTTCTAAGTAGAAACAATATATGATGTCATTTGTATGACAAAATTTATAGTACCAATATATTTATATCATGATATATATATACTTTTATTTGGGATGGTTGCCTACTTAGAGAGAAGTTCAATTACTGTTTACTTTATTTAGTAAATGTTTAGTTTGTTTTCATGAACATTTTACACATTGTTACTTGTAAGAGCATATGAAAATTGATTTCTCTTCCTGCATGTACCTTTATAGATTTTTTTTTTGCCTGTGAAAGGGGTGATATATGTGATGTAGAATCACATATAGTTTTCTTAAATTTTACATTTTTCTAAATTACAGTTAAAGCTAATCTTTAATTAAATATCTAGTTTATCTTAATGTTTTATTTCGATCCCACAATAACTTTCCGTTCAAAAGAAAAGAAAGAAAAACATCTAGCATCTGCTTTATTACTGATAAACGGCTGTCAGATAAAGAGAATTCATTAAGATGCGTATTTCACCCTTGCTGGAAACAAATAAAAAAAGAACAAAGATATGCTTTGCTTGCGGTCAGTAAAATCGCTTTTCTCTCTGCTTAATTGTGAGTGATTCTAACTTATTCGTTAGGTAATAATCTTTCCTTGTGCATGCCACATTATTGTGTCTTTCATAAATTCTCCCAAAACAGAGTCCTAACGTACGAATTGGCGCGAATTCTTTTTGGCGTATTTTTTTAGGACTGCCCATTTCTGGTTGCCCTGTATTAAATTCAAAATCATCTTAATTGTTTAAAGCGTAACAGAAAATTTTATGGATATGATATCATTCACTTTTCATATGCTCCTTTTCGCCAATCCTGTAATGCCAATGTGTGAATTGTGAATGAGGAATTAATTGCCTCCCTCTCGCTTCACGAAGCAGTCATGTGAAGACTGTTTTCTTAATAATATGCGTTCAGGCACCATCCCTAACTATTTTCTGTAAGAAATGATTTAATTTTTATAACTCTACTTCAAATAAACAAAGTTATTAAAAAGCATTTATTGTATTATAATAGATCACAGCCTACAACTCTAGCGAATGCATTTGTTTAAAAGAACCTGGCCAACAATATACTTTAAAGTACAGATCTCCAGTATAATTAGATTCGCCAAATCGCTAGTGCTTTATTTTTTGTGCTTCTTCATATTTTTAAAATATATACATTTTTAATATGTTCGTAGCTGATAGTTGAAATTAGATTAATAACAATCGTTGTCGCAGTTATAAAAACTTGAATGATAATATTAAAAAAGAGGGTACATTAAAGGATTTAAAGATATTATTTTTTTGTATGTGTGTGTTCAACACATGCAACACGTGAATCTATTTTGCTATTACTTTTTTCATTTGGCGAATGTTTTTTATTTTTAATTAGGGGCTTTCCAGTTGCGAACAAATCCACACCCCGTCTATAAGTTGATGTCGAGCACATCTTGAGTAATCCTGGTAGAGATCTCTCTGTAGAACAAGTTCTACTATAAAAAACCAGAAACATAGTAGAAAATTTGTATTTTAAAAATAGTGGGATGAGTAGAAAATTAAAATAGTTGCCTGTAACATCCCTGTACATGGGTATTTGTGCGAATATACACGGGGAATAATATTTTCCTTATTTTTTTTTTCTCTTCTATCCGTCTAACCTTTTTAGAAAGAGCTTTTTTTTATGGAGTTTTACAGTAAATTTTATAAATGTTTAAATGTTGAATGTCGTCCAGTGTTTGTCATTTAATTGTACAGCCGTTTATTTATCTCAGTAAAGGTGTAAAAAGCATTCGAATATCACTAAGTTCAAATATGTACTCGTAGTAATTATAATTAAAAATTAAAGAAAAATAATTCGGTATTTATTAACAAAATCCGCCTTTGAATGTAAACGCTAATGTTGATTATTTTTTTAAACAACACGATATGATTGATGAGAGTTTTGATTTAAAAGAACTTATTCAATGACAAGCAACTGTAACTTCATTCTTTGTATCTAAATGACGTCAGGGAATATTAGATGCTACTGGGGTGTTTGTGTGAATGAATCAAACATATATAATTTTTTAATATCCATTTTTGTTTTTAAGAAGAAAACATGAATAAATATTTACATATTCATATTTACAAAATATATTACAAGGTATAAATATAACATAGTATTTAAATAAATTGTATAAAGTATTACAATCAGCATTCTAGTTGTGAAAAAAAAAAAAATAATAATAATAAAAAAAACTAGTTGGATGTGTTAATTTTTAAATTTTCTTCTATCTCATACGTACATTTTAATATTTAAAAAAATAGTTACTCATTTTAATGCTTTAATAATTTTAATTCAATACCATACCAACTTTAATTTTCATCTTAAATTTCTGCTTGAGTCAATTAATCGGAGAAAAAATGAGTCTCTGCACGAGCCGATGGACAATAGAATAATAGGCAGATTATTTTCTTCAAATTCAGGGAGGACCTACTTGTCGTACTAAAGATAATCATATACAAAAAATTTAGTTCAGTTCTACAACTAACTTCATACACTTTTAGGTGGTATAATATTAAAAATGGCATAAAATTCGCTATTGCAGCACTCCCATCCAGCGGATTTTTTTCAAATTCAGGGACAATCACCTAGCCATAGCCATACACTTACACAAAAAGTTTAGTTCAATTCGATGCATAACTTTATATACTTTTGGTCGGTACAATATTGAAAATGACACAAAAATCGCGATTGCAGCGCCCCCTTCCGGCGGATATTTTTCAAATACAAGAAGGACCAACTAGTCATAGTCATACATTTACACAAAAAATTTGGCTCGATTCGATGCATAACTTCATTTATTTTTGATGGTAGAATGTCAACATACGGACACACACACAAACACACAGACACACGGACAGACAGACATTTCGTAAAAACATGTTTGTTGGAATCTCTGACCCCTAAAACATGTAAATCCGTCGAAAAACGGAAGTCGAAAAAAATTTCGATTACAATACTTTCTTCTATTGAAGATAGAAGAAAGTAAAAATCAGAGGATATATGCTGTTATCAGAAGATATGTACTAGAGTCATGAACGTTAATGACTAGCATACACTGAAGGGTTTTTTATTTATTTAGGTACTGCTCTGTTATCCTGTCGACCAATTTCGCCAAATTATACAAATCGCGAAACTAACAGCCAAGTTATACATAATGACACAATTTTTATTTTAAATAACGAAAAAACAAATAATTAGTAGAATATTAATAAAAATTCAAATAAAAAAACGAAATAAAAATTACTTAATGACATTTTAAACACGTAAATCGTATTCAGTGTCATTGAATTTGACATTCACAGTCATCCATTATTGGCATTTAATCTTATAGTTTGGCGATAATTTTTTGGTCGACGGGATAACCTAGTAGTACCTTTATTTATTTCATTATTATTATTATTATTATTATTATGAAGCTATATGTTTTAAAAAATCCAAAAGTTATATGAAGTATAACTTCATATATCCTCCTCTACACCCCTGATCACAATTGAGTAAATATATTAGATTCTCTGAAACAGGAGCAATCACAAAAGAACTAAAGAAAATATAACCTCCGAAATTGAAACATTTCACTGGCTTTGAAAAACGAATAATGCCCGTTATTGATGGAAATTTTATGCTAATGCTACTGAATCAGTCAAATTCATCCATATTAATGATATAAAAATGGATAATAATATGAAATTCATGAGTATTTTTTTATGAATTTTCTATTAAGACCATTGTTTGGCAGAATTAGTAATTATCAGTTTCTTATAACATTAATTTTACTATTGATAGCATAATTAATCAATATATATCTATGCATGATATCACAATACAAATAAATTGGACATAAGATTAATGATTATTTGCACCATCTATTATATTGTTCCATCTTAGAAGTGATAAATCGCCTGTAAAAATTCCAGGAACCTGAAGGGACCCGTTTTAGCTTACGGGCCAGGGGTCATACGGTCCTAGAATTAGAGGTCTGCACGGGCCGGGCCCGGGCCGATTTCCAATAATGGCATTCGGGCCGGGCCGGGCCAAGCCTAGTCACTAATCCTTTCGGGCCGGGCCGGGCCTAATCACTAATCTTTTCGGCCCGGGCCTAACATTTTTTTTCCGTACGAAGCCGAGACTGATTACATTCTTCCTAGTTTTCATGGACCAAAATAATCAGTTCCCATTGAATCTTCCTATATGAAAATCCTTTTCTCGACTTTTTATAAATCAGTAATATTTGACTTTGTCCAAAAATTCTGCAAAAAAAAAGCATATCCTTTTAAGCCGTCATTATTCTACAATTAAACATTAGAATTTATTCCTTTTAAAGAATTGTAGATTACTAGGCGTTTTAAAATAGAATTAAACACACACACACACACAAAAAAAACATAATTATGACGGATTTTTTTTTTAAACTGAAAACTGAAAGTTTCTTTTAAAATGTTCATCCATGCAAAATGAATACAACTATACGGGAGAAAAAAATATATTAAACATTTACATCTGTTAAGAAGGGAATGCATTTTTTTTCGTTCCAAAGCGATTTCGTCTTTGGAAATTTTACCATATACCGCTTTTTCGATTTTTTGTCTCCATTACAGGGAATATGGATTAATAATACTAGTGATAACTGAAACATTTACATACAACAAACAAAGATTCATTTAAAAGCATAAATATCGCAGCCGACGGGACTTCTGCATAAATGGAGATTATAAACATGAAAAAAAAAGACTAATACATTTTTTTTTGGTCAGAACTCTTCCATAAGATTAAAGATCAATGTTCTGTAGAAATTCACTCGAGCCGAGCCGGGGCCGAGTTTTAAACTTTTTTCCTTGCCGGGCCAGGCTCGGGCCGAAATTTTAACTTTCGGGCCGGGCCTGGGCCTGGAAATTTCGGCCCGTGCAGATCTCTACCTAGAATATCCAGATCACGAAATTTTTGGATAACAGTATTTTCTGATAGAAAATTTCTCCTTAAATAAGAGGAAATTTTGCACGTTTGAACTAGATTTTTTTTTAATTAATTGATATTTCAATTGGGAAATAACGGGCCCTGTATGAACCCTGGATACAATCCCCTTGTATATTTTTCCTTTGCACGATTTTAGTAAAACATCTAAATAAAGATTTATTCTATTAAGTAGCTAAATCATCTATTTGCATTTTCAGTTCACAAGCTGTCAAAGCCTGAGAGCTAATGTGCCCGCATAGTTTATATGTACGTATGTACGTAACGCGATAATTCATGATAAAAATATCCGATTTGCTTCAAACTTTGGATACAAGTTTATTCTGATAAGGCACTTCTCTGATTAGTTTTGAGAGATTATTTGATAAGTATAAGGGGGGAACGGGGGGCTAATCCCCTCCCCGTTAATTTAGATAAAGATGTTTTCATTCAAATTATATATATATATAGGATCATTCTGATACTGCTCCTCCTTAATTAGTTTTGAAATAAGGAGGTTTCGAATTAAGGACGTTTTTTATTTCATTTATTAAGTGTAAAAGGGAAAAAATGGAGGGTTAACCCTCCCCCCCCCTTAATTTTAGGTAAATGGGGTTTTCACGCAGAATTTACCGATTTGCTTAAATTTTTGGATATAAGTTCATTCTGAAAGGCGCTTCCCTGATTAGTTTTTGAAATTATTTTGTTAAGTATAAAGGGGAAACGGGTGATTACTCCCCTTATATTAGATAAATATGTTTCTATGTAAAATTATGCGATTTGCTTCGAATTTTTTATATAAATTCTTTCTGTTACAATATATCCCTGATAGGTTTTAGGGGTTGGATGTTTAAGTACATATGGGGGAAACTGAGGAGCTAATCTCCCGTTAATTTGTTTTTATAAGGAAAATATTCTTTGAAAAAATAAGTCTGTAATATACAATTAATGTAAATAGCCTGTGAGCTCAATGCCATCAGTTTAACTGAGCGATATTCTTTTTGTTATTTTAAACTCGTGAGATATTGAATCATTTAAACCGTAAATAACAAATTCACTTAAAAGAAGTTACAGCCGCAGAAGAAATTAAATGGCTCATACACATATTTCCACACGTGTTGCTAAGAAGAGATACATGATATGCCTCGCAATTTCACGGATGTACTCTTCACGGTTTTATTTCTTTCAGAATATTTCTACGGTGATTTTTAAGAGTAGAGAAACAAAGATACATTGTTTTAAAGAAGTATTTCACACTAATAAAATAATGCTTTAACCAATAACACATTGCCTGATTACCGAACGCAGTGACGTCATGAAATTCCAGAAGTATGAACATAAATTGACAGATGTTTATTACAAATATGTAAGCTTTATTTAAAATATATATACATATAAATTCACTTTTTTAACTGCTTTGATTTATAAATGATTCATTAATATAAAAATTTTAGAAAGGTTCTCATTAGTTGAAAACAAAAAATTAACAAATCTATAGTAGAATTATTTTTGCTTTAAAATAGAAAATATAATGAGTTAAACAAATCTAATAAAAATATTTGTAATATTTATACATTAATTACCATATTTTATATTTTTATTAAAGTGATAATCCAAAAACCGACAGCACAGAAACCTAAGGTACCGAACACAAGAAAAAAAACCCTTTATTTCATAGAAGAGTTGTAATAGGAGAATCTATTGATCCATGTCTGCCGGAAGTGAAGTGGTGCATAAGCTAAAAATTAATATTACTAATGGTTTATTTGTAGGTTTATCATTGTGTTTGCAGTACAGTCATTTCATATTTTTATTGTTTGGCAAACATAATGTTAAACCTATGAGGAAACCACTTGTGATATTAATATTTGTCTTCTGTACCACTTCATTTTTGGTAGAAATGGATCATTAGATTCCCCTATAACTACTCTTTTATGAAATAAAGGCCTTTTTTCTTGTGCTCGATACCTTAGGTTTTTGAGCAGTCGGCTTTTGGAATATGAGCTTTTCCTTTTTCAGAACTAATACCTCGGGTATGTTTTATAGAAATGAGAAAAAATAGTGCAGACTGGAATCTATCCTGCCTGTATATAAATAGCTAAAGACGTAAAAAATTCAAATAAAATTGCTTGAAAAATTTTGTATTTATATGGATAATAATGCTAAGCTAAAATGTTTGAATCATTAAAATTACATTTATATATCGAGATAAAAAATGTATATTTAAAAAATGTATTAACCCTTAACAACGAAAAGGACACAGTTCTATAGTTCAGATGTTTTACACACATTTTATTAATACCGGGACTGCCTCAGGCTGCGGAGATTTGATTACATCCTACATAAAATACATAAAGAAGCTTGGGAGAGTATGAAAATTACAATTTCTACACCATCAACTGAAAGTTTTCAATAGGATGCAAATAATACCGTAAAAAAAAATAATAATAAAGAAATATCATATTGTAAAAAACAATAAATTTTTGCTGTTCACTTTCTTACTAACAATGACACTTAATAGGCTGAGAACTGAAAATTCATTAATCCGAAACGTTTCAAAATTATATAAAAGAAAAATTAAAGTTGTACCGGGTATTTAGAAAAAAAGATTGTAACGAACGACGATTGCTTCTTAAATCGCTGACGATAAAAACATTCTTAACCCTTTCCGGCGCACTACTCTTTAAAGTTGGAATTTAAAGAAAAAAAAATTAGGCAATCTATTTAGGCCTAGAGGAGTACACAGGTATTGTTTTGTAAAGATTGCACTAACCATTTTAATTATACAGCTGTTACCGAAGTGATAACTTCCCATAAGTAAAGCATTGATAAGCGCAGTGAGAAGAGCATTGCTCTGAAGCGCGTATTACAGTAAAGCATTTTACCTATTATTTAAAAACAGTAGAGTTTGATCTCTGTGGTGCTGCCATCTAGAACTCATAAGAAAGATTTAACGTAGCCATTAGAGTAGTTTTTGAAATATTCACGGAGTTTTTGTGTCTCTAAACAGGGGGAACTTAAGATGTTGCCGACCCGGCAACACTGCGCGTTAAGGGGTTAAAGTGCTATTACATGAGGTCTCAAAGTCGCATAAAATTCAAGGCGTCTCTATGTTTTCCTATGCCTACAACAATCTTTTTTTTGTGTGTTGGAGCGATTTTGACTCCTGAAACGAAACGAATCGCGTGTAACATCCAATGAAATGCTTGGAAATCTGACGATGGAAAAGCCTTTTCTCGAACAACCAATAAGGCGCTTAGAAACTGAAAAAAATGACAGGGGAAACTGACGATTCGCGATCGATTTTTGTCCTTTGAAATTTTAAAGTGTAAAAGCACTTTTGCATTCAAATTAGGACTCCTCCAATGACTGAAGGTCCTGCTTTTCAAAGCAGGTAACCTTGGAGACAGGGGCGTAAATCCCGGGGGGGTTTGGGGGGGTGCAACACCCCCCCCCAAGAAGAAATCAGTCGGAAAATTCCCAGATCGATCGGAAAAAGTATGTTTAGTCGGGAAATTTTTATTAACCTATAAAAAATTATAAACTGGAAAAAAACGGAAAAATCATTCGGAAAATTTCCCATTTTATCGGAAAAGGCATGTTTAGTCGGAAAAAATAGTATTACGTATTAACCTATAAAAACTTTAAATTGGAAAAACGGAAAAATCAGTCGGAAAAATTCTTGTTCGATCGGAAAAAATGGTATTAATCTATAAAAACTTATAAATTGGAAAAACGAAAATATCATTCAGAAAATTTCCCGTTCAATGGGAAAATGCATGTTAGTCGGAAAAAATAGTATTACGCATTAACCTATAAAATTTTATAAATTGGAAAAACGGAAGAGTCAGTCGGAAAAATTCTTGTTCGATCGGAAAAAAATGGTATTAATCTATAAAAACTTATCAATTGGAAAAACGAAAATATCATTCGGAAAATTTCCCGTTCCATCAGAAAAAGCATGTTTGGTCGGAAAAAACTGCATTACGCATTAACCTATAAAAACTTATAAATTGGAATAACGGAAGAGTCAGTCGGAAAAATTCTTGTTCGATCGGAAAAAATGGTATTAACCTATAAAAACTTATAAACTGCAAAAACGAAAATATCATTTGGAAAATTTCCGTTTCATCAGAAAAGGCATGTTTAGTCGGAAAAATCCATGTTTCCGGACAAAAAATAGTATGTATTAACTTCGTATTAACTTATAAAAATTTTTAAATTGGAAAAACGGAAAAGTCAGTCGGAAAAATTCTTGTTCGATCGGAAGAAACTAAGTTTAAACGAAAAAAAAAAAAAAAAAAAAAAAAAAAAGGTTATAAATATTTATGAATTGGAGAAATATTTTTGTAGTTTTTAATTAAATACGAAAAACAAGTTAGATCAAAGAAAACCAATAAAATTTTATTGTTAGTCGGATTTATTTCTCCTTGCAGTTTCTAATTAAGAAAAACAAGAAAAAACAATTTAGAACAAAGAAAATATAAATTTAATTCTTAGCCGGAGCAATTATTGATAAATTTAACTAATTGGTAATTTACTAATTAATTAATATAACTTTAATATATAGGATTTTATTTTTCTGATAAAACTATTTAGAAAAATTTTCATTTGTCAAATATTGTGTACTCAAAAACCTCTGTATGACGAAATGTGCATATATATATATATATATATATATACATGTACTTATTCTTCTAGCAATGTTAATGTTATTTGTAACCTTGATATTTTGAGTGAAACCTTGATAATCCGAATTATTTTTTTTCTGTGCCTTTGAACTTTGAGATATCGAAATCCACATGTATTTAAGGTACCCTGGGGTAATAACGCCACGTTAAGGTTCTACCAATTTTCACGGCTCAGTTTTAGATTGTATTTTTCAAACAAATATATGATTTGATGCAGCAAATCATTGACTATCTATATAAAAAAAATAATTTAACAGATATGTATTCATAAAATGTAATGGCGTGATTTCTTTGCCAATGCTATTTAGCGTTATTACCCACCTGTATGGGTAATAACGCCATGTAAACAAAACTATGAAATAAGATGGAATAATTGCATGTAGATTGCCCAATTCTAAAAATATAAAGTCTACAAACTTAGAAATTGACAAATTGCATTCTAAACTATTGAAAATGTTCAATTTTTTGTGAAAGTGTAAGAAAAAAAAAAGTGTGGTGTGTGTGTGGGGGGGGGGGGGGATGAGGCAAAAGAATATCAGACCGTGAGCTTCTTTTTGCTTAAAAAGGACCACTTAAATAGAATTATTAGAAACATTGCACAGTTTTAACTGTGTTTATTTGAATCAGTATTAAGATGTAGCTCGGCCACTGTAGAAAAACAAACGGGGTATTAATGCCAAGGATTGGCGTTATTACCCCGTTATAGTTAATGCGCTGTACATTTTAAATTACAAATTATCTCGAGAAGATATCCAAAATCTTCAACAACATTTTGAAAGTCCATGAAATGTACTACAAATTTATGTAATTAACAAAGTATTTCCGGACAAAAAAAATAGTCTTCACATCACAAAACGTATCTCGCAAATTTTAGATCAAGCGTTAATTTTAGTTGCTTGTAAAAACAATAAGACCTAAAAATGAAACAAATTAACTTGAAGCTGTTTTTTGCGATTTATATGACTCAAAACCCTTCT
Organism: Maratus speculifer; assembly: GCA_964019185.1. Classification (NCBI taxonomy): domain Eukaryota; kingdom Metazoa; phylum Arthropoda; class Arachnida; order Araneae; family Salticidae; genus Maratus; species Maratus speculifer. The sequence continues at coordinate 99,995,897 of OZ025296.1, read as the reverse complement.
GCGCAGAGCACATGGGTGTCATTTACCAGATTATTTCATAATTATGCATAATATTAGCACTTGGCGTTATTACTCCGCCTGGCGTTATTACACCAGATCACCTTATTTATTGTCGGAAAGTTTTTAGTTTAATTTAGAAATTTTAAAATATACTGATCGAAATGAAGAAATTTTATTTATTTTTATCTAAACTTTAAATTTAATTAGAAGTATATATCACGGAATTTAGGTGGCATCCGATGAAAATTCAAAACTAAAATACATTTTTTTTTTTTTTCATATTAAAATTTGGATATTTCCCACTCTACACAAATTTTACCTTTAATTGAAAATAATTAAGTTTTATTTTTTTCCTACTGACTAACTTTGTGTTTCCTTTCGAATTTATTATAAAAATAAAATTAAAATGCGAAATTGTTTTATTTACTTTTTTACGTAATTTTTGATTGATTTAAAAAAGTGCTTAAGAAATTTATGATACAGGATGAGAATTGAAAATACCCAAATACTTTAAATTTTTATCTCGAAATAATCTGAATATTTTACAATCTATACGAATTTACTTCTATCAGAAATAATAATTTCTTTTCCTTTTCCTAAATCAATTATATTCAATTTTTTTAATATTTGTATTATTACTACTACATTTTGTTTTGTCGGAAAAATGAGAGGTAACACCAAATTGTTACGATGCTTTAAAGTATGCCATTAAAAAGAATTAAAACTTATATTAAGAAATCCTGTATTTTTGAAAAAGTTTTATCTCTAAAACAGGGCTTTTCAAATTTTCAGATTGGCGTAACACTAAAACGAAACTGACACTTCCGCGTGCTAGCAGGTGAAAAATACAAAGCTTATAAAGAAAAATCTGTGTAAATGGAATAAGTCAAAAATGAAACACTTTTCCAGTCTTTTGTGCATCCATCTGAGCAGATTCTACTGAATTTAATTGCATGATTACAAAATTAAATTGGTACTTAGATCGTCTGTTTTATATGAACATTGAAATAATAAAAAGGATACATTATAATAACATGCACATTACCAAGATATAGATTTTGGTAAAAGAAAGATACAATGTTTAATGACATATTCGCGTAAATTGATATACATACACTGCAAAAAAAAATATGTAAAGGTACTAAACTTTTTCTAGGAAACTGGGATTCCTAGAACTTTTCCTGTAAAGGTAACAGCGAAAATTCAAGTTTCAGAATCGGTTACATGAATTTTTCCTGTTATCGTTACATGAAAAGTTCTTGGAATCCCAGTTTCCTAGAAAATGTTTAGTACCTTTGCAGTTTTTTTTTTTTTTTTTTTTTTTTTTTTTTTTTTTTTTTTTTTTTTTTACAGTGTACACGACTCTATTAAAAGCATTTGGAATGCGCTATCTCCGCCATGTTAGATTCATCATCAGCGATGTAGTGGAGGATGCACGGGCAGGCCCGTAGCCAGGATTTCCCTTCGGGAGGGGCTCAAATTTTGATTTTTTTTTTTTTTTTTTTTTTTTTCCTGATCTGACCATAATAATTTGCCCAATTTAAAGCGAAAAAAAAAAAAAAAAAAAAAAAAAAAAAAAAAAAAATCAGGATAAACTTAAGGATCCTAACATAGAATACTTGTTGGCCATGTCAAAAATTCTTTCATATTGTTTAGATTTCTGTTAGAATTTTTGATTTTCAAAAGCACTTCCAGGTTCCACACCAATTTGGAAACCGGGAGTGTTTTTAGGGGGGGGGGGGATTTTAACAAAAATTAAAAATCACATGCTAATAATGTTTGAGATGAGTCACATGTTTCCCACGAGAAAAAAATATTGAAATGCAACAAACTGTTTGAATAGACTAAAACATAGGTTCAATATTAGCAAGCGGATGTCTCGCATTACAAGTGCATGGACTTAAAATAATAAAGCCATAGATGAAGTTAATTGCTACAGATACATATAATCATAAAAATATATTTATATTTCATATTCTCTTATGACAATAATTATAAATGAGGTATTCTTGATACAGTAGACCAGTCTCCATGACTTCTTCTCACTAGGGAACTTTCCCAGGTGTAAACTGTGGATTTGGACGGGTGTGGTTTCAAAATAAAGATCTCGTCATGTACATTAAAAAGTGCAATGGAACTACTGACTAATTTTTCTGACTATATATACATAGAATTTATTCATTACGTCACGCCACACGTTCGCCGAAAAATTTGCATAAAACAAAGTGCTGGAAGTAACAAAAACAGATGGAAAAGCTCTCCACATGGAACCGTACGCGAAAAGTTTGTAGAATGCGAAGTGCCTGTCTGAAAGAAGGAAAATAATTGGCAATAAGTGGATGTAAAGGATTTTGCTCGTAGTTCGGGAAAAAATATTGGCAAAAGGATTAAAAACATCGCAAAAACTTGCGAACAATTTATATACCTGCCTGTCAATTTATTTATGCATTCATTCTTAATTCAAATGCTGATATCCGAACATCAGTTAAATCCGAACGGGTAATTCCACTCCATTTTTTAACGTACATGACGAAATCTTTCTTTTGATACCACACTCGTCCAAACCTACAACTTACACCTGAGAAGGTTCTTTAATCGCAATAGTGAGGCTGGTTACCTTATCAGGATTTACTGTAGTGTTCCAGTGAATGGAAAGCATTTCAAGATTACTCAGTATTTCATCCACCATAATGGTTCGAGACAAAGATTTAATTATTTTCACTGTCGCAAAAGGATTTTCAGTACTGGCTTGCAACCAGAATTGTAATCAAGACTGTTAGAAAAATATTTCATCGTATTGTAATATGGTGCTATACAGTTTTTTTGATCCTATGTGTTTGCAACAAATTGTATCAACATTGGCAATCATCTCGATCATAATTCATATTCAGCCTTCACTTGCAACATTGACATTTTATTGTAAATATTGAGAAAGATTATCTAATTGTTAGATCTAGATTAATCTTGAATTTTCCATGAAGCAAATTCTTAGAATGAAGAAATGCTTAGAAATCTGATAAAAGTCTTCATTCGAAATAAACCTTTTATTCAAATGTTTAACAAGTATTGAAAAAAATGCTCTGGTGAGCAACAAAAAAGTGTAATATGTTTTTAAGTATGAAAAAGTATTTGACAAGTGCTTCTAATTGAACATGAGAGAGGATAAGGGGTCTCTTCTTGGCTGCAGCTCACTGTCAAAGCCAAATTTGAAAAAAATCATATTTGCACTTTTTCCGTGTAAAAGAAATCAATCACAATTACGATAAAAATTTGTAACTCAAAGACATAGTCAGAAAAAACGCAGCGTAATTAAACATAAATGTAAGATGAAATAGTACCAGAAACCTTAGTTCCTGTAGCGTATCATACTTATGCAGTGCCAACCAAGCATGCCCGCAGCATAGAACTGCACAGAAAACTGATTTGTAATGCAGTTGCAATGCAGAGTCAACAGTGCAGTTTGCAGTGCAGTTTGCAGTGCAGAGTCAACAGCTCAGTTCACATGTAAAGCAGGATCGAAAATTTTGCTAAAAAAAAAGACGGAAATTTTAACGCAAATTTCTTGTATGTGGAATAAGCGCAAATATGATTTTTTTCCTTCAAATTTGGCATTGACAGTGAGCTGCAACCAAGAAGGGAACCCTTATCCTCTCTCATGCTCAATTAGAAGCACTTGTCAAACACTTTTTCATACTTAAAAACATGTTACCCTTTTTTGTTGCTCACCAGAGCATTTTTTTATACTTGTCATTCAAATTTTTAGATAAAAACTGAATATTTTTTTTATATCTTGAAAAGCAAAATATTTGCTGCCAAAATTTTATTGTTGTATTAGAATAATTAAGAAAGTTATTGCATTGTCATATAAAATGCATGATGTCTGAGAAATAAACCAAGGAGTCGAACGAAAATACAGTACGCTCACAACTTTATTCAAAGAACTTAGAGTAAATACTTCACAATAAAATCAAATAATTATGTTTTTCACGTGATTTATTTAATTTGAATGAATTATGTTACATGCATAAAAAATATGTACTTTTTTAAACTGGGTGGCAATGAATAAAAGAAACTACAACAGCAACAATAAGAAACAATGTTCAACTGGAGCTTTAAGACACAAATTCGATTTTCTCAGCGATCGTCAAACATACAAAGATGAAAAAAAATCGTTTTTATGTTTTACCAAAAGGATTAAAATAAACCAAAAATGAAGTCAATCCATTCATAAGATCGTTAGCTATCGCTTGTTGTATTTTAGGTCTTCATTTTTTCGTTAAAAGCTAAATAAAAAAATACAGTAAACTTCGATATTTTTTTAATGCTATCATTTTATTCGTCTCGTCGAGTTCTATCTTTTGAAAAAAATCACTGTCGTACGTCAACTGGTTTACTAGAAATTTCAAAAAGACGTTTGCATTTCCCATTTCTTAAACATATTATACCAAACGCTACCGCATTTGCTATATGATAAGGCTTTTTACTCAAGGATTAAAAATCATGAACATGTTATACTCTTCAGCATATGTAATTCGAGGGTTTGCACATGTTTGCCTTAATGTTAATTTGGAATCTTTATTTCAGTTTGAATGGGTATCTTCTCCAAGTTCTGATCGCAGAAAAAATATCTCACAAAAGATTTCCATTACATTTTCCTGTGTAACATAATTAGGACATTTTTAGCATGAGTTACAGCCGATATCATGCCACAAGATTTTTCTGGAATAACTGACACTCTTTATCAGACTGCATATGAAAAGCTTGTCACAAACAACCGGATTATGAGAAAATCACTCGATGACTGCCAAGAAAGCTGTAGCTGTTGGAAATACACTATATGGCCATTGATTATTGGACACTTGCGATTTTAGACATTTTGTTAAATATCTAGAAAAATACATGAGGAATCATCTCGAAATTCTTAGTGTATAAATATAATAGTATAAGTCATACATCTCCGTGAAGATGTTTTCCCGAAACTCCATAGGGGACCGTCAACAAATTAAAAAAGAATGAATATCTTTTGAATAACCCTGTCAAAACTAATGTAGCAAAAGCGCCCAAACTCTAGATTATGATTGAATGCCTTATTGTAATACGCCTTGTTCATTTTTATGCAAATAGCATGCATACTCGCAGAGTAATTAAGGTTTTTATAAAAATGGTCCCAAATTTTGTCAAGTTTTTTCCTTATAATTTTCAAAGTTCTTAATATAAAATATTTTTTTTTTCAGAAAATATAACAAACAACATTGCACACAGTACCCTATAATCAGAATTAAAAATTAATGAAATATGTATACAAAATGAGTTGGTTTACTAAATAATTTTTTACTGCGCATGCGTCAACGATATCAAAATTTCATTTGCATATTATGTTAGCTAAATGTATAGAGCAACTTTTGTGAAAGTCAAAAAATCATAACTTGAAAATTCTGAAAATAATCGTCAATTGAATAAGTTGAAAATCCGTTATTCTCAAAATGAAGCAAAAACAAGAGGGGTTGTATCCATATATTCATTGATTAGTGTCAATATATATATAGAATACACAATACGGGATGTACTACTGCATTTGGATAAAATCCCTCAATTTTTTTTTTTTTTTTTTTTTTTTGCTTTATTTTGGAAACAACGGATTTTGTCCTTTTTCTATAGACGATTACTTTCAGAATTTTCAAGCTATGATTTTGAGACTTTTACAAAAGTTGCTCTATACATTTAGCTAACATAATATGCAAATGAAATTTTGATATCTTTGACGCATACGCAGTAAAAAATTATTTAGTAAACCTACTCATTTTTCATACAATTTTTATTATTTTTTAATTCTGATTAGAGGGTACTATGTGCAATGTTGTTTGTCATATTTTCTGAAAAAAATATTATTTTATATTAAGAACTCTGAAAATTATAAGGGAAAAAACTTGACAAAATTTGGGACCATTTTTATAAAAACCTTAATTACTCTGCGAGTATGCATGCTATTTGCATAAAAATGAACACAGTGTATTACAATAAGGCATTCAATCATAATCTAGAGTTTGAGCGCTTTTGCTACATTAGTTTTGACAGGGTTATTCAAAAGATATTCATTGTTTTTTAATTTGTTGACGGTCCCCTATGGAGTTTCGGTAAAAAATCTTCACGGAGATGTATGACGTATACTATTATATTTATACACTAAGAGTTTCGAGATGATTCCTCATGTATTTTTCTAGATATTTAGTAAAATGTCTAAAATCGCAAGTGTCCAATAATCAATGGCCATATAGTGTATATTTCATGCGTTTTCCCGAAGTTAATGCACATGCATTTAAACAGCTCAATAAAAGTTAATATGCTTTCATGCCTTTCGACAAATCTTGTGTTGCAAAAGTGGAAAAGTCTGGTAATTTTTTTTTCTAGGACATATGATGAAATTGCTGTTAGAAGTAATAAATTTACTTTTGGTTGATTTCATAAAACATTTGCCACACCATTAACAGTTTCAAGAAATTTCGGATGGCAGGAATCAGCATGCTGATGGACAATGCAAGGTTTAACCGTCGTCTTGTAAAACGTGTGTTTTTAATTTTTGGATACATTTGTCGAATTCTAGGCTAGACCTTTACTAACATGGCCCAAAATATTGACTGCTCCATCATATGCCTGTGTATGGAAACACTACATAAGAGTATACAACCCTAAAATTGATAATTCTTCAAAAGACAAGAAATTTTTTTAGATAGACTACTCTGTGAATTTTTTTTCTATTAAAAATTCATATGCAAACTATTCAAAGTAAAGTCGTTCAATGAAAAACACGGAGACGTCACCGTGGAGGCCTTTAGTTTTTCAATACCCTATCGTTTTTCTTCGTGTCATTCCTTTTCAGAATTTTCTACTACTAGATTTTTTTTTAAATAAAAAGTCTTTTACACTTATAACACCATTTTCAAAGGTATATTTTCTATAAAATCATTAATTTCCACAAGGTTTTACATTATAAGTGACTATTAAAGCTTTTGGCTTTTTTCTTTACAAAACAATTTAACACTGGATATCTCTAGGTTTTCATTGTCCGCGGGATATAAATAGGATAGATAAAATTGAGGAATATAAAAACGCGCAAGTAAATGCTTTACATTTTACTCCTAAAGTTAACTTATACGCCATGTGCGTATTTCACTTATTTTTTCTTAGTCAAATTGTGATATGGAATTGCGCTTATCAAATTTTACTGTATACAAAGATAATTAGATTTGCGTTTTAAGAAGAACTTATATTTTTAGTGATAGATACGAAAGACGAACATATTCGAATGAGAGATATAACGGGGTATTACAGTACATGTAACTGAATACTTTTATATTTTTATAATTAAAAATGTATCTAGTTTTAATGTAATTAAAGATCAATACAAGAAAAACGTCAATTTTCATTATCATTAGCAATAAATTTTAATGTAATATTTTAACTTTCGGGAGGGGCTTCAGCCCCCTTAGCCCCCTCCCTGGCTACGTGCCTGTGCACGGGCCGGTATACCCTCTGGATTTTTTAAAGGGACACCGTATAATCTCTGTTCCTAAAGAAAGCTGTAATATGCACATTGTATAATATACTCTCTGTTTTTTTCGTATACTCTCTGCTTAGAGCGCATATCCTCTGTTATTTTTACGTCTACACCCCTGTTCATCCACTTTATGTACCTTTTTTTCATAAATGATGAAAGATATGGATCTATATTTTTATGGTAGGTAGAACAGCATGTTTTATATACTGCAATAGTCCATTTTCTTTTTAAGTGAAACTTAAAAATTATTTTAATTATTTATTGAAAATTATTTTTAAATTACGATGAAATAAGAGAAAGCAAAGTGCTATCAAAACAGTAATATCAGAGAACAGACACTTTGGTGCCGGTGAACTGACAAATCAAAAAAGATGGGGAGGGGGGGGGGATGAAACTTTTTTTTTTTCATTTCATAAGCTGGATTTTTTATTTTATTTCATGTACCAGTAAAGAGAGCTTCACGTACCAGCACTGGTACGTGTACCATAAGTTGAGAAATCCTGCTCTAAAATGTTCCCTAAGCAAACAAATTTCAATTTTACTTAAAAAAGGAAAAAAAAAAAGGCTAAAATTTTTTTAACTGATTGCTAAATAATAGAGAGATAGAACATTGTTTTCTTTTCAACACGTGTAAAACTTGGGCACCTAGACGATAAGGCGCTAGTTCTCCCGCCCTATGTGCCAGTTACAAAACATACTGCGCCTGCGTTAACTCTTTATTTAAACCATTAGTAATATGGCTCCGGCTCATAGTACGAAATCATTCTATTAAATAGAGCATATGCGGGAATATTTTGGTATATTGCTAAAAATTCAATATTTTTGTATCAATTATGCCCCCACCTAATTGTAAGAGACAAAAAGTGCAGTGTGGTTTATGTAATTCCATTTTCGACAGTGATTACAAGAACACTCATAATAAACAAGAGCATGCTGATAAAATTTCAGCTCATATACATACTATACCGTTTTGCATTGCTGGAGCTCCAAAAAATCCTTTTGAAGTAAGTAAGCTACTTTATTACAGAATATTTTAGGTATATAAAATGTGTAACATAAAATTTTTTATTAAAGTACTGAGAAATAAATATGAGTTTTCAAAAGGAAACAACATCAATTCTTTAAAACTTATTTGACTATATCGATACACTTAGTCAAAATTATGATTTATATACATATGCATTATATATATATATATATATATAAGAGTTGTACCGCATATTCGGTATCCATCCGGCATTCGGCCATGTTACCGAATATTCGGTTTGGCCGAATATCAAAGTATTTGGCTGAATCCAATACTTGATAAAACCTTTTAAAACAAATTTTAAAATTTTTTTCACAATTTCTACTTTTAACTGTCAATTTATAACTATATTTAAGATAATTAGAAAGAAAATCATATAAATAAAATAGAATGTTTTTACATTATTTGCTATTTGAAAGAGTAACTAAAGAAAATTAACCGTGAGAAGGAATTAAATGATGAAGTATGAGGATTCTGCTTATAAATAAATGATGTGCAGATGCAAATTCCTAAATTTGTTTAGTAAATAATCTGTTTCTTGCTTTTCCCAAATAAAAGTTCTTAAACAAGAAAGAAAAACTTTTGAGATTAGTAATAGCCATCAAGGCAGACAATTTTTGATCATAAAATCAACTTATTGAATCATAAGTACATTCTATTTCATCTCACTCTAGGTCAAACTTGTGTTTTCGTATCTTGCTTTAACAATAAATAAGATACTATATATTTTCAACTCACATGCTTTGATTTCTGTAAAATATGATATGATGGGAAGGGTGAAAAATGCCACCATTCACAAGAAAAGAACTAGGAGTTAATCATTCCTTTATTCAGAATTATGTTGATAGAATTTGTACTTTATATTGAAAAAAAAAAAAAAAATCTGCCTTGAGTTATTTTAAAAGGGCAATTATGAGACTGCAGAGTTTTTCTTCGATCATTTTTTCATTATTTTTCTTTGATTTTAAAATGTTTCTTTTAATTCGTAAAAGAAACCATGAAATTAAAAATTTTATTAATTAAAAAATTCTCATAATTGTGCTTCTTAAATAACACAAGCAGATTTTATTCAATACTAAATGCTCTATAAAAAATCCTTACATATCAAATTGTAAGTTTCTTTTATTAAATATTATGTAAAATTGTTTTAAAAAGCAGCATTTTAATACCTTTAAACTTTGAAATATAAAAAGTATTTGGAAAGCCGAATATTCGGTATTCGGTTCCCCTGTCGGCCTAATATTCGGTATTCGGCCAAAATCACTATTCTGTGCATCCCTAATATCTATATATATATAAGTCCTCATGTTGGCCATAGTACTCGGAAATTTTCCTTCTTGGAGTCGGAAATTTATGAGCCTACACCCCCCTACGCGACTAAGGTGGTTTACGCCCCTGCTTGGAGATGTTGGATTTAAATTTCTGTTGCACTCGCCGACTTAAATGCTTGGCGTTTTCCATGATTTTCTTCTAACCATGTCATAAATAAGGGATTAGGATCCTTAAAAAGACTCTCTACGGAAGTCACTTCCAAGTCGTTCTTTATTCCTAGCGTACAAAATTGGCTTCAACAAAATACACTAACCTCAAGACCAATTAAAATATGTATAAAAATTAAATATAGCATAAGCAAATAGCATGAGCATAGCATAATGTTTGTTTTACTGAGAACCGTATGCATATTAAAAAAGGGAATTTAATTTTTCTTACATGGTTCACAATTTTTCTGTTTTGAGACGTTAAACAAAACTTTTTAACCCTGTAGTACTACGCAGTGGTGCATTTGTGAATCAATGAGAATTTAATCTTTAATAAACAATTTTACAGCTACCGCTATATTTCAAGAGAAATATTCTATTTGTGAAATTCAAGAAATCTGATAATTACAGAAGCAAACAATTAATATTTCAATTTTGTCGCCTGTACAAACACACTTCCAAATGAGAAATTCGTGCCCTGTATAGATAATTGAATTTTAAGCATTTCGTTCATATGGGGCTGTGTCAATATAACATTATCAACTTTTTGATAACTTTGGACCCCCTCTCTTCTTCCCATGTCATACATTATCATCCCTTAACTCCCCCATTCACATTTATTTTTAGGGTCACATTTATTTTTAGAGTACTTTTATGATTCAAAGGAAAACAAATCAATAAAATAGCACTTTGCATATGAAAAATCTTTATTTCAAATAACACTTAAAAGAAATAGTAACTATTTAAAAGTTTTTCATAATAGCTTTTTGTCCCATAATGTATTCAACAGTAATAAAGTCCTGTTTCACTTGCCCGGAACGGGGGGGGGGGGGAGGACAGATAGAAATTCTGATAAACAAAGCAAGTGGGCAACATTCCTTCTCCTTTTTCTTTTATTTATTAGTAAACACAGGCTTTATTTCAAATATACATCACATATGGTTCCTCGAACCATAATTATATATGCATACACACATGAAGAAGAATAGGAATAGGAAACATTGGGGTATTCCATATTTTGGAATTGAATAACTCTATAATAATTCAGTGATTTTAATAATAACTTTGTATTTTCATAAAAATAGATAACAGGTTAAAAAAAAAAGGTAAGATAAAATGCTATTTTGTAGCGGGGACCATGTTATAAATAAAAAGAGAAAAATTTACTTGGATCAAAAATAGTATCGATATCAAAAGACAGACCCCCGCCTTTCCCTAGATGTATCGTAAGATATCTCGAAGGGGGTATTTTACGATATCACTATTCCAGACTCTCCCCTCCCCTCTAAAATGGTAACGTTCTATTTGCACAGCCCCTGTGAGGACTTTAATATAAGTAATAAGAAGGCTAGCCTGAAAACTTCTTTCGACAAACTTTTTCTTTTACAGACATTTCTAAATCTTTTAAATTATATGGGGGGGGGGGGGGATCAGGTGAATGTCAAATCTATTCATGAAGAATTTTATATCTTATCGCAGTTCGGTTTCCTAGAACTATTCTCTTTCTGACACATTCATGAAGTCATTTGCATTCGTAAGTGCGTAAAATTTTCAAGTATATTCCTAAAGGCTCCAAACTTGTTGGTTCTAATTCAGATACTGAGAGGTTGCTAGCATTATAGTCACGGAAAAGTCATCATAAAGAAGCAATCTATATATATAAAAGGAATTCTGAGGATAATTGAGGCACAGATAGGCTCTCATCCTCTATACCTTTTATTTATAGAGATTTTACACAGCTTAGGTAAACGCAGAAGAAATATAAAACAGATAATGTATTTATCACAAAAAATCGTCTGCTAAGAAAATCTTTTTTCATTTTGAACTTCTATAAATAAAAGGAATAAAGCAGAAGAAATATAAAACAGATAATGTATTTATCACAAAAAATCGTCTGCTAAGAAAATCTTTTTTCATTTTGAACTTCTATAAATAAAAGGACAGATAGGCTCTCAAACAGTGAATCGTCGAATATAATTGAAGAACAAATGGAAGAACAAATGAAAGAACAAATGGAAGAACAAATGGAAGAACAGATGGAAGAACAGAAAGAAGAACAGATGGAAGAACAAATGGAAGACCTCTTCATTAACAATAAAAAAAGATATGCAAACGAAACCCCAGAACACCGATCAAACATATCTGCCGGAAACTGACGAGACATGGCACAGAAACGTGAATGTGTGGGGTTGTAGAACTGGCATTCAGATAGTCTTCGGGCTACTGAGGGCGGGCAACCGTCTAGTTTATTATAATTCAAGATATGGCAATGAAATACATTGGTTAATTACTAAGCACTCATGGAATAATGAATAGTACTGGGAAATTTCATGCATTTCTGTCCAAAAATTTCTTTATGAATGTCAGAAATATTCCTGTTTTTGTTCAGCGGGAAATAACTGAAAACATCTTTAACATATACAGTCGACTCTCGTTAATTCGAACTCGTCGGGACCACAAGAAATGTTCGAATTATCCGAAATTCGAATTATGAAAAGTGTGGCATTAAAGCGTGCTTAATATGGTACTATTACAAAGGAATTAATTTTATAATATTTTTTTAGGTTTCTTTTGTTTATTATCATTAGAATATGACTTAATATTAAATTAAAATATATAAATACATAAATTAATTAAAGAATTAGAAACAAGAAAACAACGGAAGAAAAATTTGAAGCGTCACCGATGGACAGATGGGCACTTACAAGGAAGGTCTCTATTGGGGGCATACTCAGAATATTTTGAAAAAAATACGAATTAAACTACTCATGTAGGTAATAAAGGATCAGAGAAAATTAGCAGCGGAATTACATTATTAGATGTGTAAAAAAATAAAATAGTTTGGAATAATTGGCGTGAAAAGCTGAAAGTGACGCGGGATTTGGCGAGCAGTGCATTTCCTCGCCAAAAGCAGACGATTTTAACGAATCTGAAAATTGAATTCACTGTTAAAAATCTGCAGCATTTACTGCAACGTCACTCCACTACTTTTATAGAATATTTCTCTTCTGACCAATGAGAATGCTCCATAGCACGGTGAAGTGACCGTGTCATACACTGTTAAAAATATGCTGCATTTTGTTGCAACGCACTCCACCGCTTGTATGTAATATCTCTATTCCAACCAATGAGAAAGCTCCATTTCACGGCCAAGTAACTGTTTTCTATACAAGCAAGGGAGTGCGTTGCAACAAAATGCAGCAGATTTTTAAGTGTATTTTTCAATTTGGAACAATTTTAATCAATTTAAATTGGTGTTTTAAATGATAAAATATATTAATTTCATTTTGTTATAAGTACATATAAACGTATATGACAAAATTACACATAAAGTAAAGTAAAAATGCAAAACTAAAATTACTTAAACTAAACTTATTTAAATAAATTGAACATAGAAAGTTTTTTCTTTAAAAAGTATTCGAAGCGTAAAAGCGTATTTTTCAAAATTTCGTTTTTTCGCCAACCGGAGATAAATCGCCAAATAAACGAAATTTTTATTATTTTTTTACTGACGTTATAAGGAAGTTCCGCCGACATTTTTTTTATAAACATATATAACTATATGAGAAGAACATTCTGTAATTTTTTCAGATTTTTCTGAGTATGCCCGTATGGAGACCTTCCTTGTTAGAAAGTGGATATCAAATGCATGGTATTATATGTATATTCGTTAGGAACAATTTTCACAAAGATGAAAGGAAGAAAGTTATTCAAATAATCTGAAATCCATGAGAAAGAAAGGAGGGATGAAAAATCGGAATTCCCGTTAGTTCGAATTAAACGATGTCAAGAGAAAATAAGTTCGAATTAATGAAAGTTTAACGTTATTCTGCCATTGAAAATTTCGGGACTTCATGTTTAGTTCGAATTAAGCGAAGATTCGAATTATCCGATTTCGAATTAACGAGAGTCGACTGTATTTCCAATTAAAACATTAAATGTTCTACAAAAATGTGTTTTTATTTGATTGAGTAGATTGGTCATAACCCCCGTGATCATCTTTTAGGATCCTTCCTTGCTTACACTGATGTTATACACGGATATTTTGAATTTCCTGTTATCTATTATACAAAAAAAAAAAAAAGGGTCTTGGGTATGACATAATATGGATAGAGAAAAAATCTGAACAATAAATTTCATTTTTATTGCACTTTTTTTAAACTTCTAAAAAACATCATACAATTTCAATTTTTACAAACTCGAACAGAGAAAACATGTTATTTCAAATTCAATTTATTTGAGAACTGTATATGATTTTGCTGCTTTTTTATGGATTTTAAAATAATTTTAGAGCATGAATTAAATATATATATATATATAACACATGTAGCCTGATTACAAAAATCAACCCATTTCCACATGAAGCAACATAAATAGTTTAGCGTTTCTTCCCAGCTGATATTGTTTAAATAAATTAAAACTTAAGCAAAACAATAAATAAAATAATCGAAATAAAACACAAATAAATTAGACAACCATTCGAATGACACCTGAAATGGCCATAAAAAAACTACTTTAAGTATCGAGATTTTTAGCAATTTTTTCGACTATTAGCTACTGATATGCGATTAATACGAAACATCCTTCTTGAGTCCATAATCAATATTTTTCGCATAAACATGCATTTTGGTGTTGTAAGCGAAAAACAAAAAATACATATTAAATTAGCAAAAACAAAAAAGAAAAAAAATACGTGTGGCACTCGGGGACAGCCGCGGTAAAGCTATTGCATGGCATTTTTTATCAACTTATGTAATTATAATTATTTATTTATTTTTTATTTATGCAGTTTTTTCTTTTTCTTTGATATTAATTCAAGTTACACATTTTGAGCGTGATGAACGATAAGAAAACAATTTTTTTTCTTTTAATGAATAAATGAGAAGTCTGCCGAAGTCTGTCGAAGTGCCGAAGTCTGCCGAACTTAAACGACGTTAACCGGAGTGTTAGGTTTTTCTCGTTACGGAATTTCTAGTTCGGTCACCGCGCTTAAAGCCCGCGATAAAAGCCATGCAATAGCTTAAATGTGCCCCCGGGGGGGGGGGTTGGCACACAAGACATGTATATTATGAATAAGCAGTTGCAGACCTTTCAAATGATGTGTTACACAAATTAAAAATGTGCCCCCCGGGGGGATGACACACAAAACATCCATAATATGAATAAGGAGAGTTGCAGACCTTTCAAATGATGTGTCACACGACTGGTATTGTAAAGAAATTAAAAATTGTCCCCCCCTGTGGGGCAGAGTGGGGGTGACACACAAGACATGCATAATATGAATAAGCATTTGCAGACCTCTCAATTGATGTGTCACACGACTGGTGTTATAAAGAATTAAAAATGTGTCCGCCCTGGGGGGAAGAGCGGAGGGGGACACACAAGACATGCATAATAGGAAAAGGCAGTTTCAGATCTTTCTAAAGATATGCAATACGAGGGGTGTGGATAAAAATTTTAAAAAATCCCCTTTGGGGGGGGAGTCGGATGCGGCGCCCCAAACATGCATAATTGGAATGAGCAGCTACAGTTCTTTTAAATGATATGCCACACGATGGGTGTATATACAAATTTAGAAAATGCCCCCCTGGGGGGCAGAGAGGGGGGATGGCGCACCGGACGTTCAAAATAAGAATAAGCAGTTTAAGGCCTTTCCAAAGATATGTCACATGACGGGAGTTTACGAAATTTAGAAAAGTACCCCCTGGGGAGAGGGCGCATCGAATGCTTAAAAAATTATAAATGGTCAATTTTTTCTAACAATGTAACACATGATGGGTGTCATCAAAATTTTAAAAAATTTACATCAGGCAAAATTTTGAAAGATTTGTCGTCGGGGGGAGGATGCGCATTCACATGAATAGTCACAGGGTTTTAGAACGATATATCACACGAGTTCTACCCCCCCCCCCCCCCAAAGAGGGGAAGGTGGTAACCTTCCCCAAAATATACAGCGAATACGTTTCAAATTTTATAAATAGTATTTATCGAAGTTCCGTGTAAAAAAAATACCGCGTCAATGTCTGCCGAAGTCTACCGAAGGATACCGTGCCGAAGTTTACCGAACTGAAACGACGTTAGCCAGAGTGTTAGGTTTTTGCTCGTTACAGAATTTCTAGATTCGGTCGCCGCGCTCAAAGCCCGCGATAGAAGCTATGCAATAGCTTAAAAAAGGGAAAAAAATATATTCTTAAAAATATGTATAAATAAATTGCCAGTATTTTCTAACCCAAGAAAGCTGATTCGGTTCCTCTAATTTTGTCGATAGTTAAAACATAAAAATATACGAGATAATTTTATCCAAGGGAAACAAAGTTTAATAATTTTTGCTTTTGTTTCGTCTAAAGTACACAAGTTATATTTATGGCAATGAAGACTTTTGCGCCTTAATTCAATTAATTTTATCGTCCTTTAAACATAAATATGACCTTTTGCAAATACTGTAAATGTCCAACATTTTTAAATTGTACAAAAAAAGGTGAAATTTTTATTTAACGAAATGTCACCGTTACACGTAAAGACTTCGTTATGAAGAAATTTTTTAAAATAGAAATCATCTCATATTTATGAAATATATATGTTACAGGCCAAACCCGATTTTAGGCCAAACTAGATTGGCCTAGGCCAAACCGGTCTATCCTAACGACCATCGGATAAACTAGTTTTTCCTAGGCCAAACCGGTCTATCCTAACACCCATCGGACAAACTAGTTTTTCCTAGGCCAAACTAGTCTATCCTAAGGCCCATAGGACAAACTAGTTTTTCCTAGGCCAAACTAGTTTAGCCTAACTTTTATAGGATAAACTAGTTTAGTCTGCTGTTTATTGGTCTGAACTAGTTTATCCTAGGCCGATCTAGATTATCCTAGGACAGTTCAATTTGGCGTGATTTTATTGAATTCAATGACCGCCTCAGCGCCAACGTTCTAGTTTGTCCTAGGCTGATCTAGTTTATCCTAGGCCAATGTATTTTACGAGTTTTTAGCTCACAGGCGTGAAAGCCTGAAAAATAATGGGCTCGCAAGTTCTGTATGTACGCATGTATGTACACATGTACGTATGTACGTAACACGATAATTCTTGAAACAAATAATGTAATTTGACATTGACGTGTTATTATCTCATTAGACTACCAAAGCCTGAGAAATAATGTGCCCGTGGATTCTGTATCTATGTATGTACGTAAGTATGTAACGCAAAAATTCTTGATAGAAATACCCGATTTGCATCAAACTTTCAATATAAGTTTATTCTTATGAGGAGCTTTTCTGTTTAATTTGGGAGGTCATTGGAGAATAATAAGGGGGAGGAAGATCGAGAGGCTGATTCGCCCCTTCCCTTAAATCAAATAAATGGGTTTCCATGCATTATTAGCATATTTTATAATAAAAAATTAGATATAGAAGCATTCTGATGAGGCGCCTCCATGATTAGTTGTGGATGTTCATTGTTTAAGTATAAAGAGAGGGGGAAATATAAGTAACGCCTCATAATTTATAAAATTCCTTTTTTCAAGCAGAATTTGCTGATTTGCTTAAATTTTTGAAATAGATTCATTCTAGTAAGGTGCTTCCCTAATTAGTTTTGTAAGTTAATTGGTTAAGAACAAATGGAAGAAAGGGGGAAACCCGCCTATTTTTGCCAAATGGGTTTTTCATGCAGAATTAACCGATTTGCTGCAAATCTTTGATTTGTTCATCTTGATGAAGCGCTTCACTGATTAATTTTGGTGGTTCTTTGGTTAAGTATAAAGGGGAAGCGTACAATTTATTTCCTTAAATTAGATAAATTAGTTATTATACAGAATTATCCAATTTGCTTAAAATTTTGGACATGAATTCATTTAGATCAGACACTTCTTTAATTAATTTTTCTTTTGGTTAAGTATAATGGGGTAGTGGACGATTTATTGCCTTCCTTAAATTAAATAAATGGGTTTTTAAGCAGATTTATCTGATTTGCCGATTAAATTTTGAATATAGTATTTTTCATAAGGCGAATTCCTGAATAGTTTTGAGGGTTTAATGATTAAGTATAAAAGGAGGAATGTGGGATTACCCTCCTTAAATCAGATGAATGGTTTTTGAGCAGAATTATCTGATTTGCTTCAAATTTTGGATAATTGTTCAATTTTATAAAGCGTATCTGCAATTAGTTTTGGGGTTCAATGGTTAAGTATAATTAGGGGAAATGGGAAAAAGTATCTCCCTCACTTGTTTTTTCGAGTGTGATATTTTAAAAAAAAAAGTCTTTAATACACAATTAGTGTAAACAGCCTGTGAATGCAAAGCCATTACTTTAACAGGGCAATATTCTTTTTAATATTAATCCTGACTACTTCTCTCTAATCTTGTGCAAAGTGGTTTTGCTATCACCCCTGTATAATGTACTTTATTTGAAGGTAGTAGAATACTGTTACAGGTTTGCACGGGCCGGAATTTCGAAGCCCGGTATAAAAAGTAAAAGTTCAGCCCGAGCCCTGCCTGTAAAAAAATCATTGAAAAGGGACTCAGTCCGGCTCGACCTGGTCCTACTCAATTTCTGCAAAAAATTCAGATTTTAATTCACATACATTTAAGATTCCTTTAAAGAATACTGCATACATATTTATGGATAAATTTACAATGTATTTTTAAATTACGATGTGTTCGCTAAATGGAAAATACACAATGTATTATTGATTATTTAGATTCTTAGTCCTTCAGTATTCAAATAGGAATTCATTAAATAGTTAGAATAAAAGAAAAAAAGGAGTGTTATAAACATCATAACTTTTGAATATGTTTAGTAAAAAGTAGATTTGTAAATATATTTTTCTATCATTCCTTAAGCGTTTTCTCAAATCCAAAAGAGCTACATCCTAACACATTTATTAATTAATTCCTTTTCGGAAATGCATAAGATTAACAGGCAGTCTCACTCAGAAAATATGTAATCGAATGGCGTTAACCATTTTTTTCATAAAAGCGATATATCTTTGAGAAAATACTATTAAAGCTACGTTTTGAATCAAATTTCCAGTTGCAACTTTACGGAAAAGAAAAACTTGACGCCATGACAAAAATAGCTATGTGTCGACAGGTAACTAATTTCTCAAAAATGGAAAACGCTGTTCGATTCCAAATTATGTTCAGCTGCGATCTGGCTCGAATAATAATAATAATAATAATAATAAAAGCAATCTTATCACAGCATGGCCTGAGTCTGCAGAAATAAAAATAAAAATAAGCAAACACCACGTTCAATGTATCATGTCTCTACGGTGGACATGTTAAATTTCTGTATTGATGTTACAAGCAATGACTCTTGATACGCATTTATGCTTATTCCAGTGAAAGATATGTTTTTACTGGCCAAACCCAATTTTGAGCCAAATTATATTAGCCTAGACCAAACTATTTTATCCTAACGCAAATTGGATAAACTAGTTTTCCAATGCCAAACTTATTTCTCGTGAGCTAAAAACACGTAAAATTATATTGGCTTAGGATAAAGTAGGTCAGCCTAGGACAAACTAGATCAGCCTAGGACAAACTAGAATGTTGGCGCTGAGGCGGTCATTGAATTCAATAAAATCACGCCAAATTGAATTGGCCTAGGATAATCTAGATCGGCCTAGGATAAACTAGTTCAGACCAATAAACAGCAGGCTAAACTAGCTTATCCTATAAGAGTTAGGCCAAACTAGTTTGGCCTAGGAAAAACTAGTTTGTCCTATGGGCCTTAGGATAGACTAGTTTGGCCTAGGAAAAACTAGTTTGTCCGATGGCCGTTAGGATAAACCGGTTTGGCCTAGGAAAAACTAGTTTATCCGATGGGCGTTAGGATTGACCGGTTTGGCCTAGGAAAAACTAGTTTATCCGATGGGCGTTAGGATAGACCGGTTTGGCCTAGGCCATTTTAGTTTGGCCTAAAATCGGGTTTGGCCTGTAACATATATAATGAAATACAGATGCATAAATGGAAAAATACACATAAAATTCAAATATTGGAAATGTATACTTTCATTCTGGTAATATTTTTTTATAAATATAATCATAAAAGAAAAAAAAATAATAATATCTTTAAAAACCTTATAATAAAGAAGGGTAAAAAAAATTTAAACATCGGGTAACTTTTCCCTTTTTCTAAATATTTCAATTCCTATATTTTTTTTTTAAAGTCTGTAATATTACTTTATACAGGTTTCTAATAAAAAAATACATTGTTTATAAATTTTTTGCATTTTTGTAAGTATCCGAACAATACGCCTGTAAAACATTCTTGTGAAACTGGAATCCTCTTCTTATTGTATCGAAGGCTTTTCGAATTTCTTCTATTGAACAAAAATGATTAAATTAAAAAAATCATTTTTCTACAATCTGTTGAAATGAATTTATATATCCCGCAACAGAAACCTCTCCGTTTAAATATTATACACGCACGAAAACGAAAAAAACTTTGTTATATCAAATATATTTTTCGTAATATGAAGATGAATTTGTTTGAAAATCAAATAATTTGTTCAAATACATGGGGTGGGAGGGTGGTAGTCTTCCGCACATTGTTGGTGATTTACATATAAAAATAATAGAAGTGAATAAAGAAAAATTTATTTTCAACTTAAAAGATTGATTCAACATTGAAGGGATTTTGGATAAAGACAAATGAAACACAAACCACTATTTTGTTGCCATTAGAATCTGCAACTGTTTTTTTTTTTCTTTTACAGAGGGGCGCATTTAATAATGTCATCCTTTCTAATTGAACCTTGAAGAGACTTTCGGAACAGACAAATAAAACGCAAATTCCATACCGTAATGACATTAGAATTCGCAGCTGGGGTTTTTTCTTTATTATTATTATTTACTCATCGTACGTAGTATAGGGTAATTATTTTAATTAATACAATTATAAAAATTTTCGCATTTTTGTAAGTATCCGAACAATACGTCTATAACATTCTTGAGAAACTGGAATACTCTTCTTATTGCATCGAAGGCTTTTCGAATTTCTTCTTTTGAACAAAAGTAATTAAATGAATAAAAAACTTGTAACTATTTTAAAATTAGAAACAAAATGGCAGATTTACATGCTTCAAACACCAAAATACATAGATTTACAATACATACAGGGTGATTAAAAATAACGTGGACAAATTGATATGACAAATCAGGCATACAACAAGGATAAAAAATCACATAGGAACATACGGCTGCAAATAACTTATTGAATCATAAATACAGGGTGTTTCATTCTAGCTCAATTTGGGTTGACGGTAATAAATTTCAGAAAATTGAAGTATATTATAATAAACCATTTAACAAACATTCTCACCTTCGTTTTAAATGTGATAACACCAAACAAAAGTGGTAGAAGTTTGCATTATGCGCACCAGCAATATCCACTTGGCACCTCACATTTTGGACTGTTGATAATCAGTGAATACGGTATCATCGATTGCTTGAGCAATATGTTTTTCCAGATCTTTTCATAACGTTATCACATTTCTCACAAAATAAGGTACATATGGTTGCATTTTATTACAATATTTTTATTTTCTTCGAAATTATTACTTTTAAATCGGGTGTAGCTAGAATGAAACATCATGTATTTGTGACTCAATAATTAGTTTGCGACCCTATGTTCCTGTGTGATTTTTTATCTTTGTCGTATCCTGATTTGTCATATCAATTTGTCCACGTTAATTTGAATCACCCTGTATATATTATATGTATATATCTATATATCCGTCCGTTTGTCTGTGTGTCTGTGTAAATGTTCTATCTCTCGAAAAAATTGAGATAGAGCCTTGAAATTTAGTATGTATTTACAAATATGGTCTCCTTACTGGGCATATTCAGAATATTTTGAAAAAAATGCTGAGTAAACTACTTATGTATGCAATAAAGGATCAGTCAATTTAACGTCGGAATTACAATATGAAGTCTGTAAAAAAATAAAATACTTTCGAATATACGGCTAAAAAAAACGAAAGCATTACTTGATTTGGCGAGCAACATTTTTTCTCGCCAAAAGCAAATATTTTAATGCATCTATGAAAATTGCTTATTAATTCATTTTAAGAATGCTAGTAAATAGTATTTAATGTTTAAATTTAAACAATGAAAAATTTTTATGCATACATAGTTTTTGTATTACACATTTATGTTGCTTGTTGTTGCTGTTATTTAATTCTGTTACTGTAAAAATATTTTCATATATCACAAATATTTTCATATTGAAAAAAATATTTTTTTACATCTTTAAGCTCATGTCAAAATAAAGGTCAGATGAAGAATGCTGCAAGAATACATTTCAATATCGGAGAATTTTTTATTAACATAACAATAAAATTGAATTGACCGTGCTCAATTGGACTTAATTTTGAGATCGACACAATTTTAATTAATCTTAATTGTGTTTTAATTCATGAAAATTCATAGTTAAATTTCATTATAAATTATATTACAAAACTACTATTAAAACAAACTAAAATTAACTAAACTAAAGTTATTTAAATGTATTTAAAAAATAACAAGTTCAAGTTGAAATATTTTTACCTTAAAAAATATTTGACATAAAAAAGTATGTTTTCAAATTTTATTTCGTCGCCAACCGGGGATAAATCACCAAATAAATGAAATGTTCATTAATTTTTTACGAACTTTCTATCGGGTTTCCGTCGAAATTCTTTTATAAACATAAATATCCACAAGAGAAGAACGTTCTGATCTTTTTTTCAGAATTTTCTGAGTATACTCGTATGAAGACCTTCCTCGTTAGTATGTAATAATGAGAAGAATTCTATTGATAAATAAATAATTTTATTGATTGATATTTCAATAACTTCGATTATCGAGAACTATTTTTTTCTGACTCGAAATATTCGTTCTGATTAAAGGTATGTAATAATTTTCAAAATTGTTTTTTTAAGAAGTAATTATAAAAGACAGCGAAAAAACATAAATTTTGCATAAGGAATGAAGTACATCGAATGATTAATTGCCGAGATAGTTTTAATTATATTTTCCACACCCTTCGATTTTTCATACAGTATCATAATTCTCTTTATTTCATTTAAGTTTCAATTCGAAATTATATTTTAATTGGAAATGAGACGCTTAATTCGCCGCAGTAAACTGCTAGTTAGTATGATTATCATATTTGAGTTATAAGGTTGTTTCTTTTACATAATTCAATAATAGAACATTTAAAGTTTGTGATACCCTCAAACAACGATTTTAAACAAGCTATGAGACGAATAAATTGAGATAGAGAATATTTGTCGAGAAATTGAATGTTCGAAGATTTTAAAGTGTATAGATTTGTATAATTATTTACATGAATAAAGCTTTTAAAAGTATTTAAATACGTTTAATTTTTATTTGGAACTTTTATTTTATAAATAGTTTACACATGTTTCAATGTCATATTTTATATTATGCATATCTATGATGAGTAAGTGTTACGGTGACTCCCAACGGCTAGTTTTTCGTTTACTATGGGGCACACCAAATCGTCACCAGAGAATAATAAGGTTCTACCTGTGTTTTGATTTATTGATTTAGAAATGTTCTATTTGTATCAATGAAGGCATTTCTGGATTAAAATGTTGTCATAATATAATTGCAATGTTATATATAAATTTTATATAACATCATTTTCATGCAAAAATGCCTTCATAGATAAAAAATAGGACTTTTCTACATCTATAAGTCATTTTTCTCAAAAACACAGATAGAACCTTATTATTCTCAAGTGACGAAATAATGCATACTTGTTTGAACATTAAAAAATCTTTTAAAAAAGGCAAAAAAAAAAAAAAAAAAAAGACGCAAATGCTATTTTGTAGTTATTTTATAATTCGCAAATATACATATTTTTTCTTTTACTGTAGGGCGCATTGAGAAACGTCATCATATCCTTAAAGCTTAAGGATGTTTATTAAATGCGGATATCCTTATATATATTATAAATGTGAAAGTGTGTCCGAAAATTGGAATGAACTTGGCTTCAAAACAGATGGATTAATGTCTTTGAATCTTTGCATATGTATAGATTATAGGAGTGGAATGAACATAGGCTAATTTTTATTTATTTTATTCAAATATTTTCCTTAATAATTGAAAATTTAATTATTTTTCATACAAAATCAATAGGCATTTTTCAGATAAAATTTAACCATTTTCCTTTCCTGTTGCCAAGAAAATAAAAAATTGGAATAATAACTTTTCAGCGGAAATGAACTTTTAATAAAAAACTTCGAGGCGAGAAACTATAATAAAATAATTTAAAAGAAAATAAATATGACGTCATGTTTGAAATAAAAATAAAAGGTGTATTTTTTATAATATATTTAACAAGGTATTTGTTTAGGTAATGGAAATTTTTGTGTAAAATATGGCGACATAAATTAAAAATAAAAAGAATGAAAAAGAATTATATTTTTAATAAAATGGTTCACTTATGAAAATGTGACGTCATAGTTGAAATAAAACAAGTACTTTATAGCAGTCGTTAAAAATACAAGGGGTATGAATATCAGTAGCTAATGGAGCGAGATAAATAATGACGTCATATTTAAAATGAATCAGAAATATGTTTTACTTATATTAATTAATAAGTTACATACAAATGAATATTTTTATTCAAAACTCATAATTATCAATGGAAGAAATTTTTTGTGGGGAAAAGGCGGAAAATGAAACTACTGATTAATATATTTTTGATTCGATTTTTTAACATTTTCGAACAAAGTTGAAAAGTTATTATGATTTCGGTTTGTCTGTCTTTCTGGTCGCTTTCTAACTTTCGTAAATATACACCGATTTCCATGAAATTTTTGGACGTTCTTAACGTTTACCTAGCACGAATACCTATTGAAAATAAAGTTTCTACCATGATTAGTTTATTTACAAGGATTGTCAAAAAATTTCCTTACATTACGGCATTATGAGGAAAATCGTTTTAATTAAATTTAACGATGTTACACCCTGTGAAACATATTCAAATTTACATGCATTTACAAAGTGCACTAAAATATGCTTTTGTACAGTATGTAGTTAAAAGGAGACTTATTATTCATTTACAGGGTTACACAGAAGAATTCCATTGCATAAGAATAAAAAGAGGAACAATTTCCGACATATTTTAATTACGGTAAACGATTTCATGTATAATCAAATTGATATACGTTGCTGAGGCTTAATGTGAGTTATTTCATGCATAATACGAAGTGCATAGCATTTACAGGGACACGCAAACGATTTCAAATATTATATATTCTATTCGAAGTACTGTATATGATGGATGATGACTGTTGCATGGATGAAATGCATTTTGAATTATGATATGTGCTTTTAAGTTTCGCTAAATGTATGCATATTAAATGGCGAGTATAAATGGTAATAGTATAAATAGTTAAATTTAGATATACAGGGTTACACAAAATATCTCGGAAAGGTTACTGAATATGAGCGTAATTTACTTAAAGGTGGTTTTTAAATAAAACCTGCATTTTTATTTTGAACTGCATTTAGTAAACTAAGAAATGTTTGTAGTATATATATAAAATGATATACAGGGTCCCGCAAAGAACTGGATACAAGGTTGTCTTCGGATGATAATTTCTGAAAATATAATTTATGTGGTAATAAGAAATGTTTTTGTTTGAACTAAATTCTAGAAAGATACTTTCGTGTATTAAAGGCACTTGGAAAACTACAGGGCTGAACAAAAGAATTCAAGAATGTTTCTATCTATTAGTATTAATCGCTGAAAGGAAAATTTTAACCAACAAACAAATTAGCAAATAGGGATTATCAGAAGTTTTTTACCATAAATTCGCGATAAAAAGTTAATTACACACGCTTTTCATCATCGAAATTTTTTGCTTGATTGATCAATTATTTCTTCTTTAAATATTATGTGAACGAAGTCACGGGTAACTACTAGTAAATATATAAGTAAAGGGAAGATGTACGCAAATACAGAGATAATGTATCAAGTACAGAATACTCAGTATTAAAGTATTTTAAAAAATTAAATGCGTGTCGTATAAAGTTGTCCGAATTCTTGATTTTCTCCCCAGTAAATTTTTATTGAAAATATTGCCCTATTCAATCCAAAGCTTTTACCGATTCAGTTTGGCAAAAATTTTTGTTTTGAAAAACCGGTGATAAATGATTAAAAGTTTTGTAAAAGACTCTCGTTCCGAAGATGTTAAGTAATTTAAAAGTTAATATTAACTTAAATACAGTAAAAATGTGAAAATACCAATAAAGCAATTATTTCTATCAATTTTGTGGCTAATTTATTATAATTTATGTGAATTCAGCAATCTTGCTGATTAACCAAATGCAGCATAATAAACAAGATAATATTATCTGAATAAATTTCAAGGACTTTTTATAAATTTTAATAATTTCCGCTTTTGTTTAGTCTGAAGTCCACCGACTCGTTTAATAGCGAAGAATCCTTGTGTATCTTAATTCAATTAATTTTATCATCCTTTAAACATATACGTGACCTCCTATCAAATTCTGTAATCAGAGGCTTTCAAACATCTGTTACACTGCAGCTATGCTTCGACTGCCTTGCTTTTTTGATTCCGCACCTGCAGTGAAAAAAATCAATTGAGCAGAACATGATACAGCTTATCGTGTGATGAAATAAATCATGGAGTAACAAGTATGCGTTGAGCACAGTTTGTTGCTTGTTTACGCCTTCACTCGACTGATAGATTCTGGAATTTAAGAAAATTTATTTGAGAAATACACCAGGAAAATTGAATGGAGATTGTTATTTCTATCAATGCTGTCAACGTTTGATAGTAAAAAATTGATAGCGGTTCTTTTCATCTTGAACGGATGCATGGGAATAGAATATTTTTTCATTGTTACTATTGGTCATAGAGAAAAAACAGCAAAGATTAAATGGCCAATAAATATTTTTTTAATAAAATATAATTTAGAATTACAATCCAGCGTATTTTCTAGAGAATAAAAAAATGATTAAGCGCAAGTATCGCTTATAGACAAGGGTTTAGTAGAATAATTATATGAATCATTAACTGCTCAGTTGTTACACAAATATATCATTAACCCCTTAACTACCGCGGGTGTTTGTATACGCCTTTAGAGAATGCTTCTTTATATTATAAAAAATGGCAAACTGTCAGGACAACAGGCTAATTTTCACCAACAGAACCGTTTTCTGCACACGTGCATTTTCTTTTTATTATTTCAGAAAACCAATCACCGCCTCATTTAATTATAGAATTATGCTATTAAATAAGGCAACGGAAATAGCGTCGGATTTCTTCCGCAGTTAAGAGGCTAAAGTTGTTATCTATACTTTGACAGACTATGCCGCATAGAGTGCTCCGACCGTGTATTAACGAATATCCCTCCAATCATTAATATTGCTTAGATCTTTTCATCATAACTTTTAAAAATGGTAGTTATCCATTTTTGAGTTGATATTTGAAAAACTGCAACTAAAATTACATAAATTCAATGTAAAAAACCGTGTTCTCACGCAATTTCTTAAAATTCAACAAAGAATTGACTATTAATGCAATGCTTATATCTACATCAATTTCGACTCTTGCTAATATATAGATATTTTATTATTACATGCTTACAGCTGTTTTCAAACATTTATCAGAAAATTAGTCAAAGAACACTTCGATCTTCAAGGTTTCACCTCTCTTGTTTATCCCTCTAATAATTACCAGACCTGTTCCTCTGAAATATTACTATCATATGAAACAGTAAAGAAAACTATAATAGATATGTAATCTTTAATAACATCATGCGTGAAATTACTATCGAATAAGAATACTTATTATCAATAAAATCAACTGTTGAATAAAAAATGGTACAAATTACCGAAAATCCAAATGTTTTTTCTACAAAAGTTTAAAAAATTAACAGTTGAATGACAAATTAGAGAAATAACTTAAAAAAATTATGAACATATTTACAAATTTATTAAAATCACGCCTTTTCTGGATTACAAACCAAAATTTCTTGATAAATTTAACATCGAATTTGTAAGATTTTAATCCTTGTATTACATACACCCAAAAAATATACAAAATTAAACAAAAAAATAATTTTTAGCCTCATCAATAATTGGAAATTCTACATTAAAAAATATTTTTAGGGTTTTTCTTATAAAAATGAGAGTTTTCAAACTGATTTCAATAATTTTATCACATTCAAACTTAATATTTTATGCACATAGTTTTATTTAATCAAATTCTATACTTTCTACGTTAATAAAATTCAACATTTTTTAGTTTCAAACCAATACTACAATATTTATTTAGATCAAATTTGATTCTTTGCCTTTTATATATTTCCACATTACACAATTGAGATAAATACTAACTTGGAACGATTATAGAGTTGAAGTCAATTGATTTTACTCGATTTTCACCTTATACGTATTTCCTACACGATATTTCTTACTTCTATAATCATCTAATATATTAAAATTAATCTACGCATATTATTAATCAATTTATCATACGTTTCATCTAGCCCTTCCGAGCTTTCTGAATTATTATCCATCAAGTTGCTTAAAATATAAATACTATCTTTATAGTTTTAATGATATATAGTATACATGACTAATATTGAGTTTGACCTTCCATATTATTAATTAAATTATATGTTTCATCTTGCACTTCAGTATTTTCTAAATTATCATCCACCAAGTTGCTTAAAATATAAATACTACCTTTAAAATTTTAATTATACATAATATACATGACTAATCTTGAAATACTCCTTCCATATTATTAATCTAATTATATGGGTCATCTTGTACTTCAGAGCTTTGTGAATTATCATCCATCAAGTTGCTTAAAATATAAATGTTATATAGTTTTAATGATACATATTATATATGACAAATCTATGATATTCCATCCATATTTTTAATCAAATTATCATGTTTCATCTTACATTTCGACGATTTCTGAATTATCATCCATCATCTGTTTAATATATTAGAAATATGTTTATAGTTTTTGATTATACATGTATGTATGAATACAATCTTTTATTTTAACATTCATACTTTAAATAACCTATTTTCGAAACCAAACAGCATGAATTTTACTAATGCTTATCATCATAGAATGATTTGTGTTTCATACTTTTCTAAAAATTATCAAATATGTACTCCTCAGAAGAATTACTATCATATGAATATGTACAGAAAATTTAATTTATATTAAATAACTCCATATACAAAAAGCATCACAGAAAAAAAATACTTCAATTAAAGTAATTAACTATTACATAAAATTCCATCTATAAAACTTTAACAGTTGAACGAAAAACTTCAAATTAACAAAATTAATTTACAAAAAGTTTAATAAATTTACAATATTTAAAAATAAGTAAATCTCAAGTTATTGAAAATTTAAAATTTCTTGAAAAAAGAATTATTGAAAATTTAAAATTTCTTGAAAAAAGAGTTTTTAAAAACTAAAAGTTTAACTCCTACCTTAAATATCATTAATATTATCTCTTCTCAGAATATAACAATCTAGAGTTTTTACTATGACGAAATTTCTTTACAATATTTATCACACAACTGACTTGTAAACATGGGTGAGCTGTTACGTGATTAAACCGTTTGAGAACAATAAACATTTTCGAAAAGCAGCACAGCATTCCCTATTTCCAGTGTTATACTTGTAAGAAAAGGTGACATTAAGAACGCAACTCTAATAAATTTACAGATTTTAATACAAGTGAGAAACCGTTTTCTTCGTTAACGAATAAAGTAAGTTTTATTATATCATTGCAATATATATGTATTAATAAAAAATAAATAAGCGATATTAGTAAATAAGCGTCGGTATATTAAACCTTTACTAATTATATAAAATATGTTTATTTTATTATACAGATGTTTCAACAAGAGGAATCAAAACTGCAGCAAGCTTTAGAAATTAAGGATCTGAATGATTCGTCCCTAGCACATGTAGAGTTAAAGAATAATACATATGTGAGTTCATATGTGAAAAACTAGAATTCGTGTATGAAACGTAATTTGAGTGAATTTAAAATGATTTGTCTTACTGCCTACACTTTAACAAGTGCCTATTTACCTATATTGTTGAAGAGAATCCTAATTGTTTACATTTATTTCTATTACAGATCTGTTCTATTTGCTACAAACACTTTTTAAGTAAATGGAATTTAACAGAACATACAAAAATCCATACAGGTGAAAAATCTTATACTTGGGAAGATTGCCAAATGCTGTTTTCCAGGAGACGTGAATCAAAAATGCACACATCATCATATAAAGCATCGTCAGTTATATGTAAACTTAGTGAAGATATTAAAAAATAGTCAGACGTTATGAAGAATTTATAAATAAAGGAAGATATTTAGACTATTTATCCATTATAATTTCACAACAGTTACCACAATATCTCAAAATTAAAATTTGGAAGACATAAGCACAGCTGAAAAGAAATTTTGTTACCCATGATTCTTCTAACCAGAATGAATGTAGATACTATTTGCAATATATTCTTCAAATGCTTATATTAAATGTTCTTTTACATACATAATGTGTATATGTGTTTATTTATCTAAAACCTATTTTATTAATGGAATATGTCTCATAACATTTTAAACGATTTTTAAACAACGCTGACACCAGAAAAATCTACAAAAGAAAAATGAATAATGTTCTAAACTTTTAAAAACTAGACATTATTACTGCATATCTTTTCCTTATGCTCAAGTACTAAAGCTGTTTTCTTTGACAGCTTTCTAACAACAAAAGTAACCCTCTCGCGTCTATCTCTTGGCGATTTTGCGCAGTATTATTCAATATAGTATGACAGCCTTTTGCCTGCAGAATGTGTTATGTTAATTTCATAATAATGTGAGCTATATATAACATCTTAAGTAGCCTGGGTTAAACAAAATCAGTCTTGACAACTTTATATTTTTCAGCAAATGCAGTTTTGTTTGAAATTATTTTTAAAAATCCCTACAAATATTTTAACAATCCTATATGAAGCAGTGTTTAAGTATTACTTTATAATCGACCTCTCCATATGCTTTAACCACATAACAGTTTTTTTTTTTTTTTTTTTTTTTTTTTTTTTAAGCAGACTATTTTAGTGATTAAAAATATCTCTTAATAGCAAATTCAATTACCCTTTCCGAACTTAGAAATATATTTTGTAATAAGAATATCCCATATAAGCAAGCAGATATAATATTTTTGCTAAAAGCTTGCTATGGTGATTTTGTACCAGGGTGTTCAATAAAATAAGATTGTACTTGGTCTAGCGATTGTATTATAATAGTTTAGTACCATCCATATGCGATAAAACGCCCTATCCAGAACAAGTCAAATGAATTCCCTTTTGATAACCTTGTATTATATTAAAATATATATTTGAATTGAAATTCGAATTGAATTCAATGTCATGAAAAATCGGAGAGTATAGAAAATATAATTACAAATACCTCGGCGACTAATAATTCGATCGACTTCATTCTTCATGCAAAATCTACGTTTTGTTTCATTGTCTTTTATATTTACATCTTAAAATAAACCGTTTCGAAAATTTGTAACACCTTTATAGGAAAATCTTTTATCAGACGAATATTTCTAGACACAATAATAATAATAGTAATAGTAATAATTCCGGATAATCAAGGTTTTGATATCCAGTAGACTTCTTCTCATTATTACATACTAATTACATACCAAATTTTAAATCTCTATCTAAATTTGTTCAGGAGATAGAGCATTTACAGAGACACACAGTCACAGAGACAAGCAGACGGACGCAACTTTTCTTTCTAAAAATATGTTTTTCGGAATCTCCAGTATCTAAAACGTTCAACAACAGTTACATGATTTATCCTATACTACATAGTATGATGTGCTCCAAAATCTGTCCCAAGTAACCACAGCAAGGGATGCCAAAAGTTTAAATTCTTAATTCAATTGCATGTGCATAAATGTACATAATTCAATTGAATGCTTTTAAGAGACTTCTTTAAGATATTTAAGCACTTATGCACTTCTAACAATTATTGCTAAAACACATTTCAGATATAGTATTGTATCCGAAATTTTCTGTGTGTCTGTAAATACCATGCACTTAATTTTCAACAGAAAGTAACATGTAATAATTCTTAGTATCGTATATCAATTTTATTACATTTTAAATAATACAACATAATTAAAATACGATGCAAACAGTTTTTCCCCTAATACCAATACGTCAGAAATTCTTTTCTTTGGGGCTCTGTGAATGATTAATAATTTTATCGTATCTCATATTCTACAGGTACCACCAGTAGCTGAGAGGTTGTGCTCTCGAAGCTGGTAGACAGTATAGGTGCTGGGTTCGGATTCAATCGCGCTCGTTGCCCTAACCGTTAAGAGTTTTATGTGGCTTTCTTCGAATCTTGCGTAAATATGTGTTAGGTTCCCTTAGAAAGACCCCCCCATAGAGAGCACCCGGCTAGGGGCATATATCCTTCCTACAGATAATTGGTCATCATAAGTAACACCAACAGTAACACACATATTGTACAGAATACATGTTTTAGTGCACTTTTCGGATGCATATAAATTGACTATGTTCGAAATGGGATAATATTATTAAAATACAATTTGAACGATTTTTTATTTTTCATCATAATAATGCTACTGAATATTTTTGACTATTCTTAACATGAGTTATAATTGCGTCACACTTAATTTTCAACAGCGATCATATATATAATAAACATCAGTAACGTACACAAATTTTAGGGCAATCGAATATGTTTACGAGAGATAGATATCGGACAAATGGACAGACAAACACATGTCATAAACACTTTTCAACGATGTTGAAAAGTGTTTGTACGTGCGATCCCACTATCCCCACTTTTCCGTCTTATTTACAACCATAATTAATGTATACACAAGCATATACATAACAATACGGAACTCTTGTCTAACCCTGGCGTTACACCAGTTCCTAAACTTTTCCAATCAGCTATGTCAAATTTTCTGCAACATGCTTTTTCTTGCTAAAGAAAGTTAAAATTTTAAAAACCTCTATAAAATGGATCTTATTATTGTATAAATGAAATTTATATTGAAGTTTCTACTTATAAATTAATATTTAACATTTGAACAAATACTAAGTTACATTTCAATTAATCTTAATTAGTAATGTGTATTTATTTTATATATATATATTTTTTGGAAGTCATATCAATTTAATTTTTACTCTGCAAATATTGACTTGTGCTTATTTTACTAGTGAAAGCTAAAATAAAATTTTCTATAAATAACTTTTTAGTTTTCAATTTATAAACACAATTTTGGTCTAAATTTAAATTTAACCCTTTCCGGTCTAATGGGCTATTAATAATACATGTCTTTTAATAATTTTATTTTAAGAAATACCTTTGGTACTATTTACATGTAATAATGTTAGTATATGCCTCTGCAGTAATTATATGACTTCATTTATATTTAGGCGTATAGAAATAATAATCAGAATTATTATTTGTATAATTATATTTGCGCCTTATTTTATTTAATATATTTACATATATTTCACTCTTTAAATTTAAAATGAAAATTACTTTCCTGAAAAAATCATGTGTAATAAAATGCAAAAAGTACAGTGAAACCTCTAAATAAGGGACAGCTCCATTTAAGGGGCAAAACTTCCGGTCCCAGTCTTTTGGTATAGGACGTGTAAAGTATTTACCTCTGAATAAGAAACACTCGATTTAAAAAGTTCGCTGCCGCTTACATGAAGATATGATGATAGTTAATGCCGCACTGTAGAAGTGGGTTTTCCCAGAAGCCTATTTTCTTTTATAACAAAGAATCAGTGAAAGATTTTCCAGCGCCAGCGAATAACTGGCTATTGGACATCACCCCACATCACGCGCTGGCGCGTGAGTGGCCCCTTAACGTTCGCACCATATCACGCGATGATGCGTGAGCGGCAGCGAATGTGTTAAGGGACACTTGAAAATGAGATTAAAGGGATTGGTTTTTGCATTTCAGATAATGAAGTGATCTGCAATGAAAATGTAAATACAGATTTTTGTGAACTTATCAAACAAACAGATACAGAAGCATGCGACACAATTAATGAGCATTTATTTACCCACAATTCTGATTCAACATATATGTGTTTATCCCCTTTGAAAGTTGTGAGGATGATTCTGAAAGTGGGGAATAAAAGAAAATTGTGAAATAAAGAGCTTTATAGATCCTTTTAAGCTGTTCTCAAAACCAAAAAAGACAACTTTTAATACATAAATTTTAATTTATTTTTATTCGGAAATTCCTGAAACTATCAGGCGTTTTTGTTTAGAAAATATGTAATAAAGATGTTTATTCTATTTTATTTTATTTTCAAATGCAATAGATCTTTCAGAAAATATTATCGAAGTGGGCTAAAACGCCTACCGAATTTTCACGCGAAAGAAGAATAACTTTTCAAGAAAGAATAAAAAAGTCTTTGAACAAAATCGCTTATAATTCAATAGGTAATTTATTTATAAAAAAATTGAAAATACAGTTAAATTCCAAATCGATACCATAGTTAAGCATTCCAATTTTATAACGTTCCATTGAAAAATGAATTTGTAAATGCAGCAAAACGTTTTCTGCTTACTGAGCAAAGCAGTGCAGTTGAAAAATTTGTTGCCTTAAAATACGCAAAGCAGTTAAATACTTTTTTTTTTTTTTTTTTTTTTTTTTTTTTTTTTGTAAATACTGCCGGTAATGAAGAACTAAAGTTTATAAGTATGGTAAACGAACACTTGAAATTTGCAAAACAATCCCTTTTGACTAATGATTTCAAGAAAAAGTATTTTATGTTTTTATGCTTTTTGCATGTGCACAGTTTGCGTAAAAAATAAAAATCAATAATTCTACAAATCATTTAATGATTTAGTAATCAATTGAAAATTTTAATTAATTAATTCTCTTTTCTTTCTTTTGTGTCTGTTCAACGTTATTTATACACTTCGCATCATTTAAATTTCATCTTTAATGCTTTCTTATATTCTTATATTCTTATATTCTTATATTTTTCTGAACTATAAATTAAAAGTAATATATAAAAATTCCGAATAAGGGACACCTCTATTTAAGGGACAAAAGTTCTGGTCCCATAGATGTCTCTTATTTGGAGGTTTCATAGTATTAGAAAGCTGTAATATATGTTTAAGTTTAATCGTATTGAAATACAATATTTTCTAAACATCTCCAAAAATTCTTCCTTTGTCTATAGTCATATGAACATTAATCGAATAGTACCCAAAACAACAACATTTATTATCTTTCAGACAATGAAATATTCGTTAAACAATAATTAATATATTTGGATATTTAGTGTTAATAATATTAAAGTAATTTTTTCGAAAAATCGAAAAAAAAATCGTACACAAAAGGGTTAAAAATTAAAATCCAACAATTAAATAAAATTGAAGTTTTTATTTTTTTTTTTAAATGAACAATATATTTATACAAAATAAATTTGGACGCCTTTCAAATATTACTTGATATGGAACTATTGACTTTACTAAATATAATTTACATTGGATTTAGAAAATACGTGATCTTTTCAAAAAAAAAAAAAAAAAAAAGATCTTTTTTTTTCTATTGCTTTTAACGATTATCTATCACGATTATTGACTTTATTAAAAATTAATTTTACCAATAGTAGTTTCATGAAATGAATTCGAACGGCCTTCAATTATCGTCTTTACACTGCAAATATTGACTCTATTAATGATAGTAAATGTCTCTTAAACCTATTGGTCTACTTTTATACCTTATTTACAACCATTTGTATAACTCCGTTGTTACAACTTCTCCCAATCTCTCTCGATCAACTGTGTTATTCCTTCTGGTATGTGTCATCCTTATCTAAAAGATAGAACTCCCTCCTTATCCTGGGCCATAAGCCAAGGGACAAACGACCCCTGTCACCAACACTTAGCTCCGGAGCAAGGAAGACTTATTGCGTTGTACTTTGCGAGAGGCGTATGTTTTATGACTGCAATTACAGGGTTTTGCATGGCTTCATTAATATTATTAGATTTAAGTTGTGAATATCCGACAAATTTATTCATCTAGTGGTGAATATTTAATCATGCATACGTACTTTCTAAAAAGTTTATTATACATTTAATATTATGTATTTACACAGGGTAGCGGAATGTGCCTGAACATTGTGATAATTAAACATAATTCTTAAATAAAATTGATGGTATATTCTATCTATGTTAACACTGCAATAATAGGGATTTTCATACTTTTATTAATATTATTAGATTCAGTCGTGAAAATGAAATAAATTTAATCATCTGATATAGAAAATTATTTGGACATGCTTAATACTATTATTAATTTTATTATTCGTATTATTGTTAAATTTATGTGGATTATTTGGGGCTTTATTACAATTATTATTTTTAAAATAAAATATAACATTAATATTACCATTATTATTATTATCCTTATTATTATTATTATTACCATTTCCATTATTATTAATGTTATTATGCAGGTTTTTTCTAAGAGTCGCGAATTCTCCTCCAGTTAAGTATAACTTTATTATAATAATTGTTTGTATTTTTTATAATTAGTTATTATTTTTAAAATAAAACGTACCATAAATATATCTTTATTATTATTATTATCTCTACTTCTATTAATAATAATGGTGTTCTGCAATTTTTTTGTAAGAGTGGAGAATTCCCGTCTAGGTAAACATAGTTTTACTCTAATTAATCATATTTTCCTAAATAAAATCTGTAGAAAAATATTCTAAAATATTGCAATTAGAAGTACAAAGTTTTGCATGATTTCATTAATATTACTAGTTTAGGTAGTCAAAATAAAATAAATTTATTCATCCGACATGAACAATTATTCTGGCGTCCACATTATTATTGTATAATGTGGACATATATATTATAAGTCTTTATAATATATATATTATCAATTACATATTATAAAGGCTATATATTATAATATATATTTGATTATATATTATAATTATTATCATGCATACTTTTTTAAAAGAATAACGAATTAATTTTGTAGAAAAAGCATACCTTTATTGTGATTAATCATTATTTCTTAAGGGGGTCCGAGGCACTAAAATCTTCATATTTTCTAAAAAACGTTTATTGAATTGAAAATTTCTTTGTTTTTTTAATGCTTAAGATGACGTTTAAATTATATTTTTAACTTAATTAGAAGAGGAATTATTATTATTATTTATTATTATTATTATTATTATTATTATTATTATTATTATTATTATTATTATTATTATTATTATTATTATTATTATTATTATTATTATTATTATTATTATTATTATTGTTGTTATTATTATTATTATTATTATGACGTTTTGATTTGTTTTCAAAATTTAGCTTTCAAGCTATGGTTGTCATGAAGTGACTTGTGAAAATTCGTTTTTCTGCATGATGGGTTTTTTCACAATTTCCCGAATTTAAATTGTTGTAACTCAATAACCGCAAAAGATAAATGCTTCAAACTTGAAACATGTCTTTTTTGATTATTTTACTTTAATTTTGATTCAGTAAATTTGAAAAAAATATACTTTTGAAAATGTGATTTTTTAAAATAAAAATTACATAATTTTTTTCCCAAATTTTTATTTTAAATATTTTTAATTTTTCAAAAAATTGATATTTTTAAAAATACCGAATCAAAATTAAAATTTAGATATTTCTGTTTATTTAAATGTAAAAAAGAAAAATGGAAATTCTACAAATACTATTTTGATTTATAACGATTTTAATTTACCCCTTTTTTTAATATATATATATTTTTTAATTTAATGAAAAGTTTTATCATGTGATTTTCTTTATAAATGATATAGTTGACCACACAAAAAAAAATTAGAATTTTAAACTCTATAAATAAAAATTATTTTAAAATTTGTCCCGGAGCCCCTTAAATAAAATTTTGTCTAAAATATTTTTGTATATCTTACAACTTTAGAATATAGTATACCTTCATTAAAATTATAAGATTCATTGGCGAAAATAAAACAAATTTATTCTTAATTTATGAAATATTCAACAAATATGTGCATTTTCAAAGAATATTACTTATTTTTTTAATTATTTAAATTTATTTTCTAAATTTGTAAAAGTAGCCAACTCCTTTGTAGCAAATCAAATTAATAAATAAAAAATGATAAACTTAACAAATGCTGGATTTAATGAATAATATTCCCATAAATAACGTAAATTTTACTTTTTATTACATTTAGAGATAATTTTAAATATTATATAAATCGATATTAATCATTGATTAATTATGAATTAATGTTTATTAATTAAATATTATTTCATACTTACCTTAATGTCATTAGATTCTCTTATAAAATCAATATAACAATATTCATCTGATATTAACAATTGTTCAAATAGATAGAATATAAAAGATAGAAGTAATTTTTTAGAAAATTTTTCTTATCCTTTTATAATATTTATTTAAGGTAAACAAAAAAGTAATGTAATTAATCATATTTCTAAAATTTTCTAGTTTAATCTAGTTTAATCTAGTTTAATTTAGTTTCTAGTTTAATCATATTTCTAGTTTTTTCCCTTGGTTTTTAAGCCAAAGCTATTATTTGTATCTTCATTAATGTTATTAGATTATGAAAATAAAATAAATTTACTTATTTGATATGAAAAAATGTTTGCTCATTCGAATATTTTAAAGAAAAGTTTATTAGATAACTTTAATGATTATGTCAACATTTCCTATTACTTTGAAAAATTTATAAAAACAGTCTGTATAAGTAAACTTAGCTTTACTCGTTTAATTGATAATTTCTTAAATAAATCTCAGCTTTCAGTTTTGTGTTTCTTATTAAGGTATGTTGCAGTAATTCGTTGCTATGAAACAGGGATATAATTAATAATTTAGAAAGGCAAAACTTCTGAAAAACTTTTCTCTTTTCGTAAATTTCTTTATTATGTTTTCATTGGACGGGGAAAAATAAAATATTATTGTAGCCCTTAGTTACTTAATAAACTGATTATCTCAAAAAGTTGTTTATACGTTTCTTTCTATGTTTCAAGGATTTTTCATAATTAAAATAAAAAAATGTCAACAAACTGAAACTAGTCGTTGGGGGCCACCGTAATACTTACCCATCATTATTATGCATAATATAATATATGAAAATAAAACATGTGAAAGCTATTTATACAATGCATTGCAATTCCAAAAAATAATAATAATAATAATAATAATAATAATAATAATAATAAAAATAGTAAAAAATAAACGTATATTTAAACATTGTTAATAAACATAGTGATGTTCTATTAATGAATTGCTGATAACCAATTTCGACACATTATATAAAGTGTCAAACTACTCAAGTAAGTACTGAACTGCGTAAAAGAAACATCCTTATAACTCCAAAAATAATGGTCATATTAACTAACAGGTTATTGCGTCGGATTAAGCGTCTCATTTTCTATTAAAATATATCTCTGAATTAAAATTTGAATGAAATACAGGGTCGTGAAAAATCAAAGAATGTGGAAAACAGGATTACAAATATCTCGGCAACTAATAATCCGATCGACTTCGTTCTTTATGCAAAATTTGTGCTATTTTATGGCCTTTTACGTCCACTCCTTAAAATTAAAAAAAAATCGAAAATTTTTATGTACCTTTCATCAGAACGAATTTTTCAAGAGTCCGAAAAGTTAGTTCCGGATAATCGAGGTTACTGATATTAGTTTAGTAATATACTGATTAAATAGGCTTCGTCCCATTTTTACATTATAAGTACATACAAAATTTCAAGTTTCTATCTCAATTGGTTCGTGTGATAGAGCGTTTATAGACAGACAGACAGACGGACTGATGGCAATTTTTTTTCTGAAAATATGTTTTTCGGAATCTTCTCTATCTGAAACGTGTAAATCCGTCAAAAACTTTTTTTCGATTTTCAAAACGATTGCAAAACTTACCCTATACTACATATGATGGGTAAGTAAAATATTACCAGAACGATTAAATTTTTGTTTTTACTGTATATGAAGTTAATAAATCAGATTATTTCGTCACCGTATGAAATATATTGCACAAAATGTATAGATTATAGGTTTTTGAGAAGATTTCATTTAAAAAGAAACAAAAGAAAAAAGACAGTTATTTCGATTCCCTAGAAATTAATGTAAATTCTAAAATAACAAGAAGAAAACTGCACGCCAGACGTAACAAATGAGGCAGTTTCGTAAGCTGTTTTTAAAATATACAGTACTTTGGATACAATACAGTATCCGAAATCTTTTATGTGTCCCTGTAAATACTAAATACTTTCTATTAAACAGGAATTAACTAATAGTAAACCTCAGCAATGTATATCAATTTCATAAATTGTGAAATAGTTCAATATAATTAAAACACGCCTCAAATAATGTTTCTCCCTACTCTATATCATTATGTAATAGAATGCTTTTGTGCGGCCCTGTATATTAATGAAAAATATTCTTTGCACCACAGATTGTAGAGGATATATATTTTAGTATATATTTCACAGATGCATATGAATTGTATTATGTTTAAAAGAGTATAACATCATTAAAATGCACTTGAAACAATTGTTTCCCATGGACCGTAATGTAATGGAATAATTTGGACTGTTTAATTGAACTATACATCTGATTTTCATAAAATTTGGAATGGCACAACAAAATTATGTAATAATAATTTTTTTTTAATTACAAACGATTCGGTTGGGTAGTGTTTCTTATATGAGGACAGACGGACGGATTGAACAACGACTATAGGTGCTACGTATTTACATAATTACGAACGCACCAAAAAACGCAGATTTTTTTTTTAATGACTTATTAATTTTTTATTAAAATGCAGCTTCAAGAAATGTTAGTTATCTTGTTTACCATGTACAATTTTGCTGTTTTAAATGTTTTTAGGCGTTAAAACAAATACATTATTTTGCTTTTATTGTTAAAATTTTTAACCTTATAACATCTTGCAATGAAAAACGTATTATACTTGTAAATTTGCAGATCAGCGGCTTCAACATCACCATGCAAATTATTTTTATTTTGTTCTAACTTTCGATATCTGTTATTGCGATATATGACCTATAAAAACACTGTGAAATTTTACAGACGTCATGCGCTTTACTTAGTAAGTAAGACTCCTGTAATACCTATAATACAAATTTTGTATTAAAGAAACCCTGCCTACTGGAGTTGTGCGTCAGTCAGCATTTGAAAGAATACAATTACAATAGAGTGTACTAGTAAGACATTAATTAGATAGCAACTAGAGTAAAAAATACATATAAACTAAAAATATAGCTATTTGAAACAGTTAAATTCCGTAAAACGATAAACAATATCCCATGCATCGATGTTCTTGAAATATTTAATCTTGAATATTTAATAAGTGACTATATATATCACATTGCTAGCTAAGCGTAGAAACAACAGAATGAAAAAGGTCCTTCGCCGGGATCGAACCTTGAACAATTGCAACAGAACTCCAAGTGCTCTACCATTTAAACTCCGAGGACGATGTGCAGCTGGGCATTCTCTCATTTTGTTGGTAAGGCTGAAAATTGCAGCACAAGATGGAAACGTCCACATGAGCACACAAACCTGTGGTGTAATATGAAAATTATATATATATATGGTTGAGGCCGCCAATGCTCTTCCAACTGAGCCATCCCGAACGAATACTGGAGGAGTATTTCACAGAAATGACCTCAACGATCGCAGAATCTGGTCTAATACTTTGGATCAACTCAACAGAATAAATCAAAAGTCAATATTTGGAACTGCCGAAAACGCTGCATACGAAATCCCCCATTTAGAAAATTTATATCTCTTTTAATTTATTTACCGATTGATTAATCGTGTTTAAAGTTAATCTAATCAATCAGTGCCATCAATTTAAAAAACAAAATGATTTTCACCTATGCCCTCTAAGGGGCTGTGCAAACACAGCGTTATCAACTTTTTCGTAATTTTGGACCCCCATCCTCCTCTTTCTATATCATACGTTATCATCCCTTGATCCCCCCCCCCCACAATGATTAATATCTTTATCAAAGTTTTGTATTTTTAGAATTTAGTGCTTTTGTTTAGAATACTAGACAAAAAAATTGGTTAAATTTATTTTTTGCATACTTTATTGATTTAATTGAAGAACAGTCAATAAAATATCGCTTTCTATCAAGTAACATTCAAAAGGAATAGCTACTATTTAAAGGTATTTTATAACAGGTATTTTGTTACATATTGCATAAATTCTTGTTGTACTTGCCTGGAACGGAGGAGGGGTGGGACGAGCAGATAGAAATTCTTATCAACAAAGCAAATGAACGACATTCTTTGCCTTTTGTTTATTAGTAAACACAAGCTTCATTTCAAATATACTTCAATTATGTGATATATGTTATATGCATATATAATATACATCACATATGTATATTATATATGCATACACATATGAAAATGAATAGGAATGTAAAGCGTTGGAGTATCCCATTTGTTAGAATTAGATATTTTTATAATAATATAATAATTTTAATAATATAATAATTTTAATAATAATATAATAACTTTATATTTTTATAAGAATACATTATATACTAAAAAAAAAAAAAAAAAAAATAGTAGTATATGCTATATTTTGAACCAAAGACAACGTTACAAATAAAAAGACAATTTTGATTGGATCAGAAATGATATCGATATCAAAGAGACAATCCCTTCCTCCCCCTAAAGATATCTTACGATATCATTAGCCAGAACCTCCTCCCCCCCTAAAATGATAACGTTATATATACACAGCCCCTAACCTGGGAAGTCCGGATATATCCCTTGTATTTATAAATTTCACTAATTTATTTTTTTCATAAGAATTGATTTTGCACTCATAATTTAACACATTAAAGAAAATGCGAAACAAAATGATGTTTTAATTTTATTAGTTTTCCCGGGGCATTTTTCTCCAAAAATTTCTTTTTTACTAATGAATCTTTTGCGTGTATTTTATTAATTTAAATATTTCTACAAGCCACCCATGCCATTTAAAAATATTATTACTTATATACAAGTGCAAATTTTCCCACATTTAATGTTTTACACAGGTTTTAAAGAACTTAATGGAATTTATGAACTAAATTTGTAATAGTACGATTATATTTAAATTATAATATATTTCAGATGTTTTTATTACATTAAGTTAAAGCGCATTTCAGTTTTAATAATACAATTATTATTTTCGGGGAAAATCCTAGAGTTTTAGTGCCTTAAGGCAGATTTTGAAATAATTAATTTTCGTCCTTTATAGTTTATTGGTTGAACAAAAATGTGTTATTATTTTTTTTTTTTATTCGGTTATTTGTGTTAAAGGATGAAGTTTTATCAGCCATTCATATAAAATTTACTTAATGATTTGTTAATAATATTATTTAAAGTTAATTATCCATTAAGCATGAATATTTAGTTTTAGTTTATAATGAGTTTTACTATTTATATTATTTATTTTACGTACACATTTAGTGTATGGCAAGTATTATTATATAAGCACGTAAAATGAT
This sequence comes from Maratus speculifer, assembly GCA_964019185.1. Taxonomy (NCBI): domain Eukaryota; kingdom Metazoa; phylum Arthropoda; class Arachnida; order Araneae; family Salticidae; genus Maratus; species Maratus speculifer. The sequence continues at coordinate 99,952,179 of OZ025296.1, read as the reverse complement.
GTTAACCAATAAGTTAAAGCATTCTAATGCTAAAATACATCATTGTATCTGCTTATGTTGTAGTCTGGGAAATTACATCTTAAATAAAAATAATAATAATAAACTAGATGGTACCCGTCAAGATTTGACGATAAACATGTTAAAAGATTAATTGGAATAATGTTCGATTTTCTTAATTAGTTACCTGTAAATAAAGTTATGAAAACGTGACTTATTTGTATGTTATCTATGTGATGTTAACAGATTCAAAGCGTTTCATGTTTCTGTCAGTCTAACCTATTTAGGTAATCAACTGAAAGAATTTTAAGCCGAATTTTAAGAATTTTAACAGTGCTTGCTTTTTAGCAAAAAGGATAACTAAAATTAATTGAACTGATATTTATTTTGGTGAATTTTCTCAGTGTTTTGAAAAAATAACAATGTTTAGTATTTTTAAATTATATTGAAAAGTTTTTATTAATTTTATTTTTATCATTCTCATTTTAAATCCCTAAAATTCCATGCTATCTAAAACAGCAATTTTTGCTGTTGCCGTTACATAAAAAGTTCTAGGAATCCCTGTTTCCTAGGAAACTTTTCGTATCTTTACAGATTTTTTTACAGTCTAGTTTTTGTAATGCCACAGAAATGTGTAGCTTTACAAATGAATCTGTTAAAATGACAATAATCTTACTAAAATTCGGGTTGCTGTTACATAAACAGTTCTAGGCATCATTTCTTACCTAAAGAAAAATCCTAGTAACCTTACAGATACTTTGATTTACAGTGCAAACGTGTATTCATATATTCACAAATACATCGAGTTCAAATACATCTAATAATTTTTATAGTGATAAAGATAACACTTTGTTACACTTTTGTTGTGTAACAAATCAAAAATTTTGAATAAAAAATTTAATTGATGAATTATTCCCCAATATTTATAATGGTAAAGTATGTTATGAAAATATATTTATAACATGCAGCATAGTTATTATAAAAATAATAAATGAGATTAAATATTTGTTCTTCAATAAATATATCTCATTTCTGATTATTAAAAGATGAGATGTAGAGAGTGATTTGAGGATGCATTTACATATAATAACTCATAATTGTCTAATGAAATTATTGAAGACTTTCATTGTTAAATTTATTGAAAAAAATAAACATGTGGGATGTGTTAAAATGTAGAACAGAGATGTTACAGTCACATTTTTATTGTAGACGACACAGCATAAAACACACTACATACAAATCGCATGACGACGCGCAAAACAATCAGTTAAACATTCATAAAATTACTTTAGCGCAAAAGAACATCTCTAAGGGAGATGTATTCCGAACACACATCCAAATCTTTTTCTCATCAAACTAAATTACTTCACTTCATGTTTTTAGAAAGGAAGGCAAAATATCTCAGGATATTTTGCCAAAAGTTGCAACAGCGCCACCTATAGATTCTATAATTTAAGGAGGGCAGTCATCCTGTTACAAACACATTTTTTATTTATTATTCGATTGATGATATGTTAAATAATATTATTAAATGCATGGTTCCACTAAAAACCTGCCAGACGATTTTAAAACTTTTTTCTATCTGATATAGGTGCTACTTCTTAAAAAAAAAAAAAGGCATAACAGCGCCACCGGTTAGCTGATTCACAACAAAATCTAGGAACAACTTATGTCAATTTCTAATTGAATCTGAAGATAGGTGAAAATCCGAGCATTAATTTCTGAGATACAGCTATTGGAAAACCTTTTAAAAAAATCTGCATAGCAGTGCCACGTGCTGCATGATGTACACCAAAAATTAATCAGAATCATTTTTTTTCATCTACTAATTTAATCTGAAGTTTGATGAAAATTCGTGCATTAGTTCTTGAAATACAGGTATTGCAAAATCGTGAAAAATGCAGCATAGCAGATACATCTGTCGGGCGATTTACACTGAAACCTAACTAACTTTAATCTATATCAAAGACTAATTGAATATGGAGTTATAGAAAAATTCGTGCATTAGTTCTTAAGATAGAGCTAATGCGAAAACTACGAATAATGCAGCTTGGCAGTACCACCAGTTGAGAGTTTTGCACTATACCTTAATTAACACCATGAAATATCAATGGCTAACTGAATCCGTGCATTAGTTCTTGAGATAGAGCAATTGTAGAAATTGTGAATAATACAGATTAGCAGCACCACCTGTTGAGCGATTTACACTAAACACAAATCAACTCTATTATATATCAAACTCTATCAGAATCTAAAGTTTTATAAAATTCTATGCATTAGTTCTTGAGATAGAGCGCCACAAAATTTTTTACATGCATAGTGACAGACAGAATCACATATAGAGATTTTCTAAAAACCATCCAATGGTGTTCAGGACCTTCTAAAGCGCAATGATTGATCGAAAACCGGAAGTCGAAAAATTTTCATGAATCCAATACTTTCTTCTTGTAAAGATAAAATAAAGTAAAAATGTATGTAAGGAAGTTTATAATATACATAAAATACCTAATAATAATAATAAATTAAAAACTTAAAACATGCATTCTACTTCCGAAAAGAAGGACAACGCCCCCCAGTAAATATAAGTCACATTATGCAGTCACACAAAATTTCAGCACACTTATTCCATTATATTACGAGCTATGAAAATTTAAATTTCTCAGTCTTAAAATCAGCTTTTTATAAAATTTGGAGAAGGGAATGATAAAAAATGATGAAAGTCCTAAATGATGTTAAATGATAAATCCTTTGAAGGGCCTATGAGAATTAGAATCCGAGTTATAAGCGGCACCTAAATGGCAAGGGACAGTAAAATGTCTACGGACAGAAGAGGGACTGAATTTGAAGGAACCTGAAAGGACTGAAATTTTAAGGAACCAAAATGGCACTCTGACCGAACGCAAAGACCGAAGTGTCCTTTACCCGTCTTTTAGACTGCTATTTATCAAACTTTAATTTAGAAAGAAATAAAAAACGATAATTTATAAGTACAATAAATAAACAAGTTAGAAATTGCACGCCAAATGTAGCAAATTAAGTGCGTTCGTGCTATAAAAGAGCTTTTAAAATATTCAGATCTTGGTGTAATAGTATACAGTGCATTGGTTACAGTATAATGACCGAAGTCTTTTGTGCGTCCCTGTAAATACTACCTGCTTTTTTATTATACAGGGAGTAACTTGTAGTAAATCTAGTATATCAATTTCATAAAATGTGAAACAGTTTAATAATATTAAAATTCGCTCGAAATATTCTTTCTCCCTATAACATTGTGCAATGGAATAATTTTGTGTGACCCTGTAAATTAATAACATATATTCTTTTCACCACAGATTATGCAGAATATATTTTATGGCATATACTTCATAGATGCATATCACTTCTCTTATGCTCGAAAGAGAATAACAACGTTAAAATTCCCTTGAAACTATTCTCTCCCAATGCTTTTGATTGTCCCTGTAATTAAACTATACATCCGATTTTCATAAAATTTGAAATGATGCGACAAAATTATCCAACAATTATATATTATGTAGATTTCGTATGAAATACTACCTAAACTTTTCCTGAAAAATTACTTAACTAACAGTGCAATTTCTTTCGGAATCTATTCATTATAATCTTTTTAAAATAGATAATCTTTCATAATCGGGTTCAATTGATTACAGAACTTTTCTCCTCAAATTTTCATAACTAAATATCATAGAACAATATAATATATACTAAAATTTTTCCTGAAAAAATAGCAAACTAAATGTGCAATCCTCATCAAAATGCATTCAGACGAAACCAAGTTATAAGTAAAGGGAAGAAATTCTCATTTATATACGCGTATACAGTGGCGCCAGCTAATATGGACCCATGGGGCCTGAGCCCACCCAATAACTTGATCTCTCCGACTCCTCAATTTCAATTGATTTAATTCATAATTGATTTTTTTAAATTATTTAATTGCTGAACTGAAATTTGCTTTTATTAACATAAATTCGATTTATAGGAGCACTGAAATCTCCCTTCAGCTGATGTATATTTAAATGTCTCACAAAAACAAATTTCCTGCCTATTTTGCATTCCGTTTGAAGTTTTGAACTGAGTACTTGTGATCAAGATGTATGCTTATCTTACCATTCAGATATTGCATTTTTAGAAGCTTTTAATTCTAACGATATTTAATATATATAAGAATTTAATTTAATAAAATTATTTATAAAATCATAATTAAATTATAATAAAAAAATTATTTAGAACATAATTTAAGTTGGAATTATCTTTACTTTTTTCCTCCTCCCCTTTCTTTCTCTCCGCACCAATCTACACAGGTGGAAAAAAAAAAAAAAAAAAAAAAAAAAAAAAGATGTTTGATTTTATTAAAAAAAAAAATTTGAGACCACCCAATATTTTTGAAAAGTCGGCGCTACTGCACGTATATACAGGAAGGCTTAGCCCTCTGCACTTGTAGTTTACTCCATCTGAATCTCGAATCAAACGAAATACATCGGTAAATTCGATTATCAGTTTGAAAACAATATAATTGTTTGCCTGGATTTTCTTCTGCATTGCTGAATAAGATATCAGAGTTGTTGCACTGTTAAATTTCCTATTGTGCCTGAAAAAATTTGAGCTGTTGAGTACCAAGTCCTTTAGTCTATAGAATAAAATAACAATGTGCAGTGCACTCTACCAAAGCTATCAACTGAAAGATTATCTAAATAACAGTGTAGGTCCCGTCAAACTTCGCCTAATATAGCTTTCTAAAAAAGGCTAAACTTTTATCGCAGGTTATATCTGATGATAAAACCTTCCTTCACAATCCTATAAGAAAGTAACGTGAAACGATTTAGAATATATTAAAACCATCACTAGAAAATTATATAACTAAAAATACAGATCACATCAAAATCTGCCAAATAGTACTTTTTATAAAGACTAAAATTTCGTAATAGTGTTCTCCTGATTATACAACTTTTCCCGATAATTCTATAACTGAGCAACGTAGAACAAACAATATGTTATACATTCCAAAAATTCCCTATAAAGTTATCTGCCTAGCAGTGCAAATCTTATCCATATCCTTAAAGTAGTATTTAAGTTATAAGAAGCCCGAATGAAATTTCCATTTAAATTATATATGTATAGTAGATATATCCATATACATATAATAAAGTAGATATTTGCTAAATTCAATAAAAATTTTAATTCGTTTCATCACTTTAAATTTTAAACAAATTCATTGTCATATTACTTGACCACATTTAAAAAAAAAATTATTTATGGCAAAATCGCCGAGCAATAAATTAAAAATATTTCGAAACAAAAAGGGAAAATTCCATTCTTTCGTCTAGTAGTATACTGTTTGGGCACAGTGAGATAAAGAATGTATAAAGGTCATAACATCAATCAAGCTCCGAAAAACCGATATTCTGGAAACGACCCAAAGAAATAAATTGTAAATCTTCATATACCACAAAATTATCAATCTCAATATATCTTGTGGACACTGACGTTGTTTTCTTGTAATCGCAAAAAATACCTATGTTCTGCATCATTAATTTCCAATTCTAAACGGAATGCAGAAAATATTTCCCGTGATAAGAGCATACCGTAATGTCTAGGCCGTTAGAATATTTTACGATGCATAACTAAAGTTGCAAAACGAAATAGATAAAATATTCCTATAAATAAAGGAAAGATAAACATTTGAAATGAGAAAAAAGAACAGTCCTGATGCATTTATGTTTCTCCATATATATGTATAAATACAATGAGTTAATTCTGGAAAGGGAATCGATATATTTTTGTGATTCGCTGTGGTCTTAAAAATGTAAAATATGTATCGAATATTTATATATGTACACATATGTAATAAATATTTTTGTAAATAAAAAACGTATATTTAAAATATTTATTTTAGGTGACTTGGCATTCTTTGAAGAACATTATTTTTCTTAGTTTGTTTATTTATTTATTTTAATGATGTGCATTTAATATATATTAGTATAAATAAAAACGAATATTTAAAATATTTGCTTAAGGTAATACGGTACACTTTCAAGAACATTATTATTTTTTTTAACTGATATGCGTTCACTAATTTGCAGTATAACTTCAAAAATCCGGCATCATCGGGATCAAGACTATGCCGGATTTTTGAAGGAATATTAAAAGTAGTATTCCTTATGGAGGTTTTGGCCATAATATAATTCATTATTAAGTGAAATTTGTGTAAGAAGAAGAGAAAATGGCGCCGAATTTTTCAAATTGCCGGATTTCTGAATGACGGATTTTTCAAGTCATACTGTACAAGTATTATTATAGATAATACTTAAAAAACTGATTTTGACAAGTGAAAGATCATTTTGTAGGCCAAAATTGAGAATTTAATATAAAAAAAATAATTTATAAAATTTTAAAGTTTGTTGATTTTTTATGCATTACTGTGATCAAACCACTAAAACTTCTACAAAAAACTGTAAAATCACTGCATTATTTGTTTGTATCCTCATTACAGAGTATATAATAAAATTAAAGGTGTATTTTAGAAGATAATGAACATTAAAAACTGATTTTGACAAGTGAAAGATCATTTTGTAGGCCAAAATTGAGAATTTAATATTAAAAAAAATTATAAAATTTTAAAGTTTGTTGATTTTTGATGCATTACTGGGATCAAACCACTAAAACTTCTACAAAAAACTGTAAAATCTCTACATTATTTGTTTGCATCCTCATTACAGAGTATATAATAAAATTAAAGGTGTATTTTAGAAGATAATGAACATTAAAAACAAATAATAATAAATAATCGAAAGTTGAAGACACCGTTTTTTCAGCGCTTTTGTTTATGCTTGTATATTTTCTTTTCTCGCAAACTAATTGCTTAATTGCAACATATGTTCCTAATTTTACTGCAAAATATGTTCCTAAGTATCTCTATCGAGATTGCTATATTGAGGATTTAAAAAAATAATGCAGTGATGTGACAAATATTTGTAGAAGCTTAAGTTTTAAACACAGTAACGTATCAGACAACAACGAACTTTAAAAAAACCTTTTAATTTTTTTAAATATTAAAATTTTTAATTTTTACACACGAAATGATTTTTCAATCAGATTTTCTATATACTACCAATTTTTTTAATTTTTTAAAAAATAATTGTATTTTTAAAAATCTTAATCAAAATTAAAATTTAGGCATTTCTGTTTATTTAAATGTAAAAAAAAGTAAAATTCTACAAATAATATTTAGAGTTTCAAAGATTTAAATTATCCAATTTTTTTTTATAAATTTTAAAATTAATTTTTTTAATTATGAGAAATTTTACCTTGGGATTTTGTTTACATTGATATGGCTAACTATCACAAAAAAACTTTTTAAACGTAATAAATAAAAGTTATTTTAAAATGTCTCCCGGACCTCCTTAAACTAAAGAAAAAAAAAACATCCTTATTCTTAAAGTAAAGTCCATTTGGATAAACTAAGTTCTAGTAGTAGTTTTTTATGTTAAAAAGATTTTGGAGCATATAAATTACTTTCTACAATTTTGAAGAAGCTTGACATTCTATTAAGGTGCAACACTAGTCGCAGAAAAAGACCCGGTTGATAATGTAAAGTCTATGGGAGCGTTCTTTTCAAATATCTCGCTCAAATTTTAATATTCACATCTATTATAATTGATTTACCGATTAAAAAATCGTGTTTTAAATTAATCTAATAGAAAGTGGCATAATTTTCATAAATATTGAGCCTTTTCTAATACAAATTCTTAAAATATACAAAATTGGCTTTAAAAAATCTACTTCGAACTTCTCCAGCTTTTTTAATTCGACAAAATTTACTAAGTTAATTTGTGCTATATCGACCTGAAGCATCTCAAATGATAAACATAACTTTGGTAAGAGAAATTAACTGAATATCAAAGTCTGTTGAGATTACCAATGATCAATTTGTATTAATGGGTGTGTTGAGAAATAGGAACAATAAATAAAATCGTGTTTTAAAACTTACTGTGTTAATACTATTGATTTTTAGATATCTTGCAGATCTCTAACATGGTGATACAAAGTGTTAATACTAATTGCTACTATAGGCAGTGACAGTCACAAATGCAGTGTTAACTTTCAAAATTTTCAGAAGTAAACTGTGCAAAAGCAGTTAAAAGGTAAATATAAATAATAAGTAGCAATAACTGCAGAAGAAAAGCAGTACACTTTTAATATTACTATTTTTATTAAGAACTAGACAGAAGTATACAAATCCCAAAAATTTCTTCTTTCTCATACATGTTAATATTATATATAAAAAAAGCACATGTCATTTTTTTAGTATTATTACTTCAGTACTACACGAACTTTAATTTGCATCTGATATTTGTACTTCATTTTACAAATCGAAGTAAAAATGAGTTAAACTCTATCATAATATTACATAAAATAAATATTTTTGGATATTCTGTTGTACATCAGCTGTGATTTAGTTCTGTATATTTTCAATATTTGATGACGAATGTTGACCAGGTTCTTTTAAATACGTATTCGCTGAAATTCAAAAATAGTTTTAGGCTGCGATCAATTATAAAAATAAATGCTTAAAAAAATCTGTTTATTTGGAGTAGAAATAAAATTAAAGTATTTCGTAGAGAAATGAATAGGGATAGTGCCTGAAAGCATTTCCAAGAATATTTTTACATGACTGTCTTCGTGAGCGAAAGTGAGCCAATTGTAATCATTCTGTAATACCACATTGGCAAAACAAAATTAGGGATGAAAAATTTATTAAATCATATGCGTGAAATTTTCTATTACGCCTTAAACAATTAAGATGATTTAGAATTTGTTTCAGGGCAACCAGAAATAACAGTCCTAAAAAAATAAACCAAAAGATTTCGAACGCCAAATCGTACGTTAGGGCAAAGTTTTGTAAAGAATAAACAGATCGCATGGACTAGAAAATGTTTATGACTTAACGATGAGATTACACTAAAAAATTAAGCAGAGCAAAGAGTTATTTTACTAATTGAAAGCAAAGTCGATCTTTATTCTTTTTTATTATTATTATTTCTAGCGAGGGTTAATAATTATCTAAATGAGTTTTATTTACCTAAGAGCCGTTTTGGTGAAAAAGGCAGATTATAAATATGTTTTCTTTCTTTTCTTTCGAAAGAAAATTACTATGGCAACCGAAAACAAAGTTAGGATTAAATGGATAAATAATTAAAGATTAGTTTTCAATGAAATTTTTAAAAAAAATGTATAGTTTAAGAAAATTATATTTGATTCTGTGGCACACCAGCTTCTTCAGAATCGACAATTTTAAATTGATGCTTAAACAGCTGATGTGCAACAGAGCTATGGAAAGTCCAGAAAAATCGTCATTACAGCAACCATTCTCGTGGGACTTACTGACATAACCAAAAACATAAACGTGAAATTTGGTTCAGTTCTATACATCATAACTTCATACACTTTTCGATGATGCTGCATTAAATATGCACAATAATCGCTATTTTAGCACTTCCTTCAGACGAAATGTTTCCAAATTGAAGGAAGACCTGCCTGCTATAGTCAAATACATATAGGTGGATTTTTTTCCAATTCTTTCCATAACTTCATACATTTTTCTGGTGAACAACAATAAAAATGGCACAAAAATCACTATTGCAGCGATCCCTTCCGGCAATATATTTCCTAATTTAGTAAGGGCCAATGGGAAATAACCAGAAACATGCATAAAGAAGTTGTTTAATTCTATGTATAACTTCATAGGCTTTTCATAAATGATAAATAAGTCGGAAATTGCATGTCAAACGTAGCAAATGGGGTGCGTTCGTTCTATAATGAAGTTTTAAAAATATCCAGATCTTCGTGTATACAATACGTAGGATACAGTATAAAAGCCGAAATCCTTAGTGTGTCCCCGCTCTATCTGTTTTCTATTATAGACGAAGTAACTTGTAGTAAACCTCAGCCACGTATATCAGTTTCAAAAAATGTAAAATAGTTCAATATAATTAAAACTCTCCCTAAACAATGTTTTCTCCAGTACCATCATGTAATGTAATACTTTTGTGTGGCCCTGTAAATTAATAACAAATATTCTTTGCACCCTAAATTGTACAGAATGCATATTTTAATATGTATTTCGTAGATGTATATCATTTTTTTACTACAAAAGCGTGTAGCATCATTAAAATTCAATTAAAATTATATTTTCCATTGGCAGAAATGTAAGGGAATAGTTTTGATTGCTCCTGTAATTAAACTGTACATCCAAGTTTCAGAAAGAATTGAAAAGACTCGACAAAATTATACGATAATTATATATTTTAAATTTCAAATAATTCGGTTGGGTAGTATTTGCTCTGTTACATGCGGACTGACAGGCGGACGGACGCACAGACAGACAGTCGGACAGACAGACGGATGGGATGAACGACGACTGTAAGTGCTTCGTATTTACACAACTACGAACGCACGCAAAAACGGCACATGGACAATAGACATACGCACGGACAAACAGACATTTTGAACAAGTTTGTTTTAGATTTTGAACCCTAAAAATATAAATCCGTCGAAAGCCGGATATCGAAAAAAAACTTTTACTTACAATACTTTCTTCTTTAAAAGAGAGAAAGAAAAGGTAAAAAATTTTCTACTATAATGAAAACTTAAAGAAAATTACTAATTTTTCTTATTTTGCTAAATTTATTACAAAGGGCCTTTGGAAATCATGAGGAACTGTTCATTAAATTAAGTGCTCTGGATTATGTATATAAGAAAAAAATATTACTTCAGCGTAATTTTCTTAAGAACATAAGAGTATAAACATAATGAAAGATAAACATATTAATTTCCCGGCAAAAGTTTTTATCTCAGCCTAATATTCTTATTAATTATTTGTGATTAATAAAGATGGCTACTGTTTGGAATATGTAAAAATTTCTGGTTATGAAATTTGTCGGCAGACATATCTGCTGTATATGTAAATGTAAACACTAGGCAACAAATTATTATTAATAATGCGTAATGAAGATTAATTAATCAAATAGCACCACGCATATCTACTTGATGATTCTGCGGTAATTTGATTCTCATTTAGAACACATTTAATGATAACCCGCGCATGTTATTGAAGGATATTTCGGTGGGTTTTCTGTTAATTATTCGCTGGTGTAAAAGGGGTAATTAATAACTCTGAGTTTTGGCGGCACTAAAGGACAATTTAGTAGTTTTCGCTTTAAAAAAAAAAACTTGTTTACAAAGTAAACTTATTTCGTTCAAACTTATGTTGTTTCGTAACGTCGTTTTTCCTTTTTATCATATATTTATTAAACACATGTATCAATTCCTTTTTAAGTAAGTGAAAAACATATTCTGTATTTTAAGTAGATTTAAAAGAAATCGGTACGAACAAATATTGTTGTATTTTCTAAAATCCTACAGATATTATAAAATTACGGAACGAATTTCATATAAGGTTTTCAAGCAATAAAAATAATTATTAGTAAGTTATTAGATAATTTATCTATATTATAAAATACAAACATGTCCTTACATTATGCTTAGGTAAAAGCAGACGACCGCTTCTTGCTTTTAAAAAAACTTTTAAAACTTCTAACCCAAATTTTACACCATCGGACAGAGAAAAAAATGTGTGCGTATCTGAGTGTTTATAAACGCTCTATCTCCCGAATAAATTGATATAGAGACTTGGAATTTGGTATATACTTAGTATGTAAAAATGGAAAGAAAACTACTGAGTACCAGTAACCTCGATTATCTGGAACTATTTTTTCTGGACTCTCGAAATATTCGTTTTGATGAAAGGTGTATAAAAATTTTCTTTTTTTTTATTATTATTTTAAAGAGTGTGAATGTAAAAGACAATAAAAAAAACATAAATTTTACATAAAAAGTAAAGTTGATCGTATAATTAGTTGGCGAGATATTAGTAATCCTATTTTCTACAATCTTCGATTTTTTATGGCCCTGAATTTCATTCAAATTTAAATTTAAATATTTATTTTGCTTAGAAATGTGAAACTTAATCCCACGCAGTAAGCTTTTTGCCAATATGATTATTATAATTAAAGTTATAAAAAAAAATTATTTACGCAATTCGGTACTACTTAATTAACCCGTTAACTAAAAAACTACCCTCAGACTATAAGATTAAATGCAAATAATGGCTTATCATAAGTGTCACATTCACTCTACATTAAAACGTTATACATGTTTGTTAGGTCATCAAGTGATATTTAATTCGACGTTTTACTAGTATTTTTATTAATCTTTTACTAATTTATTTGCTGTTCCGTTATTTAAAAAAAAAATTATGCCAATCTGTATAATATACGAGTAGTTTGGCAATTTATATTATTTGTCGAAATTGGTCGACGGGATAATAAAGTAACATCCGCATGCTATGTATTAAATATTTAAATATACATTTAAATTTTGTTTTGGAATTGCAATGCATTTTGTTAATCGTTTGCACATATTTTATTTTCATGTCTTATATTATACGTATCCATGATGGATAATCATTACAGTGACCCCCAACAACTAGTTTTTAATATTATGAACATTAATCAATGGATGGATCATACTATTCTACGGTTTAGCGTTTTTAACATTCGATAGATACACTGGTAATTCAATTCATTACTTACTCGTTCATCCTCGTATTGCCTTGAGATGCTGAATTTTAGCTAAAATTGCCGCATCGTTCTAGAAGCTGGAGATTTCACCCTAGTACCGGTTCCAGGCGGATCTGGCTGGTTCTCCGAAATTGTAGGTGATTTTCGTCAGTAATAACATAAGTACCGATCAGATTTTCCTCTTCGTCCCATCCTCTACTTTTATGCATGTGTTGACTTACCACAATTTCACCTTTGATTGATCATGATTATCATTATTTTATTCTATCTTTACAAGAAAAAGTATTGGACTCATGAAAACTTTCGAAAACCGATTTTCGACAGATTTACACGTTTTAGAGGTCAGAGAACCCAAAAAACATGTTTTTGTCTGATGAAAAACGACAGACCCATATACCCGTTTTTAATCCCGAGAGTCTGTGTTTTGATTTGTTTTGAGAGTCATTCATCTAAAAGGGGGAAATGAGAGGTAACCCCCCTTAATTTAGGTAATGGGTTTTTAACGCAGAATTTACCGATTTGTTTCAAATTTTGGATATAACTTTGGATAAGGCGCTTCCCTGACTGGTTTTGGGAATTCATTGGATAAGTATAAATGGGTGATCGGTGGAATTACCCCTCTTAATTTAAATTTATTTTTTTTCTGAAAAATTCATATATTGTCGCCATTTTGTACTATTATGAGACAAATTATATCTGTTTGTTAATTTGAAGACATGAAAAAAAAAAAGTCAGCTCTATGCGTAAAAAATTTGTAAAATTGCCTTATAAATGTAATTTAATAATAAAAGAAGGCTTTTTATATTAAAAAAAAAGTTTGCATTTATTATTTCATTAATAATATCTAAAATTTTATGTTTATAATTTGTGTAACAATGCGAAAAAATGTGCGACACTTTGATTTCCCACTTTCAGTGTGTTATTTAATAGGGCAGATAATCTGCACGAAAGGTGTAAGTTCTAGAGGGAGTACCCTCCGTTGGGAATATTTCTAAGAGAACTTAACGCGATTTACCCTTTTCAGGACACGTGTCCTATATACAGGGTTGCCACCGGTCAGAAAATTTTCAAGGAGATTATTAATAATTACTTATAAAAAAGATGTTCTCATAATAAAATGCGCAAATTTTACATTGAGAAAATACTGATATTTTCTCTAAAAAATTCAATAATCGTTAGCTAAACTGGATAGAATGTATTTTTTAGAACCGAAAAATTTAGTCGTAATCTATCATCTATTCTGAAATTTTTAAATTGTGCAAGCCAAATTACTACAACTACATATAGATGTCAAATTACTGTTATTTAAAATCAAATGATTTTTAATATCGCTCGTTTTGAAGAGGCTAAGAAAATTTTATAGATATAGCGAAATAAATAACCTAATCCAAACAATAAATAATCTTTACTAAATATTTTTCTTTCTTCTATTTTTATGCATTTCTGCTGGTAATGCAAGCTGTTTTATTTTACATCTCATCGAAAAAGTAAGTTTTCAATATCTTCCCTTTAATACGACTAATTCAAGAATCTTTTTTTATTGCAATCCATTGATATTTATTTATTTTTACCAAGTACTTGTTTTAATTATTTTTATGCATTTCTGTTAGTAACGCAAGCTGTTTTATTTTACATCTCCTCGAAAAAATAATCTTTCAACATCTTCCCTTTTATACGATTAATTCAGGAATCTTTTTTTATCGCCAACCTTCTAGTATGGGATTTTCCACTTGTTACCGATAGCCGAATTCTCTTCTCTTTTTGTGTCCTTATTTTCTGCCCAAATTGCGCTGCACAAGAGCATTTTTATGTACCATATCAAGCTATTTTCTGAATACGATAACGCTCATATCGATGCGAAGTAAACAATGCTTGTTAAGAAAGATTGGGGGGGAGTTACTTTATAGAGTTTTGCACCCTCTAAGGAAATGTTCCAGTCTTCTTGTTGTCTTCAAAAAAAAAAAAAAAAAAAAAAAAATTATGTAGGTTAAGCTTTTAATCTGGATTTTTTGGGGAGTAATTTTTTGTCCCTTCAGAGATATTAGACCACCCATGGAGTTTGTACTGAAAAATGAGTCGGGATTACCATAAGTCAAAATCTAAAAAAGAGAGAAGTTTTGGACTTTTTAAAAAGAAAATATTCAATGAGTTGCTTAAAATCTTTTCTTAATATTATAACAATTTTTTTTAGTAATATTAGCAACAATAATGTCGTATTTATTCGCAAAATTTAAGTCCGCCCCCTTTTTTGGTTACACATGATACTTTTGAAAGCAGAATATTTCGAGAATTTTCACTTGCATAATATGAGTAAATTCTATTTGTGAAATACGATTCCATTTTTACCTAACCGCATATGCAGACTTAAGTCCTCGAATGGGGTAATCGATTTTACAGGTACCCAATCAATGATCTATTGTTCATATCGATGTCGGGTTAAATTTCGATTATTTCGGGTCGAGGTCTATTAATTCGATTGTTCAAAAACGTTCCGAATATTTGTATCTAGTACATATTTTTTATGAACTCAAATTTTTATCAGCTAAATATTTATTTATTAATTAGTGTGTCTATGCCCATTTTTATGTTTAAAAAATAATATTAAAAATTCAAAGTTTTTTTTTTTTTTTTTTTTTTTCTGGTTCGGGTTGGGTTTAAATTTTAATATTTTCCGTTTCGGGCTGAAATTTGTCTGGCTTGAATAACTATTTTTTTTTTCCGAATTCAGTTTGGTTTTCGTGTCAATTTTAAATTGATTTTTCGGATTCGTGATGGTTAACAATCTGCCGCGTACAGTACTCTGTTGCGGACTGACGATATTCATTTCAGAAATGCATGGAAAACCGATTCTTGTTTCTGTGTGTCGAAAGGAGAAAATTAATTATTTGTATCTTTTTTTTTTTTTTTTTTTTTTTTATTGTATTTACATATTGCAGGAATTTATGTGATCTTCTATCCATTATAGTATAGTTATATCATGAAATGAGAAATATTATATTTATTCTGTTAAAAATTAATAAATCTGTGTTAAGATTTGCCTGAATTGGCTTTGGTTGTTCATGCGCTAAAATTAGAACGCATAAAAATGTCTAATAAATTGCTTCAAATGTAAATGAAACTTATAAGATACATAAAAAATGAAAATGGTGGTTTCACTATATTATCTAAAATTGTAAAAATAAACAAAAAAATTGGAAATTTTTATTGTTAACCCTCCTTATTTAAAAATAATAATTATATTTCAGAAGCAATTATTTATTTAGTTACAGTAATTTATTTTCCCTGATCAGTTAATATCAATAGACAATTAAAGAGAATAATTCAGAGTTATCTTTGAACTCCTTGCTTTTGTCCACGAAGAAATGGTAAAAATTTGGCAAAAAAAATACGCAAATAAAAATGACAATAGTTATAATTATTATCCAAATTTCGATAAAATCAATTGCAGTCGCAATTAATGATTGAAACCAAACAATACTCTTATAAAATAATATTGGAAGATTTTTAATAAGGATGCTAGATATTCCTATGCCGTGGGTTTGTTTATAAAAAAATGACACTGGAAAGAACTTTTAATCAAAGTTTTCCAAAGCTTTCAAATTTCGTTATCTTTTTAGATGCGTTCGTAATTTAGTAAATACAAAGCATCGATAGTTGTCCTTCAGTTCGTCCGTCTGCCTGTCCGTCCGCATATAACAGAGCAAAAACTACCCAAACGAATCGTTTTAAATTTAAAATATATAATTGTTGCGTAATTTTGTCAAGTAATTTCAAATTTTATGAAAATCGGATGAATTTAATTACAGGAACAATCGAAAGTATTCCGTTACATTACGGCCAAAGGGAAAAAATAATTTCAAGTGCATTTTAATGATGTTACCCGTTTTCGAATATAATAAAATTGATAGGCATCTATGAAATATATACTAAAATATATATTCTGTACAATATGTCGTGCAATGAATATTTTTTATTAATTTACAGGACCACACAAAAGTATTCCATTACATAATGGTATACGGGGGAACATTGTTTAGGGAGCGTTTTAATTATATTAAATTATTTTACGTTTTATACAATTGATATAGTTTACTGACATTTACTACAAGTTACTTCGTCTATAATAGAAAACAGACAGTATTTACAAGGACACGCAAAAGATTTCGGCTACTATAGTGTATCCGAAATACTATGTACTATTACACCAAAAACAGAATATTTTTAAAACTTCGTTACAGTACGAACGCGCCTCATTTGCTATGCTTACCGTGCAATTTGCGAGGTGTTGATAATGTATAAAGTTCTTTATATTTAGAGCTAACTCAGATCCCTTTTGATTTCTTTAAATGTAAAATAGTTTCATTATCTCGATTTATTACTACTTGTTGCATAACTGACTGAGTTATAGCATGCGATTATTTAATACTACGGCAGCACAAAGAACATATCTATTTCGTATAGGAAAGTGTGTATGATATAATTAGAAAGTCCTTGACCAATTTAAATATGAGATCCTATTACATTGCAATATATATAAATAAGGTTTTCGGCGCCATATCTTGCAAAAGCTAAGACATATTTACAAGAGCAAATGCGGAGGTTTATCATCTGGGGGTGAATGCAAAGCACCTAGAGCTTCTTAATTGGTAACTAGAGCTTCTAAGTTAATAATCCGTTTAAAGTTAACTAGTTGAAACTAAACTTTTACTTTGAAAAAGAAATGTTTTGATAACATCAGCCAGAAAACATGAGAATTAGCTTAACTATCTCTACAATATTAACTGTTAAGTCGTAAAGAAAACGTATTTGAATTGATGGTTTATCTACAAGGTTGGATCAAATATAAAGCGGACCATTTTTTTTTTTTTTTTTTTTTTTTTTTTTTTTTTTTTGTAATATTATTTTTAAAAATTATTTCAGGGTTATTTTTCTAGATGGCTTTCTTTAAAACTACACAATTCAACATTATGATATATGAGGACACCAGAAGCCAAGGGGTATAAGTGACAAAATTGAAAAAATTGAGTTAAGTGCACAGGGTATCCGGAAATATGCTTTTTTCATTTCAGGTAAAGAAATATAGGTCATTTTCTGATTATTTGGAAAGTTATAGAGGCAAACCACTTTTTTCGAAAAACAAACAATATTGATTAATTATACATTTAAAGAAAATTGTACTCTATTTTTTTAACAGTTATTGAAATGAGAGTTCAAAGATTAGAATGCAACAAGCAGATGTTTACTATTTCAATTTAGTCAATTGTTATTGATGTTCCAATTTAACATCAATTATCTTTAAATTCAATTTACTCCAAATCGACATTTTGGCACTTGTACCCCTTGGCATCTGGGCTCCTCATATATATTTTTAATTCTTAAGGAGATAATGGCCATTTTAAATTGATGCATTTATTTATTTTTACCTTGTTTCACAATAAATAGTGTTCAAGGACACCCTATAGCATTGTGGCATATATTTATGGCACATGGGAAAAAAATCATAGAAATAAAGAATTTTTCTTGATGATGTTATAAAAACATCAACTAGAAAATATGAGAATTAGCTTACTATTTCTACAAAATCAATTGTTAAGCCATAATAAGAACTTTTTTTTTTTAACAGAAGTAATCTACGAGATTGGATCAAATGCATAGCAGATATATATATATATATATGTAACGTCTTCGGGGTGTTGTAGTCGTGAGTCGTGGCATAATCAACTTGGACTCGGGAGCCTCTTGTTGGATCGAACTCTTTTTATTTGGTCGCTCAGCTTACAGAGGGGTACGCGAGTCCGGTCGGAGGTCGCCGAGCCGTTTACGTAGATTATGCGAAGAGTTTACATTGCCGTAGGTTCTGCAGGCATCCTCAAATCTGCAAAATCTCCCGTTTTTCGCGCGCGTTCTTGCTAATATGTTAGGGATTGTCATATTTTCCAGCAGAGGGCACAGTTGTGAATTAGGGAGGAACATTTAATTTAATTGGTTCGTTAGATTTTGATTGATATGTGGTCAAAGCCCGCACAATTCCCGGGTACATGACGTGTGAGGCCCTAACCACAAATTGCTGCAAAAATCCCTTAGATCATCAATTTTAATCTTAAGGAACGTCCAAAAATGATCTCTGAAAGTAATAAATGTTAGGCTGGGAAAGAAAGTTACCAGGGGCAAAAATAGCTTTAAGCTTAAGAATTAAAGTTTAAAATATTAATTGGGAACTTTAAACTTTTAAATCTTAATTTTAAGTTTAAGTTTTAAAAAGGCTTTAATTTTTATCCTTTCATATCTGTCGACTTTTATATATTGTAACGTCTTCGGGGTGTCATAGTCGTGAGTCGTGGCATAAGAACTTGGACTCGGGAGCCTCTTGTTGGATCGAACTCTTTTTATTTGGTCGCTCAGCTTACAGAGGGGTACGCGAGTCCGGTCGGAGGTCGCCGAGCCGTTTACGTAGATTATGCGAAGAGTTTACATTGCCGTAGGTTCTGCAGGCATCCTCAAATCTGCAAAATCTCCCGTTTTTCGCGCGCGTTCTTGCTAATATGTTAGGGATTGTCATATTTTCCAGCAGAGGGCACAGTTGTGAATTAGGGAGGAACATTTAATTTAATTGGTTCGTTAGATTTTGATTGATATGTGGTCAAAGCCCGTACAATTCCCGGGTACATGACGTGTGAGGCCCTAACCACAAATTGCTGCAAAAATCCCTTAGATCATCAATTTTAATCTTAAGGAACGTCCAAAAATGATCTCTGAAAGTAATAAATGTTAGGCTGGGAAAGAAAGTTACCAGGGGCAAAAATAGCTTTAAGCTTAAGAATTAAAGTTTAAAATATTAATTGGGAACTTTAAACTTTTAAATTTTAATTTTAAGTTTAAGTTTTTAAAAAGGCTTTAATTTTTATCCTTTCATATATATATTCTTAAAGAGATAATGGACCTTTTAAACTCATTCATTTATTTTCTTATTTATTTTCTTATTTCATATTTAATACTCTTCAAGGACACACTAAAGGCATTGTGGCATATATTTATCACACAAGAAATTTTAAAAAAATGTGCAGAAATAAAGAATTTTTCTGAATATAGTCGACTTTCACTTATGCGCCTTTAAGTAATATGCGTTTCTCAGTTATACACGAATTCCTCAAGGTCCCGCCACGAGGAATAGAAAAATAATGCTATAGATCTGTCACTTATAGGCGCAACATTGAATTGTCTCTCTGACTTATACACAGAAACTAAACGCAATTAATAAATTGTGAATTATGTGAATTTTTTTTTTTTTAAATCTATAAAGAATTTTCTGCAGGTGTCAAGATCAAAAGACCTTTCCATAAAGCGCCTGAAAGGGTGGGGAGGTTGACTTTTCACTCTCTTCCCATCAATTTTAATGGTTTTCTGGTGGTTAATGTAAAACACCTAGAGCTTCTTAACCTCCTGGCTGCCACGAACTGATATAGCCGTTCACTAAGCTGCAGGTTTCACTGCAATATTAGCAATATTTCAATTAATGTAACTCCGTAAATAAAATCCAGTTTTGAAAAATTAAGTTACGATTAATACTCTCAAAGCTTATACAACTGTACCTAATAAAATGTTTTGTATCAGGTTGGAAAAACATCTTTTTTTTATTAATATTAAATTAAAGAGAAAACAACATTACAATTTTGACTTTTTAATAACTCGCTTAAAGTTAACGAGCTGACGCTAAACTATTACTTTAAAAAATATGCTTAGGTAACATTAGCTAGAAAACACGAGAATTTGCTTAACTATCTCTACAGCATTAACTGTTAAGCCATAAAGAATACATTTTTTTAAAAGATGGTTTTATGGATCAAATATAAAGTGGATAATTTTTAATCGATTATTACTTACTCATCTTACGTAGAATAGGGTAAGCCTTGCAATTGTTTTGCAAATCGAAAAAAAAAAAAATGACAGATTTACACGTTTCAGTCATTGAAAATACGAAAAACATTTTTAGAAAAAAAAATTGCGTCCCTCTGTCTGTGTGTCAGTAAACGTTCTATCTCTCGAACAAATTGAGATAGAGACTTGAAATTTGATATGTACGTAGTATGTAACAGTAGCAAGAAGCCTATTTATTATCAGTAACCTCGATTATCCGGAAAAAAATTTGGACTCTCGAAATTTTCTTTTTGATGAAACGGATATAAAAACTTTCCTTTTTTTTCATTTTAAGAAGTGAATATGAAATATAATAAGAAAATATAAATTTTGCATAAAAAAGGAAGTCGATTGGATAATTAATTGTTGAAATATTTCTAATCATGATTTCCACATTCTTTGATTTTTCATGATCCTGTATTTCATTCAAAATTCAATTCAAAGATATATTTAAATTGTTAACGAAACGCTTAATTCAACGTAGTAAATTGTTATATATGATTTTATTTTCATATTTTTTAATATGCTTATCTATGATGGGAAATTATTACGATGGCCGCCAACGACTAGTTTTTGAAATATTATTTCAGTGTTATTTTTCTAGATAGCTTTCTTTAAGACTGCACAATTCAACATTAAGATAGTTTTTTTTTTTTTTTTTAAATTCTTATGGAGATAATGGATTTTTTTAACTCATTTATTTTTTTTTATTTCTTAAATTTAAATACTGTTTAAGGACACACTATATGCATTGTGGCATATATTTATCACACAAAGAAAAAAATGCGTAGAAATAAAGTATTTTCCTGAATACAGTCACTCCTTACTTATGCGCCTTTCCGTTATAAGCGTCTCTCACTTATAAGCAAATTTCGTAAGGTCCCGCCAAGAGGAATAGGCTATTATAGATCTTCCACTTATGGGCGCAACTTTGAACTGTCTCTCGTAGTTATATACGGAAATAAAACGCAAATGCAAAGCACCTAGAGCTCCTTAATTGATAACTAGAGCTTCTAAGTTAATAATGAGTTTAAAGTTAACTAGTTGAAACTATTCTTTTACTTTGAAAAAGAAATATTTTGATAACATCAGCCAGAAAACATGAGAATTAGCTTAACAATCTCTACAACATTAAGTGTTAAATCATAAAAAAAACACTTTTTTTTTTTTTTTTTTTTTTTTTTTTTTTTTTTTTTTTTTTTGAATAGGTGGTTTTATCTACGACTCTACTAGGGAAGTTGGATCAAATATAAAGTGGATTAATTTAAAGTGAATGATTTTTTTAATAGATTATTAGTTACCCATATCACATAGCATTGAGTAAGCCTTGCAGTCGTTTTGAAAATCGAAAAAAAAATATTGACAGATTTATACGCTTCAGACACTGGGGATTCAGAAAAGCATATTTTTTGAAAAAAAAATGCCGTCTCTCTGTCTGTGTGTCTGTAAACGCTCTATCTCACGAATAAATTGAGATAGAGACTTGAAATTTGGTATTACGTAGTTTGTAACAATGGGAAAAAGCCTTTATAATATCAGTATTATCAATTATCCCAAAACTTTTTTGGGACTCTCGAAATTTTCATTCTGATAAAAAAAATATAAAATTTTCGTTTTTTTTTTTTTTTTTTTTTTTTTTTTTTTTTTTTTTAAGGAATGAATGTGAAATACAATAAGAAATCATAAATTTTGCATAAAGAATGCAGTCGATTGGATTATTAGTTATCGAGATATTTCTAACCATGTTTTCCACATTCTTCGATTTTTCATGACACTGCATAGAATTCAAATTTCAATTCAGAGATAATATTTTAATTGGAAATAAAATGCTTAATCCAACGCAGTAAATTGTTAGTTACTACAGTTATTTTCGGAGTTCTAAGGGTACTTCTTTTGCGCAATTCGGTATTACTTGATTTTATTTTCATATTTTATAGTATGCATATCCATGATGGGTAAGAATTACGATGGCTGCCAACAATTAAATTTTGAAATATTTTCCTAAATTATTTCAGTGTCATTTTTCTAGATAGCTTTCTTTAAAACTACACAATACAATTTTTCCTTAATTCTTAAGGAGATAATAGACCTTTTTAAACCCATTTATTTTTTTTATTTTACATTAAATACTGTTCAAGGACACACTATATGCATTGTGGCACATGTTTATCACACACAGAAAAAACTGCATAGAAATAAAGAATTTTCCTGAATACAGTCACCTCTCACTTATGCGCCTTTCCGTTATACGCGTCTCTCAATTATACGCAAATTTCGTAAGGTCCCGCCACGAGGAATAGGCTATTATAGATCTCCCACTTATAGACACAACATTGAAGTGTCTCTCGTAGTTATATACTGAAATAAAACTCGATTCACAAATTAAAAATTATGTAATTTTCTGCAGGTGTCAAGGTCATAAGATCATTCCGCAAAGAGCCTGATAGGGTAGAGAGATTGAGTTTTCACTCTTTCTCCTCCACTTTAGTGGTTTTCTGGGGCTGAATTCAAAGCACCTAGAGCTCCTTAATTGGTAACTGGAGCTTCTAAGTTAATAACGAGTTTAAAGATAACTAGTTGAAACTATTCTTTTACTTTGAAAAAGAAATGCTTTGATAACACCAGCCAGAAAACATGAGAATTAGCTTATATCTCTATAATATTAACTGCTGAGCCGTAAAGGAAACATATTTGAAAAGAAGGTTTTACCTACGAGGTTGAGTTAAATATAAAGGGTACATTTTTTTTAATGGATTATTTTTTGAAATATTATTTTCCAAAGTTATTTCAGTGTCATTTTTCTAGATAACTTTTTTTTAAACTTCACAATTTTCAAAGACCATACACTTTTGTAATAACAATTAAAATTTGTTAATAAATTAGCAGGATAACTTCATATTTTTATTTATTTATTTATTTATTTTTAGCTACAAAACAAAGAGCCAAAACATTTTGTCATAAATTAACCTTATTTTAAAAAAGAGATTTTAAGTATTGTTCAGAGGTGAGAAAAAAGAGAGGTTAAGTATAGTAGAGGGTTTTTTTCCGATTCAATTAGACAAAAACTTCTGTTTTGGAAAACCGGTGATAAAAGATTAAAAATTATGCAAATGACGCTCTTCCCGAAGGGATTAAAATTATCATGAAAAATTACCTGTGTTTCTAAAGAGTATCTATTTTTTGACCAATGAGAATGCTCCATAGGCGTTTTTAAATCATTCTCATTGGTCAGAAAATAGATCGTCTTTAAAAACCGAAGTAATCTTTCACGCTATTTTTAACAGTGTAAAATAAATTACATATGGTTGTCACTAAAAATACGTTCCTCTACCAAAACCACTGTCGCTAAAATAGGTCAATCGGCGCTCAATAAATAAATATAAGAAAAGGCAATATTAATAGCATGATTTTTTTTACTCAACTTCTAGTATATAGTTTATTAAGAAACAGTAAATTAAAAACGTGTTGATTTTTTTTTACATTTTATTACAAAATTACCTATTAAATGTATCTAATACAGATTTCTCCCCCTCCCTCCCTGCCCCCAAAGTGTTCAACTCATTCCTTCCCCTCCCCCTCCCTTTTTAAAAAGTGTTTTTCAAGTTCATTCTTTTACTCACTTGCTGAATTTCCTAAGCGGTCTATAATTTACCAAGAAATGAAATTATGTCAATTTTTTTTTTCTTGCTTTAATAAAGGAGAAAATTTTGCGAAACGGATTTATTTGCGAGTACATAAAATCCGAATCCTTTTTTCATATCATGTGATTTTTTCTATATGATTCTACCTTTCACTACACTTGACAAGTGAAAAACAAGTAACATTGCTGTTCAAATCTATATAAATACTATTAATATTTAATAAAAAACTAACTACCAAAGAGAAAATTTCATAAGAAATTAACCAAAATGACTGCTACATATTTTAAGAACATTTCAAACAGTAATTATTTTGCCAAATAGTTCTTATAAAATAAGCACTATGTTCTAAGAAATCTAAGGGGAAAATATTTATTTCAAAGTATTTAATTGCATAATAAACGTTTAATTATAATGAAACAAGATAATATTTTCGTAATGTCTGTTACTTGATATACCACTAATTGCTTTAAAAACACGACATGTCAGTTAATTTGTGATTGATGATGCTTTATTTTTCTATTTACAATAACAAGAGTAACATCTAAAAATTGCTTTTTTTTTTCTTTTTTTTTCTTTTTTTTTAAGTAAACATTATTTTTCCCCCATTTCAAAAGAGAATAAAATCTTAATCTTAGGCATTCTCACATGCATAAAATAATACAGTGAAACCTCCCTAAAGCGACAACGTTCCGTTTCCAATAAAAACTGTTTGCGCTGAAAGGAGGTCTCTTATAGATGGTCATGTATAAATTTAGATTTTAATTGTTAAAAAAAATAACAATTACTGTTACTAAAATTTATTTTTAACAATAGGAAAAAATATAAAAAAGTGTCAAAATAAAACTTAATTATATAAGTTAATTACCAGACTTTAAAAAACGATTCCATTGAAGTTTGCTTTGATTTTACAACTTTTACAACTTTTCTTTCCAAGTACTTTCAAAGTTCAGTAAATATATATATATATATATATTTTTAGACGGGAACAAATAATGAAGATTTCATTATTTTATCTATTTCTTTAAGAGTTTCTGACAAAACTTGGCAGGAGAGTTTATTGACCATCATTTATAATTTATCATCAGAGTGAAATTCATTGTCTGAAAAGACACAAAAGCAATTAAACACTTAAAAGTTAGTTAGTGGATAAAAAAATATAAAATAAAATAAACTTACTTTATAAGTTTGTTGAATATTACGCTCCCCGGAATCAGTTTTTGATCAAAACCTTCATCAAGCGACCCCGAAGAAACGGAATTTGTTTCATTTTCTTCAAAAATAATTGGTCACTCATGGAAGGCATTCAACTGGTATTGAGTTCTGGGAATAAATTTCGTTTCATGAAAAAATGGTCGTTCAGGGAGGTGGTTTTTTAGTGGAGATGGTCGCACAAAAAGGTTTCACTCTAATACAGTTTATGATTTGATATACACTTTAGAAATGTCACAACAGTCTTAACTTAATCTTTATTTATTTTTCATTTTGAAGCTATTTCTGTCTTTATCCTCTTCAAACGCAACGCTATAAATATTTATTCATTGTGTCAAACAAAATAAAATCAAAAATGACAAAAAAAAAAAAAAAAAAAAAAGATTTTTTTTTTAATTTGATCCTTTATAGAACTAATAATTTAGATTAAACAATGTGGGCTTAAAATCACAAACCCCTAAAAATATCGATTTAATTATCACTAATCTAAATCTACGCAATCACAAATTTACGTTTTTTTTTATTAAAGTCGCCAAATCTTCATCTTTTACATGAAAGGATTTAAGGAGGTCCAGGACACAAAAATCTTCAATTTTTTTAAAGAAAATTTATTGCATTAAATATGTCTCTGTTTTTTATGCTTATAATGACGTTTAAATCGTGTTTCTATTTAAATTAAAACAGACAATATTATTATTTTTTATTTTCGTTTTGGTTTGTTTTCAAAATCTAACTTTTGTTCAATGATTGTTTTAGAAACGATGCCTTGTGAATATGCGTTTTTCTTCAGGATGGGTTTTTTTTTCACCATTTCTCAGATTTAAATTGTTATAACTCAAGAACCGATAAAGATAAATGCTTCAAACTTGGAGCACGTGTTTTTTATTACTTTACTTCGGCAAATTTTAAAGAATATATTTACTTTTGAACATATGATTTTTTAAAAATATGTTACATATTTTTTTTCAAATTTTTAATATAAATACTTTTATTTTTTTTAAATAAATATTTTTTAAAATACTGAATCAAAATCAACATTTAGATATTTCCATTTATTTAAATATAAAAAAAAATTAAACTCTACGAATAATATTTTGCGTTATAACAATTTTAAATCACCCCATTTTTTTGTTAAACTTTAAATTAAATTTTTTTTATTACTATTATTATGAGAAATTTTATCATGTGATTTTGTTTACAAATATTGTGGTTAATCATCACGAAAAATTCAAAATTTTAACTCAATAAATAAAAAATATTTTAAAATGTGACCCGAACTCACTTAAATTAAATGCTTTTGAAAAAATTTCACTTTCTTGGCCACACTGTGTTGAATGTCTTTTGCAAACTCGGATGAAAATAATGTTTCTTTTATAAGGAAATCAGAATAGATTTTGCCATCTATTAGTTTGCTTTTAAAGCAAACGCATTCAGCTTTTTAAAAGTGAAGTCAAAATGTAAAAAAGAAAAAAAAAGTAAGAAAAATCATGCGCTAAGCATAGATTATGAAACACTTTGCAAAACTTCGTTATCGAAGGAAATAAGGTGCTACAGTTCAAAGCCAAATATTTATTCCAACACTTTTGAACAGTCCTGTATTTGATCTGTCGATTGATATATTTACTATATAATGGGAGAATTTAGTTTAGCAAGAAAACGCCTAACTGGTTGATTTTTTTTTTTTTTTTTTTTTTTCAATTTATATTAATAGATGGAAATATACTTCAATACTTTTGTTCAGCCCTGCAGTTTACCTAAAACCTTTATTATACGAAACCTTTATTATGTTTAGTTTTATTTAAATTAAAATTTGTATTAAAATTTAGTTGTACAAAAATATTCTTTAAACTACCTAAATCATATTTCCAGAAATTATCATCTATAGGCGACCCTGTATCCAGTTCTCTGCGTGGACTGTGTACATCATTTTATCTACAAAAATTTCTTAGTAAATTGAATACAATTCAATGTAAAAATGCTTAACTTATTTAAAAACCATAGTATTAAGTAAATTGCACTCATATTCTGTAACCTTTCCGAGCTCTTTTGTGTAACCCTGTATATCTAAATTGTATAACTATTAACATTTATACACAAAAAATAATGTGCATACATTTAGTGAAACTGAAAAGCGCATATCGTAATTAAAAATACATTTTATCAATCCAACAACCATTATTCATAATATACGGTACTTGGGATAGAATATACTATTTGAAATCTTTTGTATGTCGCCGTAAATGCTATGCATTTCTTATTATGCATGAAATAACTCATATTAAGCCTCAGCGACGAATATCAATTTGATTATATATGAAATATATTTTACCATAATTAAAATATGTCAAAAACAATTCCCCCTTTATTATTATGTAAGGAATCCTTTTGTGTGGCCCTGAAAATGAATAATAACCATGTTTTTTCATTGCATATTTTACAGAATGCATATTTTAGTGCACCCCGTAGATGCACATAAATTTGAATATTTTTGACCGGACGTAACATCTTTAAAATTACTACCTCTGACAATAAAGTTCGGTGAATGAATTCAGAACGATCGATCTGGCAATACTGAGGAAACAAAACGCTGCACCTTCATAGAGGCAATTGTTGACTATCTTCCCCCACCGTTGAGCGTTGTTTATGTTCTGTATAAGACGTGCTTTACTAAGTACTTGTTCAGTGTGTTGGTACTTAACTGAAAATAGGAAAATGAACGAACAAAAGATCATTTAAAGTTTGGTTTTAAGCTTTGCAAGACACCGAAAGAAATTCATGACTGATGGTGCAAATTGAACTCCTACCATACTCGCCAGATCTCAATCCTCCAAACTTCTTCCTATTTTCACAGCTCAAAGAAGATGAAAGAGATTTGAAGGAGATTTGACCATATTACCGACATCCAACGAAACGTGACAAAGCTTTTGAACTCCATCCCAAAATGAGACTTCTTGCGAATTTCCCAGGACTTGAGTAGTATGTGTAGTAGATCTCAGCGGTGCATAGTTATAGGAGATGATTATTTTGAAGGATGATATGGTAACTTTCGTTAATATTTCATCTACATTAATGCTACAGGACTATTCTCCGAACTTTATTGTCAAAGGTAGTATTTTGAAATTATTTTTCGCCATAAAACGTAATGTAATGGAAAACTTTTGACTGTCCCTGTAAATAAACTAATCATGGTAGAAACTTTATTTTCAATAGGGTTCGCGCTAGGGTAGATCTCAATAACGTTCAAAAATTTCTTGGCAATCAGAGTATAATTACGATAATTAGAGCACGGAAAGATGGCCAGACAAACCAAAAGCATAAACACTTTACTTTGTTGGAAAGTGTTTAAAAAAATTTTACAGTTTAGTTTTTATGATGATAATAATCGAGATCATACGCCATAGCGAAGAGAATAATGAGATCGAATATATAAAATTCTTCAAATTCTGAAAATTTTAATTTTGCACATAAAAGGTAGACCAGAATGAAACAATTTAAAAGCATATATAATTCGTATAGTTTCCAAAATACATGAAACCTAAACGTCTGTTTTTCTAATTTTAGCAATAGTTGAAATTTCTTGTTAGAAATCAATTAAACGTTATTATGCATGCTTTGCGTTTCGTCAGAGAATTTAATCCTAACCTACCAATTTTTGCAAGCATAAAATCAAAATGCACCTTCTAAATTAAAAAACAAATATTTTCACGTCTTAGTATAAATATTTTTTTGAAGTACATTTTTTAAAATAAAATTTATTATTAAGAGAAATTTTAAATGTTTTATGTTTGCATAATTAGTCTGATTTTTTAAATTATCTAAAATTATAAATTTAATAATATATTTTGGATTCAAACCAGACGTCTAAAATCTCTAATAGGTTCTACATTCAATATATATATTTATATATATGTTATATATATAATATATATATATAATAGCTATTATAAAAAAGATAAGTCGTTGTGGGCCACCGTAATATTTACGGAGAAAAACGCTATCACGATTAAATGTAAGGCGAAGTTCCTCCATTCGATAACTTTTGAAGAAATCTCACACTGTTCTTTCTTTTTTTATATCTCTTTTTCCGAAACGAAAAAAAATTCATTTCTCGTGAATTACTGAAATCAGAGTATAGTTTCTATATTTTTCTTGATCTTCGTGTTAAGAGCTTTCGAGCAATAGCACTAAACTCGTCAAAATTCAGGACTGGCAGTTAGGTATATTCCCTTACGTGCCCCTTTGACCCTAGTATAATTCAGGTACTAATGGAAGTCTGCACGGACCGAAATTTTCAGGAATTTCAGGTAAGGCCGGTGTAAATATTGAATGTTCGCATGAGCTCGGTCTGTCCCCTGAAAAAATAGATTAAATCCCGGCCCGGCTCAGTTTCTACAAAAAAGTCAGGTTTTTTTTAACATATATTTGCGATTATTTTTCCAGTATATTTTAAAATTACGATGCGTTCGCAAAACAGCTAAAATACAATAGCAACATTAATGAATACTTAGAGTTCTAGATCATTAAACATTCAAATAAGGATTTTTTTTTTTTAAATAACGTTGTTTACAATAAAAAAAAAAGCGTTAAAAACACAACTTTTGAAGCTTATAATAAAAAGCAGATTTAAGAAAATAGTTCTCTGTCATTTATAAAGGATTTTCTCAAATCCGAAGGAACTATATTCTGACATATTTTTAAACTTACGTCGTTACAGAAACGCACAAAACAGGTGTTCATATTAAAAACTATGCAATCGAATGGTGTTATCCAGTTTATTGATAAAGACAATATATCTTTGATAAAATACTATTAAAGTTAACGTTTTGAATTGAATTTCCGCAAGCGATAGATCTGGATAGGAAAAAAGAACTTGCAGTTACATGACAAGAAAACATATATAGAAAACTCTGTTCGATTCCAAATTTCATCAGCAGTCAGGCCTCTCAATGTTATACTTTACACTTAAAAATTTAATTAAGAAATGTGTTAGAAAAGTTCACAATGTTGAGCAGTGACTTCTTTATTGAATTATTTTAAGATATGTTTCTAAATATTCTTTTTACGGAAGTTCATTATCGCTCTTAACATTTTTACGAAACATTTAGCCTTACTTCTGAGAACAATTAAGTCCAGATTCGGCCAAGCAAGTCGATGTAAAAAAAAAAAAAAAAAAAAAAAAAAAAAAAAAAAAATGCATGTCTGATCTCGGCCCGGCATGGATCTGCTGAAAAAGTTATGCTTGGATCATGCACTATGTAATCTACTGTCCGATGCCGATCTTCATGGCTGGATATGTCATATTCATTGAAAATAGTTCATATTCTATTGGCTGCGTTTAAATTTTTTATATCGGGAGCTTGATTCGCTTTATTTTTTTATCGGCGCAGCAGACCCATTCAATTTTCTTGCCTGCCTGTCATGTTGAAAACATTCTCCTAATATTGCCGGTCCAAACCGAGCAGACCTCTAGGTACAAGTTTTGTCCAATAACAAAAATCTTCTATAAATTGCTTCAATGGAACTTATGAAGGTGTACAATTTAAAAACTTTTATTGTGTTATTATTGACAATGACGTATACGCTAAAATGGAGACTTTTATTGTCAAAAGAATTTTTTTGAAAAATTGCCATAATCAGAAGAGAAAACATTTGATTGTATTATAAATGAAAGACGACAAAATTAAATATCATTGATCAATATTATCGAAAAAAAACCTATTATAACTTGAAGGTCGAAGTTTTTGAATTTTGAAAAAATGGGGTAAAATAATATTTCATGATAGTAATTCGTAGTTACGGAATGAAAAAACTGTTTTAAATGCTTAATTTTCCCTGTTAATAAGTAGATATAATAAATGTGCAATTTAGTGATCATGCGTCTGTTTAGGTATGGTAATATATTCATTTCATCGATTTCCTATGTCATTAAATTATTTCGTAATATAGCTATTAAAGCATTATGGAAGCGTTTCACAAAAATACTTTATAGTAATGCAGAAAAGGTTTTCTGTTACTAATTTTCTTTTTAATCAAAATTTGTATTTTTATTTTGCAAGTGCATAATCAATGAAAGGAAAATCACGTAGAATCACAATAAAGCTATAAGGAATGATTATACATTTTAAGTGTAAGCAATATGTCTATTTAAATGAGTGTTATATATTTAAATGAAATGAGTTAATGTTTTAAAAGAAATGCATGGAATGTAAATGATGGGAATTAGAAAAATATTTGGTGATTTTTCACCTGTTTCCGACTAACATAAAAGTACTGCTATTTTTACAACGGTTATGTTGGTATGTGCTTGTTTACGTCTTTAGGCTCATTCAGTCAATTTTTAATGTTTTCTAAGATATATGTATGTATATAGAAGGACTTTTTTGTTTAACATTGATTAAAAGGTTTCAGTTCCTTAGACCAAACATAGAATTAAATTTGTCTTGGTATACTAAAACTGTACAACGTTTCAATTAATTTAGTATAGTGGTTATTTTTGAAAATTGAGAAAATGTGGATTATGTACTAAGTTTATATATGTATTGTACAGATAAAAACAACAGCTCTTTTTAAAAATTCCTTAAAAATCTTTTCAGACGAAATTGAAAGGAAATTACAAGAAAGATTCCGCTCTATTTCCGTCTTCTTATGCTTCCTATTTCTTATAATCGTCTTGTACGCCTTTTGGTATGGATGAATTATCAAAACGTGGGATTATTAAACGTTAACTATTAGTGATTTTTTAAAATTTCAAATTTAAGGCCAATTTTTTTTACAGTACAGTATATAAGTCTATAAACTTATATACAAACATTAAAAGACAGCAATTATTTTAGAAAATTAATTATTGAAGCATTTAATTAACCAATCTACACATGAAAGTTGAGCATGCTTCTAAATAAAATTATATTATTACAGGTACTAAATACGCTTTATTTACACAAAACACATAATTATTTATGATAAAACATCATAATAAATATCTTATTATACATTTCAGGACACCAGATCATCTTTAAAAATAAATTTACGGGAAAAAGAATCGGCGTTTAGATCGTTACGCAATTCGGACATTCCAATTTCTTATTTAAAAAAAAATACATTTATTGAAAAAAAAAAAAAAAAAAAAAAAAAAAAACGAAAATGCATATAGATATTTTCAAATTAAACAAAAATGATTTTAAAGATAGATTAAAGTACTTACTTAACGTTTTTTGCGTGAGAATAACAGCTTTGTTTCGATTGTTACTTTTGGACATAAGAAAGTACAGAAAAAGTCTTTCTAGAAAAGTCCTTCTAACTTCAAAAAGCAATAAATTGGTAGTGCCATTTGTTAATAAAATTATAAAACAGCCATCCGTTTCCTTTATGCATAGGCTGTTTATCATTAGAATCTCTTGGAAACAAGTTAAAACTTTTTTTTTTCTTGGTACATTGGAACGGAACAGTTAACGTTATAAATGGCCACTTTAGTCAAAAAAAAATAAAAATTTTAAGATATTTATACAAAACTTTTTAAATAAATTATATCAATTTTGGTCTCTGAATAGAATTAAGAATTCAGTGAAAATAAAAATTAAAGTCAATGATGATTAAATTTATTTATTCAAAAGCTTAAAGTTAAGATGTGTATACAGTGCCCACCTTTTGAGAACGTCCCTACACTGTAAAAAAAATTCTGGAAGGTTACTAAGAATTTTCTAGGAAACTGGGATGCCTAGAACTTTTCATGTAACCGCAACAGAAGAAAATCATGTGCAATTACAAAAGTTGCTTTAGTTACTGTTACTAAATATTGTTTAGTAACCATACCAACGATTTTTTAGTGAGTTTCTTAAAGAATCGTCTGTAAGCTTACTAAATATTATTTAGTAAACTTAATAAAGATTATTCAAGGAGTTAAGTAAGGAATTTTTCGTAAATTTACCAGTGATTATGTTGTATATGCAGTAAAGAATTGTTAGGGAGTTTTCTAAAGAACTTTTTGTAAACTTACTACTTATTATTTAGTAAATTTACTAATGATTTGTAAGGGAGGTTCTCATATTAGTTTTTATAAATGTACTAAACATTATTTAGTAAGCTTACTAGCGATATTTTAGAGTGATCACTATGTATATATTCATAAATTTACTGAGAATTATTTAGTAAACGTACTTACGAATTTTTAGGGAGTTTTCTAATTATTTGTAGTACTCTTACAAAACATTTTGTAGTATATTTATTGAGAATATTGTTGTACATTTGCAAGAGACTTTATGGCACATTTACTATGGATTTTTATGCTTGCATCTTAAACCTTTTATGTAGTTTATCAAAAAAAAGTAATTTTAATGAGGTACCGTTCGAAACATTACCAAAATTTTTTTTAGTATTATATTTAATCCACATTTTGTATTCTCTCCAGAAAGCTCTTTACAATAGTACAAGTGTTAATACAGTAAATTTGTTAATGCTTTTTTAGCATTGTATTTAAAATATTTTATTTGCACTTACCTAAATGTATTTGTAACAGCACAAATTTTTTGCATTTTTATTATTAATGTGTTTACAGCAGTTTTCCGAAAAGATTTTACGTAATTGTTTTTTTTATGCTAATACTTAAATTAATTGGAGTTATTATAGTATTTTTTCTATATGAAGTTACATTTTTACAGTTTTAAATATCTAGAGTGGAGTTTTCCTCATGTATCAAAATATTTCGATGTAAAATAAGCAATATGGCCTAACATGTGTTTCAGTATTATAACAGCAACTGACATACGCATGAGAAAACTCACTAAAGTTTCACTGTAGATATTTAAATAAGTGTAAAATCATTTTTCTAATTAAATGAGCATTATAGCAACAGCACTAAATGAGGAGATAACTTGAAGCCAGATATTACGGTCTTTAGTTAAACTAAAAAAAAGCAAATAGATACCATAATGTAAATAAAGTATCATAACTGAGATTTAAAATATGCCTAAAAGAAATGTTATGATTTTAGATTAAGCACGGTGCTTAATTTATACATATAAAGCACTGAGCCTCATCTAATCCAATAAATGATTTGAAAATCTTTATATCATGAAAAAACGTTGTCCGTTTATTTTATGCGAATGTGCTTCTAAATTAGAATGCTAGAAGTGAAAATATAGTAGTCTTGTATTTAATGTGTTTTATTCAGTTCTATGGTCAAATGAATTTCATTAACAAGTGTCTTCTTTTACATATTTTTGAAAAACTACAGAATAACTAATTCAATGGTTCAAAACAGATAAGAGATCTGCAAATTTATCTGAATGTCATATTTAAGAATTTTTTTAAACGTTATTATTTTTTCAGGTGGATATGCCGTACAATTCTTACTAATTACTAGAATCTTTTTCCCTTTAATTTTTTATTGTCTTTTATCTCGACTTATTCCTCACAAATTTCTTTCACCACCTACGTTTAATACATTATGCATTTTTAATACTTTATTTAATTGAGACTTTTGATTCAAATTAAAATATTAAAGAGGAAAAACTTAACTATTGATAGGATCACAAATTTAAAACTCTAAACTGGCTAAAAAATCCGGAAGAATGCGTCGAACATGTATGAATTCAGTAGAGTTCTTCTGTGGTTAATATTGCTCTGGAATTAGAATCTTTAACTCAAATAGTTACATATAGGAGAGATAATATACACACCTTAACATATGTACACAAAAATGCATCTTTGACTTATCAACTATAATTATGGGCAGGTTTCGCACTTTTTAATGTTTATCAGTATGTTATAATCAGAGTTTACTAGCAACCTTTCTAAAAGTAGAAATCTAGAATGGGAACAAAAAGAAATACATATTGATTTGGAAAATATTATGAGCTGTCGTCTTTGATATAAATGTAACATACATATCTCTACTACCAATAAATGTAATATGATTAAATAACAAAATACAATGAAATATGAATAAATTTTATTAAATAACTATTTAATTCATTATAATAAAAATATGTTTTTAATGTGACACACATTTTGCAAATATTACATAATTAGTATTTATACAAATGCCTATGAATTGCATACTTTTTAAAGATTATTTTTGAGGATAATATCAGAAAATGAATTTAAAGTTGTATTGCAATAAAATAATTGTAGAATTTCAATGCTGTAGAATGAGGTTCGCAAGATTTTTCTCAGTCATAATAGTGCTTCTTTTTCCTCTACTTTCATCGTCAAGATGGCTGGCATTGTTTTTAAATTGAACTTCAGTTTCTTCCTGCATCTAAAATGATAAGTTGGATGTTAACATAAAAAAGAAAGAAAAATTTAGTAAAACTTATAATGAATATAATATTATAGAAAAGCCAATATTTATCTTCGTATTGAATAATTGAATATTACAACTATTTAAAAATTAACAAGATGAAGAAAAACCATGCATTCTAAATTAAAGCTGATGATCGGCATTTTGGCAGAGTTAAAGTCGCATATGCAGTCATAGGATTTTCTCATCTGAGGTTTTTCCATTTACTGACATAGCATCAATAATTTGTAAATTGCTCTCATTATTCATTACTAATTTCATCTAAAATGAACTCGTAAAACCATATTGAAAGGGTCTTTTTTATAAAGGCTTGGCATTCTTGTAACTTATGGAATAAAAATACAAAAATCCATTGATAGGTGGAATTCTAACACATAAAAATATTGAATATGCTTTATAAATGCTAAATATGTATCAATTAAAATGATGTCGTGAAGGCACCCATAATGTTGACGTTGTTGATTAAAAAAAAACATTAGCATTGTATGTTGCCGTTGTTCTTTGACGGTCTTATAGGTAAATAATGCTGAGACACAATCCGCCTTTTTACCCAATAAATAATGCCAATAGACATGCATTGTAATACAAAAGCTTAACCTTCGAATATATGCAAACAGCCATCATTTGGCAGGCCCATTTATTAGGGTATTTGGGTACTTACAATTTTTGTTATTTTAGAGGAAATTGGGGTGGGGTGCGACACTTTTTACAAAACTTAGAAAATCAACTTTAATTAACTTTAAAACATAAATTTCAATTTATAGAGTGCAAGGTGAAACACCTTTTAATGTTCTTGAAAAACATAGAAACAAAACATACAAAAGGTATTTTATAATTAAGGAAGTTGTAAGTTTCAAAATCTGCCCTATAACTCACCACTAACAGAGATATATCGAATCGCAATAAAATAAAGCTATAAGGCACAAATAATCAAGTGTCGGCTAGATATATAATCTAATAAAGATTGTAGATTGATATAATGTAAGTGGCATAGTATAGAATTCCAGGATCTTCATAACGTAAATGGAACTTCAGGATTGTTAGTCATAGATAACATTAAAAAATTATCAATTCAAATTATTTACATTTTGAAGTTAATGAATATATTATCAATGTTATAACTAATATATTACCCTCTAAATATGTTTGTATGTTAGGAATTTACATTCATCTCTTTAAAAAATGAAAGACATATCCCATTCCTCCCTTTACTGGCATGTCCCATTCTTCCCCACTTTCCTTTTTTGTGTTAAACTTCTTGTATAAACCAAAGTGCTGCTTTTAGACTTGTTTTAAATAAATAATAATATACAATGTAATGTTCCATAAATATTGAAACTATTACACCTATGAATAACAAATCATTAACATACAGAAAGCATAAAAAGTAAATTTACTTTTGATTCTTGAAATAATCTTTTATATAATTGTAAGCTTATACAGACCAACAATTTTTTTCAACTAAAGATTTGGCTACCATTGCTTCATCTAGAGTGCGATTGATGAAATGTTTAGAATGTTTCATAAAGAGAAAAACCTATTGTCCAATTCCTCCCACTATCTTACACCACTATTCCCTATATATTAACATTTTATAAAAATTACGTAAAACCATATTAAATACCTGTTATACTTACATGTATAAAAATTAATTGAATTTTAACAAAATTAATGGAATTTTAACTCTCTCAAATGCACTGGCGAAGGCAGATCACTTCAAACCACAAGGAAAGCATATGTTTATTAAATATATGTACTTTCCTTCATATAAATGTAACTAAACTTCCGTATTTGAACATCTTTTTAGAGCCCTTCAATATACCATACTTGCATTACCTACGAAAATTTCGTAACATTTCGACAATTAGAAATATTTTTTTACAAAATAAAATGTGTGAAAATTTTGACAAAATTTGTTAAAACCTCTGAGTTTTATCGCAGTAAAAATCTTACCAGCCCTTTTCCACTAAATATCAATATTTTTTTCACCTAGGCTTCCTATATCTTATGTTTTTAACATAAAAAAAATTCAAAGAGTTTGGTTGATAATGTCAAGTTTAAGAATGTAAAATAGCGAAGTACCTTGTACCACAATTCCAAATCCTACAATTTTCTTCTATCTCATACATAATGTTATTTTTAAATTGATCGGAGTACCAAAATTAAAAGACAATCTATGCCTATCATGAGAATTCTAATGATATGAAATTCCGTGCATTAGTTCTTAAGATATGAATATCGGTAAAATCGCGTAAGAAATGCACCATAAAAGCGCTAGTTGTTTAGTGATCTACACCAAAACCTGCAACGGTGACACTGCATTAGCTGGTGTCAACATATAACTGAATCTGAAGTTCGATGAAAATACGTGCGTTAGTTCATAAGATTAGAATTTGCGTAAATTATGCAGATCCCCCCCCCCTCTATTGTGCAAATTGTGAAAAATTCAGCAAATCAGCGCCATATATTGAGCTATTTACGCCAAAATATAAAAAAATACCAAATGATATTAGGGACAAACTAAATCTGAAGTTTGATGAAAATCCGTCCATTATGCATTCAGGTAGAGTTGTTGCAGAAATCTCAAAAAAAAAGTAGAACAGCAACAAAATCTATTGAACGGTTTACGAAAAAAAAAATCGGAATCAATTTATAACAAGGACTATCTGAATATATTTTTTTTATTGAAAGCTGTACATTAGTTCTTGAGACAGAGCACCCACGAAATTTAGGTCGCATACATACAACCATTTAGTAAAAACAAGTTTTTTGGTATATCTGACCCCTAAAACGTGTAAATCCGTTGAAAACTAGAATTTACATTAAAATCTAATCATCACCAATTTATATCAGAGACAGACTGGGCATAATTTCTATATTAAACATATATATTTTAAATATTAAATCCTGTGCATTAGTTCTTGTGACCGAGTACCCACGAAATGTGTGTCACATGCAAATAGAGTCCCAGGCTCACATTTCGTAAAAACGGGAAAACTGGCCCCTAAAACATCTAAATGTGACGAAACTTTTTACGAATCCTATACTTCGTAATAACAGAAGAAATAAAATATTCAAAAAATATCTTTGAAAAAATTTATTGATAAAAGTCTCTCTATATCTGTGTATGTTACAGTACAATTAATATTACGTACGTTTTAAATAAATTCGTACACTTGATTTTATGCAATATAACTATAATTATAGTTACATAGCCCCTTACCGATTGTCTATGGATTTAAAAACAATTTTGAAACCTGAAATATTTTTTTTATTATTCTGTATCGCGTAGAGCTCGCTTTCGAAAGGGGCTGTGAAAAAATATAATTTTATCAACTTTTTCTTAATTTTGGATCCCCTCTCTCCTTCCGATTCATACATTATCATCCTTCAACTCCCCCCCCCCCCCTATTAATGATATCGGTATCAAAGTGTTGAAAATTTGGATTCCTATAACTTATTTTGCTCGAAAAGACATACAAAACTTGTTTCATTTATTTTCCGCATACTTTTATGATCAAATGATGAGAAGTTGATAAAATATCATTTTTCATATGAAAAAACTTGATATCACATAACAATTAAAAGCAATACTATTTAAATGAATCTCATGATACCTTTTTGTTACATAATACATTCAACAGTAATAAAGATTTATTGTACTTGCACCGAACGGAGATGGGTGGGGAGCATATAGAAATTCATATAAAAAAACGAAGACAACATTCTTTCTCTTTATTTATTAGTAAGCACAAGCTTAATTTCAAATACACTTTATACTGTTTCTCGAACTGTGATTATATATGCATACACATATGAAGAAAAATAAGAATTTTAAACGTTAGAGTATACTATATTTTGGAGTTAAATAATTTTATTATAATTTAGGGATTTTAATAACTTTGTGTTATAAAAAAATATGTAACAGGCTATAAAATTAACGTACTACTTTGTACTAAAGACCATGTTACAAATAAAAAGAGAAACAATTGATGATCAGAAATGATATTTATATCAAAAGACAAACCTCCTCCCTCCTGAAATGATAACATATTTGCACAGCCCCAAAGATTAATTTGTTCTTAAAACAACATAAAGAGTTCATCCTTTTATACGGCTAATTTTACATAAAAATAAAAACTTCCTCTTGAGTAATTAAATTAATATAAATAAAACAAATTTAACGGACATGCACTTGAACTTCTCACTTAAAG
This sequence comes from Maratus speculifer, assembly GCA_964019185.1. Taxonomy (NCBI): domain Eukaryota; kingdom Metazoa; phylum Arthropoda; class Arachnida; order Araneae; family Salticidae; genus Maratus; species Maratus speculifer. The sequence goes on along the minus strand of OZ025296.1, from coordinate 99,912,251 downwards.
CTCTGAAATTATCGGAATATAAAAGAAATTATGGGAGAAACATAATTTTCAGAAACGATTTTATAATTAACGGAACTGCAACAAAGAGAAAAAAAAGAGTGAAAAAAATTGGATTTGTCCCATTCCTTCCTTTGCTGGTATGTCCCATTCCTCCCTGTACTTTATGTTAAACTTCTTGTATGGACATAAATGCTGCTACTAGATATAGTTTAATTTATGGATGATTAGCAGTATAATGTTCTATAAATAGATAAACAATTACTTATTTACATAAACAAGTCATTAACACTTCATCGGGCGCGCTGTATCTGAGAAAAACATGCGTAAGAAATTTGTCGTTTTTTTAAAAAAAAGGGGAGTTTTACGACCTTGATCTTCACAGTATCTGTTCTTCCGATCATTTCCGTCCCTGAAATGCAGTGGTTTCAAATTTTTGTCGATAGGAATTTCCGGTTTCGCGCTTTGTTAAGGATTTGTACCTATTAGATACATGCGCCCGATAGCGTTTGTAGTTACTTTCCCACTGATATTAGGTTAGAATACGTGAATACCTCAGTCTCTCCTGTTTAACTTTCGGCTTCGAAATGATAAATACTAAACGGTTTTTGGATTTGAATAACCCTAAAGACATAGAAATTGCCCATAAAATTTTATTTAGCGATTACAATGAAAATTCTGAACAGTTTGAAAAAAGTGACGATGAATAATATTTTAAAAGTCATTTTTAAACAATATATGATGCTGAAATACAGAATGTATCTGCCAAATACAATGCGCCCAATGGGGCAACTTTTGAGACGCGCCCGACGGAGTGTTAATAGCAGAAAGCATAAAAATATATAGCAAATTTACTTTTTATTCTTAAAATATTCTTTTCCTTTTTACAATTGCAAGCATATGTAAATCAGCTATTTTATTCAACTGAAGATTGGGAATGCTTTTGCTTAATGGAATACGTAACTGATGAAATGTTTATTAATGGAATATAAAAAGAAAAATGTACTGTCCCATTCCACCCCACTCTTCCTTATTAAGTAACAATATCTTGGGTTAAGGGATTTATTGAAGATTTAAGGTGTTTAACTGCTATCAAAATAAAGTAACAAATACAGCAGAAAGAAAAATAGACTTTTAAAGATTTTTAATTCAACGAGTAAGAATGGAGACAAAGATAACCATATTTTCTTTTATTATTGAAGAAAGGGAAGGGGATATTTCAAACGATTGATAATATAACTTATTGAAGACTTACAATTAGCGAAAAAAATGAAAATTAATTAGGGTAAAAGACTAAATTTTGCATGCTTGTAAGGCGAGAGGGGGGGGGGGTGATTTTTATTTGGATTTTATGGATATGACCTATTATTCATTCTTATAATAAAGAAATGGATCAGAAATTTTTTTTAAGGAATGACTTAAGGTTTTAAATTGTATGTGTTGAGGGGGCAAAAAAATTAGCGATTTATTTTTCTTTTTAGAAAGGGGGAGTATTAGATGACTTATTTACATTAATGAAAATTTATTAATTACTAATAGCCCAGTGATTATATGATAGAATTCGATATTAAGGGAAAGTAGGAAATAGGTTTAATCTCTTCAGTTTAGATCTACAATGAATATAGTAAGTTTTATTCTCATACTAGCGGAGCGTTAGAAATATGTTAGATTTACAGTTTAATGCCACAATAATATCTCAAAAGAATTAACTATCAAAAACACTATAAGAGTTGTAAAGCTTAAAATTCCGAGTAAAATGAGCACTTACATTTAATATTTTTGCTGAACATTAATGGCACAATTCTATTTCAAAGATTAACCGCAGTGGTCAAGAGGTTTATCTTAAAATAATAAGGGAAAAATTTGAAATTGTTTTGATCTCTTCAGTTTAGGTCTAGAATTAATGTGCTGACTTTTTACCCACGTACTAGATGAACGTTAGAAAATATGTACATATAATGAAAATATACTTTATTAAAAATTATTTTAACTATATTCTAAAACAACTAAGTCTATAGAAACCATTGTGAATACAAATTTCTTAGATTTGAAATTCGCAATAAAAAAAAAAAAAATGTCTCAATTCTATTTCAAAATTTTATCTTAATCGCTAATCCAAAGCTCTAAACTAGGAGATTTCAAGTTATCCATCTGCTATGTCTCCATTTGTTACATACGTGTACATTTTTTAAATTGTTGAGGCCTTCACGATTTTTTGTAACTATGCAAGGATTTTATTTTGCATATTTTGAGAATTATAATTTAGTAGTTATTGAGAAAATTGTGCATGAATGATAGATGTTTTACATTTCATTTCTCAACTCACACCCCCAGACTTAAATCATTGGTTTAAATGAAAGATTTTTTACTTAAAGACTAATTTTTTTTCAATATTCCTAAGGTTTTAAACTATTATGAATTTAAATGAAGATTCTTGTATACTAGTCGAAAATCATTTAATTAGAGCGATATGTGTCCTTAACACAAAATATAAGTTTAAAATCGCGCTATTCGTTGACTTTGAACTTCTCTAGGGAATAGTCTTATGCACACTCATTTGTCGCTCTACCACCCCCCCCCCTCTTCTCTCCCATCCTTGCACTTTATTTTCAATTTCCTTAATTCTAATAGACACGTACTGTTGTTCACTCTATATACATTATATTAAGAGCTACACCCATTTCATATTGGAAATAATAAACAATATTTGCCATCAATTAGGAGTCATTTTTGAAATATTCTAAAAATTATAAAAGGATGTACTTTTTAAGTTAATTTGCTTGTAGCTCCATCTAGAAAAAGAAAAAAAAACATAGTAGATTCATTTCTATTCTATGTCGATGGAAATTAAAACAATTTCTGGATTTCTCGTAATTAAATCAGACTTGGTCCTTTCTTTCATATACAATTTCTGGTCTATAACCCGCAATCAAGAGGCTAAGCCACAAATCTCAATATATCCATCCTAAATAATGCATCAATAACTAAAAATTACATTTACATAATAACAATCACGTATATACTGATAACCTCGTTTGTTCGCGCTGAAAGCTTTTGTTTAGTGTTTTAGGCAATATTTGAATGAAGTTGAATCCAATTGTTGAATTGTGAAAATTCAACAAAAATGTTAAATATCGGTTGTCATTTTATTCAGAATTTTAAATTTCAAAACATTTGCATTAACAATGTTTTTGATAAGTTTATTTTTCATTAGATATTTTATGGTAATCAATAAAATCGTGTTTTTCAATTATAAAATTTTTACCCATTTTTTAACGCGCACATAGCAAGAGGGGAACACTTAATACATTCATTCTAGACCTAAAATAAATGAATTTAAATAATTTTCAGCTTTCCATTAACTAATTCCGATTTCGGCTTTTCCCCCTCCTCCACCACTGGGCTATAAAGACTTTTAAAGACTTTCTGTGTGTTCTTAAAGTTTCGCAAGGAGTGTGGATGAACGGGGAAATGATATTTTTTGGGGGGAAGAAATGCCTTAATTGATAATTTATTATGACAATAAAATAACGCATAGAACACATATTGTATTTTATGTTATTTTAATTTAAGCTGTTATAAAGAGTTTTAAATATTGAGTAATGTTACTGTGTGAAGAAAGTTCGGGAACAAAATTTTAAGGGTGAAATTCATATGAAGTTTTAATGAAATGAATACGATTTAACGAATGCTTAATGGAATTTATTCGCTAAAATACAAATAGAATAATATTTTTTTAAAGTAAGTTTTAAACGCTTCAAATGTTGGTACTGCGGAAAAGGGAGCAAAAAAGAGAAATGAAATTCAGAAAAAGAGCAGGTAAATTTGATTTATTGTATAAAACATTAGAAATTTTTTACTTGCAATAAACACAGATTTAACGAATAATTAGGAAGATTAGCTTGCTAATAACTAAAAATCAAACATTATATAATAAAATTTAAATCATATAGACTAAAAATTTACTTACTAACTAGAAATATTTTTATCGATACCAGATTCAAGATGGATGCATTACTCGGCTCTGTGGCTGCGTGAATAGCCCTTACGTCACCACTGAAGCCCTTTCTGATTGGCTGACAGGTGAAGCTAAGATATTTCATGTATTTGTACAATGCGAGTGGTAAAAATAATACCAGGCTACATATAAAATTTTAGTAAGCTTGCAGATTTCTGTAGCTTTACAAAAACTAGTTTCGTAGGTTTCCAGATTTTTTTTTACAGTGTATGAGATTTTCTGTTTATGGGAGGTTTTCGTTGTATGAAAGTTCTGATAAATTTAACTGTATTATGATGAATTACACTGTGAAAAAAAATTACTGCTTCACCTAAAATGAATTGTTAGTCACTTTCTGAATACCTAAATTAGAAATATAGTTTTCCGAACTATGCAAATAGGGTAAACAACAAAGATGAATAGACTGAAAGATCTAGAACTTCTAGTCTCTTGTTTTCTAGGTGACGAAACTATTTTAAGCGATTCAGTAGCTAAAAATTATAGCTTAATTTCTGTAATCATTTCATAAACTAAAATTATTGTTAATAAAACCAACTTCTTGAGTTCGCACTTTTTTTATAGACATATTTGAAAAGTTTGACAATGAGAATACAGATAAACGCTTTTAAATTATAGTAGAAGACTTTAGAACTCTCGAGCAAAGGGGAATTAGGATTCATAAGGATGATATGGAACTATTTTTTCTACAGTCACAATTTCGATTCTAGATGCCAGAACCATTTTTTTCCCTCAGTGTAGAATATTTGTACGTTGGAAAAAAAGTTTTTATAAATCTAAAAATTTTTTAGATTGTCAATGATAAAATTTATATACATTATTACACTGTAAAAAAATCCGTTAAATTTTCGGCAAAATCTGCTGGCAGCAATGTTGCCAGCAGTTTTTGTTACATCTAATTTTTCTGCAATTTTTACGGCAAGAATTGCTGGCAATATAGCTGTGAATTAATCGCTGAGATTTTACCATAAATTTAACACTTTTTATTTATTTATTTATTTATTTATTTATTTTTTGGCAGTGTATGTATTATTATTATTTGAAGCTAATTTTTTAAAAGGTTTTTAAATTCTTAGTAAGAAATATGCTGTGAATACTGTAGCAGCAAAAAAAGGTCCACATTTTTTCTAACTATATGCCTTATCTAGAGTATTTGCCATAAATGAATATTAATTAATAAAAGTTCAGTCATAACTGGTATTCATTTGTAGGTAATCGTATAAAAACTGAAATTTACTACATTGAATTAACGATTACCAATTAGTGTTTTAGGTTTATAATATTAAATTGGGAATATACTTATAACTTTACATAAATAGTTCGAAGCGTTTATTTATAAGTTTCAAATTGAATCTCTTGAAATTAAATAAACATCTAAGATATGAAATATAATTTACGATTTTTAACAATATTTTTTTAATATTATATAAATAAACACATATTCTGAACACATGCAGTATACGCGAGCTTTCACCAATATTTCAGAATAGTTATTGTCTTATTTAATCTCAGACAAATAAGGTTGAAACTGCTATTCTGAAATAGAGGTTTAACATTGCAGATATTCATAATACGGCACTGCATAAAATTACCAATTTCTCAAAAAAAAAAAAAAAAAAAAAAAAAAAAATCAAACAACTTTTTTGCGTATAATATACATATGATCACAGAAATAAATATCTTAAAGAACACTAATCTTAAAAATTAAGATTATCATATGGTCTTATTCGTAAATTTTTTGTTAAAGAACTTTTAACTTATACAGTAATATATTTCTACCTATTTCTAGGATTAGAAATTATGAATTTCTATATACTTTTTGAAAACAGAATATTTGTAAAGCGATAACAATTAAAAAAAAAAAAAACTCCAACTACAAAGAAGATGAGAATGTGGATTAATTTGTGTGTGTTCTGTATATTAATGAGCTGCAGTTGGAAAGTAAATGTAAAGGTTTTTGCAACTAGAAATACAAATATAATTTTCGAAAACAAAATTAATTTTTTTAAACACATTTTAGTTTAAAATTTGAATATCTTAAGTATATATAAAAATCCAAGAAATGAAATTATTTCCCAAATTTATAGCAATAATTTTCCGTCTTTTCCGTCTTGTATAAATATAAATTTTTACAAATAAATAAATAAAATTAAATAAATAATTCAAATAAGCTGTCTTTTCACTAGTTCCAGATGATAATGAAATTTTTTTTTTAACTTGTTTTAAAAAAGGGTTGGATAATCGTTTAGTCGTAATATCGTTTTTATTAAGGTCGTTTAATCGTATTTATAGAATTTATATTAATAAATTTATAAATAACACATTTATTTCTTACTATTTTTGAAATTAGAATTCAGAAATTTCCCGAAGCTATGCGGAAGTACAATCTCTATAATGAACAGTCAAAGAAAAAAGGAAGAAAAAAACTCCCTCTAGAGACGAGAAGGTGGAATAACCCTGTGTGTTTACTACGAAGATAAACGTCAGAATGAAAACGATAAATGTTTTTTAGATAGACACATTCCCGGCTATGATTGATTCTTGCCTAAAAAACAAAAGAAGAAGCAAACAAAACTGAAATTAGTGTTACTTTTTTTTCTCCTTGAAATAGTGGTTGCCTTAAATTTAAATATCGGACTTCATACATAAAATTTTAAGTTTGGGGGAGATGGGTAGTCTGCCACTTGATATCATCCAAAAATTTATTTTCCTCAAATTTTCCTCTGTCCAATAGTATTTTTTTTTTTAGTCCGTTATCTATTTTTATGCTATTTCCATTAAATGATTATCAAAGCATTTCATACAAAAATATGGAATAGCCTAACATTCACCATTATTATTTCCCTGCGCTGTATACAAAATCTAAAAATGGGGAAGGATGTTGTCGGCCTGTATTGCTTATAAGACATTCTGTTTATCCCCCACTGCACCCTCATTGCATGTTCGAAATATGTTTTAGAAGACAATATTGTTGGAAGTAGTATCCGTAATTAAATAAAAAAAAAGTTTTATTAAATGCTTTTAAATAGCAAAAATTTAATTAAAGCGTCAATTTGTATAAAGTTATTTCATATATAATATTTATATTTAATTAATTTCTTCCCCCCCCCCATTTAACTCCGTAAATTATGCGAATAATAAATATGTAACCATATATATAAGTGCAACGATTTTTTTTTTTTTTTTTTTTTTTACAAAGTAAAAAAAAAAGACAGAAAGAAAACAATTGTAATACATAAATAAATAAATAAATTGCAAAAAAACTGATACACTGATAGCGATATTATTAAGTGGGGGAAGGAGAGAAGAATGAGGAATAATAACATATGATGTCATAAACGAGAGATTATTTCTAAAACTGAAAAAAAAAGTTGGTAATGTTATACATGTACATTGCACATCTTGTATGTTTTTATTTGTTCTGTCCATAAATGAATTAAATATTATTAATCGGAAATAATTGTAGATTTCTAAATTAAAAAAAAAATCAAATGAATTGGCAACACTAAATGAAATCGTTATTTTAATATAATGCAAATATTTTATTTACATTTTTTTTTTTTTTTTGTGAAACGTGTATCATTAGAATAACATCTGAATTTGATGGCAAAAAATATTAGTTTCAAATCAAGGCGTGCCATTTCTAACACTTGAGACTCCAGGTAATTTCAGACTCTTTTGTACGTGAACTTGTGCAAAAATTATTGCAAAATTAAAGACAGCCTTACTTTCAAAAAAGTTTTTACAGTTCCCTCAAATAAAAAAAAAATTCTTAATTTTTCTCACTAGCACATTTGACGGGAATATAGAGCAGAGGGTACTGCATTTTTCCTTCTAAAAAGTACATAATAAATAGTAAATAACGCATGGTATCACAGAACTAATTGCAACAGAAACCACAAAAGTTGCATAAAATGTTCTTTAATATCAATTAAATAAAAAAATCTATAAATTTAGATGTATAATAATAAAATTGAAGATGACAGATTCACTTCTGTCAATAGCAAAACGGAGAAAATGTGAATTTCAAGATTATAGTACATAAAACTGAAAATTTTTGAAACTGTCGATTTGAGCATTTAATAACATGATTAAAAATTGCATGCTTATTATTTTATTTGACAGAAATTTATTTATTACTGTCTAAAACTCAATATATTTTCAAATATTTGTTACGAACTGAAAATGAATTAGGTATTTTAAAAATCTTGAAAACTCATTTGCTAAAAAATACATCTCAGCTTATTAAATGCATTAATGCATTACATTCATATGAATATTAAAAGCAGCAGCAACAGTTGTAAAATCCCATGTAAAAAAGCTGACACTGAAGTTTAGTCAAAATCATATATAGAATAAATGAAATAAAAAATAAATAAAACATAAATTTTACAAGGACTGCATTTGTGAGGTCTTATAATTTAAGCTTTTTATCTTAATCATAAATTTAGTTCTGGACCTGGTAATATCCTTGAAATGTACGTCAATTATTCTCCAAGCAGGCGGGCACCAACAATTAGCACGCTTCGAATGCTTTTATGATCTGCATATATATAGATATATATTTAAAAAAGCAGCATACCTCATTTGCTTAATTACTGCATGATTGTAGATAAATATTAACTCAATATCTGGTTGAAAAAAAAAAACTTTAGTATTTTTTTTTTTTTTTTTTTTTACTGTATGATTGCGAAACATAATCATAAAAATACAATCAAAGAAGGTTGTTTTTGTCACTTTGATACGGAACTAAGTGTAATTATCAGTAGTATAATAGATTCTTTTTTAAAGCTTAAAAGCTTTAGCAACCTTTACAGAGTATTTATAACATTTTTTTTTTACTGAGTAACTTTTTTACACCAGTGGATAATATTACTATTATTTGAAAAATATGATATTGTAAACATCGGGGAACAAAACCATCCTTGTATGAAAGTGTTCTATGTTTATAACTACATTTAAAGCTCTAAATTCCAATCATATAAAAATTATTTTGAATACCAAACGACTGTTAAGATAGTTTTATTAATGAGTTACCCTTTCTCCGAACCTTTGGAACGAGAAAGTATTCGAGATATATAGAATTTTTAAAACTCTATTGATATACATAAATATCTTTTATTCGGCGTATTTAAAGTATCCGCCTACATTTGAAACGTCTATTTCGATGAAAATTCACGATTTTTTTTATTTGATTTTTTTATAGAGTGACCATTTCTGTTTTTAAATCTGTTTTCATTTTTCCTGTACACCTATTAGAAATGAAATTAGAGCTTTTGCAGACGATGTTAATTTAAACCGAAGTTGAAAACTTTAAATACGTATTCTGAAAAATTAGATTTCCATCAGAAACGGTTAACGACTATTTCTCTAACTCAAAATTTTATTATACTATAACCTTGAAATTTTTTGTGAAGCTTTCCGATATTGTCTAGAGTGTAATGAACTAAAGAATTAGCAATAAGTGACTTATTAGTTGATATATAGCTATTTTTATGAAGAATTACCCGTAAAATTACTGGAATTTTCTATGTAATTCTATATTATCGGCAGTTTCTCGATTAGATTTCCTTATAATGAGTAGTTTTTAGTTCATTACACTCAAAAGTGTTTAATATGCATATGTTGAAAAAATATTTGCATTATATGCTTTTTTTTTTTTTTTTTTGAATAAGAGTGGTTTTTGTTAAAAAATGCTAAGAATTGACCAAAATTTTAAAAAGTTGCATAGATATCATACATTTTTTATTTATTTCTTATTCGGTGTTAAATTACACGGAAAAAATACCAAAAAAGTGTGTCAGAAGTAGAGTTTAAAATAAAATGTCTCCGAACGCAGTCGGATACCTTAAGTCCAAACAGAAGACTGAAGTTTCAGGGATAACACTACTTAAGGCCCCACAATAGTCACTGAAAAAGACCCGGATGATAATGTAAAGTCTGTGGGAGCGTTCTTTCCAAATATCTCGCTCAAATTTTAATATTTTTACATGATTTTTTTTTTTTTTTTTTTTTTTTTTTTTTTTTTTTTTTTTTGGCATAGAATAGCTTAGGATGATCTACAACCAACCTAGATTTTACTTATATATTTTTTATATTATGGTAGTTTCAATTTCAGAATCGGTTTAAACCTGTTTTGAAAGTTAAAATAATTTTAAAAAAATCTGAAACCAAAATCGAAAAAAGTAAAAACTAGGTCGCGTGTGGATTATCCTCAGCTATCCTATTTAAAAAATCATGTAAAAATATTAAAATTTGAGCGAGATATTTGAAAAGAACGCTCCCATAGACTTTATATTACCATCCGGATCTTTTTCTGTGATTAGTGATGTGTCTTAAGTTAGACCAGTTCAAAGTTTTTATTTTTAGGGATTTGTCAGTCACTACTCTATCTGCCGTCTGCCATACAGTTGGTACACAAAAACTGGATAACTGATAGACTTGAAATTTTGTGTACTTATAACCAGGGGCCTCGCTAAGGGGGGGGGATGGGGGGAAGCCTCCCCCCCAAAACATTTGTGAATGTTGTTACACTTGGCAAATTCACAACCTTAGTTGGCAAATTTTCTTTAAAATTTTAATAAAAATTATAATATATTTTCAATATTTGATAGAATTGGCAAAAATTACCAAACTGATTGGGAATATTATTAAACTTTTAACAAATAAGGGCTATAATTCATTTTCTAATTGTGGTAAGTTGGCAAAATTGTAAAATGAGTTGGCAAATATTGAAATTTGACTTGGCAATTTTAGGTCCTCTCCCCTCCCAATAAAAAGTCTTAGCGATGGCCCTGCTTATAACTGAATACCTCCTGTCATACGACAAAACATAAAATTTTTGAAAAAAGTGCATTATTTTTATTAATTTTTTTTTTTCTTGAAGCCATCTAAAATTTCAAAACAGAATTTTAATTTCAGTATTTCTTGCATATAATTGATAGGACAGTGGTAGAGTGTTGGTTTCGCATGCGAAAGTTTGGCGGTTTAGTTTATATATATATATATATATATTATTATTATTATTATTATTTATTACATTTCGTTTTCCCATAGATTTCATTAAAAAATTACACTGTTTCTTTTTTTCCTGCGAGAGAAAAAGATGGATTCAAATATCCATACTATACAATTTTTAATTTAAAAAATCCAGACAATTACTGCGCGTTTAATTCACATGTATTTTTAAAAATGTACCATTAATGTTTAACGTTTAAAATGAAATAATCAAATAAAGATTTCATGCAGCAAATTCTAAACATCATCGTCAGATTTTTTTTTTTTTTTTTTTTTTTTTTTGATGCCATTTAAATTTAACTAATTTAATTTAATAATTCAAATTTTGCTTAAGCTCTCTTTTTCTTTTCTTTTCTTTTTTAATTTCGATATTTTTTATTGACGTTGTTTTATAAACATTTCATTACACCTTGTGTACAAATAAAAATTATTTTTGTCAACTAAAGAAATAATTTTCTTATTTTCAATAAAAAGTTGCATTTTGAATTTCATTTTATATTTATTTTACTGAAGGTTTCGGGTACATTTTGTTAATTATAATCACTTGACACATATTATTATGATTCAGCCGCTTATATTTGTCATATTTGACAGATAGGAAGAAGGAGGGTCAGCTACTTTTAATTAAATATGGCAATTATTTCACAAGAATGAAATTAAAATAGATATTGATAACAAACACTATAATTAAATCTATAACAAAAATGGAATTCTATAACAAAATAAAATTATGAGTTAAAGTAAAATTATCGGTAGCACATACCGCTATTTTCGAATAATACTTTCAGATAATTTTTTTTTTTTTTTTTTTTTTTTAATTTTCAAAGTAAGTCAGATTCTGTGGGCACAACAGCGCCGCGGTTTTACCAATTCGACTTCAAATGGAAAATCTTACATATTTTTATTTAACTTATTATCGCCAGAGGGCACTTTCCTATTCCCGGTTCCATGGGCTGGATCTCATCAAGATGATTTGGGTTTGCTTTCAATTTGGTTTACTATAGCTTTCTTGGGGAAGTAGTTTTTTTTAGTGTAGAACGCGTACCTTTATGGTGGAAATTGCAGATTATGTAGAGCATGCACAACGCGCCTGTTACACAGTGCCACAGGTAGAGGAGACGCATATCGGTAACATTCGTACAGAACCTGTTACTCCTTAATTTTCGAATGTCAATTACCACTTAGTCCGAATTGTAGTTTCAGGAAATTTCCTAAAGTCTTATTTGAGTCCCTTACTCCTTCGACTAATATATCTACAATTAAATTGTACATTGGAGTTTAATTCTAATAGAAATTTGTATAGAATTATGTGTTCCCCTAGATGTGATAAATATGAAGATCTGATTTTGCAGCGCGTTCGGTGCATGCTTACTATACGGTGTGAGAAGTTACAAAAATTTAAATTTTGTTTAAATTTAATGTTTTTAAATTTCGGATTTTTAAATTTTATTTAAACAATTTTCTCGAACATCTAATAAATTCGTGAAAAATTTCAGCATTTTAAATATTTAAAAAAATATATTTTTGTTGTTAAAAATTTTAAAATATGTTTAAATCAGCTAATTTTTTTAATTTTCAGACTTTAAAATAAACTTCTAAATTTGAATTTTATTTGAATAATTTGACTTGAATATTTTTTTTTCATTAATGAATTAATAACTGTAAATTAACAATTTGGTTTTATTAACTAAAGGATAAAGTGTTTAAAATCGAATATTAAATGAAACCCTCTGCCAGCAATTAAAATTACTGAAAATATATAGCTACTATCGTAAAGTTAATACAATAAGTAAAGCAGACAGCTAATATCATAAAGGAAATATTATACATATGAGTAAATTAAGTTTAAGGTGAAAACTATGTAATTATTTACATTTTTATTTTTTGTTATAGGAAAAGATAAGATAGTTTTATGAAAAGTCAACTGTGCAATTTTGTTTTGATTTTAAATTTTTCTACTTAAAAAATAAAATCAGAACCATTGTAAGATTGTTCGTGTGTCCGCCACCCCGTCCATCACTGTCATTTTTACTCGAAAGTTATATAACGTGGAAAGTTGAAACTCAGCAAAGTTATAAAGGTTATTCACCAAAATGAATATTAGACATTTAGAAGTATTTTTAGAAAAAAAAGGAGATAAATTAAGCTGATTTTTTTAATGTGCGTGTATTGTTCGATTTTAGGTGTTATATTTTCAGATAATACCGTGAAAACTAAAAAAACAATCCAAAATATGTACTATACCCGTCTATATCCGAATCTGCTCTAACTAAAATCATGAAAAAATTAGGAGCAGACGGGGTTTATGTAACTACTGAACTAAAACTGTTTTCCTAGCGATCATATCCTACTGATTAAACTATTATCCTAGCGTCTATAAAATGATTATCCAAGGTCACATAATTTTTTAGAAAATCGCATTTACTCATTATACATAAACTTTACATTGCAAACGTTCAGCGGCGAAATTGAGGGTCATTCGGGATGCCCAACAATCCGGAATCATTAGGATTCTTGATAAAGACAATGATAATGAGGATTTTCGGCAAAATTTGTCGGTATTTAACCGAGACATTACATAGAAAACACCAGCACGCACAGTGCTATAGTCGTAAAAATAGCAGAGGGTATGCGCTCTAAGCAGAGGGTATACGCTCAAATCAGGGGGTATACCCCAGAGTGTATGTACTATAACTTACTTGAGAAACAGAGTACATGCGGTATTCCTTAAAAAATATAGAAGGTATGCGGTGTATACCCCCCCCCCCTATACCTTCCACTTCATCTCTGAGCACGCACCAATGCGACGTTGCAACTTTTCCCGGTTCTTTAGAAGCGCGCTTGATAGTTTAAAATCTTTGTTGTATGAAGTTGTGTACAAGTAAAACTTTCACTTAACCGATTATTTTACATTATGAATAACTTTAAAATTCATAGTAAGTAATATTTATATATATATGTTCATATTAAGCAATATTTATAATATATTTTAAGCAATAAAAGAACTTTAAAACGTTTAGATACAGGGTTCGTACAACTCTACCACTAAAATTTTACAGTATTTTCAATGTTTTTCACTGCAGAAAAATAGTGTGTAAATTGCAAATCGAGGAGGTGGTTGCAAATTCTGTTTGCTAAAAATTAAATATAAATTTTCTTATCATTAATAGTGGTGCCGGAGTCCTTACAAAATATAAGGAGTGTGCGAACCCTGAGATGTTCTATTTATTCGGTAGTCCATGTTCTGTGTCCTCATGATTTAGATAGCGTTATAAGCTTTTTGCTATCACATCTTTTAGATTAAGCTTTTTCTGGGTTTAAAACTCCCTAAACACCCTATGCTTAAAGCTTTATACAATTTGTTATGGGTTAAAACATATTCTAAGAGTGCATTCAAAAATCTTTTAGGTATGTCCATGTAAATCGTATAATGATATTATGTCAAGACTATCGGTTAATGAGAGTGTACCGTTTAATAGAATGCAAACCGTGATGAAGGATAATAAAGAATATACTATATTGATTTTCTCTGAATGAAAATAATTTTTTTAATAAATTTGTGGGCAAATTTTCATTTTTTTTTAAAATTTGAAATATTATTATTATTATTATTATTTAGAAACATGATGACATGTCCCCGCAATAACACGAAATTATACATTTAATTTATAAAATCATACTTGTCGAATTAGCTAAAATAGTTTTACAGATTTTTTCGCTCAAGGTTTTTATAATTAATTGGAAATGTTGTTTAAAAATAAATTCATTGTTTTAATTTTATTAACTGTTAGAAAACTCTCTAATAATGCAAAACTCCTTTTTTTTTTAATTTGAGATTTTTTTATCATTTTTTTCTTTTTGTGTGCGTGTGTGTGTCTGAAAAATGCGTTGTTTATTCAAATTCACATTTTCAATAATTTTTCTTGGTTTCATGCCAATTTAAATGCAGATTATTCTTTGCATGCAACTAATTTGATAAATGTATAGAGTTTATTGATTTAAATAAAAAAATATAATTTTTAATTAATATAATAAATTATAATAGTAATTGTAATTTATTAAAAATAAAATATAATGAGTTATTATGGAAGTAACCTCCTGAACTAATCTCAAACATCTAAACCTATTGTTAAATTTTCATTTTCCGATCATGAATGCAAAAATATTTCTTGGCCAAATAATATGCATAATTTTTATAAAACAGCAAAGTTCATCATTTATAGATATATAGTGTATCGAAATTTGGCATCAATCTAGCTATCTACCTGTATGAAGGTACAGGGTGTCCCAAAAATGACTGATGGATTTTAAAATTCAATAACTTGCAAACGGTGACAGTTATTTAAAAAATTTTTGCAGGAGGGTTATGTATAATGTCAAGAGTTTTTTTTTTACCGTAATTTTTTATTTTAGTTCACATCTCAAACAATAGGTGGCGCTGACGGCGATTGGAGGCCAGGTCGACGCTTCACTCAGCACTGATCACCTGACCTTCAATCGCCGTCAGCGCCACCTATTGTTTGAGATGCGAACTAAAATAAAAAATTACGGTCAAAAAACTCCTGACATTACACATAACCCTCCTGCAAAAATTTTTTAAATAGCTGTCACCGTTTGCAAGTTATTGAATTTTAAAATCCCTCAGTCATTTTCGGGACACTCGGTATATATATATATATATATATATGTACGTTGCAGTTTGCTTCCAAAAACATCCAATTAGTATTATTGCTGTAGTAAGCATTCTCCCACGAGAACCGAATGACTCGTACACATTTGTTTATCTGCTGACGATCAGGTTTTATCCAATTAGCCTGATAGCAAAGAAAAGGAAAATACATCAGTTTTCGTTGTGGGACTGACACCGGGCAGACGGCCCGAGATCCCTCCACTCTACGTCCAAGCGTAAGCGGCCGGCGAATGCGCCCCGGACTTACTCGAAAGGCCTAAGCTTTCCCCTTTTTTTTACCCTGACATGCTGTACATAGACTTAATTAGCCAAGAATTCCAATAAACTGTAGTATATTATTAAGTAATGACTCTTATAATTATAATCTCCACCTACCACATGGGGGTCGGCCTATGAATCCTGTATTAAGCGGACTGTATTAAGACTCTGCTAACCTGAACTGCAAATCTCAGCGTCAGATCACCTGCTTTACGCTATCTTTCGGCATACGGCATCCACGTCTGTGTTTGCCCGCACCCTATTTGTTTTTCAAGAAATTATTGCTCGGATATTGCGAACTGTTTTGCTCCTCTCCATACTACAGCGCTTCTGGAATCTCAGGGATTGTTGACTACGCCTGTTGCGGGCATCTATCTTTGTGTGTTCAACGGCGGACCTCCCTTTCTGCAACTGTTCGCTGCAATCGGCGAAAATCGGCTCCTTCCCAGCTGTAACGGATGTGTGGTAAACAGTGTTTCTTCAGTCTCAGCGGCGCGCGATATTGTGTTTTTTTTTTTCTCTCTTTCGCTTTATTTACCAGGAATATAAATGCTCCTCCGGCTCTCTTTAAGAGCGGATTTTTTTTTTAATTGGATACAGTATATGCCAGGTAAGCGATCACCATTTTGATTATTTTTTATTACCGTGCAATTAATTTAACATATTTTATACGAAATGCAGTTAGCCGACATATCTTTCATTCGAAGCCAGAACATTTCCTCGTATCCCTCACTTAAACAAGCGCTTTTGCGCGAATTTTCGAAATCCGTTTCCCCCGCAGAAATTCATAGGTTACTCTCGGTGCGACATAAGAAGAACTCCGAGTCATTAATGGAATACTTCTTAAAAATGAAGGAGTTGGCTGAAAGAGCAAATATTGATGACATGTCTGTCATCCATTACATCATCCAAGGTATCCCAGATCCACCGGCTAACAAATCTATTTTGTACGGATGCTCGCATTTAGCTGATTTTAAACAAAAACTTCTCATATATGACGAAATTTCTGCTGCCGACTCTCCTCCTAGACCCAAGCCTGGAATCGGAACTTTCTCAGCGCCGGCAAGCTATCAATCAACCACACCCCCTTTTTTGACAGCTGCTGAGAGCTACGACTCTTTCAATAGTTCGTTTTTTTTTCTCTCCTCCGTAACTTCTTTTGCTTATTATGGTGAACATTATCAAGATTGTTGTGAAATATGCACTTATTTTTACCTTCACCGTTTATTTACGAAAATTACTGTGTATTACTCAAGATGTGTATTTTTTTTTATCATGTATGCCAGCGTTCTTCTCTAAGTTTGTGAATATATGCTCAGTGCACCAATTTTATTTTTGTGTTGTTCTCCCGTCACCCAACTTGTGAATCCACAGTGAACGTAATCAGTGGCGCAGCTTATGTGTAAAGTGCTCGGGAATCAGCTCGCTTATGTGTAAAGTGAACTGTCAAGTTACAATTTTCTCATCTAATGGTGCTGTTTTGAAACTACAATTTTCTATTAGAAGCACAATTCCTTTTTTTTTAAAAGAATTATTTTTTTTTTCTCGTTTGTGAAATATGCTCCACGATTGTAAATTTTTTTTTCTTTCTCTCATTTTGTGTCTCACTCAAGATTGTGCAAAAGTGAATTTTTTTTTTATCACTCGTCCTTTTCGCTGACATAACTTTTAACTAGTGACTATAGAGAGCTTTGGACAGTTTCACCCAGGACTGCCAACACTTTTTGAAAAGAAACTATCGTTATTATCTCCACACTTTTACATCATATTGTTGTAATATATATTATCTGATTGTTATGTATGTTATTATCTTTTGATTATTGTGTATTTTATTATGTAATTTCTTTCCTGTATATTGTAATATTGTGCCCCCCCCCCCCGCCCTCCCTACTTTTTTTTTTCTCTTTTTTCAGTTAAAGTCTAAATTTTATTGTCGTGGCACGGATAACTTTAAACTCGGTACAACGGAGGAAAATTGTTTTTTTTTACCCGCCGCCCAGACGGGGCGAGAAGCGGTAGAATTTTTTTTTAAATGTTATATGAGTCGTGTGTCTGCGGTTTTTCAGACGGAAATTTCGCAGAACATCACAAGAACAGACGGTTCTTGTTGCCTCTTGTGAGAGTAGCATTCAAGCAGACGGCTTGATACGCACAGACGGTGTCATGGCTACTCGCGCTGTTTTGTTTTGGTTTCGTTTTCTTTCCGTTCGCAACTTGTTTTGTTTCCGTGTACCACTTAAAGTTAATTTAACTTTAATTAATTCTGGATAACCGGATTTTGAAAAATTCACCGTTTTTTTTTCTCAGTTTGACAATAATTTAAATTTTAAATTATTTTTTTTTCCCTAATATTTTTTTTTCTCTCTCTTTGTGGTTTTTTTTTATTTTTAAAATACAAGTGCGGGGACGCACTGTCGTCGATGGCCGAGTGTACGTTGCAGTTTGCTTCCCAAAACATCCAATTAGTATTATTGCTGTAGTAAGCATTCTCCCACGAGAACCGAATGACTCGTACACATTTGTTTATCTGCTGACGATCAGGTTTTATCCAATTAGCCTGATAGCAAAGAAAAGGAAAATACATCAGTTTTCGTTGTGGGACTGACACCGGGCAGACGGCCCGAGATCCCTCCACTCTACGTCCAAGCGTAAGCGGCCGGCGAATGCGCCCCGGACTTACACGAAAGGCCTAAGCTTTCCCCTTTTTTTTACCCTGACATGCTGTACATAGACTTAATTAGCCAAGAATTCCAATAAACTGTAGTATATTATTAAGTAATGACTCTTATAATTATAATCTCCACCTACCACATATATATATATATATATATATATATATATATATATATAGATATTATAAAAATTTTTATTTAAAAAAATATAATTCTTTATTTATATTTTTCTGAATTTCTTTTATTTTTCTCGGTTTTTACAATTAACAGTTAATAAATATTTAATAAAAAACAGTTAACATCTTCGGTTTTTTAGCTAATGTCCAAATTGAAGCAACATCATTCAAAACAGTCTTTGCTATATCTAGATCTAGAACAGTCTTCCTATTGAATTCAGAACTTACATAAAAATGGCTATTCGGTCAATAAAAAAAAAAATAAAAATAAACTATTTAACGACAATCATATTCCACTGTTACATCAAAAATGACAAATTTGTTCTTTAACCTCTTGTAAAGATAACAGAGACTTATTTTCGCAATACTCATTTACTGGTTACCATTTTGCCGAAATTCTGTTTATACAGAAATAAATCTTTTGTATACTTCCTTTAATTCGAGGTTAATTAGGGTAAGAAAAAATTATAATTCTATGAAAAGAAAAAAAAATAACTTTTTGTAAACTATGCTTGTTTAAAAATGTTATAATTTTTCATTAATAGTTTTCAGCATTTCTTTTATTTTCTCGATTTTGTTAAATTAGCAGCTAATAAATATCAACTAAAAGCAGTTAAGGATATCTTCGGTTTTTAGGCTAACGTGCAAATTCTGGCAACATCATACTAAATAGCCTTTGCCATATCTAGATCTGGAACATTATTAAATTCAGAAGTTACATAAAAATTCCTGCTCGGTCAATAAAATAAAATAAAATAAAACTAAACTATTTAACGACTAGCAAAAGCCATGCTTTGTTTGGATTCGCGAAGTATTATGCTATCAGATAAATATTTGAAAGTAATAATATATTTTTTCAATTACTTTTGCATCTTACTTTTGCATTAAGCAAAAATGTGATTTAAAGTTTCGGGGCATTTTAATTTAAAAATGTATTTCAACCAAATAACTATGAATTTCCTTAGATTCACTGGAAAAAAATACGACTTCTTTGCTACATCGTCACTGCACCGCTTGTATAGAAAACGGTTACTTCAGGCTAACATGGAACATTCTCAGTGACCAAAAGAGTGATATTCTATAAAAGCGGGGGAGTGACGATGCCAGCAAAATAGTCATATTTTTTACAGTGTTGTTTATTTATGATATAAGACTGGTATAAATAAAAATATTTTCGAAGTAGAATTGTACAAAATATTAATTAATTTTATTTGCTTACAATTCTTTTATTTCCACTCCACAAAAACATATAAATAAAAATATTTTCGAAGTAGAATTATACAAAATATTAATTAATTTTATTTGTTTACAATTCTTTTATTGCCACTTCACAAAAACATATTGTAATTCTTTTAAAATTCATAAATATCGTCTGCTTAAATGATTTCACAAAATAAGAATAAATTGTGTATTTGAATTCCTAACACAGAAAAATACTTTTATAATTGAATGTTAATAAGAGAATTTTCACAAATTTTAATTCATTAAAAATATGCTATAATTTTTCTAAAAAAAAGTATTTTATAAATTTTATAAATGAAATCATGAAACTAAGTTAAAAGGAATGCGCATAGTTTGAAAATCTGAAAGCAGTTTTTGAGATATTTTGTCAGAATAATGAAAATATATTTTATTTATTTATTTATTTAATGATGATTCTAGCTATAATCACTGACCCCATGATTTAAGTTTTTCTTCTGAAAACGTACATGTTTCACGTTTTATTTGAAAAAATGCGTTCGTAATGGAAAAGCATGTAAAAAAATTAATTAAAATAATAATTCATTGAAAAGTATTTCTATAAAAAAAAATAATATTCTGCAGATCTACAGATCATAATTTATATTTGTGTTTAATTTCAAGTCAAAATACTGCACAGTTTTTTTGTAAAGTATACGACAAAGTGTCATTTGAGTGGCCTAGTAGAGGATTCGCTTCGCTCATCCTAACAATCATATTTCACTGTTACATCAAAAATGACAAATTTGTTCTTTAACCTCTTGTAAAAATAACGGAGACTTATTTTAATATTGCTCATTCACTGGTTACCATTTTAGTAAAATTCTATTTATACAGAAATAAATCTTTTGTGCACTTCCTTTAATTCGAGGTTAATTAGGCGAAGAAAAACTCTAATTAGTCTGAAATGTCTATTGCTCCGAGGAAAAATCACGCGTCACCTAATCATTTTTCTTATCATTAGTTATAATCTTCATCTGTATATTTTGTCTGTTCCTTTCGCAGAATATGTTCTAGCATTTATAACTTGAGTCTTGTTCTGAGAAAGAAATTAAAGTAGAAATAGACTTAGATCTTGCGCCCTTACGCTTTCAGGATTATTTCTTTCCTCTCATTATAAACCTCGAAAATAGAGGAATAGATGTCTCACGCTTTCAAATCAAGGTCAGTTTCCTCATTTTTTTTTTTTTTTTTTTTTTTTTTCCCATCGTGCGTTTGGATTCGGTTTCTGCAAAGCGTTTTACAGACATGCTTGTTTTGACTATTTTATTGAATCTGTAATTCACTTCTGGAAGCTCATGTTTAACCGACATGAGTCATATTTAGCTTGTAATTGTAATTTACGGAAAGTCTTTGAATCATATCTTCTCCTGGCACGAGTAAAAAATAAAATAAAAAAGATACATATTTTCCTGACATGTGTTCTACAAGTTTTAGTTCATAAATTATTTGCATAAAATTATATTTTGCACAGTCCAGATATTCTTAGATGAAACTTATTGAAAACTGAACTAGAAAAACTATCTTTGCATTAACTGAAATTTACTAAATATTTTTTACTAAAAAATAAAAAAATCTCAAAATTTTGACGATGAACTCTTTTTTTTTGTTCCTTGTAATAGAAAATATCTTAGGTAGTTTAGAGCTGAATGCATTTTCAACCATCCCTATTCTATCACTATTCATTCATTTAGTTGCCTATTTACAGATCAACATGTTTCCTTACTAATTATCGAGCACTGAATGAAAAAAAAATCCCTTTAGGGAATGGCCCGGGAAAAGCACTTTCACTTCGAAGCATTAAGGCCCCTGTCCCTGGCCGAGGAAACGCTCGCGAGCTAATGCTATTCCTATGGGGGAGCATTTTTCTAATAACTCTTTTGCATTTTGACATTTTTGAATAATTTTTTTTGCATTGCATAGCTGAGGTGGATGCCGACAGCGCACCTTTTTTAATTTTTCGATTTTGAATGCAGATATTTTTTGCAAAGTTAGTTTCACTTTCAAAACCGGTTTCGAAACTGAAAATGCTTTAAAAAAATATCTGCAAGCAAAATCGAAAAAGTAAAAAAAGTATGCTGTTAGCATCCACCTCAGGTATGCAATGCAAAAAAAATTATTCAAAAATGTCAAAATGCAAAAGAGTTATTAGAAAAATGCTTCCCCATAGGAATAGCATTAGCTCGCGAGCGTTTCCTCGAGCGAGGACAACGGCCTTAACCCTTTCCGTCACGCTATGCCCGGTATAGGATATCTAATTTTAATTTCAAACTTGCTACGGCACCAATAAAATTTTGTTTTTGCAATAAAAGCTTAAATTAAGGATTCCAAAATATCTAAAATATTCGTTTGTGAATTCTAGTGTCAGTCGATAATTTCTCATTTTACTAAGAGATTTAAAAAGTGCCGGAAAGGGTTAAAAGGTTCTTTTCCCAAGAAATTTAAGATTTTTTGTTTAGTAATAGTCTGGAAATAAAAATACCCCCAGTCCCACTTCAAAAAGACGCATTTTGACTTTGAAAAATTAAAATCTTGAACCTATTGAGCTCCTTGATTTCATATCTGAACTGAATCAAATACTGAAATCGGTAACTGTTTTATCGTGTCATTCAACCTTCACTATCATCTCGAAAATATTAAAGTGTTGAATTATGAATTTTTTTTTTCGCGGGGGAGATCTCTAAAGCTCAGGACTGTGGTAAATTATAGGAGGTTTCAGGATGAATTTGAGCCAAAATAAACGTAAAATTTCAAGTCTTAGGGTGGGGAGTGGGATTGTTTAACCCTTTCATTCCCATGGTAGAATGCGTTCTAGAAATTCCGTAATTCAGAGAATCTGAATTTACACCAGAAATTTTCACTGACAAATTTCGTTTTACTTAAGGGTCAATCCATTTCAAGTGGTCCAAAAAATATTTTTTTGGTCGCTCGACCATTTTTAAAAAATCTGAAATTTTTTGTACAACAACCCTAACATGACGGAAGTTCAAAATGACCGTTATTTAAATTTTACTGTTTTTTGTTTGTGCATGGCGGCCATCTTTGTTTCGTCGTGTTCAGCGATTTTCTCAGATACTAGGATACACAAAATTGTAAATATCTCATTTTTTATTTTCTCAGTTGAAATGGGGTTTGCAGCATTTTGTTCAGAATAAAACAGGCTAAATGTACGGTGGTAGAATAATTTTGAAAAAAAATTTACTGGTGAAATTTTAGCCCAAAATTTAAGATTTTTTCCAAAACCTATCCGTTTGCAAGAGGAAATTTTTCATGCAAGGAAAACTGTGAACCTTACACACTTTGTTCTACAAACGTGCATGTACTCATACACCAAGTCCCATATCTGGGTGTTGATTTCTCTTTGCGAAAAAAATTCCGAAATTCGTCAAAAATTTCAAAAATCGCACTTTTTAGGCTTTGATACTCTGGTGAGGCACGAGATAAAAATCTGAAATTCTGGCCTTTGATAATATTTTATAGTAGTGTTATGCACAAAAAATTCCAAGAACGAGATTTGACTACAAGATGAGATATGACATGGTCAATAAGTAAAAACAATACTTCTAAACTATTTTAACCTGCTATGTGTTTGTTCATACCTACAAAATGTTAAACTAATGGTTGATGATGCAAAGTTACAAAGATCATCTTCAAATTCTGTTTAAATCGTGATTTAAATAATTCAGATTGTACGCTAAGCCAATGCACTATTTGTCCAGATGAATAAAACCTACTAGAAATGCTATTCGTCCCTTTCAATGGCCCGGAAAATATTTTGGTTGATTGACTGTTTTTAAAAAATCTGAAATTTTTTTGTACAACAACCCTAGTATGAGGGAAGTTCAAAATGACTATTATTTTCAAGTATTTTTCATTAAAAAAAACTGGTAGTTGTTTTTTTTCTGTCTTTTTTCCTAACCACTCGCCACTGTATCAATGAACATTCTCAAAGTACACCACTGATTGTTATACTATCATGGTAGAACCCAACGAATTTCGACGAAAGAAAATGTTTAAAAAAGATTTGTTTCATCGATTTATAATAAACCTAGAAAATTAGTCACAATAAAAAATGCACCCCATATTGGTCTAACTCAAAAGATAATTAACCTAATGTTAACAAAACACTATTTCTATAAAACTCAGTAGTAGAAATTGTCAAAATTAAACTTTAATCGTACATTTAAGCAGTAAAAAATAATAAAAATCTTTCATTATGATAAAGTTATCTGCATTTTGACTCAATCATAGAATTTTTTCCCTGTAAAATTTAAACCTGACACCGTTTTCATCTTACCAAAATTTAAATATACACCTTTTATATCTGTATTCACTGAGAAAAAAATCGGTATTTTAATTTGATCATTTTGAAATCATTTTTATTCAAAATTTGAAGTTTCGATGCTATTATTTAAACAGATTCTAAACAATTTATGCATATTTTTTAAGTTTAAATGAAATTTTGTTAATGAAACCAAAATTCACCAGGTTTTATAACAGACAATATTATAGACACAGCACGTACTTTAATTAATTATTTTTTTCACTTTTAATGAGAAAATGACAACATAAAGATACAGGATTTGCTTTTTTCGGCTTTTTTTCCCTTTTCTTTTAATAGACATGCAGTACTTCTGTTGCCACGTTTAGAAAAACTGTATTAAAAAAAATTCATATTTCAAAAATTATTTAAGATACAGTTTCCAAATAAATTTCATTTAAAAGTACATTTTTTTTTCTATATGACGGTGTAAAAAGCGAAAATGTGCGATGTTTAGAAGTTTAAAATTTTGCAAAAGAAAAAATTGCAAAAACGATTGCAAATATAAATAAATAAAAAGAATCCTCGAAAACGAGAGGGGAAAAAAAGGCGAGAGATTATGCAAATAAATGCGGTATAATGAAACAAATTTACTTTCACTGGAAAAAAAGTCTTCATAAGGTGCAAAGTGAACTGTGTTTACAGTGTGTTTGAAAGAGTTAAATGTCACATTTTTTTCTTAACTGATTGCACTATCAATTATAAGAAGATTTCAGCTTTAAAAGAATATTTTTGGTTTGTATCTCTAAAATCCCCACCCCCTGAAGGGGCATTGCCATGAGGGAGAAGGGTTGGGTTTTTTTGAAAAAACGACCTTATTTGGGAAAAAAAAAATTTCAAAGTGATATATCTTTTTTATTAATTGTGATATACATATATTTTTTATTATTCATTTGGACATTTGATACGTAAGAATATGGGATTTCACGGAACATTTCTTCCATTTTTAACTGTACAAAGTGGTTTGGTTGATTCAGACTAAAACAAACTATTAAAAAAACTGAAACAAAATCGAAAAGTCGGTTCTTCGGTTCCTTCAGATGTTCAAATTAATAACTACGCACTTTCTTCCTCTAGAAAGGCGAAGATGAGTTTTTAATGCGAGTTCTTTGTGATTTTAATTTAATTCTCAGCTATTTATTCGAAATTGAATTTCTAAATCTTAAGATTGACATACATTCATACAAATTTTCAACCTCGTACTTACTGACAGAGCGAAACTTTCTTTTATTAGTATAGAAATATGTTGAATCCTATTCATTAAAATATTTAAACATATTAAAGTTTATAAATATTGGTTTCTAAAAAAGAATAAGTACTAAATTTAAACATCAACCAAAAATTCGGCCCAAAATCAAATTTTTGCCGAAAATTTGTTTTCGGCGAAAATGCTAAGAAAATTTGGCCGGACCGAAACTATCTGTATTCCAAAAATTTTATTTGTTCTTTCGAAAAATTTCAAAATAACTCATTGATTTGAGCTGAAGGGTTCAAATGAGACATTTTTTATTAATTGCCATGTGAACGTCACTGTTTATAATTATTAATCAAGACTGACTCAAAACGTGGGTGCAAATTATAAAGCAAATAACGCCTATGCGGCTAAATATTGAAGACATTTTTCGCGTACTCATTAAAAACTGCAGATTTTGTAGGAATAGAAAATTTTTAGTTTCAAACCGCAGAAGAGTTTCGAGTATTCTTTGAGAAACTTCTAATATAACCTAGAAATACAAACATCATCATGAAAGATAAATCGAGGTATATCTAAAACATAAATTCGTATAATTAGAAAACTATTCAGTGTCGTTGGAAAATTACTTACATTTTGTTCAATGTAAAAATAAAAAGTTTGGTCTAAGGTCCAGAGAACCAATTTGATCTACACGTATAATTAACAAATAATTATGTATATTAACCCATTAATGCCTGAATTATTTTCTTCCTTAAAATACAAATTTTGCATTTTCCCACCACTTTTAAAACAAGAACAACTTTTATCCTAATTTATCCAGGAATTTGTCTCGCGAAAGAAAGTATTCGTTTATCTTCCTTTTTACTGGTGTGAAAAGCGCTTACTTGAATTTTTTAAAACTGTCCCAAAAATGGGACGCGAGTCACTAATGGGTTAAATAAAGACAAATAATTGATTAATAATTATGTACAAGATAGTTATAATTAAAATTCCACTTTGAAAGGGTCATAAAAAGAAAACCACTGAATCATATGTAATCAAACTTGGTAATAGTTTATAAGGAGGTAATGGGAATTTATTTCCAGCGAAAAAAAAAAGTTTACAAATACTCACCGCCAGGGAGAAAAAAAGCGTTGTATGTAGTATTGTTAAACGAAATAAGACCTGAAGGTATTGATTTAAAATGTGTTTAATTGTTTCTGAAACGTATTACAAAGCATGTTCAATGTTGCGTCTACCATAATAATTTGTGATCTCAAATTTTGCGATCGCTAGTTTGTGGTTTAAAGTTTTAAGAACACGAACGGATTTTATTACACGACTTTTGTAGCTTTTAATATCTTTAAGTGGTAATTTTGTTTCTTAAGGGTACAACAAATGCTAAACCAGTGCAACAAAAAGGTTAAGTTCGATTTCGACTTTTATTTCGTTTAATAATGCTGCATAAAATGCAATTTCCCAACCCTCCTCATGGTAGTTCATATTTGAACTTTTTTTTTCTTGGGGGAAATAAACTTTTATGACCTTTTTTAATTATTACCAAGTTTTACAACATTTGTTTCAGTAGTTTTCCTTTTCTGACCAATTGAAAGAAGAACTTTAATTATATCACCCTGTATATTTATGTATGCATAAAACCTTTTATTTTCATTTTCATTTTTTGGGGGGGGGAGGGGGGGGTGCTGAAAATAGAAAAATTAATGAATTTCGGTTTCAATTTCGATTGCCGTCTTAAAAACCTGTTTCGGTCTATCCTCAATTAAATTACAATAAACAATTGAAATATCATTAAGATTTTTCTTCAGAATATATAATTATATAATTGAGAAGAACTGAATTTTAGGATTACATAAAGGAAGCACACCAAGATATGATTGATGTACATCACTCTTAATGGCGATAAGATCAGCTTCAGATGTGATGAGTTTTCAGATGGAGATGAGTATCGCAGGAGCCGAACATATTTATTTAACATAATGAGCTGAATTAATTAAAGTGATGAAAAATTTCAGGTCACTTTAGTTGCGTCATAATGCGCTTTTTATAGAAGAAAAACTGTTAAACTCGAAAAGTTCGTTGTCCGTTAGGATTAAAGACTTCTGCTTTATTCAGTATAGACATAATTTCACCGATTTTTTGCTTGCCTAATCTGGGTTACATTAGCTATAAATATTCTTTCACATTACTTTAACTAGTAAGAATAATCATGCGTTAAACATAGGTTATGAAGCACTTTCCAACACTTCTTGAAATTTATATCAAATCTTCGTTAATTAGGAAAATAAGGGTATATAGCCAAATATAAACAAATATGTATTCCAATACTTTTGAACAGAACTGTATTTGACCTGTCAGTTGATGTATATAATGGGAAAAATTAGTTCAGAAAGAAATGCCTAGTAGCTCGAAATTCTTTTTCAGCAATTTGTACTAATAGATGGAAATATACTTGAATGCTTTTGTTCAGTCCAGTAGTTTACCTTGTACTTTTATTACACTTCAGTAATAAGCTAAAATTTATTTTAAACGAAAACTCTTTAAAAACAATTGAAATCACAATGTAAAAAATTATCATTTACAGCCGTCCATGTATCCAATTCTTTGCGTGGCCCTGTATATCATTTTATCTATATTATGCAATCATTTCTTAGCAAACTGAATGCAGTTCAGCGTAAAAATGCATAGTTTATTTATGAACTCCCTTTAAGTAATTTATGCTCATACTCAGTAACGTTGGCGAGCTCTTTTGGATAGCCCTGTATACCAAGTATAGCATTTATACACACTATATAATGTGCATAGATTTAGTGAAACTTAAAAGCGCATATCATAATTAAAACGTTTCGGAACGAATATACTATTTGAAATCTTTTATGTGTCCCTGCAAATGCTATGTACTTCATATTATGCAAGACAGTATCGTATAATTTATGTTAATCATTAGTGACATGTATCAGTTTTATTATACATGAAAAAGTTTAATATATTTAAAATATGCTTCACACAATTCACCCTTTTACCATTATCTAATGGATTTTTTTTTTTTTTTGGTTGGCCCTGTAAATGAATAATAGCTATATTTCTACCACATATTTTATAGAATGCATATTTTAGTGCGCATAAATTTTAATATGTTTGACTGGGTGTAACATCTTTAAAATTCCTTTGAAACGATTTTTCCTATAGGCCGTAATGTAATACAAAAATTTTGACTCTCCCAGTAAATAAACTAATCAAGGTAGAAATTTCCTTTTCAATAGGATTCGTTCTAAGGTAAATGTCAATAACGTCCAAAAATTTTAGGAAAATCCGATTATATTTACAGGAGTTAGAGCGCGGACAGACTGACAGACAAACCGAATTCATAAGCATTTTTCAATTTTGTTGGAAAGTGCTAAAAAAGATATAATGCTGCCAGGTCCAGTAAGACAAGGAGAAAACAGGGCAGGAAGTTGAAAAAATATCAAAAGACTTTTTCACAGTTGCAACAATTTTGAAAATTTGTCCCATTTGTCTTTTATCCTGTCAAATTTATGTGTATTAAACAATCTCTAAAAGGCACGACGGAAAATTAGTAATTCATATATCTTAGTAATAATTAATACATATTATTTATCCACCAGATCGCACAAAATAAAATCTACCCAATTGCTCTTTTATAGCTAGGTTACAACATAAAACATCCAACATTCAAATTAGAAAGTATCTTTGTTATTTATCACCATACCAATGAAAGAAACACGCCGATATTACACGATTTTAAATGGTACAAATAATTAATTTTAATCATTTTTGGGGAGGGGGCTTATCACTGCGTCTGTGTATCTATCTATAAGAGATTTTAAAAAATAGTAATAATAATAATAATAATAATAATAATAATAATAATAATAATAATAATAATAATAACATATTTTATTTGACAAATGGACTACAATTTGAAATTCCTCCAAAGTGACTACGTTGCACGTTGCATATTATTATTATTATTATTTTTTTTTTTTTTTTTTTTTTTTTTTTTTTTTTTTTTACAGAGTCTCTGTATCTACGACATTAGATATTTTAACTACAGTGTGTACCACCTAAATAAAGCCATCATGATTTCGTATCGTAATTCGACGGGAAACAAAGCCATGTAAGCGAAACAAATATATTAAGAAAGACTATATAGAAATGCATATTTTCATGGAATAACTCACATCCTACTCCACTTGGTCAGGAAAAAAATGAATGTATAAAAAAAGAGGAAGAAAAAACTGTGCCATCGAAATAAAGCTATTACTGCTAATATCCAATATATCTGCCATGCTTATATATGATTTGAAATATACAAAGTTGCATACTATTTACTAATTCTTGGAAGACATTACATCAGCGGTTCCCAAACTTTATTGGTACGCGACCCACCACTACGTAAATATATTTTCGCGACTCACTTAATATAATTATATATATCAGAATGGAAATCGCTAGGTGAGTTCTATAAGCTATCGGCTATCCCATCCTATGAAAAATCCAAATTTTCGTACAGATTTACACTATCAACGAAAACGATAATTTGTAATTCCAAATTGTGTAAGTGGAATAATAATTAACACAACACACAAACTAGAAAGATAATAATACATTTAATTACTATCAAAACATAACTTTATAATCAATACGTTTTCTGACGCTGGTTTTTACCGATGAAAGCATCTATATCAGGGTTTAAACTTGTTAATTTCAACCTTACTTCACTTTCAACGCACAGTTTTTTCTATACTTGTTTTTCAAAAAAAAGCCAAGTACAAAAAGCGTATTCACACGAGTATGTTGTGTTGAACCCCATTATGAAATTCAAAGTTCAATTGGATGCTTCTGGATATTCTGCTCGTATACTGTTAAAACTAAAGGTTGCAAATGGCACTCCTAGGGGGTGAAACGCTTGTCCCGTCAGCGACTCCCCTAAAGGAGCCAGAATTGCACCACTAGGGGTACTCATGGAACCACATGGCACCCCAAGGCACCTACATGGCACCTTGTGAGGTACCATGGGGTGCCCTAGGGGCCCTCTAGGGGTGCAATTCTGGCACCATTAGGGGTGTAGTTCACGGGACAAGCGTTTCACCCCAAGGAGTTCCATATGCAACCTTTAGTTTTAACAGTGTATATTTAATTAATTCCCCTTTAAATATTATGTTGCTATTGAAATTGCTTTTAACAGATGAAATACAAAATATATTTTTATCACAAACCTCGATTGTTTCCACGACCCATTAAAATATCCGCCGCGACCCATAATTTGGGAACGGCTGCATTACATCATTATTATCCCAGGCCTCAATGATAGCGGCCTTCAGTTTTGTCACAGACTTGAACTGCCTGCCATTGGCATTTAAAGATCTACTGAGGATACCTCACACATTTTCTTGGGGATTTAGATGAAGGTACAGGGAAGATCATTCGATGACATGTCTTTAATTATCCAAAAAACATTCCTAACAGGATTTTCCAAAGGTTATGGGCTGTTTTACGGCTGGAATATTCAATTTAGGCTATCAATCACTTGATCAAAATAGCTCATAACTCGGTAGGTAATTTGATTATCATAAAATGGAAAATTTCGATTAGAACACGCTTCTATATTCAGGCCGTCCAATTTTATATCTTTCCGTTATAAAATGAATTTGTAAATGTGTCAAAACATTTTGCGCTTGTTGAGCAGAGCAGTTCAGAACAGCCTTAAAATGCTGTATACAATAAACCAAAAATAAAAACTAAACAGCAAAAAATGTTAAGCTTTTGAGATCTTTAAGAATAGATCTATTCTTATTTTCCTCACGTAAATTCAAATTATTGAATATTATTACAGTTTTAATGATTTTTTTTTTTTATCCTTTGTACATTCACCGTTAAAAGACAGACGGACAAATAAATAGGTTCACATGAAATTTATCGAATTGTTTTCCCTGATAGACTATACAATTTTTAATTTTCAATTTCCAAAAAGACTTTAGCACCATTCACTAATAAACAGACATTTTTAATTTACAAATAAAAAAGTTCTAATTTAAACGCTTCATAGAACAAATCGAAAATGGAACTAAACAGGAAATTATGTTAAACTTTTGAGATTTATTCGAATACACCTGTTCTCATTTATTCCCATAAATGCAAATTATTGAATTACAGGGATTTTTGTTTCATATATTCAACGACATAGAAGAAAAAAAAAGACAGACGGACAGATAAATAAATAGATTTCCATGTAACTTATCTAATTATTTTCTCTGGGAGACTTCAAAAATTTTTTATCTACAAAATGGATTTGTATGATTCGTAAATTAAAATCCTTTAAACTTCTTTCGTTATATACAGGGTGTCCGAAAAGTCTGGAAATGGTCGAATAACTCGAGAAATACATATGCGATTGAAAAACGTAAATATACGTGTTAAATATTTTTAAATAAGCTACTCATCGACACCAAATTTGACCTTCGCAACCGACCCCCTGGGGGTCAGAGGGGGTCCAACTTTGAAATCTTAAATCATAACCCCATTTTTTATAGCAGATTCGGATTCTACGGAAAAAAATACATAACTTTTGTATTTGATGTTTATTTCGAATCCTCGTTTATCACGGTGTAATCGAGCGTATTAATTCGATACATATTTCGGCTTTTCCAACGGGATTTTCCCTAATCGAAACTAATTAGGGAGAATTTTTGACATCAAATTCCTCGTCTTTTGCAGGAATAGCCTTTTCTGAAAATCATCCGTGTCGATTATTTCGATAGTGCTACACAATTAAAAATTTGACCCATTTGCTGTAGCGTCACTCCACAGCTTTTATAGAATATCTCTTTCATGACCAATGAGAATGTTCCATAACACAGTAAAGTAACCGTTTTCTATAAAAGCAGTGGAGTGACGCTGTAGCAAATGAGTCAAATTTTTTATAGTGTATAGGGTCTTTTATATTTTTCTCTAGAAAAATTCATTGAAATTTATTAATTTAGTTTTCTATTGGGATTTTTATTTTATCCAGCAAATGGTTTCTAAAATACTACCTACTTGTTTTAATGTTTAAATGTGTAAATAAGAACCTCCCCTCCCGAATAGAAAAAGTATATCTTCAGTTTTTGGGGGCGGGGTATCTAAATATTTTGCGTTTCGATAAGTTCTGTCTTCTTTTCTTTTTCTTTCTTTTTTTCTTTTTTTTAATCATTTAATTCAGTGGGGCGGATGGGCGTGCATGGAGTTTTTAAAATAATTTCTACTATGTAGAATAACATGTAAAGCAAATTGACCTGCGTTTTTTGACCTTTAAACGTATAAATATGCACCTCCTCTAAGAAATAGAAAAAGGATAATTTGCATTATTTGACGGCGGGATGTGTGTATATTATGCGTTTCCATGGATTCTGTTGTTTTTAAAAATATCATCTAATACGCTGATGTCGGTGTATGTTTTTAGTTATTACTACAGAAAAATATAGGACAAAATATTAAAAAATAAAGTTATAAAACATTTTTTGTGCTGACTGTGCAACGGATGAAGAAGTATCGTAAATACGTGGTACTTACGGAACCCGTTATTTTCCAAGTGAAATATCAGTCGGGACTTAGGAACTCCCCTTAGGAAATTTTAGTTGGGGGGGGGGGGATTAAAGGTTTTCATATTTGATTAATTACTGCAAGAACAAAATAATAAGGCAGGGAATTTTTAGACAATTTTTGTCGATATATCATGATTTTTTGTAAATTAATATGTATTTTATTCCATTTAAAATTGTTTTTCATACATTTAACCGCTTAACGGATCAATATTTCTGGTAAAAATTTTCAAATAATATCTAATTTAGCATATCATTTACAGAATTTTTAATCTTTTATCACCTGTTATTTCAAAGAGAAATTTTTGCTTAATTGAATCAGAAAAATGCTCGGATTAAATGAGCAATATTTAAAATTAAATTTTACTGGTGAGATAAATAAATTATGATTGTTTTTTAAGCCTTTTTTTTCGGATTTTCGATAATTATTAACGGTTGTTTCGATAACAAAAGAGTTTTATAAGCTTCTGCCATAGAAATTAATAGAAATATATTAAGTTATTTTTCCATTTCTCCTTTTATTTTATCCATTCAATCAATCATAAATATTAACCAATTATAAATAATTTTAATAAATGCAATGCATTAGTAATCTGTAAATATACCTATAATATAAAGAGGTAAAATTACTTTATTTGTAGAGGAAAATCTGCGGAACTACCGAACTGATTTCAAAAGAAATGATACTAAAAGGATGGTGTTCCCCCCGAATCAAATATAGACTATCTCTTATGTATATACCACTAACTCAAGGGGAGCGCAGGAAAAAAAAACTTTCTAAAAATGCAATTTTGTGATACTGAAAGGCCTAGAAAAATTAAATTTGGCACGTTAACCGTAATTTTTCCTATCATGATTTGCCGGGAATCTATGTCTCAATCATAATTTATGTATATCACCAGTAAAATTTAATTTTAAATACTGAATTATTTAATCCGAGCATTTTTATGATTCAATAAGGCAAAAGTTTCTCTTTGAAAAAACCCATCATAAAAGATTAAAAATTGTGTAAAAGCTATGATAAAAAAAAAATAAAAGCTAAATAATAATATCTAAAAGCTAAATTAGACATTATTTGAAAATATTTACCAGAAATTTTTGCGGTAGTTAAACGGTTAAATTTATGAAAAACAATTTTAAATTGAACAAAATATATATTAATTTATAAAAAATCATGATATATCAACAAAAATTGTCGAAAAATTCCCTGCCCTATTATTTTGTTGTTGCAGTAATTAATCAGTTATGAAAACGTATAATCCCTCCCCCAAACTAAAATTCAGGGTTCTTAAGGATCCTGCAATTTCTAGAATAGGAAATAATTTCAATAAGATTGCATTTCAATTCCATTTCAATAAGAAATGCTAACTACGAATATTTTCTTATTGAAAATCACTTTGTTAAAGAAAGCAAAATAACGAATGTTTATACACTGTAAAAAAAATTCTGGAAGGTTACTAAGAATTTTCTAGGAAACTGGGATGCCTAGAACTTTTCATGTAACCGCAACAGAAGAAAATCATGTGCAATTACAAAAGTTGCTTTAGTTACTGTTACTAAATATTGTTTAGTAACCATACCAACGATTTTTTAGTGAGTTTCTTAAAGAATCGTCTGTAAGCTTACTAAATATTATTTAGTAAACTTAATAAAGATTATTCAAGGAGTTAAGTAAGGAATTTTTCGTAAATTTACCAGTGATTATGTTGTATATGCAGTAAAGAATTGTTAGGGAGTTTTCTAAAGAACTTTTTGTAAACTTACTACTTATTATTTAGTAAATTTACTAATGATTTGTAAGGGAGGTTCTCATATTAGTTTTTATAAATGTACTAAACATTATTTAGTAAGCTTACTAGCGATATTTTAGAGTGATCACTATGTATATATTCATAAATTTACTGAGAATTATTTAGTAAACGTACTTACGAATTTTTAGGGAGTTTTCTAATTATTTGTAGTACTCTTACAAAACATTTTGTAGTATATTTATTGAGAATATTGTTGTACATTTGCAAGAGACTTTATGGCACATTTACTATGGATTTTTATGCTTGCATCTTAAACCTTTTATGTAGTTTATCAAAAAAAAGTAATTTTAATGAGGTACCGTTCGAAACATTACCAAAATTTTTTTTAGTATTATATTTAATCCACATTTTGTATTCTCTCCAGAAAGCTCTTTACAATAGTACAAGTGTTAATACAGTAAATTTGTTAATGCTTTTTTAGCATTGTATTTAAAATATTTTATTTGCACTTACCTAAATGTATTTGTAACAGCACAAATTTTTTGCATTTTTATTATTAATGTGTTTACAGCAGTTTTCCGAAAAGATTTTACGTAATTGTTTTTTTTATGCTAATACTTAAATTAATTGGAGTTATTATAGTATTTTTTCTATATGAAGTTACATTTTTACAGTTTTAAATATCTAGAGTGGAGTTTTCCTCATGTATCAAAATATTTCGATGTAAAATAAGCAATATGGCCTAACATGTGTTTCAGTATTATAACAGCAACTGACATACGCATGAGAAAACTCACTAAAGTTTCACTGTAGATATTTAAATAAGTGTAAAATCATTTTTCTAATTAAATGAGCATTATAGCAACAGCACTAAATGAGGAGATAACTTGAAGCCAGATATTACGGTCTTTAGTTAAACTAAAAAAAAGCAAATAGATACCATAATGTAAATAAAGTATCATAACTGAGATTTAAAATATGCCTAAAAGAAATGTTATGATTTTAGATTAAGCACGGTGCTTAATTTATACATATAAAGCACTGAGCCTCATCTAATCCAATAAATGATTTGAAAATCTTTATATCATGAAAAAACGTTGTCCGTTTATTTTATGCGAATGTGCTTCTAAATTAGAATGCTAGAAGTGAAAATATAGTAGTCTTGTATTTAATGTGTTTTATTCAGTTCTATGGTCAAATGAATTTCATTAACAAGTGTCTTCTTTTACATATTTTTGAAAAACTACAGAATAACTAATTCAATGGTTCAAAACAGATAAGAGATCTGCAAATTTATCTGAATGTCATATTTAAGAATTTTTTTAAACGTTATTATTTTTTCAGGTGGATATGCCGTACAATTCTTACTAATTACTAGAATCTTTTTCCCTTTAATTTTTTTATTGTCTTTTATCTCGACTTATTCCTCACAAATTTCTTTCACCACCTACGTTTAATACATTATGCATTTTTAATACTTTATTTAATTGAGACTTTTGATTCAAATTAAAATATTAAAGAGGAAAAACTTAACTATTGATAGGATCACAAATTTAAAACTCTAAACTGGCTAAAAAATCCGGAAGAATGCGTCGAACATGTATGAATTCAGTAGAGTTCTTCTGTGGTTAATATTGCTCTGGAATTAGAATCTTTAACTCAAATAGTTACATATAGGAGAGATAATATACACACCTTAACATATGTACACAAAAATGCATCTTTGACTTATCAACTATAATTATGGGCAGGTTTCGCACTTTTTAATGTTTATCAGTATGTTATAATCAGAGTTTACTACCAACCTTTCTAAAAGTAGAAATCTAGAATGGGAACAAAAAGAAATACATATTGATTTGGAAAATATTATGAGCTGTCGTCTTTGATATAAATGTAACATACATATCTCTACTACCAATAAATGTAATATGATTAAATAACAAAATACAATGAAATATGAATAAATTTTATTAAATAACTATTTAATTCATTATAATAAAAATATGTTTTTAATGTGACACACATTTTGCAAATATTACATAATTAGTATTTATACAAATGCCTATGAATTGCATACTTTTTAAAGATTATTTTTGAGGATAATATCAGAAAATGAATTTAAAGTTGTATTGCAATAAAATAATTGTAGAATTTCAATGCTGCAGAATGAGGTTCGCAAGATTTTTCTCAGTCATAATAGTGCTTCTTTTTCCTCTACTTTCATCGTCAAGATGGCTGGCATTGTTTTTAAATTGAACTTCAGTTTCTTCCTGCATCTAAAATGATAAGTTGGATGTTAACATAAAAAAGAAAGAAAAATTTAGTAAAACTTATAATGAATATAATATTATAGAAAAGCCAATATTTATCTTCGTATTGAATAATTGAATATTACAACTATTTAAAAATTAACAAGATGAAGAAAAACCATGCATTCTAAATTAAAGCTGATGATCGGCATTTTGGCAGAGTTAAAGTCGCATATGCAGTCATAGGATTTTCTCATCTGAGGTTTTTCCATTTACTGACATAGCATCAATAATTTGTAAATTGCTCTCATTATTCATTACTAATTTCATCTAAAATGAACTCGTAAAACCATATTGAAAGGGTCTTTTTTATAAAGGCTTGGCATTCTTGTAACTTATGGAATAAAAATACAAAAATCCATTGATAGGTGGAATTCTAACACATAAAAATATTGAATATGCTTTATAAATGCTAAATATGTATCAATTAAAATGATGTCGTGAAGGCACCCATAATGTTGACGTTGTTGATTAAAAAAAAACATTAGCATTGTATGTTGCCGTTGTTCTTTGACGGTCTTATAGGTAAATAATGCTGAGACACAATCCGCCTTTTTACCCAATAAATAATGCCAATAGACATGCATTGTAATA
This sequence comes from Maratus speculifer, assembly GCA_964019185.1. Lineage (NCBI taxonomy): Eukaryota > Metazoa > Arthropoda > Arachnida > Araneae > Salticidae > Maratus > Maratus speculifer. Next base: position 99,874,419 of record OZ025296.1, on the reverse strand, counting down.
CAAAAGCTTAACCTTCGAATATATGCAAACAGCCATCATTTGGCAGGCCCATTTATTAGGGTATTTGGGTACTTACAATTTTTGTTATTTTAGAGGAAATTGGGGTGGGGTGCGACACTTTTTACAAAACTTAGAAAATCAACTTTAATTAACTTTAAAACATAAATTTCAATTTATAGAGTGCAAGGTGAAACACCTTTTAATGTTCTTGAAAAACATAGAAACAAAACATACAAAAGGTATTTTATAATTAAGGAAGTTGTAAGTTTCAAAATCTGCCCTATAACTCACCACTAACAGAGATATATCGAATCGCAATAAAATAAAGCTATAAGGCACAAATAATCAAGTGTCGGCTAGATATATAATCTAATAAAGATTGTAGATTGATATAATGTAAGTGGCATAGTATAGAATTCCAGGATCTTCATAACGTAAATGGAACTTCAGGATTGTTAGTCATAGATAACATTAAAAAATTATCAATTCAAATTATTTACATTTTGAAGTTAATGAATATATTATCAATGTTATAACTAATATATTACCCTCTAAATATGTTTGTATGTTAGGAATTTACATTCATCTCTTTAAAAAATGAAAGACATATCCCATTCCTCCCTTTACTGGCATGTCCCATTCCTCCCCACTTTCCTTTTTTGTGTTAAACTTCTTGTATAAACCAAAGTGCTGCTTTTAGACTTGTTTTAAATAAATAATAATATACAATGTAATGTTCCATAAATATTGAAACTATTACACCTATGAATAACAAATCATTAACATACAGAAAGCATAAAAAGTAAATTTACTTTTGATTCTTGAAATAATCTTTTATATAATTGTAAGCTTATACAGACCAACAATTTTTTTCAACTAAAGATTTGGCTACCATTGCTTCATCTAGCGTGCGATTGATGAAATGTTTAGAATGTTTCATAAAGAGAAAAACCTATTGTCCAATTCCTCCCACTATCTTACACCACTATTCCCTATATATTAACATTTTATAAAAATTACGTAAAACCATATTAAATACCTGTTATACTTACATGTATAAAAATTAATTGAATTTTAACAAAATTAATGGAATTTTAACTCTCTCAAATGCACTGGCGAAGGCAGATCACTTCAAACCACAAGGAAAGCATATGTTTATTAAATATATGTACTTTCCTTCATATAAATGTAACTAAACTTCCGTATTTGAACATCTTTTTAGAGCCCTTCAATATACCATACTTGCATTACCTACGAAAATTTCGTAACATTTCGACAATTAGAAATATTTTTTTACAAAATAAAATGTGTGAAAATTTTGACAAAATTTGTTAAAACCTCTGAGTTTTATCGCAGTAAAAATCTTACCAGCCCTTTTCCACTAAATATCAATATTTTTTTCACCTAGGCTTCCTATATCTTATGTTTTTAACATAAAAAAAATTCAAAGAGTTTGGTTGATAATGTCAAGTTTAAGAATGTAAAATAGCGAAGTACCTTGTACCACAATTCCAAATCCTACAATTTTCTTCTATCTCATACATAATGTTATTTTTAAATTGATCGGAGTACCAAAATTAAAAGACAATCTATGCCTATCATGAGAATTCTAATGATATGAAATTCCGTGCATTAGTTCTTAAGATATGAATATCGGTAAAATCGCGTAAGAAATGCACCATAAAAGCGCTAGTTGTTTAGTGATCTACACCAAAACCTGCAACGGTGACACTGCATTAGCTGGTGTCAACATATAACTGAATCTGAAGTTCGATGAAAATACGTGCGTTAGTTCATAAGATTAGAATTTGCGGAAATTATGCAGATCCCCCCCCCCTCTATTGTGCAAATTGTGAAAAATTCAGCAAATCAGCGCCATATATTGAGCTATTTACGCCAAAATATAAAAAAATACCAAATGATATTAGGGACAAACTAAATCTGAAGTTTGATGAAAATCCGTCCATTATGCATTCAGGTAGAGTTGTTGCAGAAATCTCAAAAAAATAGTAGAACAGCAACAAAATCTATTGAACGGTTTACGAAAAAAAAAAATCGGAATCAATTTATAACAAGGACTATCTGAATATATTTTTTTTATTGAAAGCTGTACATTAGTTCTTGAGACAGAGCACCCACGAAATTTAGGTCGCATACATACAACCATTTAGTAAAAACAAGTTTTTTGGTATATCTGACCCCTAAAACGTGTAAATCCGTTGAAAACTAGAATTTACATTAAAATCTAATCATCACCAATTTATATCAGAGACAGACTGGGCATAATTTCTATATTAAACATATATATTTTAAATATTAAATCCTGTGCATTAGTTCTTGTGACCGAGTACCCACGAAATGTGTGTCACATGCAAATAGAGTCCCAGGCTCACATTTCGTAAAAACGGGAAAACTGGCCCCTAAAACATCTAAATGTGACGAAACTTTTTACGAATCCTATACTTCGTAATAACAGAAGAAATAAAATATTCAAAAAATATCTTTGAAAAAATTTATTGATAAAAGTCTCTCTATATCTGTGTATGTTACAGTACAATTAATATTACGTACGTTTTAAATAAATTCGTACACTTGATTTTATGCAATATAACTATAATTATAGTTACATAGCCCCTTACCGATTGTCTATGGATTTAAAAACAATTTTGAAACCTGAAATATTTTTTTTATTATTCTGTATCGCGTAGAGCTCGCTTTCGAAAGGGGCTGTGCAAATATAATTTTATCAACTTTTTCTTAATTTTGGATCCCCTCTCTCCTTCCGATTCATACATTATCATCCTTCAACTCCCCCCCCCCCCTATTAATGATATCGGTATCAAAGTGTTGAAAATTTGGATTCCTATAACTTATTTTGCTCGAAAAGACATACAAAACTTGTTTCATTTATTTTCCGCATACTTTTATGATCAAATGATGAGAAGTTGATAAAATATCATTTTTCATATGAAAAAACTTGATATCACATGACAATTAAAAGCAATACTATTTAAATGAATCTCATGATACCTTTTTGTTACATAATACATTCAACAGTAATAAAGATTTATTGTACTTGCACCGAACGGAGATGGGTGGGGAGCATATAGAAATTCATATAAAAAAACGAAGACAACATTCTTTCTCTTTATTTATTAGTAAGCACAAGCTTAATTTCAAATACACTTTATACTGTTTCTCGAACTGTGATTATATATGCATACACATATGAAGAAAAATAAGAATTTTAAACGTTAGAGTATACTATATTTTGGAGTTAAATAATTTTATTATAATTTAGGGATTTTAATAACTTTGTGTTATAAAAAAATATGTAACAGGCTATAAAATTAACGTACTACTTTGTACTAAAGACCATGTTACAAATAAAAAGAGAAACAATTGATGATCAGAAATGATATTTATATCAAAAGACAAACCTCCTCCCTCCTGAAATGATAACATATTTGCACAGCCCCAAAGATTAATTTGTTCTTAAAACAACATAAAGAGTTCATCCTTTTATACGGCTAATTTTACATAAAAATAAAAACTTCCTCTTGAGTAATTAAATTAATATAAATAAAACAAATTTAACGGACATGCACTTGAACTTCTCACTTAAAGCTCTGAAATTATCGGAATATAAAAGAAATTATGGGAGAAACATAATTTTCAGAAACGATTTTATAATTAACGGAACTGCAACAAAGAGAAAAAAAAAGAGTGAAAAAAATTGGATTTGTCCCATTCCTTCCTTTGCTGGTATGTCCCATTCCTCCCTGTACTTTATGTTAAACTTCTTGTATGGACATAAATGCTGCTACTAGATATAGTTTAATTTATGGATGATTAGCAGTATAATGTTCTATAAATAGATAAACAATTACTTATTTACATAAACAAGTCATTAACACTTCATCGGGCGCGCTGTATCTGAGAAAAACATGCGTAAGAAATTTGTCGTTTTTTTAAAAAAAAGGGGAGTTTTACGACCTTGATCTTCACAGTATCTGTTCTTCCGATCATTTCCGTCCCTGAAATGCAGTGGTTTCAAATTTTTGTCGATAGGAATTTCCGGTTTCGCGCTTTGTTAAGGATTTGTACCTATTAGATACATGCGCCCGATAGCGTTTGTAGTTACTTTCCCACTGATATTAGGTTAGAATACGTGAATACCTCAGTCTCTCCTGTTTAACTTTCGGCTTCGAAATGATAAATACTAAACGGTTTTTGGATTTGAATAACCCTAAAGACATAGAAATTGCCCATAAAATTTTATTTAGCGATTACAATGAAAATTCTGAACAGTTTGAAAAAAGTGACGATGAATAATATTTTAAAAGTCATTTTTAAACAATATATGATGCTGAAATACAGAATGTATCTGCCAAATACAATGCGCCCAATGGGGCAACTTTTGAGACGCGCCCGACGGAGTGTTAATAGCAGAAAGCATAAAAATATATAGCAAATTTACTTTTTATTCTTAAAATATTCTTTTCCTTTTTACAATTGCAAGCATATGTAAATCTGCTATTTTATTCAACTGAAGATTGGGAATGCTTTTGCTTAATGGAATGCGTAACTGATGAAATGTTTATTAATGGAATATAAAAAGAAAAATGTACTGTCCCATTCCACCCCACTCTTCCTTATTAAGTAACAATATCTTGGGTTAAGGGATTTAGGGAAGATTTAAGGTGTTTAACTGCTATCAAAATAAAGTAACAAATACAGCAGAAAGAAAAATAGACTTTTAAAGATTTTTAATTCAACGAGTAAGAATGGAGACAAAGATAACCATATTTTCTTTTATTATTGAAGAAAGGGAAGGGGATATTTCAAACGATTGATAATATAACTTATTGAAGACTTACAATTAGCGAAAAAAATGAAAATTAATTAGGGTAAAAGACTAAATTTTGCATGCTTGTAAGGCGAGAGGGAGGGGGTGATTTTTATTTGGATTTTATGGATATGACCTATTATTCATTCTTATAATAAAGAAATGGATCAGAAATTTTTTTTAAGGAATGACTTAAGGTTTTAAATTGTATGTGTTGAGGGGGCAAAAAAATTAGCGATTTATTTTTCTTTTTAGAAAGGGGGAGTATTAGATGACTTATTTACATTAATGAAAATTTATTAATTACTAATAGCCCAGTGATTATATGATAGAATTCGATATTAAGGGAAAGTAGGAAATAGGTTTAATCTCTTCAGTTTAGATCTACAATGAATATAGTAAGTTTTATTCTCATACTAGCGGAGCGTTAGAAATATGTTAGATTTACAGTTTAATGCCACAATAATATCTCAAAAGAATTAACTATCAAAAACACTATAAGAGTTGTAAAGCTTAAAATTCCGAGTAAAATGAGCACTTACATTTAATATTTTTGCTGAACATTAATGGCACAATTCTATTTCAAAGATTAACCGCAGTGGTCAAGAGGTTTATCTTAAAATAATAAGGGAAAAATTTGAAATTGTTTTGATCTCTTCAGTTTAGGTGTAGAATTAATGTGCTGACTTTTTACCCACGTACTAGATGAACGTTAGAAAATATGTACATATAATGAAAATATACTTTATTAAAAATTATTTTAACTATATTCTAAAACAACTAAGTCTATAGAAACCATTGTGAATACAAATTTCTTAGATTTGAAATTCGCAATAAAAAAAAAAAAATGTCTCAATTCTATTTCAAAATTTTATCTTAATCGCTAATCCAAAGCTCTAAACTAGGAGATTTCAAGTTATCCATCTGCTATGTCTCCATTTGTTACATACGTGTACATTTTTTAAATTGTTGAGGCCTTCACGATTTTTTGTAACTATGCAAGGATTTTATTTTGCATATTTTGAGAATTATAATTTAGTAGTTATTGAGAAAATTGTGCATGAATGATAGATGTTTTACATTTCATTTCTCAACTCACACCCCCAGACTTAAATCATTGGTTTAAATGAAAGATTTTTTACTTAAAGACTAATTTTTTTTCAATATTCCTAAGGTTTTAAACTATTATGAATTTAAATGAAGATTCTTGTATACTAGTCGAAAATCATTTAATTAGAGCGATATGTGTCCTTAACACAAAATATAAGTTTAAAATCGCGCTATTCGTTGACTTTGAACTTCTCTAGGGAATAGTCTTATGCACACTCATTTGTCGCTCTACCGCCCCCCCCCCTCTTCTCTCCCATCCTTGCACTTTATTTTCAATTTCCTTAATTCTAATAGACACGTACTGTTGTTCACTCTATATACATTATATTAAGAGCTACACCCATTTCATATTGGAAATAATAAACAATATTTGCCATCAATTAGGAGTCATTTTTGAAATATTCTAAAAATTATAAAAGGATGTACTTTTTAAGTTAATTTGCTTGTAGCTCCATCTAGAAAAAGAAAAAAAACATAGTAGATTCATTTCTATTCTATGTCGATGGAAATTAAAACAATTTCTGGATTTCTCGTAATTAAATCAGACTTGGTCCTTTCTTTCATATACAATTTCTGGTCTATAACCCGCAATCAAGAGGCTAAGCCACAAATCTCAATATATCCATCCTAAATAATGCATCAATAACTAAAAATTACATTTACATAATAACAATCACGTATATACTGATAACCTCGTTTGTTCGCGCTGAAAGCTTTTGTTTGGTGTTTTAGGCAATATTTGAATGAAGTTGAATCCAATTGTTGAATTGTGAAAATTCAACAAAAATGTTAAATATCGGTTGTCATTTTATTCAGAATTTTAAATTTCAAAACATTTGCATTAACAATGTTTTTGATAAGTTTATTTTTCATTAGATATTTTATGGTAATCAATAAAATCGTGTTTTTCAATTATAAAATTTTTACCCATTTTTTAACGCGCACATAGCAAGAGGGGAACACTTAATACATTCATTCTAGACCTAAAATAAATGAATTTAAATAATTTTCAGCTTTCCATTAACTAATTCCGATTTCGGCTTTTCCCCCTCCTCCACCACTGGGCTATAAAGACTTTTAAAGACTTTCTGTGTGTTCTTAAAGTTTCGCAAGGAGTGTGGATGAACGGGGAAATGATATTTTTGGGGGGGAAGAAATGCCTTAATTGATAATTTATTATGACAATAAAATAACGCATAGAACACATATTGTATTTTATGTTATTTTAATTTAAGCTGTTATAAAGAGTTTTAAATATTGAGTAATGTTACTGTGTGAAGAAAGTTCGGGAACAAAATTTTAAGGGTGAAATTCATATGAAGTTTTAATGAAATGAATACGATTTAACGAATGCTTAATGGAATTTATTCGCTAAAATACAAATAGAATAATATTTTTTTTAAAGTAAGTTTTAAACGCTTCAAATGTTGGTACTGCGGAAAAGGGAGCAAAAAAGAGAAATGAAATTCAGAAAAAGAGCAGGTAAATTTGATTTATTGTATAAAACATTAGAAATTTTTTACTTGCAATAAACACAGATTTAACGAATAATTAGGAAGATTAGCTTGCTAATAACTAAAAATCAAACATTATATAATAAAATTTAAATCATATAGACTAAAAATTTACTTACTAACTAGAAATATTTTTATCGATACCAGATTCAAGATGGATGCATTACTCGGCTCTGTGGCTGCGTGAATAGCCCTTACGTCACCACTGAAGCCCTTTCTGATTGGCTGACAGGTGAAGCTAAGATATTTCATGTATTTGTACAATGCGAGTGGTAAAAATAATACCAGGCTACATATAAAATTTTAGTAAGCTTGCAGATTTCTGTAGCTTTACAAAAACTAGTTTCGTAGGTTTCCAGATTTTTTTTTACAGTGTAGTAGCTTTATTTATTTTATAAAGAAAATACTGATATTTCACTTGGAAAATAACGGGTTCCGCAAGTACAATGAATTTACGATATTACTTCATCCGTTTCACAACCAAAAAATGTTTAATAACTTTATTTCTTAATATTTTGTCCTATATTTTTTCTGTAATAATAATAATAAAAACATACACCTACATCAGCGTATTAGATGATTTTTTTAAAACAACAGAATATATAAAAACGCATAATGTACACACAACCACCCTCAAATTATGAAATTAATTTTTTTCTATTTCTTAGGGAAGGTGCATATTTATATGATAAAAGATCGAAACACGCAGGTCAGTTTGCCTTACATTTTATTATACATTGTAAAAATTATTTAAAAAACTCCATGGACGTCCATTTGCCCCCCTGAATTAAAAGATAAAAAAAGCAGAACTCATCGAAACGCAGAATATTTACATACTCCGCCCCCCAAAACTGAAGATATACTTTTTCTATTCGGGAGGGTAAGTTCATATTTACACATTAGAACATCAAAACAAATAGGTCGTATTTTAGAAATCATTTACTGGATAAAATAAAAGTCCAAATAGAAAACTAAATTAATATATTTCAATGAATTTTTCTAGTGAAAAGCATAAAAATCCCTATCTATACTAATAAAATCCGTGCGCCTCTGTCTGTCTGTCTGTCTGCTTGAAGCCGATTACAGTTCGCAACGTGGGTGAGTTGGAAGTCGGGAGAGGTGACTTTCCATTGGAAATATTCCGGGGAAGTCATTTCGGGCATTTTCGAGACCGTGGGACCAAAATTAAAAAAGTTATGAATTAAAAACCCCTTGGGAATCGGAACGAAAAATGTCTCAAATCCCAAACGGCGCTCACACGGAACTCCAAGGCAGAACACTGCACCACCTTGCGGTGAAGAACCTGAACTTTTCCCCTTTGGCTAAAAGAAGAAACAGCCGAAAACCGCTTTTTCTACCGGCGCTAATTGCGTTTTTTTTTTGCGCCTTTTTTCTTAAACCATCATGCAGATAGTTTTTAAAGTAGAAAAAAACTGATTACATATTCAGAATCTGCATAAAAATCTGCTTCTGATGAACTAAAAAATATGGAAAAATGTCTTAAGGGCGCGTAGTGCCCACCGTGCAAAACCAAATATTTTTAACGGGACTATGGGCGCGAAGCGACCATAGTTCCGATCCACAATCTTTTTTTTTTTTTTTTTTTTTTTCAAGTGCACGTGGCCCACAGTGCGAAATCACATATTTTTAACGGGACCATGGCTCTTTAATTTACTTTTTTTGTGCTTGAGGATTTGAACACCAAGACTTGCTTATTTAATGAATTTTTTTGCTTATTATATACTGCTTAATACCGAGGTTCGTTTGGAAAAAGTGACCCAGCTAGCGCGCGTAGCTCGCTAGTCTATACTAATAAAATCCGTGCGCCTCTGTCTGCTTGAAGCCGATTACAGTTCGCAACGCGGGCGAGTTGGAAGTCGCGAGAGGTGTCTTTCGATTGGAAAAAATCCGGGGAAGTCATTTCGGGCATTTTCGAGACCGTGGGACCAAAATTTAAAAAGTTATGAATTTAAAACCCCTTGGGAATCGGAAAGGAAAATATCTCAATTCCGAAACGGTGCTCCGAAGCAGAACAATGCGCCACCTTGCGGTGAAGAACCTGAACTTTTCCCTTTGGCTAAAAGAAGAAACAGCCGAAAACCGCTTTTTCTACCGGCGCTAATTGCGTTTTTTTTGCGCGTTTTTTCTTAAACCATCATGCAGACAGTTTTTAAAGTAGAAAAAACTGATTACATATTCAGAATCTGCTTAAAAATCTGCTTCTGATGAACTAAAAAATACGAAAAAATGTCTTATGGGCGCGTAGTGCCCACCGTGCAAAACCAAATATTTTTAACGGCACTATGGGCGCGAAGCGACCATAGCTCCGATCCACAATCTTTTTTTTTTCAAGTGCACGTGGCCCACAGTGAGAAATCACATATTTTTAACGGGACCATGGCTCTTTAATTTACTTTTTTTGTGATTGAGGATTCGAACACCAAGACTTGCTTATTAAATGAATTTTTTTGCTTATTATATACTGCTTAATACCGAGGTTCGTTTGGAAAAAGTGGCTCAGCTAGCGGGCGTAGCTCGCTAGTCTATACTAATAAAACCCGTGCGCCTCTGTCTGCTTGAAGCCGATTAAACTTCGCAACGCGAGCGAGTTGGAAGTCGCGAGAGGTGTCTTTCGATTGGAAAAATTCCGGGGAAGTCATTTCGGGCATTTTCGAGACCGTGGGACTAAAATTTAAAAAGTTATGAATTAAAAACCCCTTGGGAATCGGAACGAAAAATGCCTCAAATCCCAAACGGCGCTCAAACGGAGCTCTGAGGCAGAACAGTGCGCCACCTTGCGGTGAAGAACCTGAACTTTTCCCCTTTGGCTAAAAGAAGAAGCAGTCGAAAACCTCTTTTTCTCCCTTTTTTGCGCGTTTTTTCTTAAACCATCATGCAGACAGTTTTTAAAGTAGAAAAAAATTGATTACATATTCAGAATCTGCGTAAAAACCTGCATCTGATGAATCAAAAAATACAAGAAAATGTCTTATGGGCGCGCAGAGCCAACTGTACAAAACCAAATATTTTTAATGGGACGATGGCGACCATGGAGCGTAGAGCCCACTGTGCGAAATCACATATTTTTAACGGGATAATGGGCGCATAACAACCATAGCTCTTTAATTTACTTTTTTTGTGCTTGAGGATTCGAATGCCAAGGCTTGCTTATTAAATGAATTTTTTTGTTTATTATATATTGCTTAATATCGAGGTTCGTTTGGAAAAACTGGCCCAGCTAGCGGGCGTAGCTCGCTAGTCTATACTAATAAAATCCGTGCGCCTCTGTCTGCTTGAAGCCGATTACAGTTCGCAACGCGGGCGAGTTGGAAGTCGCGAGAGGTATCTTTCGATTGGAAAGATTCCGGGGAAGTCATTTCGGGCATTTTCGAGACCGTCGGACCAAAATTAAAAAAGTTATGAATTAAAAACCCCTTGGGAATCGGAACGGAAAATATCTCAATTCCGAAACGGTGCTCCGAAGCAGAACAATGCGCCACCTTGCGGTGAAGAACCTGAACTTTTCCCCTTTGGCTAAAAGAAGAAACAGCCGAAAACCGCTTTTTCTACCGGCGCTAATTGCGTTTTTTTTTGCGCGTTTTTTCTTAAACCATCATGCAGACAGTTTTTAAAGTAGAAAAAACTGATTACATATGCAGAATCTGCGTAAAAATCTGCTTCTGATGAACTAAAAAATATGATAAAATGTCTTATGGGCGCGTAGTGCCCACCGTGCAAAACCAAATATTTTTAACGGGACTATGGGCGCGAAGCGACCATAGCTCCGATCCACAATCTTTTTTTTTCAAGTGCACGTGGCCCACAGTGCGAAATCACATATTTTTAACGGGACCATGGCTCTTTAATTTACTTTTTTTTGTGCTTGAGGATTCGAACACCAAGACTTGCTTATTAAATGAATTTTTTTGCTTATTATATACTGCTTAATAACGAGGTTCGTTTGGAAAAAGTGGCCCAGCTAGCGGGCGTAGCTCGCTAGTACACTGCATAAAATTTGACTCATTTGCTACAGCGTCACTCACCACTTTTATAGAAAACGGTTACTTTACTGTGTTGTGGAGCATTCTCATTGGTCATGAAAGAGATATTCTATAAAAGCTGTGGAGTGACGCTGCAGCAAATGGGTCAAATTTTTAACAGTGTAGCACTATCGAAATAATCGCCACGGGTGATTTTCAGGAAACGCTATTCCTGCAAAAGACGAGGAATTTGACGTCAAAAATTCTGCCCAATCAGTTTCGATTAGGAAATATCCCGTTGGAAAAGCCGAAATATGTATCGATTTAATATGCTCCAGTACACCGTGATAACCGAGGATTCGAAATAAACATCAAATACAAAAGTTACGTATTTTTGTCCGTAGAATCCGAATCTGCAATAAAAAATGGGGGTTATAATTTAAGATTTCAAAGTTGGATCCCCTCTGAACCCCAGGGGTCGGTTGCGAAGGTCAAATTTGGTATCATTGAGTAGCTTATTTAAAAATATTTAACACGTATATTTACATTTTTCAATCTCGTATGTATTTCTCGAGTTATTCGGCCGTTTCCAGACTCTTCGGACACCCTGTATCTATACATTTAATTTAAAGAAAAACTAAATAACAAAAAAACTTAACATTTCGAAACCTATTTCACTATACTCGTGTAATTGTGGATTATTAAACTAAGCATTTTCAGAGACGGTAAAGCTACTTTGTATGTTTAATTCCATAGCATAAAAGCCAGACAGGCAGATAAATGAATAGATACATGCGCAAATTATCTAACCCTTTCCTCTGAGAGACCGCACTTCAGAGATAATACAGTATCTCTCATGCGAAATTTCAACTTTTATTTTCTTCCGATTCAACAGTTGCTTTCACTTCTGTTTTTTCTTTCCTTTAACAAACTTTTGGCGTGTGTAAAACAGTCATTATTTGACTTAATTACATACTCTGACGCCAAAACAGCGCTACACCAAGTCTAAAGGTAACCTTGAATGCTACAATGAAATCTTTTTGATCATTTTTTTTTAATTACCAAACCGTATTATTTAGGAAACTATAAAAAACAATATTTTTTAATCTACAAAAAGACTCTGTCATTCACGAATTAAAGGTATTTTAAATTTTCAAATAAGATATTTTTCCTTAAAACGCTGCATGCAAATCAAAAATGAAAACTAAACACCCAAAAATGTAAAGCTTTATAAAAGCCAGACAGACGGATAAATGAATAGATACAAGTGTAAATTATCTAACCCTTTCCTCTGAAAGACTGCACTTCAAAGATAATAGCATCTCTCATCCGAAAATTCCCCTTTCATTTTTTTCCGATCCAACTGCTGCTTTCACTTTTGTTTTTTCTTTCCTTTAACAAACTTTTGGAGTGTGTAAAACAACCATTATTTGACTTAATTACATACCACAATGCCAAAACAGCGCTATACCAAATCCAATGGTAACCCTGGATGCTTCATTAAATTCTTTTTGATCTCTTAATTTTAATTTTTTTTTCATTTATTTATTTTAGTTTTTATTTTTATAAATTTAACGTCATACAAAGGACAAGTTGAATGTAGATTCTGCCACTGCAGAATTCATTTTTGCCTCCGATTAAAAAAAAAAATCGATAGAGGTTTTTTAGAAGGGCGACCCCATTTAGAATGCAATGAACTAACTTCATTTTTCTTGTGTTTATCAATATAGTTGCAAACAGAACGGCGTGAAATACCCAATTGATTAGCAATTTCTCTCTGAGACATTGGAATTGCAGAATAATAAAGAGATACAATTTGACGTGCTCTTTTCTTCATTGACTAGATTCATCAAAAACGGATTTTTTCTTTAAACGCTTTTTTATACACTCTGAGAAAAGGGAAATGCATTTTAACAATAAAACGAGTAGAATCCCGTTGAAATCGACGAATGAAATGTTTAAAAGAACCGATCGATTTGATTTTTAAAAAAAGCAAAAGTAATTACATTATTGAATCAATATATAATAAATATATTTCCAAACTTAATGTCATGTTTGCCAGTTACAATTTTGCATGCAAATATTCGCACATCTTCAGTTAAAATTGTAATCTGAGTGCCGGCGAAATCCAGAAATTTTATTTTATATGCACTCACAGAAAAATAGTTTTATTAAAAAAGAAAAAAAAAAAAAAAAAAGACTGCACAGACAGATAGGAAATGCACTTTAACAATAAAACGAGTAGAATCCCGTTGAATTCGACGAATGAAATGTTAAAAGACCCGATCGATTCGGTTTTAAAAAAAGCAAAAGTAATTACATTATTGAATCAATATATAATAACTATATTTCCAAACTTAATGTCAAGTTTGCCAGTTACAATTTTGCATGCAAATATTCGCACATCTTCAGTTAAAATTGTATTCTGAGTGACGGCGAAATCCAGAAATTTTATTTTATATGCACTCACAAAAAAATAGTTTTATTAAAAAAAAAAAAACTAATTTTATTTTTACTGTGACATTATTTTTACTAACTGGAGTCATCTGAAAGTAAAATCTCAATCTCAGTGACCATAATGAAAAGAAATATTGAGATGTAATATCGTTAGGAGTAAATATGCGATGTTTTAAATAGTAACGTAATTTTCTCTTCAAATGCTTTTTTTTTTTTTTTTTTTTTTTTTTTTTTTTTTTTTTTTAAGTTACTATTATTAGTAATATGAAAAAAGCATCAGTAATAATATTGTAATTCCCGTTTATCTGTTTGCTGAATGACATTTTCCTCATTTGAAATTTTTCTTATTTTGCTTTACACATTAATTTTTATCATTAATTATTTTCTGTTATTTTATTTACATCATTAATATTATTTCTGAGTAAATATATGTATTTTTTACCTCAATTAATGCATAATTATACGCAATCATTTTATTGTGGTTAAATTTTACGAAAACAATTATCTTTTTTCTTTTAAATGCGAGGACATGTTCACTGATGAAATAAAGCTTTTGACTGGTGGAAAGTGATAATGGAAAATAAATTCTTATTATTGAGAGAAAAGCTAAACTGAGTTGCCACCATTTTGAAGAAATACCGTAAAAAGTATTTAAAATAAAAAATAAAATATAAAAATGGAAATAAATTAAAAAATAGCTAAAATGGGCACAACTACAAATAAATAGCTTTCATTTAAAAAAATAATTATCAAAATCGATTGAGTAGAAAATTTAAGGCTGATGACTAAAAAAAAACAGCCAGGTCTTTTAAATATATAGATGTATGAATGTCTCGTTTTAACGGCCAGATTATGAAAAAGTGGGCCACAATTTTTGACACGACACTTTTTAGCTTGTCTGAAAGAAATAGCATCGGAGGCTAAAAAAGACACACTAACGGTCAAATAAATAGGTTTGCATGTAACTTATCTATATCTTACCAAATATTTTTTTTTTAATTTTTAATCATTAAAATGGATTTGTATGATAGATAAATTAAAATCCTTTGATAATGTACATATATATATTACTTCTAATTCAAAGGGGAAAAGAAGACAAACTAAATAGCAAAAAATTCAACATTTCGAGACCTATTTCAAAATACTCGTGTAATTGTGAATTATTAAAATAAGCATTTTTACAGACGGAAAAGCTACTTTGTTTTGTATGTTCAACTTCATAGCATAAAAGTCAGACAGACAGATAAATGAATTATCTAACCCTTTACTCTGAGAGACTGACTGCACTTCAAAGATAACAGCATCTCTCATCCGAAAATTCCCCTTTCATTTTCTTCCGATCCAACAGCTGCTTTCACTTTTGTTTTTTCCTCCCTTTGACAAACTTTTGGCGTGTGTAAAACAACCATTATTTGACTTAATTACGTACCACAATGCCAAAACAGCGCTATACCAAATCCACTGGTAACCCTGGATGCTTCATTGAAATCTTTTTGATCACTTTTTTTTTTCCTCCTCTTTTTTTTTTCAGCCTCGAGTGATGTTGCGATCTCAAGAACTTTTCCTCTCTCTCACTCACTAACTCTTCACATTTGCTCAGAACCGGTAGTCCGATGCTCTACCGGCCGTACCTACCGGACTATTAAATCCTCTACTCCGACTTTATGGCCGAACATTCATTATATAGGATAATCGCTGTATGGAATGGTGCCGAATGTATACTGTGAGAGTTGCAATGTGTGTAGTACTCCTGTGCTGTGGACTTCAAAGTGTAGTGCCGGACACTATGCCTGACCTGTCGTCAGTCAGGGACCAAAGACTGCAGGAGTTACTGAAATCTCTGAGTGAATATAATAGAGAAACTGAACTGAAACTTTCACAGAGGAAAGTAAGTCTTTTGATCATCTGACAAATTGAGTAAAAATAAATAATACAGTACACTCTCTCAAATCCGCACAGTTTGGGATCAGAGGTTAAGCAAATTTTAGAATTTTGCAGATTTCTGGTCTTTGCTTTAATATTCTTTTAAAGTGGTTCTAGATTTTTACGAATTCAGGGCTAAGAACACCAATTTAAATTTTACTTTTCTATGAACATACAGTCGGAAATGTTACAGAATTTACTCAAGAATATATGTCAAGAAATAAGAATAGTTTGGGAAGAATTTGCCAAAAAATTTCATTCACAATTTTTATTTGTAAATCCTTTAATTTACAATTCCTATAAAATATTACTTTTTTTCTTTTTTCAGAATTGTGTTTTAAAAATATTAATTTGAAAGAAATACTTTTCTGTCTAATATTTCAATTTTTAGAAATGTTCGCGTGAGATTTTTTTTTTTTTTTCAAATTCTTACTTAATTGCCTACCATTTTGTAATACAGTAGACTCCCTCATATCTGTACAACTTGGGACCAGAGATTATGCGGATTTTAGGATTTTGCAAATTTCTTGCCATTGCTTTGTTTACATTTTTAAAACATGAATTTCATTGTAATTAATAATACGATTGAGGTAATAATGAAGGCTTACAGTATAGTAAAAGATTTAAATAATTATGTAAAGTAATAAACTAAAATAATAAAAATTTCGACAATTATTTAAATTTTTAAAATAATTGAGTAATAAACTAAAATAATAAAAATTTACATATTTTTTAAATGATTAAAATATTAAAAAGAAAGGTCAGGTAAATAATCAATAATTTATAGTTAAACATTCATTATAAAGATAAGATGCATTTTTCCTAAATTATTCAATGAAAATTGCCTCAAAAAGGTGCACTACTAATTCAAATAAAAATCATACGGTAAGGAAGTTTCATTTCAAGTTTTGTCAGACTTAATAATAGTTTAAAAAAAAACTTCTTTAATACATAAATATATTTGGGAAAAAGATTGTGATAACCAGTGATATCAGCAATATCTTGAATTTTTTCAGAAATAAATTTAGTCCTCCTTCATGAAAAAGCATAAATTAAGAAATACTAATGGAAATTACAGATTAAAATATAGGGTAGATGTAACAATAATGGACGCTGTTAAGGAATTTCTTTAAAAATATTTTTTATTAATAGTTATTATTATTATATTCCAGTATTTTTCCTATTATATTAATTTTTCAGCAATATTTAACTAATCTCATAGTTACATTTCCCAATAGAAATAAAAATGTAATTTTAAATAATAGAAATATGTCAAAACACCCAAAAGTCCAGTAATGGACATCCTGTGTTCCAGAAATGTATACCCCTCCTTAAATCTTAAAAATAAATAAAATTTTCTTAATGACCGTAACTGGTATATAAAATTACTATCCAAATAAAAACTATTTCATTTTTACAAGAAAATAAAGACATAAATTAAGTAAGTAAAGTCAGCTCTTAGCATATTTATTTAGATTTTAAGTAAAAAACAGTAAAACTGTAGAAATTTATTTTCTGCTTCCTAATTGCTTTAACGAAAAGGGGAAAAATCTAGATAATAAAGCATGCAAAGGGAGTTATGAAAAAAACAATAAAAGCTGAACTATTATACATTATTTCTTATATAAATCAAAAACTGCAAGGTGGTTCATTACTGAAAGGCAGTTCATTACAGGCACATCTACCCTATATGGAATTGATATAAAAATAAAAATGTAAAATTTTATCCCTACCTTTGAATCAGGGCCGTAGCTAGAAGTGAATAATAGCGGAGGATAAAAAAAATGTAGGGAGGGGGTCTCATATTTTCTTTCTCTCACCCTTTCTGACACAGAAAGATAAATGCGAGCCTAATCACACTGTAGGTACTATGTATCTTATTAAAATGTTGTAATAACTTCATTTTAGGCTAAGAAAGGAATATGATGATGGAAAATTCGAGTGTGTAGCGGAAGCAATATTAAACATTATATTAGCTCCCTATGTGCAAATAGGATGAGCGAGTGTTAAAAACCTTATTTGAGTTATAATTTAGTATTTCTGCAAAACAATGAAAGGACTTCAAAACTAAATTAAATTTTTGAACAGAACTTCATTTGAATTTTCGGAACATAAATTCATTAAGTGACCTTGGAATCTTATACAGGAGAGGCTCAAAATGTTTTAGGGAGGGGGGGGGGGGTGCTGGACCGCCCGTAGACCTCCTTAGCTACGGATGTGTGTACATAAAAAGTATTTAAAGAGATAATGATTTTTTTCTCGAAATTCTGTACCGGTGAAATAAATGCAACCACTTAAGAAATTTTACTAATATTTTTAAATTGTAAAAAAAAAACCCTGTAAAAAAAGAAAAAGGAAAATGCAATTTTACGTTATGATACGGTATAGTACTGGCAACCAAGTTGAAAGTACTATAGCACAAACTGGACAATAATAAGCCTTAAAATAAGCACTAATATACCATTAGTCAGTAATACACTAAATGGCCAAAGGGGACCGCACACTTGCGATTTTAGATATTTAAATATATAGAAATATACATGAGGACATTCCATGAAACTCCAAGAGTATAAATATAATAGTACAGGTCATATATTACCGTGAAAATTTTTTCCCGAAACTCCATAGGGGACCTTCAACAAATTGAAAAAGAACGAATATCTTTTGGATAACCCTATAAAAACTAATATAGCAAAAGCATAGATTTCTGTAGATTATGATTAAATGGCTTATTGTAATAAACCGTGTTTATTTTCGGGTGACTATCATGTATATTCGTAGAAAAATTAAGGCTTTTATAAAAACAATCCTAAATTTTTGAAAGTTTTCTGCTTATAATTTGCAGTGTTCTTGATGCAAAATAACGTTCTTTCCAAAAATATGACAAACAGCATTGAACACAAGATTCTGTTATCAGAATTTAAAAAATTATAAAAATTGTACGGGAATTGAATTAAAATGAGCAGGTTTACTAAATAAATTTTTATTTAGTTACTTATTTTATTTTTTGATTTTTATTTAGCTAATTTTTCATACAGTTTTTATTATTTTTTATTTCTGATTACAGAGTCCTGTGTATAGTGTTGTATGTCCTATTTTCGAAAAATAACATTATTTTATACGAAGAGCACTGCAAACTATAAATAAAAAACTTGAAAAAGTTTGGGACTGTTTTTTTTAAATAGCCTTACTTTTTCTACGAATATACGTGCTAGCCACACAAACACACAGTGAGCACAGTTTATTAAAATAGCCGCTTAATCATAATCTACAGTTTGAATGCTTTTGCTACATTGGCTTTGACAAGGTTATCCAAAAGATATTCGTTCTTTTTCAATTTGTTGACGGTCGCCTATGGAGTTTCGTGATAAAAATCTTCACGGAAATGTATGACATGTACTATTATATTTACATACTTAGAGTTTCGGGATAATGCCTCGTGCATTTTTTTAGATATTTAACAAAATGTATCTGAAATCGCAAGTGGCCATATAGTGTAAATGGTATGTTATTGCTAGTATATTTATAAGACGATATTCTACTGCTTATTAACAATTTTTATTCTATTTTTTTTTTTTCATAGTACAAAACTGGTAGTTGGGATATTAATATTATACCGTAAGAAAAAACCAATTTTTTTCTAGTGTAGCTTTCGATAACGTATGTTAGCATGTATAGAGCATTTGCTCTGTATTATTTCTTTTTATTTAATTTCTTTACTTTTATTTATTTGGTAAGAAAAGAAAATTTAGTGAAAGTCGAGCATTACTCATGTCTAGTATTACGCTTTAGCTTCTGTAGTTAAAGAAAGTTATGAAGCAAACGGCAAGCATTCAACATGTAATTTCCTTATAAATTGCTTTCTTACATTAATTCACGTAAAAATTGCGCTTAAAGATAAAATAAATGTCAAGTAAGATGTTTCTTTTTGTTCATATATTTCTTGATATATTTTAAACTGGCATGTACTACTGCTTTTAAATCCATACCACCAACGCTTTTTCTAACGTTTCGCACTTAAATTTTCTTTATATTAAATATCCAGGTACACCCATATTTCGGGTAAATTTAAATTATATCATTCAGATATGAAATTGATCACCTATATCTGTCACATAAAGTGCATCCCTTGCTTGAAGATTTTTTGTTTGGTAGGCTTTTATTGAGAAGGGGAAAAATTTCTGTCCTTTTCCCAAATTAGAGGTCAGTCCGAGCCCGGCCCAAAGAATGTTATTTTGGCCCAGCCCGGACTACACAGAAATCAGTGAAAACAGGCCTGGTCCGATCTGACCCGACACAATTTCTACTATTTCGAAAAAATTCAGATTTTTAATACATGATTAAAATTTCTTTAAAGAATATTGCATAGATATTTATGAGATGATTTTACAGTATATTTTCAACAGATACACAATAGCAACATTAATCTTAGACTTTCAACATTCAAATAAGGATTTATTGAAAAACTAATATGGTTTCAAATAAAATAGAAAAAGGAAAAAAAAGTTTGAAAAAAATCATAATTTTTGAAGATGTATAATAAAAAATAGATTTATGAAAATATTTCTGTATCATTTATTAAAGATTTTCTCAACTCCAAAGGAGCTATTTTTTGATACCTTATTAAATTCATTTATTTTCGAAAATACATAGGATAAGGTAGTGTTCTTATTCATAAACTATGTAATAGAATGGCGTTATCCATTTTTTGATACAAGCAATATATTTTTGAGAAAATATTGTTAAAGTTAGCGTTTTTAATTGAATATCCGGAAGCGACAGCGTGGGAAGATAGAAAAATATGTAGCCACGTGACAAAAATCCTTTGTGTTTCGACAAATGATATATTCACCAAAAATGGAAAACGCTATTTGATTTAAAATCCATTCAATAATCAAGCTTATCAATTTCATACTTTTACGTTTAAAAATTTTTCAGAAAAATTGTTAGAATTTTGCATTTTTGAATAGTGAATTAAAGAGCCACCCATAAAAACCACCAATAAGTATATTTTCAAAGATTACTTTAACAGATGGTCATTATCGCTAGCCCAAATTAGTAAAGTTATAATTAAAAAGAAATACAAATATATGAAAATGCAAATTTATGTAGTTAGAAAGTGATGTGAATGTTTTCCACGAAAGCAAGAGGCCAAAAATGTTTTGAGAGATTTAATTAAGATAATTTTAATTTTAATACTGTTTGACTTTCATAAACTGAACATTTTAAGATACATTACAAAAATAATATTGATTTACACACTGTAAGTTCCAGTATTTTACTTCGATTTAAAGGGTAAGAAAGAAAGTTGATATATTGTATTGCGATATATTTTACTTTTATGTAAAATAAATGATTTTTAAGAATAATATGTAATATTTTTATAATAAATTAATCATTGATAATTTCGGAATCTTTTATACCTTTTATCTTTTAAATTGTATAATTTATATATAATTTTAAAGATAAAATAAATATCGAGCCAGGTATTTTTTTTTTTTTAATATATTTAAAATTTGTGTATTCTGCCTTTAAACCCATACTATTTACGCTTTTTGTAAGTTTCATACTTGAAGTTTCATACTTAACCTTTCTGTCAATTAAATATCTGGGCGCACTCATATTTTGGGCAATTATTATCATCAAGATATGAAATCGAAGTTATCTATATATGTCATTAAATATTTTGTAAGTGCACCTAGGCACCTTGGCAAAGCCTTGAAGGTTTTTTTTTCCTTTTTCCTTTTTTTCTGAGAAGGTTAAATAACTTCAGTCATTTCCCTTTATAATAAAAATTACTCAAAAATACATAAAACTTCAAAACTATTCAGTCAGAACAGAATTTGAATATTTTTCATGAAAGGCGCTAAAATGTTGAACACTGAAACTTCTCTAAAGCGACCACTGTCGGTTGTATGCGGAAATGGTCTTTAAAAGAGGAAATCGCTTAATAGGAAGTGGTTGCGTTTCGAAACAAAGTAAGACTTTGAATAAAAAGTTTTGGATAATGAAAATTTTACTTAAAGACATAATATAACATAAAAATTCTAAATGTTTAAAATCTGGCATATTTCAACCACACCGTGGCCACTATCATGGTCCTGTTTCAGTATCGAAAGACATAAATTCATGAATTGTATAAGTCAAACGTAAACAAATTAAATCTGCTTTAACCAATTTTGTAATAGCGAATTCAACGTTGTATTTTTACAATCTATAAATATGTGTATCTCTGATTACTGAAATACGATCCTGATGATGGTCACAGAGTGATTGAAACTTGTCGGTTTTTAGAGAATTTTAATGTATAATATTTGTTCTTTAAGTATTTTTTTATTATATGGTTGTTGTTAAATTTCATGACGCAACATTCCTACATTTTATTTCATTTAAAAATTATTTTGTAATTGTGTACTATTAATTTTTAATCAACTTTAAATTATAAAGTAAGGTTTCAATTTGTTCACAGTCAACAAAGTCAAACACAGTCAACTCTTTAAAGTCAGTTTGTTTGAGATTTTAGGAAATTCAAGTTCATCATTATGTATTTCACCTTTTTCTGTCTACAGATTCATCTCAGCTCAGAATTTTCCGAAATTTCAGATTAAAAAAAATAAGGATATAAAAATAAAATGGTAGGCGAATGCTGATTTTTTAAACGGGTTGATGTGGTCGCTTAAAAAAGGGTGGGTTTTGCATTGAGTCTATGGACTATAAAAGTCATGTGATGAAAAAGTGATCTTCTGAGGAGGGGTCACTTAATAGGAGTTTCACTATATGAGATTTTATTAAACTAATTTTACTTTCAATGCTGTTTAACTTTCATTAATTGAATATTTTAAAAAGTGATACCTTGGCCTGATATTTTACTTAATTATATATAATATAATTATAAAAATGTATAAATGTAATAATTAAGTATATACATTAAATACATATATATATATATATACTTTATTATGCATAAAATAATTTTTGGTTACATTTAAAAATATTTAATAATTTTTTATTTGAAATGAAAGATTAGAAATGATATATTTTAAAATGACAAAAAAAATCTGATATATTTTTTAGCATACATTATTTTATTGTAATATAAATTCTTTTTATATTTAAATTTTTTTTAATTAAATGATTTATTATTTTAAATATATAATCAAGCAAGGTTTTCAAAAAAAAAAAAAAAAATCTCGACAGATTTGAAACTTGTGTATACTGCCTTTAAATCCATACTACCCACGCTTTTTGTTAAGTTTTATACTTAACTTTTTTTTTCCATTAAATGTCCAGGCACACCCAGATTTCGGCAAAATTTCATTGAATATCATTCAGATGACAAATCGATGACCTATATATGTCACTAAATATTTTGTAAAGTGCATCCCACCTTGGAGCTGTTTTGTTTGGTTCGCTTTTACGGGAAAGGTGAAATATTTCAGATTCTTTTCTGAATCAAACTGCAAAGGCTACAGTAAAAAGAAAAGAAAATATAACAAAATGCAAAAGTCAGAAAGTGATATGAATATTTCCCACGAATAAACTTAAAATCTTGTACGTGCTTTAATTACTTTAAATTTATTTCTAATATTTTTTTTCTTTCATTAACTGAGTATTTAAAAATGTTTTGTGAATATAACATTAATTTACACACTGTAAATTTTAATCCAACATTTTTGTATACATTTTTAATGAAAAAAATTCTGATGAGCCTTATTTTTCCCTAACAATTTTTATAAACTTTTTAAACGGATCTTCACCATGACACAGATGTGCAATGTCAAATTGGCGGGGGAAAAGCACGTGCAAATGTGATGCGTATATGACATCTGTGCTCTATGAAGTATACACTATAATATACATTCTGTACAATCTGTGGTGCAAAGAATAACTCTTACTGATTTACAGGGCCGCACAAAAGTATTCCATTGCATAATTATAGATATAAACATTGTTTGGTAATCATTTTAATTGTAGTAAACTATTTAATATTTCAAGAAATTGATATGCGTAGCACAGAATTACACCAAGTTATAATCATCGTTCAGTCTGTCCGTCCGTCTGTCTGTCCACATATAATCGAGCAAAAACTACCCAACCAAATCGTTTGAGATTTAAAATATATAATTGTTGCATAATTTTGTCGAGTCAATTAAAATTTTATGAAAATCGGATAAATAGTTTAATTACAGGAACAATAAAAAGTATTCCATCACATTACGGTCAATAGGAAAAAAATATTTTCAAATACATTTTAATGATGTTACACTCTTTCGGATATAATAGAAATAACATGAATCTATGAAGTAAATATTAAAATACACATTTTGTACAATTTATAATACAAAGAATATTTATTATTATTTTACAGGGCTACTCAAAAGTACAACACTGCATTATGGTATACGGGGAAATATTGTTTGGGGCGTGTTTTAATTATATTAAACTGTTTCATATTTTATGAAATTGATACACGTCACTGCGGTTTAATACAAGTTACTTTCTATATAATAAAAAGCAGGTAGTATTTACAGAAACACACAAAATATTTCGACCACTATACTGTATCCAAAGTACTGTATATCAAAACGGTAAAATCTGAATATTTTTAAATTTTGTTGAAGTACGCCTCATTTGCTAAGCTTCACATGCAATTTAATTTTTAAATGTATCATCTTTAAAAAATGAATGGCCCAGTAAATCGATTTTCATTAGGCAGCTCTTTTTCTCATTGATAATAAAGCTTCATGTTCATTTTTAAATGTGAATTTAGCGCCTTCTATAAGCAATTAATATAATCGAAGAAATTTTTTCTTAAAATTGTTGAGGGGAGGGGTATATTATATTATTTTATTTTTTTTCTTAATTTTTTTATTAATTAATTTATTAATTAATTTGTTTATTTTTTAGAAAATATCCAATGTCGCATTGATTTAATTCAAGATCAATTTTCCAAAGCTTCAGCTATATTGCATAAATATGATTCGGTATAAATAAAATCAAAATTATTATTATTATTATTTTCATAAAAATTAAATTCAATTTTTATCAATTCTTAAGAAAGTAGTTTAATATATAATACCCGTCAAAAAATGACGCAATGTTGATCTACGTATGATTTTCAAAATAAAATTTTGAAGAATTTTCATAAGACTTCATACAAATGAAGATTTCATTATTGAAGAGTTTGTATTGTAGAAAAGTACATTTAAAAATGATAAATAAGTTCTAATAATAAATAAGTACCAATTATGAGGGTTTTTTTTTTTTAAATCGTTGTTCAATTTATGAGACAGTTCAACAAAGAGAATAGCTTACGTAAACTTGAAATTTGATTACATTGTGAATAAAATTTATATTTCTTAGAAAATGTAAGAGTATATAACACCATATACTGCATATATTAATTATATTAATGCAGATAAAATTTTGATTTTTAATGTAGTAGCTTTCGAACATAATTTTGGAGTAAAAATAAAATTATAATTTAAAAAGAATTTCCAATCATTCAAATGCAATTTTTTAATTAGATTACAACTGGAAAAAAAAAACTTTTAATGGAAACAAAATTTAAAAAGAATAAGCGGATAAATGTTAAACTCTTTAAAACTAATAAAACTAAATTTTAATTTTAATACTCATTTTATTTATATTGGACGAAATTATAAAAATATTTAACTAAAACATCAGCTATATAACTTTAAAATTTCATCTATACTAATATTATAAAGAGGAAAGATTTGATTGTTTGTTTGTTTGAATTGAATAGGCTCCGAAACTATTTGACGGATTTGAAAAATACTTTCACCGTTGGTAAGCTATATTATTTCCGGTGAACATAGGCTACATTATATTTAAAAAATAATAATAAACTAGGGATCCTTACTAAAATGCCAATAATGTAACCCAAGGTGCAGAAAAATGACCTTAAATAATCCTTACATTGCGTGCGCTGCGAAAACTATTGATTACAGAACAAAATAATGTACTACGACTTTTTATCTATATACTAATATTATAAAGAGGGAAGATTTGATTGTTTGTTTGTTTGAATTGAATAGGCTCCGAAACAACTGACGGATTTGAAAAATTCTCTCACCATTGAAAAGCTACACTATTTCCGGTGAACATAGGCTATATTATATTAATATATATATATATTAGGGATCTTTACTAAAATGCCAATAATGTAACCCAAGGTGCAGAAAAATGACTTTAAATAATCCTTACATTTCGTGCTCTGCGAATACTATACTATTGATTATAGAACAAAATAATGTACTACGACTTTTTATCTATACTAATATTATAAAGAGGAAAAAATTGATTGTTTGTTTGTTTGAATTGAATAGGCTTCGAAACTACTTGACGGATTTGAAAAATTCTTTCACCGTTGGAAAGCTACCCCATTTCCTGTGAACATATAGGCTATATTTTATTTTCAAAAAAATAAAAAATAAAAAAATAGGGATTTTTACTAAAATGCCAATAATGTAACACAAGGTGTAGAAAAATGACCTTAAATAATCTTTACATTGCGTACGCTGCGAATACTACTGATTATAGAACAAAATAGTGTACTACGACTTTTTATAATCTATAATCATAAAACAAAGTCGTGTTAGTTACGCCATTTATAACTCAAGAACGGATGGATCGATTTTTATGAAACTTTGTATAGAGGTATCTGACATCTTAGATTAGCATATAGGTTACTTTTTATCTGACTACCTAAAAGGAGGGTAACGTTTTTTATAGTTGAATTTAATGGATTAAAGTGGTAGTGACAATTTGCGTTGTCAGTATTGGCACGGAACTGGGCGACTTGCTGTACCCGAAGCAAAGCGAGGGCGGGCCGCTAGTTGGGTATAAAAAAATCAAAATTATTATACTTATTTCTTTTTTAAATTTTTAATTCAATTTTTATGAATTATTAAGAAATTATCTTACGTTCATTTGAAATTTAATTGCGTAGTAAATAAAATTTATGTTTCTTATGTAAAGTAATTAAAAGGTAAAGAATATATAACTACACACATTAATTATATCAA
Source organism: Maratus speculifer (assembly GCA_964019185.1). NCBI lineage: Eukaryota > Metazoa > Arthropoda > Arachnida > Araneae > Salticidae > Maratus > Maratus speculifer. The sequence continues at coordinate 99,847,538 of OZ025296.1, read as the reverse complement.
TACAGGTAAAGTTTCTATTTTTAACGTCGTGACAATTGAACATAATTTTGAAGAGAAAATAAAATTGTAATTTAACAAGAAAATGTGAAAAAATAATTTCAGTCATGCAAATACAATCACATAATTCAATTACACCTAGAAAAATAGCAATTGCATCTGGGGAAAAAACCCTCTTTTTACTTACAATGCAAACAGAAAAATTATAAAAATACGTGGGTAAGTGTTAAGTTCTTAAAAGTAATTAATAAAACTAAATTTAAATTATAAGATTACTTTTATTTATATTGAACAAAATTATAATACTATGCAACGGAAGTTTTGAAAATAGATATTGAATTATATGATTACGCTTTGCATTTTTTTTAAACCTATAAGTTCTTTTATTTATATCGATTGCCAATACATGCCACAAAAACTGTGTTGGTTTATTTATATCTGATTATCCGTTGTTCATAATAGGTTTTTATCCATTATTTTTAATTTAAAATTTAAAACATTATGATTGCATAGTTTTTGAAGATTTTTGAGAAAAAGGAAGGAGAATAAATGTGATGCAATACAGATAATGTGTGTATTTTCATATGATGAACAGTCGGCATACTTATGGCATCTAAATATTTAAGCCTAACATGACAGCGACAAATTGATTTTCTCGAAGATGAGTGAAACCCGGATTCGTCACATTAATATAATATATAAATAGATATGCAACCAAAATATAAAAAGTAAAAAGAAACTATACAGAAATGTACCTCAGCTATCCAATGAAATAAAAATAAAAATATTGAAATGCAAATAAGATTTTAGAAAATAACTTCCCCATACATTTAGCATGAGCTTGCGAGTGCCTTCGCCTGCAGGAAATTATTTTTACAGTATTAAATAACAGCTGCAACAAGAATATATATATGTAATACAATGTAATATATATAATAAACTCTCTCATTGTTTAAATTTACATTTATTAAATAACATCTATACGCATCCTAAAAATCTATTAAAAAATAAATTTTCAGTTGCATGCAAATCGTTTGCTTTTTGCGAGGTAAAGTATTGCTTGCCAAATCGTCTAACGCTTTCGTCTTTTCACGCCAAATATTCGAAAGTATTTTTTTTACATACTTTTTACAGTGATTGCGTAGGTAATTTACATTGTTCCTTTCTTTCATATGTAAGTAGTTTTTTAGTAATTTTTTCAAGAAATTCTGAGTATGCCCAGTATGGAGACTTTCCTTGTTAGATAGCTTTGATTTCCATTGGCATGACATCTGGAAAAGACAGGAAATTTTCTCCAAAAGACAGCATGGTGGAGGCTTGTTAATAATGCTGTGAACCTTTGGCTGTTGTTTTAAATTTAACCTGGCTTTTTTCTCAGACCGCATGCAGGCTACCGATTACCAAGAATTGCTATAAACCCATTTATTGCCAGTTGCAGAAAAAATGGTGGCCTAAGTTTGATTTACCAGCAGGAAAATGCCCTCATAACTTTTGCAAAATTCTCCTGGGAAAGGTTTTTGGATAATTGAAGACATGTAATGGAAGGGTTTGCCCTGTACGTTTATTTCAGTCCCTCCGAAAATATGTGGGTTATCTTCAGTAGAGTTTTAAATGCCAATGTCAGACAGATCAAGTCTGTAGCAAAACTGAAGGCCTCCATCATTGAGCCCTGGGATATTATTGATGCTACTGTCTTCCAGGGATTGGTAGGGGAGAGGGGCGGAGGGCACCTTTGAACATTTTTTCAGAAAATCAGTATATTTCTTACTTGAATTATATTTATTGAGTTTAAAATATTTCATAATAAAAACAACACATTTCTTCATCATATGAACCATGAACAACCTTTTCCAAAGAAATTAAAAAAGTTGTGAGGATTTAAAAAGTTGCAAGATTTTTGTTCAAACGTGCCCCATGTAGGGATACCTTTGAACAAGCAAGGGGCACCTTTGAACAAATGAATAAAATATGGAAATATTGAAAGTTTTTATAAAAAATTGCATATGTTACAGAAATATAAAATAATATTAATAAAATTATATAATTACATTTTGTTGAAATTACTAATTTTTTTGTTATTAGCAAACTTAAATCCATCAAATTTGATGTCAAAACTCATTGTTGATAAAACACAAAGTGTATTTCCAGTTGTTGTTTGGTTGTAAAAACTTTTTTAACATATCCTTGAAATACACCAATGTGATATCTGATGTTTCTGGAAAATTAAAATTTTTCATTCGCTATTTTTTTTAAGAGACCTGATATAAAATTCAGTTTTATCCGTTACGGAAACCAGAAATAATGTTTGTGAACCTATTAAATCATGAATCATTATTTTGTATCCAGGATTTGCAATTATCCTACAAATGAATTTAGATTTGAAACTTCCCATCATTGATACATACAGAGTTTGGAACCTATGTGCGCGGTAAGGGGAATTGTTAGCAGTATAAGCCCATGTTCTTTGGCATTCTTATTTAACCTCTTTTCACATAAAAAATTTTCAGAAATAATAACATTTAGATACATTAACAACTCTTTATTTCATAGTTTTAAGTGTTCTCTTTAAATTATTTCAATTATTATTTATCACCAGTTTATTCGGTGTTTCTTCGCTGTTCAATGGTGCCCCAACTTTTTTGTTCAATGGTATCCCATCACATGGAGTTCAACATTACAACGGTTTACTCAATTCGGCTGAAGAATTTGATTAAAACTAAGCTTATAAACTAAAGCTAGCATCTTTGTTTTAGCATTGAACAATAAATTAAAATTTTAAGGATAGAAGTTTGTAAACAAAAACCTTACAACTTTATTTTCTTAAGTTTAGATTAAAGAGGGAGAAACATACATATCTTGTTTTGACAGTACTGTTCACACCAAACGACACAGCTTTGTATACTTATTTCCTTGAAGCAGCAGTAATGTATTGCCATATACATTTTTTTAAAATAATTTATTTGAAGGAAAATATATAGAGTGTTCAAAGGTGCCCCCCTCTCCCCTACATGATATGACACATAACATATTCCGAGATATATATAAGCATTGCGGATATATTGGCTATTAACAGTAATGCCTTTATTTCGGCGGGACACTTTTTTCCCCTTTCTTTTTTTTATGCATTGATTTTTTTCCTGACCAAGTGGGGCACGGAGTGAGTTATTCCTGATAAATATGCATATCTATGCGACTTTTTTAATATATTTGTTACGTTCTCACAGATTTGTTTCGTGCCCAATTACGTTACAAAATCACGGTGGCTTTAATTAGGTGGGACACACAGTATGTGTATAAGTTAGTAAAAATAGAATTTGATTTAGAATAACTCATTACAATATAGAGAAAAAAAAAAGGTTTGCAATTGAAATTTTTTTTTTAACACTTCCCTAAATAATTGTAAAGTGTTTATATATTCGGTCTCTCTATCTGTTCGTCTGTTTGTCTGTCAATCTGTCTGTTCGGCTTTAACTTGCATAAATAAAGTCCATTGCCATGAAATTGATATATGTTATCGAAGTTTACTATGACATGTTTGATATTGAAATTGAAGTGTGTCATTTGCGGTTTATTTACAGGAACACTCAAAAGAATTCCGTTACATTATAGTCTATGAAGAAAATCGTGTGCAGTATTATTTTAACGATATAGACTATTTTAAACATACTGAAGTTTATATATAACACTAAGTTGTATTACAAGAAGTTTATTGCAGTATCTGGGATGCATATAATTTATCTTCGTTTACAGGGACATATAACAGGGACATATAACAGTTTTGCGCAACTTTGTTGCCGATGAAAATAATTGCTGAGATTTTGTTTCCAGTTGTATCGCACATTTTAAAATAAACGCAAAATAAAATAAACAAATTATTAGATTTCTGATAAAGGTTATAAATCCTGATAAAGATTTTGATAAAAAATTTTGTATATAGGATATTTTTGAAGCAAACTGAACTTTAAAGTAAGAATTTTTTTTTAATTATTCAATTTCGAAATAGAGAGGGAAAAAAGGTATGTTTATAGGCTTGAACATAGACACATAATAAAAGTCTAAAAATAAAGTTGTATGTAATAAGCCTCTGGCAACCGTACGTTTTTAACTGTGTGGAATCAGTGTTTTGTTTAGAAATATTGAGACTACACTTTGAATTTATGTAAATGTTCTTCCTAATAATTTGCATGGTTAAAACTGCTAGTCATCCAGCTTTTGATTTACAATCGGTAATGTTAAGTCTATGGGCGTTTGATGCCTTCTTATATTTAAAATATCTCCCCATGAAAATAATATTTTTAACTTCTTTTTTCAGTGTTCTCTTCTTAAAAGATATCTCTTTCTTTCTTAGTTTTTAAAATGTTTCTAAAATCTATGCTTAATTTTATATGAAGTGTTAAAATTTTATTCTCAGTGTGACAGTTTTTAAAACATAGAATGTTGAATTAAGCATAGATTTTAGAAATATTTTGACAACTAAGAAAAAAAGTGACATCCTTTAAAAAGAAAACACTGAAAAAAGAACCAAAGAATATTAATTTCCTGAAAAGGAATTTCGAGTATACGAATGCATCAAACGTCCATAGAATTAACATTCTCTCTATTGTCTCTCTATTGCTTTTACATATTACCTGAAGGATTTTTTGATACTGGTCTAAATTTTTGTACGATATAGTTTTAACATTGCTATGTGAATTTCCCTATGTGAAAGTAAAATTTTTGGCATGCAAAATCTTTAAACTGGTATGTTTGCTCAAATGAATCGGATAGGATAGAAGTAATTTCTTCCTTTCCGCGACTATAAAATATATGAGGAACCTCTTGACAAAACATTTAACTAAACCTTGAAAGTTTAGTTGATTTATTATGTCGATCTTCATCTTACTTCAGCAATATTATTTCTTCGCACTTTTTCAGTGCAATAATTGCTAATTTTCTATGACGTAATCAGTTAATGGCTCTAAAAAGATACTCACATATAAAAATCTGAAATTAAATGCAGCTCACAAAGACATTCGATTGTCAAATAAACTGTCAGAATCTGTTACCTGAAAGTTTTTTTTTTATACTTATCTACATGACGCATTACATCATCGAAATATTGCCACGTGAATGCCCGTACGAGCACGTAAAATTTCCATAAATATAGAAAAATAGTTCCGAGATTTTAGTTTATTTATTTTTTTAACCCTTCGATATTATTTTTTTAAAAAAATTAGCTAAACATTTCTGAATGGAATCAAATTAGTGATCTTTGAGACATTGAGAAAATATCAACATTTTATGTGAAATATTCCTTTAAGAATATAACATTAAATAATCTCGACTTATTTTATTTCAGCGGACACGCTGCTTATTAATGTAATTTATCCAAAGGAAATGATCTCTGGAAGTTCTTTAACTTCGGTAATAATCCAAAGCAAATGATATGATTTTTGCAAATTATTAATAATGTACTTTTGGTTACTCTGGTTGTATCCCTTTCAGAGATAACAGACTGTTGGTGATAAGTCGTACTCTTTAACTATAATTTTCTCAATTGCTGGTTTTAGTCGCTAATGGGATGTGTCATTAGTGTTGACACTTTGTGGAAAAATTATCCGCTGAATAGGATATTTTGATGTAAGATCGTTTGGATAGTGAATACTTAATGAGGCATCATTTTTATATTTACCGAAAAAGGTCAATGATACTCTAAACCCGCAATCTCATTAAAGTTGAAATCTTCCCGAAATAAATTTCAAAATTCAAACTTTTTTAAAGAAATTTATCGAGCCATACCCATCCCAAGAGAACATTTTTGCCTCAAAGTGTTTCACTACTGTACGACTGTAGCTCAGTGGTTTGCGTACTCGCTTCGTAATTCTAAGATTTATTTTATTTATTTATTTTACTTTGAAGTAGGCGCTACAGCTATTTTGCCGGCATAACCTCCAATGATCACATGAAACCATATAGAACACTTTATTACAGAATATCCGGTATATACATTATCACAGGGACAACACAGACACCCATGCCACTAGCTGGACTCGAACCAGGGTGCAGCGGTGTGGGAGGAGCTGACGCTACCAACCAAGCCGCTGGCTCGGCACTCTAAGATAGCTGGTTCATTTCCGCGGTCAGCAATTTATTTATTTATTTTTTGGCTAATTTTTTTTAAATTGACTTATATTTTAACTTCTGTATGTTTATTGAACAACATACATCTGACTTGTGTGCTCGACATGAAGCCTGCTTATAAGCCATCGTCAATATACAGGGACGAGATAGCACACAAGGAAATATTACAACACAAGAGAAGTACAACCAGGAGATCCGCACAAAGTGTGTGTGCAATGGAGCCAGTGGGATTTGAACCCACAACCTCACGATTAGCGGCGTGATGTCTTAATCACTCAGCCACGGAGGCCCTTAACTTCTGTAACAAGGAGAAAATGAAACTGATATTCGTCAATTAACGGGAACATCCTGGTAGCACTGCTGGCAGGAAAATTTCCGTGAAATAAAAGAAAATAATACCGATAGTTTAACTTATTTATTTTTTTAATCCTTCCGATTTAAAACTTTTTAAGAAATTAACCTAACTTTTCTGAATGGAATAAAGCTAGTGTTCTTTGAGACATTGAGGAAATATCAACATTATATGTGAAACATTCCTTTAAGCAATATAACATTAAATAATCTCGACTTGTTTTATTTTAGCAGACTACCTTAGCTGCTTATTAGTGTAATTTATCCGAAGGAAATGATCTGTAGAAATTCTTTAACTTTGATAATAATCCAAAGCAAATGATATGATTTTTGCGAATTATTCCAGAACGTTTGAGAATGCCATTAATAAGGTACTTTTGGTTACTCTGGTTGTATCCCTTTCAAAGATACCAGACTGTTAGTCGCAACTCTTTAACTATAATTTTCTCAATTGTTGATTTTAGTCGCTAATGGGATGAGTCATTAGTGATAACACTTTACTCATGGAAAAATTATCCGCTAAATAGGATATTTTGATGTGAGATCGTTTGGATAATGAATACCTAATGAGGCATCATTTGTGTTTTTATTGAAAAAGGTCAGTGATACTCTAAATCGATATATAATTTTGTGCACGTGTTTCTGAATATTTTTCACATTAAATAAAATAACACTATTTTAAAAAAGGAGGCATAATTATGATTTAAAATAGAAATTACAGAATTTTTCTGATAAAAAATGAAGCTGTAATTTAATTTTTATCAAGGAAGATGGGTGTAAATTAATCTCCTAATGATATAATTATGATTGTGACATTTGTTTATTTATTTATTCACGAAAACATAGTACTTAAAAAAAAAATTGATTGCAAGTTCTTAATTAAGGCGTAATGCATATAAATAAATTCTTTAAATTTTTATAAAGAAATTTAAATAAATTTATGCTTAGCAGTTTATAAAATATGTTTAAAATGTAAAAAAAATAATGGAGCTTTTATTTTCCATTGCGGAAATGGTGAAAAATCCCGCATAGCAAAGCCACCTATTGGACGATTTACACCAAAACGTAATCAGCACAATATTATATCAAGGACTAATGCATTATGAAGTTTTATGAAGATCCGTATATTAATTCTTGAGGTATAGCTATTGTAGATAAGGCAGCATAACAGTGCCACCTGTATTGCGAATTACACAAAAAAACCGACCAGCTTCTATTATATTAAGGTCTAAATGAATCTAAAGTGTTGTGAAATTCCGTGAATTAGTTCTTGAGATTGAATGGCCACAAAAATTGTGTCACATACAAAGTGACAGACTCACAGACAGATATATTGTAAAAACATGTATTTCAGGTTCTATGACCCTTAAAACGTGTAAATCCGTCGAAAAGCGGAATTCGAAAAATTTCACGAATCCAATATTGTCTTCTTATAAAGGTAGGCGAAAATAAAAACATTACTTAAAGCTTGGTTCAGTTGTATACATAACTTGAAACATTTTTTGATTTAGCAAAGAGGACACTCAAACATTAGGGAAACATGAACGGACAGACTTTTATGAAAACGTGTTTTTTTTTTTTTTATATCTTTGATCCCTAAAGCGGCGTGTCTAAACCCATCGAAAATCGAAGTAAAAAAAAAAAAAAAAATCAATTACAATACTTTCTTTTGTTATATATAGAAAAAAAGTAAAAATAACAATGAACAAAAAAAATAAAATAAATAAATAAAATAAAATAAAAAATAAAAAAATAAAATAATGTTACCTACCATATTACTTTTTTTAGCAAACATACACCCCATATATAATCCCCAGTTACTTCTCTGATATAGTAAGAAAGAGTACTGTATATAAAATTATAGGTTTTATTTTTCTTAAAGTTATACTGAATCTTGAAACTGGTCAAAATACCGATTTTCTTTTTTTTTATATATATTAAAGGAAGGCTTCTTTGACTGTGAAAAACTTTGAAACCTCACTTTTACCTATAAGATTATTGTTTCGTGAGATATTGTAAAGTTTGCTAATAGATCCAATGTAATCCATAATAATAAAAACTTTAAACTGATTTTTCTCCATGTTCATATTTTTTCAACATGCTTCTTCGAAAAATACTAATTTAGATTGCTAACTTAGATAGAGTCTACATTTTTTTTTAACTTGTTTACCGTGGTGTGTTTAATACTTTTGCACATAGATTTAACATTCAAGTCGAAACATAAAAAAAGAAATATTTAAATGGAGAGTGTTGAATTTTCTTCTTTTTTTTACTATACCCGAAAGAAAAAAAAATTCTATTAAATGTAAAATCCCACACATCTAAAAATCCATGCACAGTTCTATGTAGTATATTCTAATGAATGTGGAAAAAAATATCGAAGCAAAAATTTTCTTTACAATTTTTTTAAAATTAATTACAAAAATAATAATAAATACATTTTAGTAAAATTGGTTAATCTGCAAGATTTTTTTTAATTTAGTTTTCAGTGCTAAGTATTGTGCCACCACATATATTACAGTATTATTCAAAATCGAGAAAATTATTTAAAATGTACTCTGTCCCATTAAGGCACCATGCTACTCACTGAAAAGGACCAAGAATATTATGTTAAATCTATGTGGGTGTTATTTTCAAATATCTCGATCAAATTTTAATATTTTTACATGATTTTTTTAGCATAGCATAGCTGAGGACTATCTATAACCGGACAGATTTTTATTTTTCCGATTTTGATTTCATATTTCTTTTTTTAAATACTTTAACTTTTAGAACTGATTTGAACCGTTTGTGAAATTGAAACTATCGTAATATAAAAAAAATATAACCAAAATCGAAAACGTAAAAACTAGCCCAGTTGTGGATCGTCCTCATCTATCCTATGAAAAAAAAATGTAAAAATATTAAAATTTGACATAGATATTTGAAAATAACGTCCCCATCTGTATCTGTTTCGGTGGCTTATGTGGCATCTTGAAAAAATATTCCTTGCGCAGAATCTTTCGTCTATTAAGTCGACTCGGTACCCCTCATTCGGTAAAAAAATGACAAAACTATCGATTTTTTAATTTTTCTTACATTTATACTTTATTGCCCTCTGTACATTCGGATGAAGTTTCGTAAAGATCCTTGTGTTAAAGTGATTTTATTACATCGCTGTCCCTTTAAATACCACACCCATTTTTCATTTAAAAGTGAATTTTCTCAGTTTGTGTTTTTTCGGAGACACAATTAACTCGATTTCTTTCCGCTTATGGTTTACTTCATAAAACTAAGTATCGCATTTATAATAAAATAAAAAGTCTTTTTTGCGAATGAAAATGTAACAAAATACAGTTTTTTCTGTAATTTTAGATATTCTTGCACATTTTATTTTTTACCTTCTTCTATCTTTACAAAAAAAAAGTACTGAATTCGTGAAATTTTCTGAAATCCGGTTTTTGACGGATTTACACGTTTTAGGAGTCTGAGAATCCAAAAAAACATGTCTTTACAAAATGTTTGTATGCGTGTCGAGTCTGTCTGTAACTATGTGTGTGAAAAAAATGTAAACACTCTATCATAGGAAATAGTAGCGGAATTTTACAAAACTTCAGATTCCGTTAGAATTTGATATAAACTGGATCTGATTAGTTTTTGGTGTGTATCGTTTAAAAGATGGTGCTGCTATGCTGCCTTTCTCGCGATTTCCGCAATAGCTTTAGCTAAAAAAAAACGAATTTTCGTAAAACTTTAGATTCCGTTAGTCCTTGGTATAATATGGAGCTGATTATCTTCTCGTGAAAATCGCTCAGCAGGCGGCACTGCTATGCAGCATTATTTAGGATTATCACTATAGCTCTGTCTCAGGAATTAATGTACGGGTTTCATCAAAGGAGGTGGGTTAATAAGGGCCATTTTTCGCTTATCAGCACCTAGACGTGGCATACATTTTTTTCATTAGTATACTTCATAACAAGTAAGAAAATAATAATATCTTGAATGAAAGTTTAATAATTGATGGAAAAATAAAATACATATTTAAGTAAATATTATGTGTATTAATGAGCATAAACACAATTGTCATTAGTTTTAATCCATATGATCAATAGTAAATACAACAATAAGTGTAAAATTAAGTTAATAAGATTATTATTTCAATACGTGAAATATCGGAAATAATAAATAACAAATAATAATAATAATAATAATAATAATAATAATAATAATAATAATAATAATAATCATACAGTTTCAGACTTTTTGGACAATGTGTTTTAGATTATTTCCGTTATTGATTTCTTCACCAGAATCACTAATGGACCATCCAGCGGCCGCGTCTTGTAAAGTATATGAACATATTCGATATTTGTTTTTTTAATTTTGATTGAGCGATGGTACATTACAGTAATATTGTTAGCCAGAAACCATAATATGAAAAGAACATGCACCCAGCACTCTACGACACTTTCGCCAAATATTATAGGTTTTATTATCCAAATATTATAGGTTTTAGAAATTGTGCGTTGAAACATCAAATTTTGGTTACAAGAGGTGTCCCTTAGCATCATCTGTTGAAAACTGTTGCTGCTTAATTAAGAATCTTGGCATTTCATGCTCAATATCAATTTCGTGCAGAAGTTTCCAACAATACAAGTAAAATCTATCAATACTCTCAATATCATTTGGCTTCAGCCACTCTCTGATATTATTTGAATATTTTTAATGTGTTTGTAAGTATGTTAGCACAATTGTTCTTTGTTTCCGCGAAGTAAGGAACAAAGACATCCAAAATGTGATTTGAAGTAATGACGAATACCATATGCTTAACAAAAAATCTTCTTTTGTATAGCCAGAAGGAATGTCTCTGAAAGGAATAGTTTCGTACTCTTCTGGATATAAACGTACGTGCTATCGAAAGCAATCATCACAATATCATTGTTGTCATCCGTAATAAACAAGCCTCCTGCTGAAGGCTTCGTATGCCTTTCAATAACTTGTGTTCTGGTGATGTGTTCCATTCTACAGTGTTTTAGAACAACTTTCTTAATCAAAGCCTGGTTTTCATATTTTACAGAAGATATTATTATTTTTCTTATAGTAGACAGAATACCAGGATAGAGACCAGTTCTAAGTTTTACAAGTAACATTGCAAAGTAAGAACAGGATAACCTCTTTATTGAGGAACGTATTTTGGACTTTACAAGTTTAAAGATATTGTTAAATTCAGATATACATATAATAATAGATAGAGAATATAATAATAGATTTCGGAAAAGTATACCGGTGTATCAAAATCGAGGCCTTCTTTGCTACATTTCTGATATTGGTTTAAATATTTTCATGCATCGCATTTCATACATCAATGTATTCTCACATATGGGACTTAAATCTTGCAGAGTCAATTTACAGATAAAGTAATATGAGTTTTACAGCATCGTTTTCGTTACAAAATATAGATATTAGTTTCTATAAAGGCTTGAGTTTCAATAGCTTTTACTACAATGACGAGGCAGTTCTTATCTTTACATATTATACAATAAAAGTTAGAGTTGTGAAATGAGATATTGGTAAATGTATCTTAGGTTTCCTATTTGTGGTTTCATCAACAGTAATCGTTGACGCATAATCTTTTACTGTAACATCAAAAAAAGAAATAGCAGTATTTAGAGCCCGGAGAGTACGAAATACATATTATTTCCATTTAGAGCACTATTTTGAACCACTCTGTAAATCTCAGTTTTTCAAACATCTAAGTATCAATATAATTTTTCTGTTAGAACAGATACGAAAAGTTTTCTGCGAGACTTTACAACAGTGGCATTGGTATCCAAGCATTATTTATTAGTAATTTCTTTAATAAATATTTACAAAAACAATTTTAGAAAACAACATTGAAGTCTGAACAACGTTAATACTTTTTAAGTACGGCAAAAGAAGTCTCAACGCCCTCCGATAGTAGTGCATTTGATTCTCTCACATAATACATTTTTTTTCTTTTACAGGTAGAAGCGCACACTGAACCCAAATAAAGTAATGCTCATATAAAAGTTTATAAAGACTAGAATCATTGCATGCCAAAATTAATTGGGTTCATCGAACGCTACTTAATAAAAAATTAATTCAAAGACACAAAAAACGCCAAAAATGCAGAAAAAAGCCAAAATACTCTACTTTCGGGCTATAATTTCCATGACTTACTATTTTATTTATCGCGTAAAACTTATAATAAACAAAAATAAATATCTTTATAGAAAACCACCGAACAATCATCCGAATTCGAAAGTTTTTTTTTCCGGGTATATGATGGGCGAAAAATAGCCCGTATTGACCCACCTCCTTTCATAATCACTTAGTCCCTGATATAAATGAATGCTTATTAATTATTGGTGTAAATCCTTCAACAAGTGGCTCTGCTTTGCAGCATATTTTACTATTTTCTCTATAGACCAATCTTTGGAACTTATTAACGGATTTTCATTAAACTTCAGATTCAATTAGACCTTCTTATGAATTGATATTTTCTACATTTTGGTGTAAATCGCTTCTCAGATGGCACTTCTATGCTGCATTTTTTCGATTTCTACAATACCTCAATCTCCTGAACTAATGCACAAATTTTCAACAAACTTCAGATTCATCTTGTCATAAATTAACAATTTCTACATGCTGATATAAATCATGCAACAGAGGCGCTACCATGTTGAATTTTTCACGATTTTCGCAATTATTCTATCTCAAAACTGATGCGCAGATTTTCATCAAACTTCAGATTCAGTTAGCAGTTGACATAAGTTGTTGCTTATTAAATTTCGGTTTAAATCACTTAGCCGGTGACATTACTAGGCGTCATATTTCTGGAAGTATTAACATATAGTGATTAGAAGAAAGTTTTGGCATTGCCACATCAGGCTAGTTTTTTCTTCTAAAGCAATTAATTTATGATAAATACCATACTTAAAATTGATGCATTTTAAAATTTACTTATTCATTTTTTAATATTATTTTCAGTTTTCAAATTTTGTTAGGGAAATAGAACAATTTCTCGATATAATCATTTTCCTTCATAAGTCCTTTATTATTATGCCCAAAAGGTACCTTAAGTCCCCTGTCCTCGCTCGAGGAAACGCTCGCGAGCTAATGCTATTCCTATGAGGAAGCATTTTCTTAATACTTCTCTCGCATTTTGACATTTTCGAATTTTTTTTTTTTTTTTTTTTTTTTTTTTTTTTTTTATTGCATTGGATAGCTGAGGTGCATGCCAACAGAGCACCTTTTTTACTTTTTCAATAATGGTTGCAGATATTTTTTACAAAGTTAGTTTCACTTTCAAAACGGGTTTTGAAACTGAAAGTGCTTTTTAAAAAATATATCTGTAACAAAAATCAAAAAAGTAAAAAAGGTGCGCTGTCGGCATGCACCTCAGCTATCCAGTGAAAAAAAAATAAAAAAAAAAATTATTCAAAAATGTCAAAATGCGAAAAAGTTATTATAAAAATGCTTCCCCATAAGAATAGCATTAGCTCGCGAGCGTTTCCTCGAGCGAGGACAGGGGCCTTAAAGAGCTTAAAGGCAAAAAATGTCTAAAGAGTACCGAGTTTTTTTATTTTTTTTAATGCAATTTACAAAATGTCAATACATTGTGTTATTTTTTCAGCTATTATGCTCTGTGAAAATGTCAATTTTGACAATTTTTCCCTGAAAAAATTAGTCCTGGGTAATTGCTAAAATTTTCATATTTTATTCAAAGTTTTAAGACAAATATCATTATAAAAAAAAAAAAAAAAAAAAAAAGATAACAAGAGAAATTTTCAAACATTTCAAAAAATTATTTCCGAAGAAATGCGGATAACTTAATGTTGATTTTTGTTATTGATGATGATGCTATTTGATTCTATATTGGATTTTCTGATAATTCCTTCTTATAAGTAACAATGTTTTCGTGTAAATAAATTGTGCTGCTGTAACTATAAAATATGTTGATTTTTGTTGCTGTTGTTGATGCTATTTGATTCTATATTGGATTTTCTGATAATTCCTTCTTATAAGTTACAATGTTTTCGTGTAAATAAATTGTGCTGCTGGAACTATAAAATATGTTGATCTTTGTTGCTGTTGTTGATGCTATTTGATTCTATATTGGATTTTCTCATAATTCCTTCTTATAAGTTACAATGTTTTCGTGTAAATAAAATTGTGCTTCTGAAACTATAAAATATGTATACTTTTTTCATTTACATTTGAAAGTAGCTCCTCGAACCTGGAAATCCCAATAAGAGATAGCTGATTCTGTTAATATATTCTGCACCTCAGCTGATTATACGTTGTAAGACCGGTTTCACTAGCAAATAGAATGTACTACGGTTCGAAATCTTCAGACGAATAAAATATTATCAAACCAAATCACGTTTGTCCACAACACTGCTTCACCAATACTTCATTTTTTTTTTTTTCATTCGAAGTGTGATGATCGTTGTCATTCATTTCACGGTTTAGTTCTTTAACCGTTATCTATTTTTGTTTCAATGATACTTTTGTGAACGCATTTTTATGTTTCGGGCTTTTAATGCACTTTTTTTTCTTCTAATTATTATACATTTAAGTTACACTGTGGAAAATTTTAGATATATATCTGTCTTAATTTAAGAACTACATTTGGATGGTATTTTAAGAAAATATAAAATAAATTTATCATTCCTTGTAAATCGGTAGGTGGCAGCACTGACAATCACCTCATCGTGTTTACAGCTAGAATAAGGAATGGCCAGCAGCTGACGTCACTGTGGTCGAATTACTGTGGTTCAGCGAGAAAATCTATCAGTTCTTTAACGACTGATACTGTACGGATGATTTCCGGGAATTTGATTAGTCTAAGTTTGCCAATGTATAAGTACATATGATATGATTGGGCTACGTCGTCAAGATGATTCCTACAATGATGGCCATGACAAAAATGCAGCGGTAGATTGGTTGACAGAAATGTTTGTTTGTAAACATGCCCTTTCCTTATTCCAGAATTAGTTAAAACTCGATTCGCATATTAAAATGCAATTGGTCTGCAAGTCATATCTTGATGGAAAACATTTGAAAACTCGATTTTAGTGCTTGACTCGTAGATTTACCATTGTGTTTTCCTACTTCCAGTCTTCCATGTTTTCATTCCTTTAGATGTAGGAAAATACTATGTTACTGTTTAATAATTATTTTAAAAGATATTTAATGTTGAAGTTAGTCAAAATCGTTCTATTAAAAATTTTTATAGGAGCAAAAACTATACACAGAAATAAAAAAAAAAAAAAATATATATATATCATTTTATGTAATTGGAGTTCCCGATAAGCAGGTTGCTTTTATTATTTTAATTTGACTTATTCTTGAAGGATTTTTTTTTCATTTTAAATTCGACAAGCATTTTTTACATATTTTAGGAAAGGTTATTAATTTAACTTGTTGCCAGTTGATCAAAGAATAATATTTCCTTCAAATTAAAAATTATATAATATTTACACGCAACTATTAAAAAAAAAAAACCTTCCTCATTAAATAATTATGAGTTAAAAGCATGAAAATATTCAAAATTGCGTCATAAAATTATTTTTGCACGTGAATATTAAACGAAAATATCAAAATAATGAATTCATTAAAATGTGCTAACCGCTGTAAATGGAAAAAAGTATGTAAATATTTTAAATAGCCAAAAATAATATTGTAAAGAGTTTAAAATTAAAAATATACTTACGTGAGACAATTTACATTTATAAATGATTTTTTAACTTCCCTGATATAGCAACCTAAATATAGGAAGATATTCCCATTTACCATGTCATTTCGTTGTAACAGTTATTTTCTGAAGGACCAGAAATGCTGAAAGTTAAAAAATATATGTTGTAAATAATAAAAATTTTCCAATAATTTACTTACAACGAACGCAAAGACATTCCATTGGTAGCCGATGATCCGCAAACTAAATGTTTTGAAAAATTAAGATATAACTTGAAATACTAAGACACTGAAAAGCATTGAAAGAAAAAAAAAAACTAAGAACAGGCAGTATTTTGAAAGAGTTCTGCCTGTAATCCACAATGCAATACGCTTTTTTGAAGTGCAAAATATGAATACAAAATAATCTAAACGAAAAATTATTTAGAAGAGCTCCTTGTGCAAGATGGGCTGTGCGACTTTCAAGATGAATTAATGGTTTAGTAAAAGCTTATTAACAGTAAACTATTAAACGTCTGATTCTGTATAACTAGGTACAAAGCGAGATGAAAGTGGCGCCAAACCTCTATTTTGTCAGTAACATCACGTCATCAAGTTACGACTTGAAATTTTGGCACTTTAGCGATATCGATTAGTATACAATATGAATATTTCAGTCTGCCTCGCCGTATCTTGGTAGGAGACGAACTGAGCGGGACGCCAATTATACGAATTTTGGTGGTATCATCACATCATCGAGTTACGGCTTGAAAACCAGATGTAGGACAAAACTATTAGGTGTAGATTAAGGAACGACTGGTCTGCCTCAGCATTTCTTGGTACGATATAAGCAACAGCGGGCTCTAACTCGTCATTTTGGGGTCACAATCACGTCATTGAGTTACGAGATAGAATTGGTGTCAAGTTAAAGGTAAATTAAAGTATTTAAAAAATATTTTGTTCTGCCTGTGTACATCCTGGTAGAAACTTTCGGCAGATTAAAATTTATAACAAAAAAAAAACACGTCATATTGTACAATTTAAACCCTATAAACTTAATATTTACGTTACATTTGCAGGCAGCCAAAATATTATTAAAATACTTTAATTTGCCTTTAATTTGGCACCAATTTCAACTCGTAACTCCATGACATGATAGTGACGCCAAAATGACGAGTTGGCGCCCGCTGTTGTTCATAATGTACGAAGAAATGCCGAGGCAGACCAATTATTCCTTAATCTACATTTAATAATCTTGTCCTGCATCATGCTTCATTTCGTAACTCGATGACGAAGTCATTTGCGTCGTAGCCGCCCGCTCTACTATTCAAAAAATGTTTCTACTAACATTTTAAATCTAAAAGAATGAATTCTATCATTTTTTTTTTTTTTTTTTTTTTTAAGACAATTAGAAATAAAGAAAATTTAGGTAATTTTATTTCAAAACGAAGGAAGTTCTTGATGATTTTAGTGCCAAATAAATATACCAAATATGTACCGCTTCCGTTTTCCCTTTACGAAGACCCCAGGCTCCGATTATGACTAATTGGGAAAAGATAAATTAAAGCACCCTTTTTGAATCTTAACATTATTCAAATGGAACTGATTGTCACTCATATGCATATGTGTAATGCATAAACATATTTTCACACCTTGGATATAAATTTAAAAAAATCTTAGCTTTGTCAATTCTAAATTAAATACCTTAATTAATAAAAGTACACATTTTTTCTTAGTACAGATACAGAATACAACTCTTCTATAACTTTAGCAATTTGATATATTACTTTAAGATAAATTTAATAACTTCAACATCTGGAAGAATTGGAATTGGAAAAAGAAATTAAATATTTTATAATTTAATGTATGGATTTGGGGACTCCTTAAGGCCCGAGACCCATGGCCAAAGTTCCGATTTACACATGCGGTAATAAGGGCCTGGAAGGCCCTGCGTACGCCCATGATTCTGTCCTGTTTGCATAATTTTAGCCATTTTTAAAATATCTGGAAATATATTGTATTAAAATAAGCCCTTTATCATTTGGTGCACACTTTTCTCACAGGTGGTTTGGCAGCAATCTTATGTCGTCTTTCAGTAATGTCAGAGGTACCGTTCAAAATAGATTACTAAGTGCCAAAATTGAAGGGACTCTTTGCCAAACCTCTCAATATGTGGTCTTTGAAAAGAAGATAAAGCTGCCGACTCCTATTCACCGAGCGATACATCATCCAAATTTTTTTCGAACTTTCCTCTATTGTAACTTTCTTGCCCCTTTTAACTGGCCTCGTGTATCGGGGGTTATTTGAATCGTTTTTTCAACACCTTTGAGTGAGTGATATATGTAGGCCAAGTCACGCCTTGCAATATATGATAAAAAATCTATGTTTTTTCATGTTGCTTATCTTTCTGCATTAGTATTATCAAATGCATATTGTTTATCTACAAAAATATGTTAAAAGCTTCATAATGATCATGTCATGTTGTTGTTGTTTTATTTAAGAGACAGTTTTATGATACGATATTTGAGTGGTTGTACTTAAAAATACTTCTTACCTTTGTTTATATATATTTTATTAATATTCGACAAATTAGAAGAGATTTAAGTTCCTCTTTTTGATGCATTTCTTTTTATACAACAGAATAGCTTATTTACTATTAATCAACGTACAAAAAAAAAAAAAAAAAAAAAAAAAAAAACAACTTAGGAAATTTACAGGAGTAAATTACGGTATGGTATCTCTCTATTCTAAAAAATGTACCTAACGCTGTCACCGCCGCGCCGCTGACAACGAATTTTTTGTGACTGGAGATCTTTCTTCGTTAATATTATGAGAGCTGTTACATACAAAAATATGAAAATTGGTAGTATTATAGAGAAATGTTTGATAACACGTTGATCCAAATTTTAAATAAAATAATTATTTTAAGAGATATTTAATATTAAAGTTGATCAAAAGCGTTCCGTTAAAAAAAGCTTTATAGGAGCAACAGCTATACACAGGAATTTAATTATAGATTATTTTATACATTAAAAGTTCCCGGTGTGCAAACTGTCTTTTTTTTTTTTTTAATTTGACTTATTTTTAAAGGATTTATTTCCATTTTTCATTTAAATTTTCAACATTTCGAGAGAGATTTTTTACATATTTTAAAATAGAAAATTATTTTAAATTGTTGCCAACTGGCAACTACTAAAGCAGCGCAATGAATAAAAGCTCCTTCAAATTAAAAATTTATTGACACGTGACTATTATGAATAGAAAAAACTTTCAAATTGAAATTGAATGAATATTGCGTATTAAAAGTAAGAAAATATTGCAAATTACAACATAAAGATATATTTACACGTGAATTTTAAAAGAGAAAGAAAATTGTAAAATAATAAATCCATTATTGTGCGTTGAAAGTCGTAAATGGAAAAAAATTAAGTGATATTAAAAAACAAAACAAAATAAGACAGTCCAAATAAAGATATTTCCTTATTAACGATAAAAATATTTTCGCGTGAATATTACAAAAAAAAAAGTTTGGTGAAAATCACTTTTGATTTAAAACATTACATTTAAGAATCACTTATTTAATTAAACCCATTACCTTATATCATCGCTAAAAAAAATACCGAGAAGCTAACACTCTGTTGATAAGTTCATTTTACGTTAGTTGACTCTTAAATGTTTAACACATTCGCGACGGGACCTTTTTACGGAATTTTTAATGTTTTGCTGCCGGTTTTCAAAAACAGAAATTTGTGTCTTATTAAATCGAGAAAATGCTCAGATTAAATAAAGCAAATTTTTCAGTAAAATTTTACTGGTGGGGGTAACTAGAAATTCTTAAGGTGATACACGCCGGCGTGCACGTGTTAAATAATTTTATTTGATTAACCTGGGAGAACGCGCGCTTACCCAGGGTATGAATGGTTTTAACTTTGTCACCAATAAAATCAAAATAGAACAGTCGCTTTATTTAGAAGGAAACAATTATTACAAATTTTGCGATAAAATAAGTTGAAGATTACTTTAAAAAAATTAGTGGTTGCAATTTTAAAAACCATACGTACTCCGGGTCTTTCAGGCCCTGCGCGCGTCCTCCCGGGTTAAACACGAAAAAGCCATTACAACAGCAGCTCATTCGGCCTTAAACCCCCTCCGAAAAACGTAAAAGAATGAATACCCATTTATAGGGCGATATATATATGTTCCAGAGCGTTTGGGGCCTGACGAATCTGCTTTGGTTCTACAAATTTCATTTGTATTCATTTTATTTATTTATTTATTTACATTTCCTCGTTTCAATGTCTTTTTTTTCTTTTTTTTTTTCAATTAAATTCAAATTATTCGGTATGGTTTATGGATAAAATCAATTGGTGAATATTGTCTACTTTTAATGGTATTATATATATATATATATATAATATATATAATTCAATCTACCGTATTTTTTTTAAACTAATCGAACTAATTGGTTTTTAAAGACGGGACGAACATAGTTCGTAGTGGTCAGAGACCCCTAAGTATTGTAAAGCAAACTTGATTTTGTTTAAAAAGGTACATATAGTAATATTTGTAAAATAGTTTTATTGTGGAAAGCATGAAAAGTAATAATCACATCTTAATAAGTCATATATGTCATTTATCTAGTAAAACTCTTTTGGTCGTCTGACATTTTCATTCACATCTTTTTAAGAAATTAATATCTATACGATTAGTGCTAATTTGAGCGGTCACAGATGTCATCTCTTTTTCCCGGTCATCTGATTCTTGAAATTGTCATGTCTGTTTATTTATCCATGTAAAAAGGATTATTAATTTTTTTCCGCAACAGAAATCGCTGAAGATGAAATATTTAAGTTCGTAATCGCCAATCATTCTGACAAGTCTGTTAAGAGAAGGCTAGGACCGTTACAAATATCCAAGGCCCAGCTACGACCCTGATTCTTTTTTAAAGTAATACCAGAAAAAAAGTAGACATTTTTTTTGACAAAATCTATATATACATTACGCTAACGTATGTGGCACAAAAATCACGATTATTTGTTAATTGCTTAATGGCAACATCCAAATGAAACACATTTTATGAGTTACTATGCAAAAGTCATTTGGGAAGATTTAGGCTGTGGTAAACTGGATTTATATACAGGGTGTCCGAAAAGTCTGGAAACGGTCGAATATCTCGAGAAATACATATGAGATTGAAAAACGTAAATATACGTGTTAAATATTTTAAAATAAGCTACTCTGTGATACCAAATTTGACCTTCTAAACCGACCCCCTGGGGGTCAGAGGGGGTCCAACTTTGAAATCTTAAATTATAACCCCCATTTTTTATTGCAGATTCGGATTCTACGGACAAAAATACGTAACTTTTGTATTTGATGTTTATTTCAAATCTTCGTTTATCACGGTGTAATCGAGCATATTAAATCGATACATATTCCCGCTTTTCCAATGGGATTTTCCCTAATCGAAACTAATTGGGGAGAATTTATGACATCAAATTCCTCGTCTTTTGTAGGAATAGCGTTTCCAGAAAATCACCCGTGCCGATTATTTCGATAGTGCTACACAGTTAAAAATTTGATCCATTTGCTGTAGCGTCACTCCACAGCTTTTATAGAATATCTCTTTCATGACCAATGAGAATGTTCCATAACACAGTAAAGTACTCTGTAAAAAAATTGACCTTTTTGCTGCATCGTCACTCCACCGCTTTTATAGAAAACGATTACTTTACTGTGTTATGGAGCATTCTCATTGGTCACAAAAGAGATATTCTATAATAGCTGTGGAGTGACGCTGCAGCAAATGGGTCAAATTTTTAACAGTGTAGCACTATTGAAATAATCGACACGGGTGATTTTCAGGAAACGCTATTCCTGCAAAAGACGAGGAATTTGACGTGAAAAATTCTGCCCAATCAGTTTCGATTAGGGAAAATCCCGTTGGAAAAGCGGGAATATGTATTGATTTAATATGCTCGATTACACCGTGATAAACGAAGATTTGAAATAAACATCAAATACAAAAGTTACGTATTTTTGTCCGTAGAATCCGAATCTGCAATAAAAAATGGGGGTTATAATTTAAGATTTCAAATTTGGACCCCCTCTGACCCCCAGGGGGTCGGTTTCGAAGGTCAAATTTGGTATCACAGAGTAGCTTATTTAAAAATATTTAACACGTATATTTACGTTTTTCAATCTCATATGTATTTCTCCAGTTATTCGGCCGTTTCCAGACTTTTCGGACACCCTGTATATGCACAACATTGGCGCGTTATTTTTCTGACGCCAATTTGGCGAAAACTTCGTTTTCAAATGCCAGTTACATATATATTTTTAAACTAATTTCTATTATTTTAAAAATTAAATAATAATTAAAAAAATTAGTTAATAATTATTGAATAAAACATCTTATATTATTTAAAAAAAGAAAAAAAAGCAAACAAACAGTAAATAACAATAGCCGGATTACCATGTGAGGCACATATGATTGCCATTTTGTTGCAGTCGCGCCAATGTGGTGCGTATATGACATCTGTGTCTATTTCTCTAGCAGAATTTTCTAATTTGGCAAAAAATTGAGCACTTGAGATAAATTATGAATAAAAGCAATTGATTTAATGCTTAGTAGACATTCTAGGGAGACCAAACTGGTCGTCAAGTGCGGCTAGTTATTAATTAAAATAGCTAATAACTAATAAAATTAAAAAGTCAGAATTTGTTAGAATGTTCTGTTAAGGAGAACTGCGGGGGGTGGCCTCAAAGCCTTTACTCACACTGTTAAAAATCTGCTGCATTTTGCTGCAACGCCCTCCACCACTTGTATATAATATCTCTATTCCAACCAATGAGAAAGCGCCATTTCACGGCCAAGTAACCGTTTTATATACAAGCAGGGGAGTGCGTTGCAGCAAAATGCAGCAGATTTTTAACAGTGCATGTACATGTATCATAGATTTGAAAGTTCATTTAATATTTAGAAGGTTTTAGAATGACAATGATGAAAGATGAGATTTTGAAAAGAGTTGTGATGGGTGTTTGAAATGAGTTTAATGACGTGGATGGTTTCAAACATGCAAACAAGTACTAGGTGGAAATTTGCCTAAAATCATATAGACAAATGTTTAGTATTTTATTGCTTTAATACGTTATTTTTCATTCAAAATTAATGATTTTAATTAAAATTCAGTATTGTGGATTTTTATTTAAAATATTTAGATGAACATAATAAAACTATAAGCAAATATTACAATGGTTATATATATATCTTATACTATAATGCGAGCAAAAATTGTGTGTGTGTGTGTGTGTGGGTAAATTTTATCTCAAAAACGGCTCTAACGATTTTCGCAAAAATTTGGATTTTACCATTTTCGGGCACGAGAAGACCATTGGGCTAGGTCCCATGTTCGGGAAAATTCGATTACTGGGTCATTTTGGGTCACAATGGGTCAGGATCAAGCTATTTATATCTAGAGAACGGCTGGATGGATTTTAAGGCAATTTTGTATCCAATCGTTTTTTAGCACGAGAAAACTATTGGGCTGGGTCACATGTTCGAAAAATTTCGATTAGTCATTCGGGTCATTTTGGGGTCATTATGGGTCAAGCCATTTTTATCTAAAAAACAGCTCTAACGATTTTGACCAAATTTTATATTGTATCGTTTTGGATTAAAAGAAGACCATTGGGTTAGGTAACATGTTCGAGAAAATTCGGTAAGTGGGTCATTCTTGGGGTCATTGTGGGTCATGCTATTTTTATCTAGCGATTTTCTCACGCAATTTTGACTAAAAATTGCATTCTATGGTTTTCGGGCACGAGAAAAACATTGGGCTAGGTTACATGTTCGAGAAAAAATTTCAATGGGTCATATTGGGTCATTAAGAGTCTGGGTCAAGCTATTTATATGTAAAGAACGGCGTGATGGATTATAACGAAATTTTGTATGTAACAGTTTTTTGACATGAGAAAACTAATGGGTAAATCACATGTTTGAGAGATTTCGACTATGAGGGTCATTTGTGGGTCATAATGGGTCATGGTCAACCTATATCTAAAGAACAGGTGGATCGATTTTAACGAAATTTTGTATGCAACATTTTTTTGGCACGATAAAATCATTGGACTAGGTTACATGTTCGAAAAATTTCGATTAATGGGTCATTTTGGGTCATTAAGAGTCCGGGTCAAGCTATTTATATTTAAAGAATGGCGTGATGGATTATAACGAAATTTTGTATGTGACAGTTTTTTGACATGAGAAAACTAATGGGCTAAATCACATGTTTGAGAGATTTCGACTATGAGGGTCATTTGTGGGTCATGATGGGTCATAATGGGTCATGGTCAACCTATATCTAAAGAACAGGTGGATCGATATTAACGAAATTTTGTATACAAAATTTTTTTGGCACGATAAAATCATTGGACTAGGTTACATGTTCAAAAAATTTCGATTAATGGGTCATTTTGGGTCATTAAGAGTCTGGGTCAAGCTATTTATATCTAAAGAACGGCGTGATGGATTATAACGAAATTTTGTATGTGACAGTTTTTTCACATGAGAAAACTAATGGGCTAAATCACATGTTTGAGAGATTTCGACTGTGAGGGTCATTTGTGGGTCATGATGGGTCATAATGGGTCATGGTCAAACTATATCTAAAGAACAGGTGGATCGATTTTAATGAAATTTTGTATGCAACATTTTTTGGCACGATAAAATCATTGGACTAGGTTACATGTTCGAAAAATTTCGATTAATGGGTCATTTTGGATCATAAAGGGTCTGGGTCAAGCTATGTATAATTAAAGAACGGCAGGATCAATTTTAACGAAATTCTGTATGTAACAATTTTTAGAAACGAGAAAACTAATGGACTAAGTCACATATTCGAGAGCTTTCGATTATAAGGGTCATTTGTGGGTCTTAATGGGTCTAGGTCAAGCTATATCTAAAGAATGGGTGGGTCGATTTTAACGAAATTTTGTATACAACATATTTTTGGCATGAGAAAATCATTGGGGTAGGTCACATGTTCGAGAAATTTCGATTGGTGGGCCACTTTTGGGTCATTCTAATTTTATCTTGACAACGTTTCGCGCAATTTTGATTAAATTTTGTATTTTATCGTTTTCGGTCACAAGAAAATCATTGGGTTAGGACAGATTTTTGTGAAAATTCGATCAATGGGTCATTTTGGATTATAAGGAATCAGGGTCAAACCAACTATATCGAAAAAACAGCTCAATCGATTTTATCTAAATTTTGTATCTAATGTTTTTCGGCATGCTAAAACTAAAGAGCTAGGCCACACGTTTAAGAGATTTCGATTATAAGGGTCATTTGTTGGTCATGATGGGTCATGCTAATTTTATATAGAAAATGGTACTCACCATTTTGACTATACTTTGTATTATATCGTTTTTGAGCAAGAGAAAACCATTTGGCTTGGACACATGCTCGCGAAAATTCTATTAGTGGGTCATTTTGGGTCTTAATGAGCTAGGGTCATTCTAATTATATACAATAACGACTCAATCAATTTTACTTAAATTTTGAAACAAAACGTTTTTTGTCACGAGAAGACTATTGGGCTGAGTCGCATGTTAAACAAAATTATATTAGTGGGTCATTTCGCTTCATTGCTGAATGCTGCCAAGCTAATTTTACCTAAAAAATGGCTTGAACGATTTTGATTCAATTTTATATTCTACTGTTTTTGATTACCTGAAGACGATTGAGCTATGTCACATGCTTGATCAAATTTGATTAGTGGCTCATTTTGGGTAATACGGGTCAGGGTCACGAGAATATGGCAAAAGCCAATAACTTGGTGATATTTGACAAAATATTGGCGACATATGGCCAAAAAATCGACTATAAAAATTACGAAAACCAAAACACGTATTTGGAGCCAAATGAAAGAATGCCTCCAAATTTGGCTATATCTAGCAAAATATATTGTCTTTCAGAATGTAAAGAATTTTTTTATACATTCTTAAGAGGATTCGAGATGCATGGTTAAACCAATCAGAGTCGAGCTAAAAAAGTGATTTAGATCAATGTCCTTTCGTTGTAAAATTTAAAATAAAATAAAATTTATAAATATGCGCATAAAAACATAGTTTTCTTATTGATTGTTTTTCTAAATAATACTATTATAAACATGTTTTACAGTAATAATACAGAGTTAATGATACAGTGAAAATACTATATCGAGTTGAACACAAAGTTAATTTTGACCGAGCTAAGCTCGGTCTCCCCTGCTAGTGTATATATATATATAGTATTTTCCAGCAAATTTAGTTTATAATACATTAAAGTCTATTTAGTACGGAATCCTACTATAACTGCAAAAATATCATGGTCTAGTCCCTCCAAAAATATGTTGCTTTTAAACAATTCAATTATACGTTTTAAAATGAAAACAACATTACATACGAAAAGGATTTTTTCCCAGCCTTTTGAGTTTTTGTTTAAGCAGGTTTTATTGCTTCATGCAAATAGTAATAATGACGGTGCGTGTTTGTGTGTGTGTGTGGGGGGGGGGTTATTGAAAGTACTATCGGGACCCGTAGTCCCTTTGTGCTGCCCTGCATTCTGGCATAAATGAATGTGTTTGAATTCGAGAATATATCATTAATTCAATTATTCAATATAATACCATGATTGGTTGCATAGGGTTTAATGGCACAAAATCCCTATAGGAACATGTACCATGAACGTTCTAAGGAGATAAAAATAGCACACCGATTGTACACTGAAAAAAAAAATATGGCTCTGGCATATAGAATCTAAATTATGGCTCTAGAAAAAATAGTTCCATGACATCCTCATAAATTCTAGCTCTCTTTGCTCGAGAGTTCTAGAGTCTCTTACTAGAATTCAAGAGCGTTTTCCTATATTCTTGTTGTCAAAATTATTTAAAAATCCCTGCAAATAGATGTGATCACAGGAGGTTTGATTTAGTAACTATAATTCAAGTTTATGAAACCATTCCCGAAATCAAGCGATAATTTCTTGTTACTGGAGCAATTCAATATCATTTCATCACCTAGAAAACAAGAAACTAGAAATGCTAGGTCATTTCGACTATTCAGCTTTGTTGTTTAACCTACCCGCATAGTTCGGGCATCTATAATTCTAGTTTCGGCATTCAGAAAGTGACTAACTATTCGTTCTAGGTGAAGGCGGTATATTTTTTTTCTCAGTGTAAAAAATGTTCTTTCATTATAATGTAAGATATCATACATCTTGTGCAACAAAACTGAAAATAAGTCGAAATTTGTATGTCAAATGTGGCAAATGAGGTAATTTCATACTATAGCTAATTTTATAAATATTCAGTTGGTTGGTTGGTTGGTTGAATTGGGTTTAATGGCGCAAAATCCCTTTAGGGACATGCTGCGCCAACACAAAGTCTAAAATTATAAATGTAAAAAATAGAAAGTAGTCAAACTATCTGGATGGGGTATCCCATCCAGATATAGTCAAGCAAATACGTTTAGAAAAATAAAATATTTAAAATTATAATAGATCTCATCCAAACGCCATTAGAGGGTACCCAAAAAAAAGATAGAGAAAGATTATATATAAAAATAAAAACCTGCATGTTTCAAAAAGTTAAAGAGTGCCCCATGAGGTGTTTCCCCAATGAGGTTGGTCAAGATTGGTGATGACGAGTTAAAATACATTCTGTACAAGTGCCGGAGGCCGGGACAGTCAGTTAAAAGATGATGAATGGTCAGGTGATCAAAATGACAATGAGGACACATGGGTGCATCCTCCCTAAGTAATAGATGTTTATGAGTGATTCTAGAGTGACCTATTCTCAAACGAGTCAGAAGAACATCTGTTTTCCTGGGATAGATTGGAGGCCAGATCATTATTGTTGGTTTGATATGATGCAGTTTATTATTGTATTCTAAATCCCAACTCTCTTGCCACTTATTTTGAATAAAACAGTTAATAATTAGTTTAACGTCTGAGAATGATATTTTATGATGTAATGGATTAAGTGCAAGTTTTGCCGCCTCATCTGCTTTCTCGTTACCAGGTATACCCATGTGTCCAGGTACCCAACAAAATAGTATATTATAACCACGTCTAGTCAAATTATTATAAAAGTTTAAGATGGATGAGATATATGGATGCTTTTTAAAAGATTTAATTGCGTCAATAGAACTATTTGAGTCAGTATAGATGATAAAGGATGTGCCATGATGATGAGATATGTGTACCATGGCCCTTTCTATAGCAACCAATTCGGCAGTAAATACAGATGTAGAAGGATGAAGTCGATAACTGAGAGTCATACCATCACAATATACACCACAGCCAACTGTATTTCCATTCTTTGAGCCATCTGTATAGATGTCCAAGTGGTTGCTAAAAATATCACGATGTGCAGCAAATAAGCGTTTAAAGACCACTGGGGCTAGATTCTTTTTTTCATAACCTTTAAAAGGATGAAGGGTTTCGATAGCAGGTGGGTTCCAAGGAGGGTAGATGTGCAATGGACAAGTGCCAACCTCAATATTATTCAAAGGGCTGCCGTCGATTATGCTTCTCATTCTTACACCAAAAGAAGGCACACAAGATGGGCGATTCTGATAAAGAGTATCATTGTCAGAGTTTAAAATATATGTATGAAGTGGATGACTAGGATGTGAAAGGATACGGTAATACAACTGCAGAGAAAGTTTTTCACGAGTATAATGTAATGAAGGTTCATTACAGTCAACATATAAGCTTAAAACAGGTGAAGTACGAAATGCACCAGAGCAAACACGAAGTGCGCTATGGTACACTGTGTCAAGTTTATTAAGAACAGACTTACAAGCAGAACCGTAGACCTGGCAGGCATAGTCAATTTTTGCACGGATCATAGCACGATAAATCTTTAGAAGAGAGGTTCTGTCTGCTCCCCATGAAGTATTAGAAAGTACCCTAAGTAAATTAAGCGATTTTTCACATCTTGTCCGTAATTGTAAAATATGTGGTAAGAAGGTTAGTTTTTTGTCAAAAATCAGCCCTAGATATCGAACGTTGTCCACAACAGGAATTTGGGTTGATCCGATAAAAATTTCAGGGTCTGGATGCAGATCCCTACGTCTACAAAAATGCACACAGGAAGTTTTGTCATGAGATATAACAAAGCCATTTTTATTAGTCCAATTAAGAATACTTCTAATAGCAATTTGCAATTGTCTTTCGATAAAACGTATATCCTCTCCCAAACACATAATACGGAAGTCGTCAACATATAAATCTCCCTTCACACAAGGGGGTAGTTGAGTGAGAATATCATTTATTTTAATAGCAAAGAGGGTGACACTCAGGACACTGCCCTGGGGAACACCCTCTTCTTGTACATAAAAACTAGAAAGAGTTCCCCCAATACGAACTTGGAAAATTCGCACTGCAAGGAAATTTTTGATAAAAATAGGAAGATTCCCGCGAAAGTCCAAGTTAAAAAGGTCGCGGAGTATTCCATAACGCCATGTTCTGTCATAGGCTTTCGCCATGTCAAAAAATACTGAGACCAAATGCCTGCGTTTAAGAAAAGCTGTTCTTATGTAGTGTTCAAGATGGATTAAATTATCGATAGTAGATCTACCACGTCGGAAACCACTTTGAAAAGCGGCAAGGCAGTTGTTTGTTTCTAAAACATGTATGAGCCGGCAGTTGACCATCTTTTCGAGAAGTTTGCAAAGGCAGCTTGAAAGGGCAATAGGCCTGTAATTATTAGGATCAGTAGCATCTTTTCCAGGTTTAGGAAAAGGAATAACGATGGCTCTGCACCAAGCATTAGGGAAAATGTGTTCTGTCCATATTCTGTTAAAAAAAGAAAGCAGATTATTAAGAGAAAGTGGAGAGAGGTGCTTGAGCATGACATAAGTGATGCCATTATGTCCAGGAGCAGATAAACGACTGTCATGCAAGCATTTTAAAAGTTCTGATAAAATAAATGGTTTGTTGTATGAAAATGAATTATTACTATTAAAATTAATACTGATCTTTTCAGTATGTCTTTTATAAGATAAAAAAGGTTCAGGATATGAATCTGAATTTGAAATGGAAGCTAGGGTATTCCCTATTGTCTCAGCTATGTTTTTGGTAGAAGTGATGGTTTGACCGTTCAGTTTTAAAATTGAAATATGGCTTTCAGAATACAGACCCATGCAGTTTTTCACCCTTTTCCAAAGCTCTTTACTGGATGTGTTAGAATTTATGCTTGATACATACTTAATCCAGGATTCACGCTGGCTTTTGCGTCTTATTCGTCTAGCCTCTGCCTTTGCTTTTTTAAATGCTATATAATTAGTGTTGTTGGGGTACCTTCGAAATATACCCCAAGCTTTTTGTTGTTTTTTCTTTGCTAATTGGCAATCACTATTCCACCAAGATTTTCTGTTTTTATGAACATATGAAGTTTTAGGGATGCTAGCATCAGCAGCATTGATAATACAATGAGTTATATTATCAAGTGCTTTGTCAATGTCACTCTCTATAATGTTATTTGTGATGTTCGCAAGTGCAGTGAAAGTTGGCCAATTGGCTCTGTCATAAACATACCTTTTAGTATAATTATTGGAATCCGCACTTGGAGTAGTCAATGATATAAACGTAGGAAAGTGATCACTGCCGTGTAGATCATTTGAGATCCAAAAGTTCCAAAATGGATAGATTGACGGGGAGCATATAGTAAGATCAATTGCATGAAAAGTGCGTGTAGGTTCATGGAAGTAGGTATGATCACCATTATTGAGTAGGCATAAGCCATTGTCAGAAATTAATTTTTCTATTATTTCTCCACGTTGATTGTTATCAGAACTGCCCCAGAGTTGGTTATGAGCATTAAAATCTCCAACGATGATAAATGGAGTGGGGAGTTGGAGAATGAGATTATGTAGGTGTGCAGACTGAATGGACTGGTTTGGTGGTAAGTAAATTGTACATATTGTTATAAGACGGTTTATATGGACACGGACAGCAACAGCTTGTAAATTAGTATTTAAACTGATAAGCGAATGAGGTAATGTGCGAGAAATGAAGAGAGCCACTCCTCCAGTAGCCCTATCACTACCAATGAAGTCTTTCCTGTAAATAGCGTAATTGCGCAATTTTGCTTTGTCTTTTGGTTTTAGATGGGTTTCCTGTAGAGCTAAGCAGAGTGGTTGATGGTCAGAGAGGATGTCCCGGATTTCGTCATGTTTATTAAGATAACCACGGCAGTTCCATGAGATGATATTATTCATAATTACGAGAGTTAAATATGAGTATCTATGTCATTTTGATCAGAAACAGTAGACATGCTACTGTCTCCGTCGTCCAGTATTTCATCCGGTTCGGGATAAAGGTCCATAGCATCGTCATCCTCTATACTTTGATTTTTTTTGTCTTTTTTCTGTGAATTTGTCTGACTTTTTGAGATTTTGTTCTTTTTTGGTGGGGGTATTGCAGATATAGTAGATTTAGTTTTTGAAATATTTTGCTTTAAAGAAGTTTTAGTTGTAATTTGTGCGTTCCTGTTATGAGATGGTATTTTGGAAGTATTAGAATGTAATGATCTTGGAGAGGCAGTTTGTGAAGAATTGCCAGAAATGGATTGTTGTGTATCTAAGTTATCAGGCACAAATTCTTCAAATACAATATTTTCATCATCCGAGTCATTGCTACAGGGATCGGATTCCATTTCCTCATCCACGTAATGCTGCAACTGCTTTGGATCTTTAATATTTTTTATAATTGAGCTGATGCCAGAGCTTTTCTTCCCCCTACCCACAGTCTTCCATTGTAGAGATGCTGGAGTTGAGGTTTTTTTAGTTGTTTGTATAGGGGTTTTTTTTAGATTCTGTTTCCTGGGAATATCAGGTTTCTGTGCTATTTTCGTAATTGTGGCATTTGTCTTAGTTTGCGGTTGAGATGACTTATTGGGTAGAGCTGTCAATTTCTGTTGTTTCTTCTCTAAGTCAACTATTTTTACTGGTTCAGAGGATGGGGTGTTTGTTGATTGCGTTACGGTAGATTTTCTTTGTGGATAAGAGACATCAGTTTGTGTAGCCATGTGTCTTACGGATGTTAATTGCTTCTTGAGTAAGCTGGAGTAGGTAATTCCGACAGATGGGGTTCTATTTTCAACTAGTTTACGGGCATCAGGATAAGATAAATTCTGAGTGATTTTTATAGTAACTATTTCTTTTTCACGGTTCCAGTTAGGGCACTTGCGGGAGTATGCTGTATGATTTCCTTTACAGTTAACGCAGCATTCGGGTTTTTCACATGAGGTATTGTCATGGCCGACTTCTGCACAACGTGCACAGGTGAGAGATCCACGACAGTTTGTTTTAGTATGACCGTAATGCTGACATTTAAAACAGCGGGTGGGATTTGGTATATAGGGTCTGACTTTACAGTTTAGATATCCTGCTTTAATTCTAGGTGGTAAAGTAGTGCTATTGAAGGTTAGAATAATATGTTTAGTGGGAATTATCTGCTCGTTTTTACGGATAGTGATACGGCATACGTCTATGACATTTTGGTCTTTTAAATTTTCTAAAAGTTCATCTTTGGTTGAGTATAAAAGATCAGGTTCTGATATTACTCCGCGGCTTGTATTTAATGTTCTATGTACTTGTACGGAAACAGAAAAAGTGCCTATTGTAGTGCAATTAGAGAGATATTGTGATTGTTTGGCTGTAGAAACTTCAACCAGCAAATCGCCAGATTGTAATTTTTTGAGAGAATGACCATCTCCCAAGACAGACTGAAAAGTTTTAGCTATAAGAAATGGTGAAGTTTTTTTAAAGGAGCAGTCAGAGTGACTATCAGTACGTTTCACGATGAAAAAGCGAGTAAATGAGAAAGACAGTACAGTTTGTTGCTCTCCACTAGGGAGAGAAGTAGAAGGAAAAGAAGTGTTTCCATCCATATTTAAAAATAATAAAATTCAGACCCCGGCCGCACCACCCTCTCCCGAGCCCTACAAGGGGATGCACATTCGTGCACCAGTGCTAACCAGGGCCCATACGGTCACAAGACAACCCTATGTCAGTCTCCACCCTTAACGAGATGACTAGTAGTTGCTCGATCACTTGATCCCTAGAGCCAGTGACAAAAGCCAGCTGACCAGCCGATTGATGCATACGGGACCAAATGCACCTCCCGTCTTCCTGAAGCAGAGGCCAAAGCAGTGTGTTGGTTTCCCTCAACTGCCAGGATCCCCCTTTCCAGGGACACGGGTCGCCACGCACGGCCAACACGTGGGTGGTTTACAATTCTCCATGAGTCGATATGCAGGATGACATCGGCTCATACAGAATTGCCCTCACCTCCGAAGAGAAAACCACAATGAGAGTGAAACAAAGATGAAAGGAAGATAAGAGGGGTAAGAGGAAAAAGAAAGGAGAAAGATCACTCAGGTGCCCCAGGGTTGTGAAGCCCGTGAATACCTAAAGAAGGTATCCCCCTGGGGGATATAAATATTCAGATTTTGGTGCAATAGCTGTAATAGTTGTCGTACTCTTATGCAAAAATGCACTGTAAAAAAGTTCATTACGAATGCATATATTAAATTCAATCATATGGAAATATTATGACTCCAACTTAAACAGGAATGTTATCACCATGGCAGACTAGACTCATTACCTATCATCGCATATTATTGAATTAATTACGCATTGTGGGATTTAATAGAATGAAGAAAACTTTTTTAAATATCTTTTTAAATTGTATTCCATTTTTATAAAATTTCAAATAATTTGTCAAAATTCTGCATATATTTAAAATTTTAATTCATTGGGTTTGGTAGTTTTTGCGCTGTTATATGTAGACAGGCGATGACTATGTAGGTGCTTCGTGTTAATGTAATTAAAAACGCACCTAACTAGAGAAAAATTACTGCGCAACACTTCAAAATCTTCCCTTCTTTTTCGATTGAACTTGCATCTTCGGGTTAGCATTTGTTTGGATACCCCTTAAGGCCCCACTACAGGCACAGAAAAAGACCCGGATGACATTGTAAAGTCTATGGGAGCGTTCTTTTCAAATATCTCACTGAAATTTTAATATTTTTACATGATTTATTTATTTTTTTTTATTTTTTTTTTTTTGCACAAGATAGCTGAGGACGATCTACAACCGGCCTAGTTTTTACTTTTTCGATTTTGCTTATATATTTTTTATATTACGATAGTTTCTATTTAAGAACCCGTTTAAACCGGTTTCGAAAGTTAAAGCAATTAAAAAAAATCTGAAACCAAAACTTAAAAAGTAAAAACTAGACCGGTTGTGGATTGTCCTCAGCTATCTTGTGCAAAAAACTCATGTAAAATTATTAAAATTTGAGCGAGATATTTGAAAAGAATCCCCCATAGACTTTACAAAAATTTTTGATTCATTTTTAAACCTATAAACATAAAATTAGCAAGCGTAACTAAAGTGATTTGGAATCGAATTGCTTTTCACATTTTTTATATACAAATTACTCGTATAGTTATAAGCGATTCTTATTGCGTAACGAAAAATTTACCCTTTTTTTTTCACGCTGCATCATAAAAAGTCGATTTTAAAACTTTCACTTTCGAAAAATAATTTTGATGTAATTTTGTCTCGTTTATATTTTCCTCGTTTATCTATGTTATAAAGTCCAAACGTATCTGCGCGTAACGCATACGTCATTTTGCGCATGGCAACACTTTCCCATGCAATTTCGGTTTTGCAATTTTCGCTACTGCAAATTTTACACTTCTAAACATCGTACATTTGAAATTTTTACACTGCCGTACGGAGAAAAAAAATGTACTTTTAAATGCAATTTGTTTCAAAGCTGTATCTCAATTTATTTTTGAGATATTATTTTTTAATAATTTTTAGTAACAATTATGTAATTGTGGCAACAGAATCACTCCATTTTCTCTTAAAATTGGAAAAAAAAATAAACGCGTATATTATTTAAACAATATCGTCTGTTATAAAAGCCGGTGCATTTCCGTTTATTTCGTTTAACAATTTCGATAATTGAATTTTATAGCATTTTGTTAATTTTAGCTTAAAATAATATTTGTTTGAGAGTTAGACTGACCAATATAAGATGTATTTTGTACTGCAACTAATTTTGTAGATTTATTACAAATCAATGAAATAGATCTTTCTTAAAGATTTTCTTTCGTCGAATTTCGACGGGTTCCACCTCGTATTCATAAAGAGGAATCATCTTTATAAGTAACAAAAACCTATTTCTTTTTTTTAATCACTTTTTACATAGTTAATAAGTGTTCCGTTTCTCTTCCTGCCACCTGCCCATGCTCTCAGTCACGTAAATGTAATCAGATTTCCATGAAATCAATATATGTTATTAGAGTTTACTATATGGGCATGTTCGGTATCGGAATTGATGTGTGTAGCATTTATATTTTGTTTATAGGGACATCTGAAAGAATTTTATTACATTATGAACTATGGGGAACAATCGTCTCTAGTATAATTTTAATGATATTACATTATTTTAAACTAATTTAGATATATGACTGGGATGTACTACAAGGTGCTTATTATAGAATTTGGTGTGCGTATAATGTATCGTTTATTATCACACTCTAAAAAAATAAGAAAAGAAAGAAAGAACGAAAAAGAAAGAAAGAAAATCTGTAAAATTATTATGTGGCGCCTTAACTGTAATTAACATTTGCAAAAAAATTACAATCTCTAATAATATGTTAACGTGACCGCTGTTACTCAAGAACCTCTCCACTCCACTCGATCCTGGCGAAACTTATTCGAACAAGATGCCCATCTAAGATGTACTAACTTTCTCTCCTAGTGTAAACTGCATCAATTGTAATATCTTTGAAAATGTGTTAATTTATCATAAATAAGGTATTAATAAAAATGAGTATGTCTGTGCGTTAATTAATATTTTAACTAAAATTTTTCTAGGAAACTGGGATTTCTAGAACCTTTTATGTAACGGCAACAACAAAAATTATTGAATCAAATACACGTTTGCACTCTAAATCAAAAAATCTGTAAGATTACTAAAGATTTTTTAGGAAATTGTGATGCTTAGAATTTTTTATGTAACAGCAACCCAAGTTGCAGATAAGGTTTTAGTAAGATTACTGTAATTTTAATAGCTTCTGTTGTAAAACTACAAATTTCTGTTTTATTTATTTATTTCTTTTTAAGCTAGTTTCTAGATTTACATCTTTTCTTTCTTTCTTTCTTTTTTTTTTTTTTTTTTTTTTTTTTTTTTTTTTTGTACATTGTACAGTTAAAATTTTACTAAACATACACATTTCTGCAATGTGCTCGGACACACAAAGAATTTGGCTACAGTACTGTCGATGAATAATAATTGTTGGAAGTGTATTTTCAGTTGGGATACGCGTTTTTAAATATAGTTATTTTTTGCAATACAATTTTTCGGTGTTTTAATTTTTTGTACATAAATTTTATTTATTTTTAGAAAATGTATTCAATTCTGTCTTAGTTTGTATTATTCAATCTTTTAACAGATATTTTTTTTCTATTACTCGGTGGCTATAATTTCTATGGATTACTCACGAAGCTGTACGATAGATCTCAAATACATTTCTGTTTATTCGCGGAAATTGCTCTGCGGGAATTTCCACTGTGCCGTAGATTTAATGAACATTTAAAATACTATGTGGTACACTGTTAAAAAAATTCTGAAATTCACAAAATTTTTTTTCCTGAATTTCACATAAAAAGGTCCCTTTTCACAACAAAAGAGCATTTTCCGTTACAAATTACAAAATTCCACCATATTCCCTGAAAATGACGAAACGGATGTAAATAGAAACAAAAAACGGCGACACTTCGTCGTTTGGGGGCTCCATGGTCGAGTGGATAAGGCACCACACCGCCAAAAACCTGCGATCGCAGATTGTGGGTTCGGGTCCCACTAGCGCCATGGAATAATGAACCCCCCCCCCCCAAAAAAAAAAAATAGTGTATGACAATATTAAAAAAAAATTGTCGGTTTATTTTTATTTATTTATTTTATTTTATTTTTTTTTTTTTTTTTGTAAAAAAATTGTTAATAAAAACTTGTTTTTCATTCATTCAAAAAAAAATTGGTTTTAAACAGTCTAAAATAAAATAAAATAAACCGTTTACAAATATTCTAAGGAATATATTTGAAAGGAAATCTTTAAAAAGGACAACAGATATTCCCACTAACTAATAAAAGACATACTTTGTACAATCCGGCATCAGCAGCTTTGGCTAAGTTAGTAAGGCTTTGTTCCGCTATCAAAAGGTCCCGAGTTCGATCCACAGAACGGCGTGAACTAAGTTATAAAGAATAACAATAATTAAGTAAAATAACACAGCAGATTAAAGTCACTCGGTAATCTCGAATTATCAATTCATTAATTTTAAAAATTACATTAAATTATTATTATTAAAAATCAAACTTTGTAACGGAAAGTCACTGATTCTTCAAACGGAGTTTTCCTTTCTTGTATTTCCCACAACGGAAAATCTATTAACGGAACAGTGAAAGTTCGGCTACTTTGCTGTCAGTAGTTTCTCCGTGAATTCACATATTTATTTTTAACAGTGTATATACATACAAAACTATAGATCCTATACAGGTTTCTGAAAAAAAAAATGGCTATTCTTCGGACTAATGACAGTAATTGCAGAAATCGGGTGTTCAAATGTGCTTTGTACGTTAAAAGATTGAATAAGATAAACTAAGATATACTTGAATACTTTTAAAAAATTAAAATTTATATGCAAAAATTAAAAATACAAAATAAATTAAAAATACAAAAAGTAAACATTTTGCCAAGTTAACTCGCAAGGCATCATCAGTACAAATAATTATTCATTGCATAACAAACAGTGGAATAAATCAAGAACAGTTACAGTTAATTATTTTTTAGAAAAAGATAACATTCGCTAATGAGAAAACAAGTGCCATTTAGAGTCGGCAACTGTAAATATGTGAACCAACCTTCGAACCGTGATAACTGTTACAACCCGATTTTAAGATACTGGCGTTAGCAAACTGAGGGGTGAGTTTCGTTTGAAGACAGTGCTGGACAATTTTAAAACTTAAATTACCACTTTCATTTTGTACGTTATTAAAATTGTTCATTTAAACATAGGTGGGGCTAATAAAACTTTATCTTTTGGGTAAGCGCATCTGTTGAACCTCGTTCATTTAGGCATAACCTTTCATTCTAATAAACTGTAAAGATTCGTTAAATTATTATGACCTAGCGGGGAACACCAAACCATGCTCGGTTAAAGTAAACTCTGTATTAAATTATATATAAAATGAAATTCTCGCTCTATTATTGCTATAAATAATTTATTTCATAATATTCTTATCTACAGAAACTATAAATATCAATACATTTTTTCTTGCCGTAAAACATTATTTGGATACAAAATTTTGCTAAAATCGATTGAGCCGTTTTTTAGATATAATTCGCTCGACCCTGATCAATTACAATCCAAAATGACCCATTACTCGAATTTTTCTCGAACATGTGACCTACACTGTTAAAAAAAGTCTGAAATTCACGGACATTTTTTTCTTGAATTTCACAGAAAAGTTCCCTTTTCACAACAAAAGGGAATTTTCCTTTACAAATCACAAAATTCCACCATATTTCATGAAAATAACGAAACAGATGGAAAGGAAAACAAAAAACGGAGACACTCCGTTGCGTGTGTGGGGTAAGAGGGGTCCATGGCCGAGTGGCCAAGGCACCACACCGCCAATCGCCTGCGACCGCGGATTATGGGTTCGGGTCCCACTGGCGCCATGGAATGATGAAAACATAAAAAATCCCTTTTAAATTACATTTTTTCTGTTTATTTTTCTCTTATCTCTTATTAAAAAATCTTTTAATTTATTAGCCAAATAAATAAATAAATAAATAGTGTACGAGAATTTAAAAAAATGTCTATATTTTCTTTTTTGTAAAAAAATTGTTAATAAAAACTTTTTCATTCATTCATTCAAAAAAAAAAAAAAAAAAAAAAAAAAAAAAAAAAAAAAAAAAAAAAAACCAGTGGTTTTAAGCAGTGATTTTTTTTAATTTAAACTATTTAAAAAATTAAAATTGATTTTAAAAAATAATAAATATTATGCATCAGTCTAAAATAAAATAAAATAAACCGTTTACAAATATTCTAAGGAATATATTTGAAAGGAAATCTTTAAAAAGCACAACAGATTTTCCCACTAATTTATACAAGACATACTTTGTGCAATCCAGCATCGGCAGCTTTGGTTCAGTCCGTAAGGATTTGTTCCGCAGCCTAAAGGTCTAAAGGTTCGATCCTCAGGACGGCGTGAACTAAATGATAAAAAATAATAATTAAGTAAAATAACGGAACAGCTTAAAATCACTCGGTAATTTCGAGTTCTTTGGCGATTCATTTTTTTTTTTCGAAATTATATTAAATTATTATTATTAAAAATCAAACTTTGTAACGGAAAGTTATTGATTCTTTAAACGGAGTTTTCCCTTCTTGTATTTCCCACAACGGGAAATCTACTAACGGAACGGTAAAGTTCGGCTACTTTGCTGCCGGTAGTTTCACCGTGAATTCACAGATTTATTTTTAACAGTGTAGCCCAATGATTTTCTCATGTCCGAAAACTATAGAATACAAAATTTAGTCAAAATCGAGCAAGTCATTTTCTAGATACAATTAGCGTGACCCACAATCGATCATACTGTTTTTTAAATATAAATAGCTTGATCCAGACCCTTTATGACCCAGTAATCGAAATTTCTCGAACATGAGACCTATCCCAATAGTTTTCTCGTGCCAAAAAAATGCTGTATACAAAATTTCGTTAAAATCGATCCACCTGTTCTTTAGATATAGCTTGACCATTATCCATTATGACCCATCATGATCCACAAATGACTCTTATAATCGAAATCTCTCGATCGTGTGACTTAGCACATTAGCTTTCTCGTGTCAAAAAGCTGTTACTGGCAAAATTTCGATGACATTGATTCTGCCGTTCTTTAAATATAAATAGCTTGAACCAGACCCTTAATGACCAAATATGACCCATTAAAAATTTTTCTCGAACATGTAACCTAGCCCAATGTTTTTATAGTGCCAGAAAACCATAGAATGCAATTTTTAGTCAAAATTGCATGAGAAAATCTCTAGATATAAATAGCATGACCCACAATGACCCCAAAAATGAGCCACTAACCGAATTTTCTCGAACATGTTACCTAACCCAATGTTCTTCTTGTAATCCAAAACGATAAAACACAAAATTTGGTCAAAATCGTTAGAGCCGTTTTTTAGATAAAAATGGCTTGACCCATAAGGACCCAAAAATGACCCACTAATCGAAATTTTTGGAACATGTGACCCAGTCAAAGTCTTCTCGTGCCAAAAAACGATTGGATACAAAATTTCCTTAAAATGGATCCAGCCGTACTCTAGATATAAATAGCTTGATCCTGACCCATTATTACCCAAAATGATCCAATAATCGAATTTTCTCGAACATGTGACCTAGCCCAACAGTCTTCTCGTGCCCGAAAATGGTAAAATCCAAATTTTTGCGAAAATCGTTAGAGCCGTTTTTGAGATTTACACACACATACAACACACACACAATTTTTGCTCGCATTATAGTATAAGATATATTAGAAAGTGTCTCATAATCTATGCTGGACGTAGGATTTTTCGTTCTTTTTCTTTTTTCTCTATATCCTTTGACATTTATCAGCCACCCCTCCTTAAGAAATTAAGTTCCTTACGATTGATGCTAATTTGAGCAATCACAGAAAGTGCCACTTCATTTTCCGGGTCATCTGATTCTTAAAGATGTCGCTTCTAATTATTCCGCTATGTGGAACGGATTAATAAATTTTTCGTAACAGTGATATTTGAAGAGGAAATATTTCATCACGCAATCAGGACATTGCTCTGACAGAAGTGGAAGTGTGTGAATTTGAGGATGTTTCACAAAGACAGAACGATTATATATTAATTAAATGGTGATCCAGATGCGTAAATCTCTATAAAGAAATGAAAAAAGTTAAGTGGGTGTCGATTAATCTTGCCAGACCGCTGTCACAAAAAGCGGGACAAGACTTCTAAATTCAGACTTCAAAATACAATAACACTATGAAAGCGAAATTCCTGCCTATAGCGGAATCGTGACAGGACATTGCTCAGACCGAAGTGGAAGTATGCGAATTTCAGGATGCTTGACAGAGATAGAACGATTATATATCAATTAAAAGATGATCCAGATGGGTATATAAAGTGCTGAAGAAGGTTGAGTGATTAATGTTGCCAGATACGTTGTCACGAAAAGCGGGACAGGGAGATAAAAACAGAGGTACAGAAGCTTCTAAATCCAAATTTAAAAAGGCAATAAGCACTCTGAAAACAGAACTGCTGACTATAATGGAAACTTGACAGTAAACCGCTTTGACAGACGTGGAAGTGTATCAATTTGAGGGTATTTCATAAAGATAAAACGATTATATATCATATAAAATAATTAAGAAGGTTAAGAGAGCCGTAGATTAATTTTGCCAGATCCGCTATCGGGAAAATCAGGACAGAAGGACAAAAAAACAGGATAGAGGCTTCTAAATCGAAATTTAAAAATACAATAAACACCTCTGAAATCGGAACCCTTCCTTATAACAGAATCTTGACAGGACTAGCTCTGACAGTAGTGGAAGGGTAATAATTTGAGGATGTTTTACAAAGATAGAATGATTACATATCAATTGAATGGTGATCCAGATACGTATATCCATATAAAGTAATGAAAAAAGTTAAATGAGCGCAGATTAATGTAGCCAAATCCGCTATCACGAAAAGCAGAAAAGGGAGACAAAAAAAAGCGAGACAGAGACTTCTAAATCGAAATTTAAAAATACAATAAACACCTCTAAAAACGGAACCCTTTCTTATAACAGATCTTGACAGGACATCGCTCTGACAGTAAAGCAAGTGTATGATTTTAAGGGTGTTTAACAAAGATAGAACGATTATATATCAATTAAATGGTAACCCAGATATGTATATAAGTATAAAGTAATGAAGGAAGTTAAGTGAGCATTAATTAGTATTTTCAGATCCGCTATCAGGAAAAACAGGACAGGGAGATAAAGAAAGCGGGACTGAGGCTTCTAAATCGAAACTTTAAAATACAATATGCACCTCTAAAAAAAAACCCCTGCTTATAATAGAATCTTAACAGAACATCGCTCTGACAGTAGCGGAAGTGTATGAATTTGAAGATGTTTGATAAAGATAGAACAGTTATATACCAATTAAATCATGATCTCGATACGTATATACATATAAATTAATGAAGAAAGTTCAGTGAGCATAGATTTGTATTGCCAGATCTCTATCACGAAAATCAGGAAAGGAAGGCAAAAAAGTGTGACAGAGGCTTCTACACTGTTAAAAATCTTGTCCTAGTTTGAATCGAATTTTGGTACCCAATAGCTGCCACTGTAAAGTGGTGAAATCTTGAACCAATATTTGGAGCTCCTGTTCAAGCATAGTTCCAACAGCTGGAGCGAAGTTGAAATAGGTAGCTCCAAATATTGGTACTAGATTTTCCCATCTTATCGTGGCAGCTATTGAGCACCAAAATTTGGTTCAATTTAGAGCAAAATTTTTAACAGTGTAAATAAGGACGTAAAAATATAATAAACACCTATGAAACCTGAACTCCTGAATATAACATAATTTTGACAGGACATCACTCTGACAGGAGTAAAAATTATGTGAATTTGAGAATGTTTTCGAAGATAGCATGATTATATAGCAATTAAATGATGCTCTAGATACGTATATTCATATAAAGTATCGAAAAATTTTAAATAAACATGCATTTTGATTTTTTTTTTTTTTTTTTTTTTTTTTTTGTAAAAACACAGAAAAATAAGCGAAATTCTCTGAGAATTTTACACTACTACTCGGTTAAATCCATTCGATTGAATTTCCCGGTCATCATTTTGCACTCATTTCTCTTATCTTATATCTAATTCCCTGTAGGTATTTCCATGTCTTTTATCTTTGTTAAATTTTGTAATTCAAAATACACATTTTAAAAATTCTTTTGCAGTTTTATTAGAAACATTAAAGAAGAAAATTTAATTTAAAGATTGTTTTTTTAAATTAGAATAATTTAAAAAGGAGAAAATCATCTCATCAGATTTAGTGGTGATTTTTCTTCGCTAAATCAAAAAAGATATACTTTGATTTAGATAGTAACATCTTCTACAGCTCAGTTAGTGAGGTGTTCTTCCACTGTCAAGTGATATTTGGACGGCTAGAAAGAAACAAGAAAACATATTACAGTTTAATGATATAGCAGTTCACATTTACTCAGAAAATTCAAGTTCTTTGAAGCTCACTAAGATTGAGTGATTCACTAATGGTGATTATCTCATATTTGATCACCATGACAACCTACAATCATTACAACTAAGATAGAGTTACATTATTTCCGTATTATTGAATTTAATATACATAATTGTAATAAATTTTGTATTAGTGCGTTTTTGCATAAAAGTACAACAACTCTGAATATTTTAAAAACTAGTTGATGCACCTCTTTTACTATGTATAGACTTTCTGACTTGTTTTTCTATCGGAAACGGAAATGCAATTTTAAAAAACAACAATAATGTCAAATATATAACAATGAGCTTTTTGAGAAAAAATTTAATCATTAAATATTTTAGTATACACTATTTTTAATTTCTTAATTCATAAAAAGATCATAATCAAATCAAAATTTTTAATTAGCATGAATTATAAAGAAATTATGAAGAAAACTAATATGGCAATCGGATCGTATTTAATAAATATCTAAAAAATTAATGATGTGAAAAAGTAGCATTCTCTATTTTTTATTTTAAGAAAAAAAAATAATTCCAAATAATAAGGATGATATAAATTAATATTGTTGAATTTCTCGGAGATAATGTAATAAGTAATTCAAATATTTTATCATGCAAGATTCAAAGGCATCCAATTAACTTCCAAATATTCTCCTTGTAAACAAAAATCGTTAAAGCAATTTTTATTATCACAATATAATTTAAGATATAACAAGTAAGAAAAATCATGCGTTAAGCATAGATAATAAAGCACTTTCCAACGCTTCATGAAATCTTTAACAAAATTTCGTTATTTAGGTAAATAGACATATTAAGTCAAATATAGCCAAATATGTATTCCAGTACTATTGAACAGCCCTGTATTTAATCTGTCAGCTAATATACATACTATATCATGGGGAAATTTAGTTTAGCAAAAATTGCCTAGAAGCTTGAAATTTCTCTTTCAGCAATTTATACTAA
This sequence comes from Maratus speculifer, assembly GCA_964019185.1. Taxonomy (NCBI): domain Eukaryota; kingdom Metazoa; phylum Arthropoda; class Arachnida; order Araneae; family Salticidae; genus Maratus; species Maratus speculifer. Next base: position 99,803,015 of record OZ025296.1, on the reverse strand, counting down.
TAGATGGAAAAATATTTGAATATTTTGTTCAACCTTGTAGTTTGCTTGGTACCTTTATTACACATCAGTGTTAAGATAAAATTTATTTTAAACTAAAACACTCTTAAAGCAACTGAAATCACTTTCTCATAAATTATCATTCATAGGCTCCATGTACCCAATTCTTGCGTGGGCCTGTATATCATTTTATCTATATTCTGTAAACATTTCTTAGTAAATTTAATGCAGTTCAGCGTAAAAATGCATAATTTATTTAAGAATCAACTGTTAGTAATTTATGCTCATATTCAGTAACGTTGTCGAGATCATTTGGGTAGCCCTATATATTAACTATAGCATTTATACACACCATATAATATACATAAATTTAATGAAACTTATACACGCATACCAGAATTAAAAATGCATTTCATCCATCCATCAGCTATCATCGGATACATATACAGTACTCCGGAAAGAATGTATTATTTGAAATCTTTTGTGTGTCCCTGTAAATACTATGTACTTTATATTAGGGAAGGCAGTATCGTATAATTTATACTAAGCCTCATTGACATACATCAATTTTATTATACATGAAACAGTTTAATATGTTTAAAATATGTCACACAGAATTCCCCCTTTTACCATTATCAAATGGTATTCTTTTGTGTGACCCTGTAAATAAATAATAGCTACATTTTCACCTTATATTTTATAGAATGCATATTTTAATGCAACTCGTAAAAGCACATAAATTTTAATATGTTTGATAGGGTATAACATCTTTAAAATTCCTTTGAAACGATTTGCCCCCTTAGGCATGTAATGGAAAACTTTTGACTCTCCCTGTAAATAAACTAATCATGGTAGAAACTTCATTTTGAATAGGGTTCGTGCTAGGGTAAACGTCAATAACGTCCTAAAATTTCATGGCAATCCGAGTATATTTACGTGAGTTAGAGCGCAGACTGACGGACAGACAAACCGAATGCATAAGCACTTTTCAACTTTGCTGGAAAGTGCTAAAAAGTACTCAGTGGTTCATATATAATTTATTTTTTAAAGAATCGTATCAGCAACAGCTGATTTTTTTCTTCATCAAAACAGAAATACAATTCCAAATACCGTATTTACTCGTGTATACGGCGCATGCGTGTATAAGGCGTACCCCTACCTTAAAAGTAAAAATGGCGATTTCTTAAAATCTCGTATATAAGGATCACCATAAATTTGACACGCTAATGAAGAATGACCAAATGAATTTCAGTAAAAAAAAAAAGGCGAAACAAACATTACACCAAAAAACAAGACGAAAATGCATTTTTAGACTTCAGGTTGTAAGAGAATGACGGAAAAGAGGAATGAGTGACGGTTAAATATAATTGCTAATTAGCGTTTAGATAATGTCATTAGTTCTGCTGTATAAAAAACTGCAAGGAATGAAATAAATATGCAGTAATACTTCAATTAAGTAACATTTTCCCAGTTTTAATATCTTTTTTGAATAATTTCTTGTTTCATATGTGTATCGTTTGACTGCATCCAACAGAAAAAATTATTCCGTGTCTAAGGCGCACCTAGGAGTTTTGCCCTACTTTTTCGGAAAAAAGCGCGCCTTATACACGAGTAAATACGGTAATAATAATGAAATAAAATAATAATGATGAGCTTTTTTGAGGAAAATGTGATCTAATAGGTGAATATCCCAAAATACGGAAATTGCAGTCCGCACAATAAAATTCTTATTAAACGATATGTAATGCAATTTATTTTGTTGCTTCTAATAGAGAGCCTCCTTAGAAGTATTTTCAAGAGACATTACATTTCTGATAACACAAATAAAGCAATTAAGACATAAAATTTCAGTTTCTCATTTTCCTGGCATGTCATTTTGTGATATATCCAAAGAAAAAGATTTCTGCTATACTGTATAAATATGTTTTTCTAGCCTTTTTTATTTCTAGTTAATATTTATACCTCATAAAACAAATATCTGAGGAATGTCACAATTTCTGTATTTACAAATAATTTTTCATAATTAAAATACGATTGTCACTGAAAATGAGTGTTATTTTCCTGGCTTGCATTTCAGTTTTTTATCGGGTTTAAATATGGTACTGCAGAGTAATTTTTCTTATTTTTGACATTGTCCAAGTCAGAAGTAGTGAAATCACAGCTATCAACAAGATCTTTCTGATATTTCTTTTATAATAACGTGATTTAAGTCTTTTTAACCAACTTCAAAGAGGAGGTTATGATTTCGACCTGTATCTATTTCTTGTTCACTCATACAGGGTGTCCAGCAAATAACATCCTGATTTCAAAATTTAATTTCTCGAAAACAAAGATCAATAGAATTATGCAGTAAACGGTTTGTTTATCAGGTAAGCTGTAAAAATCTTATACAAAAGTTTCGAACGGTAAATATTTTGAAAAGTTTGTGTTCCGATTGCAAAGAATCCTTTGATTTGACATTTTTCTTGCTTTAGATTGCTGCCAGAGAATGTGTTTTTCGGCTTAAAGTGTCATATTTCATAGTTTTTTTAAATTAAATTTTTGAAATTTCGAAATTCTAAAAATTTACTTCGAAAATTTTTTTTTAATATTGCACTGTAAGCTGCAAAAATTATTTCTCTGCAGGCAATCTAAAACTAGAAAAATGTCAAATCAAAGCATTTTATACAATCAGAACGCATTTTTTTCAAAATATACACTGTTTGAAATTTCTGTATAAGATTTTTACAGCTTACCTAATGAAAAAACCGTTTACAGCATATTACTATCGATCTTTGTTTTTGAGAAATTTAATTTTGAAATCAGGGTGTTATTTGCTGGACACCCTGCAAGTTCTTTAAATATGAACCAATTTTGATAATTCTTTTTTTTTGTTTGAAAGCATAAGATACCCATGTAGTCCCATTTTAATTTCATTAAATTCTAATGATTAGAATTTTTTTAAATAAAAAAATGTGGATTTGATATTAAAAAAATAATGATTTGTGGCAAATCATCTTTTATTGTTGCAACCGTTTTCAAATCATAAGCATATTAAAACTATGCATTCACATGCGTTAGCGCCAAGTTGTCGCTAAACTTGATTCTTTTTTTGAAGTCGGTGAGTATTTTTTTTTTAAAGCATATTTTATAAAAAATAGAATATAGACTTTTATTACGTCATTTCCCTGGCTTTCATAAAATAACAAATAAAACTGAGAATTACATGGAATTTGAGCTACTATATCGAAAACATGTCACTTTAAAACAAAATTAAGATGTCAGACCTAAAACTAAAAAAAAAAATCAGAAATGTAAAAAATGTTTTACAATGAAATTGTCATCATCCTAGCATACACATGCCCTCAAATAACATATAATTACGTAAAAAAATAACTTATTATTCAATTTCTTAAAAATTTAGCAATTTTACAGAAACTTTTTTGCAATTCTACATTTTAACCCTTTATCTACCGAATTAGGAATTCATGAAAATTTTACATTCTAAAGTATTTTATGTAAATTGTTTAAACTAAATTAAAAGATTTACATAATCATTTGGTAAATTTTGGAATTATTTTTGAAAAAAAGAAGGATTTAGAAGGGGTTTTTTTAATTTTTTAATTAAGTTTGAATTCACAGGGATTTTGTGCAATATTTATAACCTCACTCAAATCTTTTATTCTAAAGTGTCTTATTAGTACTTTGTAGAATTATAAAATGTATAAATATGATATTCTTACAATATAAATATAGAAATATTTCCTAATTGAAAAATACCCATCGTCCTCCCTCAGTGCCAAGAAAGCTGAAAAAAGTGCCAAAGAAAGCTGAACGGCAAAAGAAATCATTCTTTAAAAAATATTTTTTTGTGTAAGCAATAATGCTTTTTGAACAAGATAAAGTATTGTATCTGTAACTCATTCTAAACAGTATTACAACTAATTGGCGTATTAAAAGAATTTTATAATAAGTAATTTTAATGGTACTTATTAGTACCGTCGGTAGATAAATGTTTAAATCATTTAATCTTTAGAAGAAAATAAACTCAACTACTGAAATTTTAAATTGTTTTTAAAGGATAGTTTTAATATCGCATATGATCAAAATCTCGCCTTTTGTGATATTCACCATAATGAATTCAAATACAATCGAACCCGGTTAAGATGCTTATTGTTAATATACCAATTATTACCGATCCCTTGAACAACACCCATAAAGATAATGCAAAAATATTATATTTAATACGCGAACGATTATTATGGAAGCCCGATTAATACGTGATAAATTTTTGATCCTTTGAGGGAAAAGAAATCACGTTTGATACGCGAATTCATTGATCAATACATTAATTCATTTTCTATTCCCGAGTGTTGCCAATTTTGTGGATCTTTTTTATTCAGATAAAACACTGTTTCCGAAAAATATTATTCACTTTATTTAATCACAGATTAATTAAGGCAAAAATTATTAATCAGAAATGGTGGTAGATATTTTGAAAAAGACAAAAATTGCTGAATTAGCAAAACTGCAATTCTACGATCCCGCCATTTAACATTCTTTGACCCTCGCTTCAGCTATGTTTTTACTGTAGTAAAGAGATATAGACGAATTCGGATTAGTCAAACACATCATAAAAAATTGATTATAGATGATTATACCTGTTTGAAGTAAGGTTTTAAATGTATGTTATAAGCAACCAGAGCCATGCGAAACAGAGGTTCGGAGGGGGTGGTCGCCCCGGGCGTGGAAATTTAGGGAGCACCAAATTTATACTATTAACGTCATTTCTGGCTGGTCACAAGAAAAAGTTTAGGGGGGGGGGGGTGCCAAATTAAAACTTTGCCCAAGGCGCGAAAATTTAGAAGGCGTAAAATTTGTACAACGTCATTTTTGGCTTGTCACAAGAAAAAGTTTGAGTAGGGGGGAGCTAAATTGAAACTTTGCCCCGGGCGCAGTCTTCTCATCGCATGCTCCTGTAATCAACTATGTTTTATCATACATGTTATCAGAAAAACCAAGAATGAAACTCTTAAGCATTACACAAATACGACTGCGGTTGGATAATTATTTTATGTTTTCTTTTATCATACCAACATTTTTTTTGCACAAAAATGCATAAGAAAAATATTTTGTTATAATTAAGAGAATAAATTATAATAGTACTTATTATTAGACGCACTAAATATAATTTTAAAGACTGGGTTGTGCTTCAAAGTTTCTTTTTTCTTTCTGTTAAAAAAATAGCTTTGTAAGAAAATTACTTTTGTTGCTTTATTTTTCGTTACAACATATTAATAGACAATAAATTGATATTGTAATCCATATTTATTTATTTATTATTTATTCAAGGCTGTTCTATGAAAAAATACAATGAATTAAAGCGGCAAACAATTAAATTTTGATCTAAATATAATACATGGCCATTGATGTACGTCCACTTGCGATTTTAGACATTTTGTTAAATATCTCATCAAATTATTTTTTTTCCTTTTCATTCATTTCAATATATATCAATAATCTTAACGTCAATTTCCCAAACAAGATACTATCTGTAAAATAAACAGAATCAATCAGAAATAAATAATTTTAATTTTCTTTTTCAACAATATTAATTTTTTTTTTTATAATTTCTTTCTTTTTATCAATATTTGAGTAATATTTCTGATAAAAAAAAAAAAAAGAATGAGTGCAAGTTCGATTTTCTCTGGTATGTATTCGGTTACTGAACTGCTAGATATTGATAAAAAGTGATAAAAATATAGAAAATGTTTAAGGTTTGAACTTAAGCTGGCAATTTAGTATATCTTCAAAATATCTATAAATGGATTTATCTGTAAATATGTTAATAAATCCTTTCATATCTTAAACTTGCCTTTCTGTAAAAACACTTAAGGATTTAGGAATTTATTTTTTATACCTTTTCTATCTTTCCAAATAGACAGAATAAAGATGATACAAAACAGGGCTGCAGAGTCGGAGGAATAATGGTCGTTTCCGACTCCGGAAATTTTAACGCCTTCGATTCCGACTCCAGTGTTACTTTTAATTAAAATTATGAGGGAATGCAAGACGAAATTTTCAATATTTTGGTATTAATTCAGTTCTTTTAAAGTTTTTTTCAGTTCTTTTTTGTTTAATTTAAATATATCATCAACTACCGAATTGCGTTCTTGATAAAGAGACTTTCATCAAAAAAATTTTCTTTTCGTTTATTTCAATTTATATCGATCATCTGAACTTCGATTTCCCAAATAAGATACTATCTATAAAATAAACAGAATTGATCAGAAATAAATAATCTTCGTTTTCTTTCTCAACGATGTTAATCATTTCGTTCTTTTTATCAATATTTGAAAAATATTTCTGATCAAAAGAAGAATGAGTTCAAGTTCGATTTTCTCTGGTATGTATTCGGTTATTGAACTGCTAGATATTGATATAAAGTGATAAAAGGATATGAAATGGTTAATATTTGAACTCAAGCTGGCAATTACGTGTATCTTCAAAATATCTATAAATGGATTTATCTGAAATATATCTGTAAATATGTTAATAAATTCTTTCATATCTTAAACTTGTCTGTCTGCAAAAGCACTTAAGGATTTTGGAATTTATTTTTTACTAGCAGATGGAACCCGGGCTTTCCGGGTTACATAACAAAGATAAAAACCATTTTTTTTTTTTAATTTGAAAACTCTAATGAACTTTCTACATGTAATATGCGTTTTTAATTGCTAACTAACTCCAAAAAAAGCATTCTTTAAACCTTTAACTCCTTGAAGAGGGTGGGACAAATTATACATCACTTAATTTTAATTGTTAAACGCAATATTGACACCAGTATTTTGAAATAGTAATTTTAATTTTTTTAAATACGTGAAGAAATGCATTTAAATATTTTGAAACAAATTTTTTTTAAATTCTGGTGTCAATCAATCATTTCAGCATTTTAAGAATTGAAGTGCTTTTCCCTTCAAAGTGTTAAATGTCTTGCGGATTTTTTCATCAATGTTTCATTCATAAAATAATAACTGTGAAAAGTATTGATATGAAGATTTGTATTTGATAACTTTACATATTTTTATGTTATACAATAAAAAAAATCAAATTAATCTCAATATTATATTAAATCAATTTTTGAATTAAAATATTACATAGCGGAAAAACATGGTTAGACCGCTTAGTGGGTTAAATAAAAAATATTAATTATGGAATCAAATAAAGCTCTGAAGTTTATCAAAAGTCACATTTCCGTATTAGACGCATGGAAGAAGTTATTAGCCAAAATTTCATTACTTACGGCAGCAAATTTGTTTCTCTTCATTTCAGTGCTTCGAGCACGTAATTCAATTACATGTCTGTTAAATTTGTATTTATTTTATTTTATTTTATTATTCATAAAGGAAATTTTAATTTTGCTATAGTATATTAGCCGGAAACAAATCCCGAACTCTTTATATTTTTCTAAGGAAAAATTGATTAATCCATCGTAATCGAGTTTCACTCGGTAGAGATACATTTAAAAATAACTCGTACCTGATTTTTTTTTAAACCACAGCCAATCAGTAAACTGAAATACAGTTTTCAAACAAATTCAAAGTATTTTCAAAGTATTTTTTTTTTCTTATTTGGCAGTGTAAAAATTTAAGTTGTTTTATTACATATTGAATTTGTAATTTTTAATAATTTAATCTGCGTTTTTAACCATTCTTTTATTTTATTACTCATGCAACTTTAATTTTATCATTGAAAATTATCAGGAACAATATTTATAGATTTATGAATAAACTGTGTATCATTATTTCTTAATGGAGGTACGTGATAAGGAGTTAAAAAAAAATGCTTGAAAAATATAAGCTCGCACTAAAAGAGTCAAATGAGATACGGTTTTTAATCAAACTGCATTCGAAAGTAAATTTCTTTTCCTATATGAAGATATAAAAATTGAAAATGTGCGACGGTTAGAAGATTAAAAAATTGCAGTAACAAAAATTGCAAAAGATCATTTTATCCCGATATGTTCTCATTCGCAAAATGCCGCCAGTCCTACGCACGGACACATTTGTTCGTAGTTCGTTACAATATAGATTTTGCGCATATGAAAAATCTTACGCGCATACTAAAATGCTAAAAGTAAAGAAATGACTGCACGTACATTTTTTTCAAAAAAGTTTGCTCCAAAGTTAACACATGACAAATTTAAAATTCGTTTTATAAATTAAAATACACAACACAAATTAAGAAAAATAAACGTTAAAATACACAAACATTGCACTCTATCATTTCAACGTGCAAAGAAGATGCCGTATTTTTCGTGAAACACGCGAGCCTTGGTTTTTATATAACCTGCCAAACCAAATTTTCAATTGCATTTTAAACATTGGATATTGGCAAATTATGGAATCTCATTTCGTCATTTACATCTTCTAATTCTATTTCAGATCAATTTTCTATGTGAAAAACGTACATTTTTTCTTTTCCTAAAATATATTTGGAAAAAAAAATGGAGCTAAAAATAAAGTAGAAAATAAATAACATAAAAAATATAATTATTCCAAAAAGAAAGAAAATTTGAATAATTATACTTTTGCATTTTCCTTCTGGTAAAATTACTGGTAACAAAAAAGAACTAAAAAAATCGTCCGCTCTAGCAAGTTTAACTGAAATTTATAAAAAATTACATTAAGCGAATAATATTATTTTAATATAATTACAATTGAATGTCTTAAACAACTGGACAAAAACTTGGAGAACCGAACATTACTTAAAACCTGGAATTATTGCCAAGATCATCTTTATTTGCTTGTCTAACTCGGAGAAAAAACTTCAACCCGGGGGGGGGGGGGGGGGGAGGGGAATCACATTGAACAGGTTCTAAATCCTTTGACATCAGCCATGCATTTTTTTTTCTCTAAATAAAAATGATCTGCTTAAATTTAAGCATTCTAAAGTAGCATTTTATTTTATTAGGAACTAAAAACTATAGTATTAAAAGTTTCCTTCTTTTTGCAAAAACACGCGTTTGTGTTTGGGCTTAATGTAGCAGATTTCAGAGTTACATTTTTTGCATCACTCCCAGCCACCATAAGTCTCTCTATTTCTTCTTTTTACTTTATGACGATTTTTCTTTTACTTTGCACAGAAAAGGAGTACTGAAGTTCCACCTTCAGAAAAATTAAATTAAAAACTACAAAAAAATTAATATCTCAAAAACAAATTAAGATACAGTTTTCAAACAAATTGCATTTAAAAGAACATATTTTTCCCTACACAACAGTGTAAAGATTGAAAATGTGCAATGTCTAGGAGTAAATTTATAGTAATGAAAATTGCAAAAGTGAAATTTCATCAGAAATTGTTGCCATTCGATAAATAACGTATGCGTTACGCACAGATACGTTTGGCCTTTATGATATAGATATTTTTCCTATTTTGCAAATAGACAGAATAATGATTATATAAAGCCTCCAATATTTTCGTAAATATAGCAGTAGCATGTTCGACTAAAGATATATTTAACCTCAGGATTTTTTAAGATATTGTATAACTATCAAAATTGACAACAATAACAACATTGTCAAATATGGCTTTATGGCTATATAAAAGGAGGCTTTATATAATATGTGGCTTCCGGTAATAATCAGGTAAGGCACATTTTTGAAAAAATTGAGATAATTTGGGAAAATGTATCTTTAAAAGAGTACTTTCATCTGCCATAGTACTGAAAAATGAAAATCTAATACTTCCCGTCATAGGGCGACTATAAATTTTCATTTAAAAATTGAAATTTTTTTTAATTGGTTCAATTAATAAAAAACATTTTTATATAACTATTTTGGCAAAAAAAGAGGTTCTTATATCCGAATTGAATGTAGTGAAAATATTAAATTCTATCTATTTTATAAAAGTAATGATAAAAAACATTTTTGAAAACTTTAAACGCTAATTACTCAAAATATTAAAATTGTGCCTTACCTGGTTATTACCGGAAGCCACAGAAATAATGTATATATTTAAATTATTATCTATATAATAAAAGCCTAAGCCATGTCGCTGATCTCAGTAGATGAGGGCTGACAGCTTCATTTTTTATATCCTTACCGGAAATTTTGATAATTTAATTTTAACCGCTTGTGACAAATCGCCAAATATTTTTCCATCGCCTTTATTTTATTTTTATTACTCATGTGATTGTTATAAACAATTTGGGCTGCTCTCTTTATTATTTATATGCAATATATTAATTATAATTTTTAATATTTATTTTTTTAATAAAAATGCATAAATATTGTCAAAAATCGAAAAATTCTTGGTATTTTTATATAAGACTGGCAAACATCCCCAATAGCATTTTTAACCCACTTCTCTTTATATATCACTTCATGATTTCTTTCATTTTTATGCATTCTTCTGGATGCATAAGACATCGATTTTTCCTTATCCTCAACAATATGATTTAAAACTCAATCAATGCTAGATTTTAGAAGCATCGCTGATTAAAACATCTTTGTTATAATCATACAATTCGATAACAAGAATGTTACATAAGAGGTAATTTCCTGGAATGCTTTTTCATGCCCCCTTTTTTTACCCTTATCACTTTACATTATTATCTAATAGCCTATGTAAAGTTTCTAGTGCATCTGAAATATTAGGTATACACGTTATATAACAGCAAAATTATTTTAAAAAATGAACGCAATTGTGAGAAACTAGAAAAAAAAAATCAATGTAGCAGCTATTTTTCCGTAATATAATTAATCTTTCCTGTTTAGTTTTATGGCTTAAAACAGTAATTTCAGAAACCGGAAATTTGTATTTTTCTATTATTAATCGTTTACCGTGCTCGCAGAAAACATTCAACCTTTTAAAAATGTTCTGACTCCGATCTAGCATTAATGATTATTAAAATTTAAAAAATAAATTAATATTTTTAAAGAATATTTTTCACTTTTTTCTATTACATTCCAAATAAACATTTTAGTATAATTAGTTTCAATTTAATTTCTAAGTATTATTATCATCATTACTATTATTATTACCAATATTATCTTGAGATTGTTAAACCTTTTTACGAGAACTATTGAGTCCGATGCCTTTCAATTTATTGTCAATCTTGCTTGTAGTGTGATGGATGATCAAGTTCTGTTTATTGAAGCATACCTTACCATAATTACTCATTGAAACTTAAAGCTTATTATCTATTACTCATTTAAAATGCATGGAGTGTATCAAAACCACATTAAAAAAGATATTGGACATAAACACTCACATGAAATTTTACTAAACGCCACAATCTTTCATCAACATAATCAAGATAACTTACAGATCTTTTCTTAGTAAACAAAGTTGTTCTTTGTAGCCACATTTCGAATTCACCGCCATTAAAAACCTGTCAAAATTGTGTATTTCATTCATCTTTCAAACTGTCTTTCAGTTCCCAGTCATGATTGGGCAAGAAGTGATCAAGCGAGCTACAAACCTGATTTTGACATTTCCGAGAACTGAATGAAATATTTCTGCAATAGTTTTTTTTTTTTTTTTTTTTTTTTTTTTCTTCATCTTGCCTTTCATTTTTTGACAGGCATTTGTAGACTGTTTTAATGTTCTCCATTACCTTTTTCACAAGAAAATTCTTGGAAAAACAATAGGGTGTTTCCTTGGTATGTTTCTAAACATGCTATTCATATTTTACGATAAGATATACGAAAGTTGTTGTTTAATTTGTTCCATATCGTGTTGTTTTTTCTTTCCCTTTTATCTATAGTACAGACTTTATTTCGATTTTTCAAAACATAACAAGAAGAAAGAAAATAAACCCGATATCTTACATGGTTTTTAAATTGTTCCATGTCTTACGTTTGCTAATCTTTTAATTGTAATAAATATGCAACTTTAATGCTAGAAAAAAATAAATGCAGCTGAAATTCAAATTTAAAAGTAATAAAAAAATGTTTAATTTATTTACTATATATGTATTTTTTACTTAATTTATGTCTAAGCAGCTGTTTTCGAATTTACATGATGCATTATTATTTTTTTTTTATAATGGTTCAATATTTTGTTACTAACATTGAGAAGATACGCGTTGGAAAACTGTATTTGGGGAGGGGGGGGGGGGACTTTGCATGATGACAGCGTGCTGAACATTAATAAATAAATCTTTGCCCAAAGCTGCTATCACATTCCCAAACTTTTCGACCAATTATAACCCAAACTTTTTCCCGTTCAAAAGTAGAAAAAGTTTACAATTGTTGTGGCTGAAATACGAGAAAAACCAGTACTACTAGTACCAGCGGTTAATATTTATCACCTATTCGTGTCAATTGCTTATCTCTGATTTGTTGAAATGTTGAAAATTGGAGAGAAAAAGTCGCGGCTAGCGGAGTCTTTTTTTAGAACATCGGAAAAAAAAATTAGGAGGTATTGCTGTTAACCATCAAACTGGGTGTTGAGACAATATTTCGGGAAAAGTTGGAGGAAATCAAATGTTGGCTTAAAAATTGCTCGAAAAGTTGGCGAATCTAACGCCAGCTCAATAGTTACAATTAATGCTTAACCACCCTTATAAGCTGAATTCCTGTTTTTTTTTTTTTTTTTTTTTTTTTTTCGAATATAGATACATATGTATTTTTGAAATGTAATTTATCATTTACATTTAGAAAAACTTTTTTCAATTTTGAGACATTTTCTATTGATACAATATCTCGTTTGATGTCGTTTAAACCAAAACGACCAAAAAAAGGGAAATTTCGTTTCATTTTAAAAACGATATTCAATGAAAAAATAAGAAATCGCGTCATAACACTCACGGGTTACAACGCATCAAAAAATTCATATTACAAACTTATTAAATTCATTAGTCGCAGAAAAGGGGGATACTAAGAAACCACAGCTTTTTTATGCACTGGAAAAAAAGTGTTGGAAAGCGGTACCGGAAAAATAATGAAATAAATTCTTAAATTAAACAATTAGAATTTTTTTTTCCGTAGCTGGTTTCTATGGGAAACTGATCTAAACGAGGTACCTTATTGTTGGTTTTAGACAATTTGGGAAACCGTTATAGCAAATGTATATGGATGACGAATATCTTTCATTATTTTGTAAAGGTTCAATCAATAAGTATCATATCTGGTATTTTGGCAAATCTTTGCGAATTAGCAAACAGCACAATTTAAAAGCAGTGAGCTAGCTTTACAACTTTATTCCTAACGCTATTGAATTTATAAGAAAAATCTAATTTTTATTATTTTTTTTAACTAACTTTCATAGTCTGCAGTAAAGCAACCGATCAAATCATCTTCTTTGTAATACTTTGCCATTACAGTTGTTGTCTTTAAAAGTGTTGTAAAATTTCTCAAGTTTTGGGAAAGTCGCTTGTTAGTGGCTACTTGATACAAGTGACAGAAAGAATTAGATTTTTATTCACTTATTGCTTGAATTCACTTTCACAGCATCAATGCTTGAAAAATTACAGCAAAAAGTTAAAGAAAAATCGCTGTATTTTACAACAAAAGATGCTGGCACCCGAGCTTCCAAAACAGTTATCAAATTTACAACATGCTGTTTTTAACAGAGCTGTAAAAATTTCCAAATATAGGGTAAGTCGTGTTGTTATTCGACATAAAATATTAGAATTTTCTACACTTGTTGCATGAATTCTCTTTTACATACTATCGGTGCTTGAATTCGATTTCACAGTATCGGTTGTTGAATTCGATTCAACAGCATCGGTGCTCAAAAAATTACAACATAAAGTACAAGAAAAATCACAACATTTTTTTACATTTTTACTTTTGTGGACTGCAAAATACGGGGCAATATTCAATGATTACATGCAGTTCAGACCATATATTTTAAACTATCTTTATAAGTTCCTGAAAAGAATGAAATGTATAATTAAAAAAATATAACCAGCTTCAAGATACTCGAATGACAAACCCGCTTTTGAACTGATTATCTTTGAATCCCTTGTTCGTTAAATCAAATCTAAACAACCGTAAAGTTTATCATTCTATATATACGTGTACTTTTTAATGCTTTTAAATTAAATTTTACTATCTATGAATGCATTATTAGCACAAACGTGATCATATGTGTATATTGGTAAGGATAATGGGAATATAAAAGAAATTGGTTAAATTGTATCTAAAAAGTCTCTATTGATTGTGTATGAAAAAGAATGAAATTTTGAATTATTAAGGAAAATATTTGAATAAAATTAATAAAATATAACCTATGTTCTTTTCCGGGCTATGTTATATTTATACGCAAAGATACAAAATCATTGATTAATTCATCAGTTTTGATGTTGACTTCATTTAAATTTTCTTACACGCTTTCAAATTATGGATAAGAATTAGGATGAATGGTTGCTGAGCAACCAATATGAGAAAACAAAGAAAATGAAATAAATACATTTGAAATAAGTAAATCTTTAAAACAAATTAGTCTATATTATTGGAACACATTTATAAAAAAATTCCAAAATTTACAGCAATAATTTAAAAAATCTGACAAATGCGTAGACAAAATTTCAAAACAATGCGAATAAATTAACTGGTAGATTTCGGTATCCATTTATCATTGAATTCCATTAATCAAATGTGTCATTTTTCTCTCGAGAAAAAAAAAATTGAAAATCATTGGATTTGCCATAGAAAAGCATTTTTGCGGAAAATAAAAATATTCTATATTTTCCAAACGAATGAATCAAACCTAACAAAAAAACTACACAGCTTGATCCCAGTGCCTCACTAACATACCCACTTAATTTCAAGTCAATCGAATGCTTTTTACGTCAGTTATCGCGGAACAAACAAACTGACAGACTGACAGACAGACAGACAGAAACAAAAAAATTTCGTGTCTCCAAAGTAAGCCTTCACTGACGTTTCGGCAATTATTTCATCTTCATTACATGTTCTCTTTCGCTTTAAAACAAAATAAAATTTAGGTAAGATAAGTTAGAAAAAAATCCAGACAAGTAAAGAATTTTTGGAAAATTAAAATAAAAAAAAAGTAAAAAAAATATTTAAGGCTTATATTCTACAAAAATAATTTTTGGTTTATTGTAAATTCATTTTACAGTTCTTTATTATCCACTAAGTCTAATTTTTTTTCATTGTGGAATTCTCTGCTGTCGTCAAAAAAACAGTAGTCTACTTTTGAACGACAGCCATAACCCAATTACAATTTTTAAAAATGTATAACGATGATAACAACGAACAGCGCTGTCGCTTCCCCTTTTATCATACTTATATTATTTCTAAATCTAAATACAGTCGGCTCTCGTTAATTCGAACTCATCGGGACCACAAGAAATGCTCGAATTATCCGAAGTTCGAATTATGGAAAATATGAAATGAAAATATGCTTAATATGGTACTATTACAAAGGAATTAATGTTATTCTTTTTTTTTAATTTATTTCTCCTGTTATCAGTAGAATATAACTTAATATTAAATTAGAATGTATAAATATATAAACTAATTAAATGATTAGAAACTAGCACAATCGAAGAAAATTTTGAGGTGTCACTGATGGACAGACGGGGGCACTAAGAAAATGGATATCAAATGCATTGGATTATATGTATACTCGTTCGGAACAGTTTTCACAAAAATCAAAGAAAGAAAGTTATTCAAAGGATCTGAAATCCGCGAGAAAGAAAAGAAAAATGAAAAAGCGGAATTTTCGTTGTTCGAATTAAATGAAGTCAAGAGAAAATGAGTTCGAATTAATGAAAGTTTTTAACGCTATTCTGCCATTGAAAATTTCGGGACTTCATGTTTAGTTCGAATTAAGTGAAGATTCGAATTATCCGATTTCGAATTAACGAGAGTCGACTGTACTATACAATTTCAATTGTTACACGATAAAAAATGAATAAAATTAATTTTAGGATGACATTTATTTGAAACTTACTCTCTAGTCAAAGACATTTTAAATTATTTACAAGCATGTATCATTTTTCAAATGTATTTCAACCAACTTATACAATAGGGGGGGGGGGATAAATAATAAGATTAAATTATCCATAGAATGCAGCATTTTGTCACTATCCTGAAATCTGCTAAACAAACAGACAGATAGATGTAAATTTTCCAGGTGGGTGAAAAAAGTCCGGGCCAGGATTTGAGCCAGGAATGTATTGGCTGAAGCCGCCAATGCTCTTCCAACTGAGCCATCCCGGACACTAACAGTGGAAGACTATTTCACCCAAATAACCTTAACGATCATATAATCTGATCTGATACCGTGGATCTGCTCAACAGAATAAATCTAAGGTCAATATAGGGAAACTGCAGAAAACGCTGCATACGAAATTATATTAAATTCTTTTATGAGACGATTTTTTTCAATCGGCACTTCAGCCAATACATCCCTGGTTCGAGTCCTGACCCGGACTTTTTTCACCCACGTGGAAAATTTATATCTGTTAAAATTGATTTATCTATTGAAAAAATCGTGTCATAAATTAATCTAAAAAAAAGACAAGTATCCAGTTTATGTAGAACATAAAATTAATATCATGTCAAATTTTTTGAAATACTTTTTTTTAATCAGATTATGATAGAAATTATATTTCATTATTATTTAAAGATCTATTGGATATGTTACTTTATAAAGAGGAAAGTATCACGTTTATAGAAATGAGGCAGCCATCCCGATAAAGAAAGATAAAGAAGAAACCATTCAAAGAACTTTAGAAAAGAAATAGAGAACTTTAGAGTCGAAAACATTAAAATTCTGTTTCATCTGTAAATTTTCCTAATATTATCAAAATATATTTTTTTTTCATTTTTACTTAAAAATTAATTAGTTTAAACCAATATATGTGTTTTAGAAAAAATTAATTTTTATCAAAAAATGATTAATAAGAGCAACTAGAACTTTACAGTAGAAAACATTAAAATTCTGTTTCATCTGTAAATTTTCCTAATATTACCAAAAGTTATTTCTTTTCTATTTTCACTTAATAATTAATTAGTTTAAACCAATGGATGCGTTTTAGAAAAAATTAATTTTTATCAAAAAATGATTGATGAGAGCATTTCAAAACTTTTTTTTAACGTCGAATTTTGACGGGTTCCATCTCATAAATTATAAATTGTACAAATAGACAAAAATAAGTATAACACCATGAAAAAAATCTAATTCACGACCTGCCCATGACATAAAGATGCTCTTTAGACATCACCGGTATCAGAGATAAACAATGAAACATCTTACATATGAAAAAAAAAAAAAAGTTAAGTAAATAATTCATGCAGTGGTAATATAATAGTAACATGAAATTCTTATAAATCTTATTTAAATACAATTAAAAATGATTCAATTAAATTTAAATTAATGGCAACCTTGAATATATCAGCCTCTGTTAAACTTATCATTACCTAATATGATGAAATCTTTTCTATTTTTATAGACTTTTGCACCGCATAAGCAGCAGGTACCTGTGGATTCTTATTTTATGAATGGATTCCCTACTGTGAAACTTTTACCTTGTAAACTGGGAATAGAAGACATACATAATCATTATCTTTATTTCGCCTCCTACATATCAACATTAATTAAAATGTCATATAACTCACATTTTATGGAATATAAAACTGTTTTTCTGAAACATATTTTATGTTTTATACTTTACAAACTAAAAAAGAAATTCTATGACAATGTTGAATTCGTGCAATAAAACAAAGCAACAGCATTAATGATAATAGATGAATATCATTTTACCAACGTTATATTGTAATTTTAAATATACTGGTTTAAAGGCATACACTGTGGGAAATAATACGTCTTACTTTTGGGGAGTAAATAAGCTAAATTATTAATCTTTTGCAGCCAATGTTCCCAATTGGGAACATAAAATTAATAATTCAGTAAAAACTAAGTTTCATCAAAATTGACACGAAAAAATATCTTTGTAAGAATAAAAAAAAATAACTTTATAAATTATATATATATATATATATATATATATATATATATGTATGTATATAATTGAAATAGAAGTTACATTCCTATGACTAATGGGAAAATGAATAGAAAATCATAAAAAGGATCAATGACCACTGGAAGGGACCAATATTCCCAATTGGGAACATTCAAAATCCTCTTAATTGTTTAAGGCTTAACAAAAAAAATTAGCATATATGATATCATTCATTTTTCATGTGCTGTTTTCGCCAATTGTGTGGTGCAAATACATGGATTAGAGAATGAGTAATCTATTTGGCATGCCTTTGCTCAAGAAGATATCCTTAGAAATGCTTTCAGGCACCATTACTATTCATTTCTATATGAAATTCTTTAATTTGATTTGTACTTCAAATAAATAGATTTTTAAAGCATTTTTTTTTTTTATTAACCGACTTCAAGGAGGAGGTTATGATTTCAACCTGTATGTATTTCTTGTTCAGTCATAAAATCTTTAAATATGAGCCGATTTTGATAATTCTTTTTTTGTTTGAAAGTATAAGATACCCATGTGGTCCCATTTTAATTTCATCAGATTCTGATGATTAGAAATTTTTTTTATGAAAAAGATTACATAACTTTACTGTAGTATTTAGCGTTTCCAGTACGCCACTTTTTCCTTGTCTTCAAGATCCATCCAAGAATATCGTGAAATTAACGTCAATACTGAAATCATTTATAGAAAAATCAATACTGTGGAAATCTGAAGCATCAAAAGGAAATTTGACTCTTTCTAAATATCAATAAATCTCAGTCGAAAAGAATTGTTCAAGATAAACAATGTTTATGGAAAATTTTCAGATATCCTGGAGAGTTAACTTTCAACAAATAGTAAAACGTACTAAAATAAATTCGAAGGTTATATTACATAAGACGGTGCTTTCTTTCTGTAAGAACAATTGTTTTAACAACTAAATGTAAAATTAGAAACAAAATAGCAAAAATGATGCTAATAAGTATATAGCTTCCATTTAACATTCATTTGTCACAAATAGCTCTTGTGAAACCGATGTGAAGTCATTTTAGTATATATATATATATATATATATATATATATATATATATATATATATATATATATATATATAAGAACACACGCAAGTTTTTCTATGAGCCTATGAAAAAATGTATAAAATTGAACTATAATATAGGAAATGCATAAACAGTTGCAATCTTTATACCCTTTTTCCTCATAATGAAGATTAAAATGGTTAAAAATGCCAATATAAAGAAAATCAATATATGGTGTCTGAAAAATAAAAAAGATACAAATTTTGAGGCAAAGTAAACATAGGCTCCAACAAACATCTTTTTTTTTTTTTTTTTTTTTTTTTTAGAAACGAAGATTGCGCAAACTTTCAATTCGGCAAAAATACAGGTGTTCTCAGCCCATGCTGAAAATAATTCCAATCATAGCTTTAAAAGTTTTGACTGCATTTTAAATTACTTTTTAGCAGACTTGCATAACTTTGTGTTAAACACGATAACATTAAAAAAAGGAGGAAAATTTCGAGCAATAACTTTGTATGAAATCTGAACTAGATTCTGAAATATGTAGCATATTATTGGCGTTATTTTAAGGTATCCCGCAAAGGAAGAGATTTTTTGAAAACTTTGAAATTTTCTCTTGCTATCCGTTTTTTATAATGACATTTACATAAAACTTTGGATAAAATATAAAAATTTTAGCAATTACCCAGAAATAATTTTTTTAAGGAAAAAATAGTCAAAATTACGTCGAAAATTGAAATATCCGCAAAACGTGATAACTCAAAAATAAAATAATGTCTTGACATTTTCTAATTACATAATAAACAGAATAACTTTTTCCAGCACAAGGACTACGCATTATAATAGCAACCCTATCTCAGATGATATGGCACTTAAAGTACTAATGTGGTGAAAAATTCGCAAAATTTGTCTCAAAGTTTGTCATTTATAACAGTGTAAATATAAAATTATTTAATATTTTATCATGAATGTAGTCTATTCCCGCAAAAAAAAAAAAAAAAAAAAAAAAAAAAAACATTTGTAAAAGAAGTACAGAAGCTTTCGTGGAGTTTCATGCATGATTTTTTATTTTAGAATGTTTTGCGTACAGTAAAAATCTGAAAATTTCATTTTAAGAAAAAGCTAAAAATAACTTTTAAACTCAATTCAAAAGCCGTACTAGCTGTTGCATTAAACGGCTCTAATTTGGGTTATAATTAAGGTACAGACATAATTTAATAATAATAAGCTTTTAGTGGCCAATTTTACGACGCCTTGCGAAATCGTTAAATTTTTCAAAAAGGAAAATAAATCTGCATACTTGCATAGCTTATTCGAGAGATTTAATTTAAAAGAATAATTTTCCTCATTTTACTAGATAATATATTTTGTAAGTTATCAAAAGACTTCTTCGAGATTTGAATTAAAATAAGGTACCCTGGGGTAATAACGCCACGTTAAGGTTTTACCAATTTTCACGGCTTAGTTTTAGATTGTATTTTTCAAACAAATATAGGATCCGATACAGCAACTCATTGACTATCTATATAAAATAAAATATTTTAACAGATATGTATTCATAAAATGTAATGGCGTTTTTTCTTGACCAATGCTATTTGGCGTTATTACCCACCTATATGGGTAATAACGCCATGCAAGCAAAACTATAAAATAAGATGGAATAATTGCATGTAGATAGCCAAATTCTAAAAATACAAACTCTACAAACTTAGAAATTGACAAATTGCATTCTAAGCTATTGAAAATGTCCATTTTTTGTGAAAGTTTAAGAAAAATAAAGGTGTGGTGTGGGAGGGGGGGGGGATGAGGCAAAAGAATATCAGACCGTGAGCTTCTTTTTGCTTAAAAAGGACCGCTTAAATATAAATATGAGAAACATTGCACAGTTTTAACTGTGTTTATTTGAATCAGTATTTAGGATGTAGCTCGGCCACTGTAGGGAATCAACCGGGGTATTAATGTCAAGGATTGGCGTTATTACCCCGGTATAATTATTGCGCAGTACATTTTAAATTACAAATTATCTCGAGAAGATATCCAAAATCTTCAACAACATTTTAAAAGTACATGAAATGCACTACAAATTTATGTAATTAACAAAGTATTTCCGGATAAAAAAAATAGTCTTCACATCACAAAACGTATCTCGCAAATTTTAGATCAAGCGTTAATTTTAGTTGTTTGTAAAAACAATAAGACCTAAAAATGAAACAAATTAACTTGAAGCTGTTTTTTGCGATTTATATGACTCAAAACCCTTCTGAGCAGAGCACATGGGTGTCATTTACCTGATTATTTCATAATTATGCAAAATATAAGCACTTGGCGTTATTACCCCGCCTGGCGCTATTACCCCAGGGTACCTTACAATAAAATAATGGGAAAAACAAATGCTATATTAAGTAAATTAACATTGATACTCAGTACGAAAGTTTATTGAAACAACTAAATACAGGAGATAAATATGAAAAATCAGAAACTGTTAACATGTAACATATAAAAACTCTACTTTTCATTCATTGTAAAACAAATTAAAATATACAAAAGCATCTCCATAAAATATATCAATATATCGCGTTCGAGATGCGTATTTTAAAATTTCAATTGGACGAATCATATTTTCTTCCAAAATAATTTTTTTATAAAATGTCTTCTTTCATAAGATGTCTTGGAATTTAAACTAAAACACACAGTAAAACGTAATTATATATATATATATATATGTATATGCTGTGTAAGGCTACTCTAATTTTCAGTACGAAAGATTATATTAATATAGGTAAAATAGGTATAAAAAAAACTGAACCAAAATATCAGAGAGAGTAAAAATTTAAAAATATATGAGCTTTAATTTTCCTAATTCGAAAACAGATTAAAAAATACGAAAGCATCGATACCATTAAATGTAAAGCTATTTATGCCGCAACATGTATAAACAATTAAAAAAAAAAGGGCAGAAAGAAAGAAAGAAAACACTCCAAACATTTAATTAAATAATTAAATAATAAAACTTTGAAATTCCCATAAAAAACGAACACATAGAGCGCGTTTCAAAAAAGAAATTATAACAGGTCGTTATCAGACTAAATAAAAACATGTTAGTATGGGGACAAGATCACTAATGAACAATAAGAGCAGAGAGGAGAGCTAACAAAGAATGGGACGTGTAGTGCTATCTGAAAGGTAAATACAAAACATACAGAAAAGGGAAGTGTTATTAAAATGACGGAAAAAAATAACAGTAAAGGAAAAGGAATAAACAAGTAAAAAAATATAAATAAATGAATAAGAGAAGCAAACTTAATAGAAAAGAGGCAAAAAAAAAAATAATAATAATAATAATATTAACTTAAAAAATAAAAACGCTTAATCCCCAAACTGTAAGAGAGAAAAAGGATGTTGCTATTTAACTGAAAATTATGTCTTCTTTTATTATGTTTATAAAAAAGCTTTGAGATCGTTTTCATTATTTAAATAGTACCCAGCTGAGAAATTTTCAACACCAGCAACTCTTTTTCATCTTATATTTGGCTCTTTCGGGAAAGTATACCTTAGGACAGCGACTCCTACTCTTTAATGATAAGCGACCCATCTTTAAGTTTAAAAAAAAATCTCGACCCACTTAATATAAGAGTGTATATCAATCTTTAAGTTTAAAAAAAAATCTCGACCCACTTAATATAAGAGTGTATATCAACATGAAATTTGTTGTATGATTTTTTTTAAGCTATCGATCATTCTATCCTACGAAAAAAGCTAATTTTCGTACGAAGGTTATTTATCAACAAAATCAAGAATTGATAATCACAATTCATGATGTATAAGTGGAATAATAATTAAAACAACCTACAATCAACAAAGATAATTAAAAATGCGTTTGTTATTATCAAAACATAACTTTACTATCAGTGAAATGTTTGGTACTGGTTTTTACCAATGAGGGCATATATCAGTTTTAAAACTGGTTAATTTTAATTTAAGTCACTCTCTACATGAAATTAGTTTCCGTACTTGTTTTTCAAAAACGGCAAGGTAGAAAAAGTATGTTCACATAAATATGTTGTGTTGAACCCCGTCAAGAAATTCAAAGCTGATTTAAATATTTCAGGAAATTCTTTTCTTATATTCATTCAGAAGGAAATTAAAGATTTCCCTTTAAAATAGTATTTTCTGTTGATTTTATTATATTTTTTAAACAGATAAAATAAAAGATATGTTTTTGTGACAAAACTCAATTATTCTGCGACCCACTAAAACATCCGCCGAGACCAATCTATGGCATTAAATTACATCACTTGCTCTGAAGACGGTGATTTTAAAAGGTATGGAACACTTTACGAATTTTACACTTTTCATGCACGTTTTTATTCCTGCATGCAGAGGTAAGTGCTTTAATTTTGCGCTTCAGTAAAATCATGCAAATTTGCTTTTGCCTCTCCTGTGAAATTTACGTTTGCCGAGATGCGACACTTTTCTTGCGGGATAAGCGATATATGCTCCAAAAACCCAGTAGTACCCATATATGCAGATAGTTTTAAAATATCGCACTCCGATCGCAGTTGGTGCCAAATTATCTTAAATATAATAAGGATTGTGAATATATTGTGCCTAGTACCATAACTAAAATGATGATGACCATTATCGGTTGTGATTGATTAGCACCGACTTCAAAGAGTAATTCATTACTTTTTATATGTATATATTCATAAATTAAATCATAAATATGTAAATTCATCTCTTGTAAAAAATATTCTCACTAAAATCCACACTTCTGGATATTAAATTCTATTTATGAAATTTAACCGTTTGTATGCTGGTATACCTGATATCCGATGTGTGGTTATTGGATAGCGTTTTGTCATTAGAGAATTTTAATGAATTATTTAATTAATTTTAGTGCTTTTTTCGAAGTCGATTGATATATTTTTTTAAAGCTTATTTTATCTTACGGATGAGTGATATATGCTTTAAAAAACCCAGTAGTACCCATATATGCAGATATTATTAAAATATCGCACTCCGATCTTCTTCGTATGTCATTCTCAAACGATAAATTTTAAGCTTAAAAACACAGCGTGGGATACTTCATGCATATTTATATTCTCTGAGAGCACAAAAGAGATGGCTGGCGGACACGGAAAGAGAACTATTTATGTCTGTAAGGATTTAATAATTATTGACTGTCTCCTTTTTTTGTTTGATTTTCAAGGTCGTCCAGATTTTTCATATAAACCTAAGCATTAAAAACGACTCGCTTTTGAAGACATTCTGAGATACTTTTAAAATAACACACGGAAGGAAAAAGAAAAAGATCAAAGTAAAAGCGCCATAAATCATAGATCTGTGTGGTATGCTTTTATACCTTCTTATGATAATTTCCAGTTCCAGAGGTATGAATTTCAAGCAGATTTAAATAACGTGTCGCCATTCTTCCTGAATAATTGCTTCTGACAGGTGAATGTTAAATGGAAGCGACTTACTTATTAGCAGCTTTTTTTATTATTTTGCTTCTAACTTGAGTTGTTTAAACAATCGTTCTTTTTGAGAATTAACACTGTCTTACGTAATGTAGCTTTCGACATAAATTTCCTACGTCTTAATACTCTTACGACTGTTAAACTTTAATTTTTAAAATAACCTTCCAGCAAGATGTAATATTTTATATTACAACCATTTTTTAGGTGTGTTCGCAATCATGTAAATATGCAACACCTATAGTCGTCGTGTGGTTCGTCCAATGTCTGTCCGTCTATCCGCATATAACAGCGCAAAAAAATACCTAAATGAATAGTTTGAAATTTAATATATATATATAACTATTGCAGTATATTATCGAGTTATTTCAAATTTTATGGAAAACGAACCAAAATATTAAAAGATATTAATTAAAATATCCTTCATTCAGTTAATTCCGATCAGACATAATAAATTCAATTATATCCCATATGATAGCTAATGATTCTAGATTGCACTATGTGATTAGGTCCATATTAAAGTACTGAATTCCATATTTATAATTGTAATATATTTTTATTCATGCATTTTTGCATTACTTTTGTTTTTTTTTTCACAATTTCTCGGATTTAAATTGTTATAATTCAAGAGCCGTTGAAGATAATTGCTTCAAACTTGAAACATGTCATTTTTGATTGCGGGCTGTGCAAACATAACGTTGTTTGGTAATATGGACTCCCCCCCCCTCCCTTCTTCCGATATCATACGTTATAATCTCTCGAATCCCTCTACCCCCCAGTAATATCATTCTCAAAATGTAAATTTTTTCTATTTCTAGAATTTATTTCTTTTTTGTGGAAGTTACATACAAAATTGACTTTTCGCATACTTTTATGATTAAAATGAAGAGAAGCCAATAAAATATCACTTTGCATATGAAAAAACTTTACATCAAATAACACTTAAAAGAAATAGTTACTATTTAAAAGTATTTTATAAAAGGTTTTGTTAGATATTGCATTGAACAATAATAAAGGCATTTTGCACCTGCCCCAAACGGAGGAGGAGTTGGGGGGGGGGGGGAGGAGGGAGATAGAAACCCTTATCAAAGAAACAAGTGGATAGCATTACTTCTTTTTTTATTATTATTTATTAGTAAACACATGCATCATTTCAAATATACTTCACATATGATTTCTCAAACCGTGATTATAAATGCATACACGTATGAATAACAATAAAAATGTCAAAAATTGGGATATTTTAGAACAAAATAATTTTATAATAATTTAGTGATTGTAATAATAACATTGTATTTTCATAAAAAAAAATAACGGGTTAAAAAAAAAAAAAGATAACATGCTATTTTATACCAAAGACCATGTTACAAATAAAAAGAGAAAAAATCATTGGATTAAAAATGATATCGATATCAAGCCCTCCCCCCCAGAGATATCTTACGATATCATGTGACAGATTCCCCTCCCCTCTATAATGACAACTTTATATTTGCAAGCCACTTGTTTTACTTTAATTTTTATTCAGCAAATTTGATAAAAATATTTACTTTTGAAAATATGACTTCTTTTATAAAAGCAACATAATTTTTTTTTCAAATGGTGTAAAAATGGTTTCAAAAATATATATATATATTTTTTTTAATTAATATTTTAAGAAAGGCTGAATCAAAATTAAAATTTATATACTTATGTTTATTTAAATGTAAAAAAAATGAAATTCCATAAATAATATTTTGAGTTATAATGATGTTAAATTACTCCATTTTTTAATAAATTAAAAAAAATTAAAAAAAAAATTATGAGAAGTTTTATCCCGTGACTTTGTTACAAATGAAAACCATCAAAAACCATGAATGGTTTTTGATGATTTTTTAACTCAATAAATAAAAATTATTTTAAAATGTCTTGGACTCCCACAATAGCAGCTTGTTTATTATTTTGTTTCTAACTTTACGTTCAATTGCCTCAACATTCGTTCTCATATTCTTCTATATAATACACTATATTGCCATTGATTGTTGGACACTTGCGATTTTAGACATTTTACTAAATATCTAGAAAAATACATGAGGAATCATCTCGAAACTCGTAGTGTATAAATATAATAGTATACGTCATACATCTCCGTGAAGATTTTTTTTACCGAAACTCCTTAGGGGACCGTCAACAAATTAAAAAAAATAAATATCTTTTGAATAACCCTGTCAAAACTAATGTAGCAAAAGCGCTCAAACTCTAGATTATGATTGAATGCCTTATTGTAATACACTGTGTTCATTTTTATGCAAATAGCATGCATACTCGCAGAGTAATTAAGGTTTTTATAAAAATGGTCCCAAATTTTTCCAAGTTTTTTCCTTATAATTTTCAGAGTTATTAATATAAAATATTTTTTTCAGAAAATATGACAAACAACATTGCACACAGTACCCTGTAATCAGAATTAAAAAATAATAAAAATTGTATGAAAAATGAGTAGGTTTACTAAATAATTTTTTACTGCGCATGCGTCAAAGATATCAAAATTTCATTTGCATATTATGTTAGTTAAATGTATGGAGCAACTTTTGTAAAAGTCTCAAAATTATAGCTTGAAAATTCTGAAAGTAATCGTCTATAGAAAAAGGACAAAATCTGTTGTTTCCAAAATGAAGCAAAAAAATGAGGGATTTTATCCAAAAGTAGTTGTAACATCCCGTATTGTGTATTCTATATTGACACTAATCAATGAATATATGGATACAACCCCTCTTGTTTTTGCTTCATTTTGAGAATAAAGGATTTTCAACTTATTCAATTGACGATTATTTTCAGAATTTTCAAGTTATGATTTTGTGACTTTCACAAAAGTTGCTCTATACATTTAGCTAACATTATATGCAAATGAAATTTTGATACCGTTGACGCATGCGCAGTAAAAAATTATTTAGTAAACCAACTCATTTTTTATACAATTTTCATTATTTTTTAATTCTGATTACAGGGTACTGTGTGCAATGTTGTTTGTCATATTTTCTGGAAAAAAAAAATAATATTTTATATTAAGAACTCTGAAAATTATAAGGAAAAAGCTTGGATAAATTTGGGATCATTTTTATAAAAACCTTAATTACTCTGCGAGTATGCATGCTATTTGCATAAAAATGAACAGTGTATTACAATAAGGCATTCAATCATAATCTAGAGCTTGAGCGCTTTTGCTACATTAGTTTTGACAGGGTTATTCAAAAGATATTCATTCTTTTTTAATTTGTTGGCGGTCCCCTATGGAGTTTCGGTAAAAAATCTTCACGGAGATGTATGACGTATACTATTATATTTATACACTAAGAGTTTCGAGATGATTCCTCGTGTATTTTTCTAGATATTTAGTAAAATGTCTAAAATCGCAAGTGTCCAATAATCAATGGCAATATTGTGTATATGCAGATTTCGAAATATTCTTAGCGCGTTTTAATATGTTTAAAAATTTAAATATTAAGGTATACTTTTAAAGTACATAAGTAGATTGAGATATGTACCTTTTTAATACTTTTGAACATAGTTGAAATCTCTTTATGAATTCAATTTGTTTGTTTGGCTGTCTCTGTGAAATCTCTACATGCTCTAACTCGCATAACCTCCTCAGTCCTGATGTCGCCTGGAGGCGACACTAAAAAATACCTTTAAATTATTTTAATTGATTCTAGAATTGTTAAAATTACATCTGGATTTTTTAAATAGATGTGTGCATGTTCGAAGTATCGATATACAGACTGATTCATGTATGAAGATATTTTATGACAGTTTAAAACTGGTTTTTGTAGTGCCAAGTAAAATATGTCTCAGGACTGAGTAGGATAAATGTAGTCCAATTGCCATGGAAGTTTTGTATGCTATTTTAGCGATTGACTCATAGGCCTACCATTGTATTTTCTTACTTCAAGACAGACATCCATGTTTTCATACCTTTGGCTGCAGAAAAACACAATGGTAAACCTACGAGTCAACCGCTAAAATCGAAATTTCACGTGTTTTTCACCAAGAAATAATTTGATAGACCGATTGTATTTTAATATCCGAATCGAGTTTTAACTAATTTTGAAATAGTAGCCATGAACTCGATGCGGTGATTGTCTCTATCTCCCCTATTAGCTTTATAAAAAAGTAAACACTTCCTGTCGAAATAAAAGATTAAAGAAAAACAATGATCACCCATGGGTTACAGGTCATTAAAGATAGTATTTTGACATGTACCTTATTTGTAGCTCTTATCCAGACTGTTTCACTAAAATTAAGTGTGGAGGGTTAAAATCTACACACGAAATTGGTTGTATCCAAATATAGTAACGTGCAATATTTTCTATGCTTTATTGACACTAATCAATCAATATATGGATATATTCCCTCTGTAAGGGAGATTGGTGGTTGCAGATATGTGTTAAGGCATTTAGAAGAACGAAATGATCATGTATCCAGGTTCAGATGTACAAAAAAACCCCACGATGATTGCAAAGTTACACTTTATTTTAACATCTATTACGAAGGGGGGCACACTTACAACTCTCGGAGAAAATCTCCGAACGAAGAATAGCAGGTTAACAAGACGAGCGCAGAGAGTCAAGTGACTCGTACATAGCAACAAATTGCCACTTTTGGCATGATAGAAAATCGCCAACATACAAAAGTTCGCCCATGCACAATGGATAGTATACGCCAAATACAGTTAAAATGCAGCCGGCAAGATAAGAATTCAATTTAGTTTCCCAGCTGGGATGGGAAAGGAAAAGGTTGCCAAACAATAAAATGTTACACGTGTTGTTTTGTCTAATAAAGAAGCACACCGAAGGGACATGAGATTTTACTGCGCAGATGTTAAATTCTTTATAGGGTTTTGTCGAGAAAGGAAAAGAAGCGTAAGCATAAATTTTAACTGCGAAACAGAGATGATGTCCATATAAGGTAATGCAGAATTGCTTCGATCGGAAATAGCAGACATCTGGAAATGTTTTAAACGGTTGAATGATATGTAAGTGTATTTCTCACAGACAAAGTTAAGCAGCTGCCGATTTTTCGGTTAGAGAAAAACTATGCGAGGGAAAAAAAATGGAAAGTGAATGAAGGACACTTAAAACTGATTTTGAATTGAAAAGAGACGGGGGGAAGGAATAATTTAAGAAAATAACCAATATATAACGAAATAATCGTTATATATATCACCCGGTGCACCACAAAAAACTTTTGCTGTCCAATGTGCATAGGCTAGCATAAAATATTATAACATAAAAACATACATAAATGCAAAAGTTTTTTTTTTTTTATATATATATGTAGAAATTTAACGTCATGATAATGGAGACTTTTGTATTCAAAAACAGTCAGCAGTTCTAAAGTCTCTATATTTTTTTATATTTGTATTTCATGGATCCAAGGTAGTACTGTATTTTATATGCATAGGTTGAGTCGACTCAGACAGTACAAAAATCTTACTGCAGCTTTGATTGTTATCATGACATAAATAAAATTTTGAAACATATACACAAAACATGAAACTAATACTAAATGAATATAAAATGGCAATACACAAAAATAACATAATAGTACTATATTTTTCAAAAAAATTAAAAAAGAGTAATATGATGTATATTAAAAAATAAAAATGTTTTTGTAAAAATTGTTTCATGCCGAAGCATAGGATGACAAAAAAAAGAGGTGCTCCAAGCACGCCCATAAAAAATATGCGTCACCCTGAATCTTGTGTACAACACAAGTATTATGGCATCGGCTTAGGGCCTAGCCTTAGATGAGGAGGGAATTGTGACGCTCCCCCGAAGGCACTAGCGGTCTTCTGAAGGAGCCCACGTCGAATTACATGAAAAAATTTGAATTGTTGTGAATTGGAATCACAATTCAAAAATTTGAATCGAAACTCCAATTCCAAAATTTTGTCTCTCAACACAATGAAGCTTGAACCCTTAGGGCCTTAATTTTGAACGGGAACAAGACTTCAAAGGGAAGAATTCAAAAAGAAAAAAAAACAAAAAAATGTATATCATATAATAACTAATATGGGCAGACAATCCTAGAGTGAAGAGAGACGAAAAATATGTCACAATCGAGTGGGGTGATGAACAAGTCATATATATAAACTGTGTTTTATTTAATTACATGAATCTTTTGTTTACTTTTTTTAAAGTACAGTACCTGTTTATCTAACTATGATATGTTTGACTTATAGTACAAGAAATGTTAAGTGGGAGGTTAGTTAGTGGAAAAATACTGAATTAATGAGTATTGTCAAAGAAATTTTAAGTGTACTGCAAAAAGAAAACAAAATAAAAGTAAATAAAATTTAAGTGAGTATGAAGGGCTATCTAAGTGTTAAAGGATAACAGTGATACCTAATATTGTTCTTAAGAGATCTTCAGAGCAATATTGATGGACCAGCCATGATATTGTTAAAGATCAGTCAAAAACAACATACACACAACCATGAGCTCTTTGGTTGGATATGTGGTATCATAAAACAAGACATAAAAAAATAATAAATAGTGATTTTACATTAGCTTCTGTTTCTTAGATTGTATGTGTGAGGTTGATAAAACGTATTAAAGTTAGTGTTGTTTATATGACTTGATGCATCAAATAAATGTCCATAACGAGGAGGTGCTAATAAAAGTCTATCAATATGTACCCGAAATGCTGTGTTATCAGGAGTATACAACCTTTTAATTGAGAATGACACAGGGGAATGTTTACAAGTGACAATATATGGACCAGTATACTTTGTTTTAAACTTGTCATTTGATTTTAGATATACAATGTCTTTTAAGAAAATGGATCTTAATTTAGCTTTCTGACCGTAATATTTATATCTTTTATCTTGAGCAGATTTAATGTTGTTATAGGCTTTGTGATATATCTTACTCAAATCATCAAGTAATTTGTGTACTTCAATATGTTTATCAAGAAAGGGTTGGTTGCACGACTGATCAAAAGTGTCAAAAATTAGAGAAAGTTCACGTCCAAAATGAAGAAAATTAGGAGAATATAATGTAGTTGCATGTTTCGAACCATTATAAAGTGATTTGTGTATAAATACTGCATTTTCGAAAGAATGACCTTCTTGTAAAAGAATATTAACTGAATATTTGATTGACTTATTGATTCGTTCTGCAATCGCATTTGATTGTGGTCTCGAGGCAGAACTGTGTAATACCTTAATGCCCATTGTATCATTAAAAATGTTATATACCTGAGACGTGTACTGGGGTCCTAAGTCTGATAAGACAACCGAAGGTCTCCCAAAGGTGGTTATGTAAGAGAATAAGCATTTAACAACCTTACTCGCAGATATGTCATTAAGTGGAAAGAGTTCAATATGTCTCGAGAAATGATCAGTGATAGTTAAAACATATTTTCCATTAGCAAACGGTCCAAGGAGATCTGTACTGATAGTGTGACCAGGGTACCTGGGAGTGTATGTGGGCTGTAAGGGTGCAGGTGGAGTTTGGTGATGTTTAGTTTGAAGACATTTGATACAGGATGCAACAAAGTTTAAAGTGTCTACATACATACCCTTCCAAAAATATCTACCTGACAAGAATTCATAAGTTTTATTAAACCCAAAATGGGATAAATGTGAAATTGTTAAGACTTTGGTTTTAAGTGAATTTGGAACAATAATGTGATACGAAAAAGTGTTATTAAAAATATTTTCCTTCTTTAACATTAATACTTTCGAATCAGGATGAATGAAGTAGTTAGGAAATTTTTGAGAAGATCCTTTCTTTAAGATTTCTTTATAAACAACAGACAAAGTAGGGTCATTTTGTTGTTCAGTAGCAAATGTTTCATTCGAAATTTCTAATAAAGGGTCAGGATTTGTTTGTGTACCAGAAAAAAGACAGTTAACATGCATATTAGAATCACTCGAGCTGGAGTGTGGAGTATCACATTCTACAATAGGTAAGGGTTGAGTGTCATGAATAAGTTCAGGGTTTGTAGCTAAAGTCTGTTGATTATTTTCAAAGTTACAGCGAGATAAATAGTCAGCGAGTACATTCTTTTTACCTGGAATATGTTGAAATTTGTATGTGTATTCTGAGAGATCCATGAGCCAGCGAGAGATAATATCAGCGGGATTTGTAGTTTTGTTGTATTTTTCTAATGGTTTACTATCTGAAAGTATTACAAATTCTCTGTTGTATAAACAATATTTGAAAGCAGTAACTGATTTATGAATTGCCATGAGTTCTAATTTAAGTGCAGGATATTTTTTTTCTGATGCTTTTAAAGATTTTGAAAAGTATGCAACAGGTAATAGTTGTTTATCATGTTCTTGTAGTAAGACGCCAGAAATGGCAATATTTGACGCATCAGTATTTAAATAGAACTTTTTGTTCCAATCAGGTAATCTAACCATGGGTGGGTTAAAGAATATCTTCTGTATGGTGTCCATAATTTTTTGATGTTTACTTGTCCACTTAAATTTAGCTTTTGGAGTAGTTAAGTTTATGAGAGGCTGCACAAGTTCAGAAAAGGATGGAACCAGAGATTTGTAAAATGTAATGACGCCTATGAGTGCTTTTAATTGACGTTTTGTTGTAGGTGTTGGAAAAGATGTTATTTTTACAATGTTGGAGTGAACAGGAGAAATAGTTTGATTTTCTATGTGAAATCCAATATAATCTAAACTGGTTTTGTGAAAAGTGCATTTGTTAGGGGACAGCGTTAAGTTATATTTTACTAATATTGCAAGAATTTTATCCAACTTCTCACACATTTCTTGATATGAATTGGCACCAACAATAAGATCATCTTGGTAGGTATAGACACCTTCTAACTGTAATTCATCAAGTAACGAGTCCATTAAAGCTTGATAAATTGAGGCGCTCGTTTTTAAGCCGAATACTAATCTCTTATACCGAAAAGAACCAAACATTGTAGTGAATGTGAGCTGATTTTGAAATTTTGCAGGCAAATCAATCTGATGATATGCCTGATGAAAGTCAAGAGAAGAAAAAAAACGATATTGTGAAAGATTTGAAATAATGGTTTGAATTTTAGGAAGTGGATATGACGAACCTTGAATTATAGTATTAACCATTCTGAGATCTAATGCGAGTCTATATTTCTGTATACCTGTACCGTCTGGTTTCTTTTTAACAAGAAGCATGGGGCAGGCCCATTCGGAACAATGACGTTCAATGATTTTGGCATCAAGTAACTATTTGATTTGATTTAAAACATCCTTTTGCACAGCTTGGGGGAGAGGGAAAGGGAGTGTCTTTATGGGGTAATCATTAATGAATTTCAAATCAGGTACAATTTTATCAGTATGACCAAGTGTGTCTAATGATTTGGAAAAGGCAGGATAATAACTAAGTAGCAATTTAGTTAGGTTCTTTGCTTCGTCAGATTTTAAGTGAGAAAGTTTAAAATCATTAGCCGATAACTCCTGCTTTCTTTTTTGTAAGATTTCATTAGACGCCTGAATAAAATTTACAAAGTGCTGTTCTGAGTTATTTTGCTTGTCAGACATTTCAGAAGTATAGTCGCGAATTTCCTCAATCTCAGATAATTGACCTATTTTTGTGTGTTTAGGGAGATGAATGGTCTTTTCAGAAGTGTTTTTAAGTGTTATTGAGAAAAACTGATGTATTTGTGAAGTTTTCTTTCTTTTATTGGATAATTTGTTCATTTGAATAATGGCATCATTTCCTGTTAATTCTTTTGTTTGTGCCAAATATTCAAAAAGATAATTTCTGTCATTGTTGATGTTATTGAAGGTGTAAACAGAGCACCATATTTGTTGTTGAGGTTCTACTATAATTTTTCGAGTTAAGAACACCGCTTGATTCAATACAACATCACTCAAAGAATTGCATGATTTTGATTGTTTCTCTCCAGAAGATTCTTTACTGGTTTTTAAAGGAACAGAGAAATTATTGTTGACGTGGAGACACTTGTTAAAAGTATCGATGACAACATTGTATCTAGTTATGAAATCGAAACCTAAAATGCCTTCAAAACTGGAAGACTCGGGTATGTCAACAATATAAAAGTGATGTGAAAACGCTTTTTGTTTTAGCTTAATGGATGTTCTGATGCAGGCGGAAAATGAAACATCAGAATTGACAGTTTTAATATTGACGTCAGTGGACAGTCTTTTATATTTTAAGACCGGTTTAAGTTGGTTGAATAATTTTTGTGAAAGTAAAGATATACTACTACCAGAATCAGCCAATAAAGTAATATCATGGTTTGCTATAGTGGCTTTAACAAGAGGGAGGGATGGTGACATAGTGTTTACACTACAAATTATCTGAACATTATCACTTTCTGTTTGTGTACTGATGTTATTTGCTATCTTAATAGAGTCAAAAGTTTGGGAAGCTACTGAATTAACTAGTCTCGAACTTGAAATTTTAGGTAATACAGGGTCAAAAACAAAAATTGCTGATGTAGAAGTATTAGATTGAGACACAACACCATCAGCATAAAAATTGTATCTCTGTTTCAGTTTTCCTGAAATTGTGGAGTGGAATTCGTGTAATTATTTTTTCTTTGAGTGTTTGCTCTTTTCCATTTAAAACAAGAGAGAGCATCATGATTGTTTCGTCCACATAACTGACAAACAACTGGTTTTTTTTGTGAAAACTTGTGTGGGGAATAACGCCTAGTGTAGTTTCGATTTTTGTAATTTTTTTTTGAAGCGTGAAACACCTGCGAAATGTTTTGGTCTAGTCTGGAGATTTTTTTGCTCAGTTTCGGTTTTAGTATCAGAAGGGGCAAAGGATAATGCATTTATTTTCTCGGAAATTTCTTTCAGTTGCGATTCGATGAGATTTTCTGGTCTGTGTACCGAAGGTAAGGAATGTAAGATTTTCTCATTCCTTAAAATTTCATGAAGGGTTTGCGCTCTTTCAACTGCTGTTTTATAATCATTAATGCCTTCTTCCTGTAATTTTATTCTAATATTTGAAGGAAGGGCTTCTAGAAATTTCATAAGTTTAATAGTGTTGCGTGCACTTTCGTCGTTGATATCTGCATAAACAGTCGCCGCAAGAACATTTAGTCTATGAGCTAAGTTTTTTATCGTCTCAGAAGGCATAAGTGCTAAACTGGACAATTCAACAGAAGCAACACATTTACTAGGGGGGGCGAAAAATGACGCAAATTCCTTTTCCAACAAATCAAGGTCTGTTATCTTTTGCAGGTCGGGATTTTGGGCTAGAAATTTTTGTGCAGGCCCAACTAACTTTCCCTTTAAGATTGCAATTGTTGTTTGTGGGTTGTATTTATTAATTTCTGCACAGACGCGAATTTGATCAAAGAAAAATTTAAGTAAATCTGGATCTCCATCAAATTGAATGATATTTATCGGAATTTGTTTTGCCGCCATGATCAGTTTTTTTTTTGTTTTGTTTGTTTACGCTCACAAGTTTTAGAGAAATTGTTACACAGACCTGACTTATACTCTAAAGCACATTGAAAACAAGTAAATTTCCTAGCTAGTAAAAATATCTAAACTAGCAAAATAAATAGATTTTAAAATATACCTCACTTTAAAGATATCTTATTTGAACCTTTTATGACAGTAACGCAAGGAAGCACATACAAAATTAACACATTTAGAAAATAAATTAAATAAAATGGCAAAATAATTACACTTTGAAACATATATCTATATATTCCTTCACTTTAACAAAGTACTTACTTTAGATAATAAAGTAAAGAAAACTCTATAGAAAACCGCAAAAACTGTTAGCAAGCAAGAAAAAAAAAATCCTTTAACTTCTTTACTCAAGGAAAAAAAATTCCTTTTTTGTAACATAAAACCTTCTGATTTATTTATATGTTTTGGATGAAAAAGAATGTTCTTATTTTAACCTTGTAATTAAAGTTCAAAACTGGTTAAACACATTTAAGCATATTAGAGAATCTAAATACAAATTAAAAAAAACAAAAAAAGGGGTGGGACGTAAAATATGAAACAATAGCACATAAATGCAAATAACTGATAAAAACTGCATAAAATGTCATAAAAATAATAACTAGAAATGACAACAGTTACCGTGCTTTCGCAATTTAAAAAAATCTTTGCAAAAACACAATAACAGGATTATAATAGTTATGTTGAAAAAAATATGATTTAAAAACACCAAACTGCAATATTGATTATGATGAACTGACTGTGGAAGCAGAACATAAAGTAAAGAAAATACTTGGGGTAACTTACAGATTTAGTTTTAAAGAAATAATTAAATGATTACTAATTTAATAAGACAAAACTTAGGGAACTGGGGCACGCTCTGCTCCCACATTCAAAATGTAGACTTTTTTTGAGGTTGGATTTTCATTGTGCACTTTTTTTCTTTTTTTTTTATATTTTTTTTTACTGACGAATAGCAGATAACTTATCAAAGGTAGTGACACATCATTTTTTTTTATTCTTAGTTGGAATTCTGTTATTTAGTTACTAATTTTTGTGCACTGTTAACTGATTCATACGATGAATTCTTTCTGATGGATTTTCACCGAATTGAAGACTTATTTTGTATGTGCAAAAATTTTTTTTTTTTTTTTTTTTTTTTTACTTTCGTTGCAGACACCCGCGAATGAATCACTATTTTTTTTCACGATGAATCACTCTACGATGGATAACAACACAATGAACTTTCTGTAGATTACGTTATGTAGACACAACACAAACACTGGTATATAAGCACAAGTTGAGCACACCGTAACAGAAGCAGAAAATGCTAGGCGAAATCGATGATCACACACAAATCACACACAAACGAGTGGAAGAAAGAAGGGTGGGCGCCCCAGCGCTCAGGTAATACTTGGCCGCATATTTCTTTTGAAGATGGAATTTCACGGGGAAACGCTCCGAAGCACTTGAGCTGCAGAGGACAGGGGAGGAAAAGGGGGCGTCCAGGAAAGGAACTTCAGGACGGGAACACCACTTGTCGACGCCGAGCGCAGATGAAGTCGGGGAAATCAATTCCACATCTGTTGACTTTTAGCAGGCAAGACTACTAGCAGTTGCATTTTTTTTTTACCGGGGATGCAGAGAAGAAAGAAGAACCAAAATTATCACATTCGCCGTAAAGTCGCAGTTGATTGTGCCCCCCTCCATATTTTTTTTTTTTTTTTATGTGGGGAAAAAACGAGAGTCAAACGGCACCAGAGATTTGTAAGGGAGATTGGTGGTTGCAGATATGTGTTAAGGCATTTAGAAGAACGAAATGATCATGTATCCAGGTTCAGATGTACAAAAAAACCCCACGATGATTGCAAAGTTACACTTTATTTTAACATCTATTACGAAGGGGGGCACACTTACAACTCTCGGAGAAAATCTCCGAACGAAGAATAGCAGGTTAACAAGACGAGCGCAGAGAGTCAAGTGACTCGTACATAGCAACAAATTGCCACTTTTGGCATGATAGAAAATCGCCAACATACAAAAGTTCGCCCATGCACAATGGATAGTATACGCCAAATACAGTTAAAATGCAGCCGGCAAGATAAGAATTCAATTTAGTTTCCCAGCTGGGATGGGAAAGGAAAAGGTTGCCAAACAATAAAATGTTACACGTGTTGTTTTGTCTAATAAAGAAGCACACCGAAGGGACATGAGATTTTACTGCGCAGATGTTAAATTCTTTATAGGGTTTTGTCGAGAAAGGAAAAGAAGCGTAAGCATAAATTTTAACTGCGAAACAGAGATGATGTCCATATAAGGTAATGCAGAATTGCTTCGATCGGAAATAGCAGACATCTGGAAATGTTTTAAACGGTTGAATGATATGTAAGTGTATTTCTCACAGACAAAGTTAAGCAGCTGCCGATTTTTCGGTTAGAGAAAAACTATGCGAGGGAAAAAAAATGGAAAGTGAATGAAGGACACTTAAAACTGATTTTGAATTGAAAAGAGACGGGGGGAAG
Organism: Maratus speculifer; assembly: GCA_964019185.1. NCBI lineage: Eukaryota > Metazoa > Arthropoda > Arachnida > Araneae > Salticidae > Maratus > Maratus speculifer. The sequence goes on along the minus strand of OZ025296.1, from coordinate 99,764,628 downwards.
GAATAATTTAAGAAAATAACCAATATATAACGAAATAATCGTTATACCCTCATGTTTTTCTTCTTTTTGGGAGCAATGGATTTTGGGCTTATTCTATTAACGATAATTTTTAGAATTTTCAAGCTAACTTTTTGATACTTTTGCAAAAGTTGTTTTATACATTTAGCTAACACATTATGCAAATTATATTTTAATTGCTTTCACGCATGCGCAGTGAAAAAATACTTAGTAAAACTACTAATTTTTCATACAATTTTTTCATTCTGATTACAGGATATTATGTAAAATGTTGTTTGTCATGTTTTCTGAACAGAACATTTTTTTATATTAAGAATTCTGTAAATTATAAGCAAAAAACTTTGAGACTGTTTTTATGAAAAGCTTAATTTCTTTACGAGTATACATGCTAACATTATACAAATGAACACATTTATCATAATAAACCTCATAATCATCATCTTTAGTTTGAACGTTTTTGCTACATTAGTTTTGACAGGGTTTTAACCGAAAGATATTCATTCTTTTTCAATTTGTTGATGGTCTCCTATGGGATTTCAGAAAAAAGTCTTCACGGAAATATATGACTTGTACTATTCTGTTTACAGAGTAACTGGAGTATCAGGATAATTCCTCATTTATTTTTAAGTTATTTAACGAAATGTCAAAAATCGCAAGTGGCCGATCCTCTTTGGCCATATAGTGTATTTCTTTACTAGAAAAGAAAAAATTTCCAGGTCGTTTGTGCATTAAGTTCATTTTTTTTTCAATTTTGTCATTTATACCTCTTAGCTTCTAGGATCCTCATATGTATAAACTTGTGTTAAAATGATCGCTAACCTATATTTTATAGAATGAATTAAGATTATTGAGGTAAGTAAATATTTTCGCTCTTTTTTAATCCTTTGCGGCGCAGAGCACTTCTATTGCGAAAATATTGAAATGAATGAATGCTCCGAGATTTACGGACAAATTTATTTGCAAACTAATCCTGTAATACTCCTTGGGTGTGGGTGCTTCTTTGTGGGCCAATAAATTCTCAGAGCAGTTCCATTTTTACGAAGACATTTTATTAGCAGGACATAACTTGAACAACACAACAAAACACGAAGAGGGACACAAAATCAATAACATTCAAATAATATTTTCGTTCTAGTTCCACATTAAATCCACTTACGGTCGAAGTAACCGGACCGCCCTTTTATCACACCTTCTCAGGTGGTGACCATTTTTCGTTCTGCAGGTTTTCTCTCAGCTCCCAAGAGAGGGCGCTTCAAGACAAGGGGGGGGGCGCTTGAGAACAGAGGTATGCGCGGGCATCACACCTCCCCCTTTCGAAGTTTTGATTTAGTCCTTATGACTAATCAAAATCTGGTGCATCTATATACATATTCAGTAATACACATCATTAGTAAAAATCAAAATTATATACTTACTTAAAACAAAGATAATAATAGAAAAAAAAATATCTAATATACTATGCAATATGACAACACTGTAATAATATGAAAACTTTAAAGTTCTAGAATGAAATGTCAAAGTTCAAAAGAAAAAAAAATAAAAGAGTTCAAGAAATAACACGTAAAAGTCAGCAGGTGACACAGGATCAGCATGGGAACTAGTTCAGCGTCCTGGTGTATTTCACATGCAAAGTTTCTTGGTCTAAGTCCAGTGTGATGCATACAGTCTACTCAGGGAATCGGCGTTACCATGGAGGTTTCCACGTCGGTAGGAGATTTGGGCTTGAAATCTCTGCAATGCAAGAGCCCATCTTTGAAGACGCGCACTTTGAGAAGCACAATCAGACAAGAACTTCAAGGGATTGTGATCGCTTACGACAGTCACTTGTGATCCGTAAATGTAATGTTCAAACTTTTTCAAGGCGAAAATCACTGCATATGCTTCTTTCTCGATGGTGGCATATCTTTCTTGGCACTTAGACAATTTTTTGCTTAAGAAAGCTATGGGGTGCTCTCTTCCATTTTCATCTTTTTGGGATAGGCAAGCACCTATCGCATATGAGGATGCATCTGCGTGAATAATAAAAGGTTTCTCAAAGTTTGGAGAATAACATATTGGCGTTTCGCTAATGGCCTGCTTCAGATCTTTGAAAGCTTTTTCACATGGCTCGGTCCATATAATTTCATTAGGTGCTCGTTTTTTGGTTAGTTCAATCAAGGGACGAGCTATTTCGGAAAATGTAGGAACATAGGATCTGTAATAAGATAGAAGACCTAAAAGGCTTCTGACATCTTTCTTCGATTTCGGAATTTCTAAGTTCTGGATCGCTGCTACTTTTTCTGGATCAGGAGCATGTATAACAGATCCTACTACATGTCCAAGAAATTTGACTTGTGGTTTAGCAAACTCACATTTTTTAAAGTTTACTGTAAATTTTGCTTCTTCGAGTGTGGTCAATACAGCATCTAAGTGTCTAAGATGATCGGGCCAATTATCCGAAAAAATAATTACATCGTCTATATATGTTTCAGCATAATCTTTATGTTGGACAAGGGTACGGTTCATTGATCTTTGAAAGGTCGCGCTAGCATTCCGAAGCCCAAAAGGCATAACGACGAAGGAATACTGCCCTCGGTGTGTGACAAATGATGTCAAATGTTTGCAATCTTCACTTAACCGTATTTGCCAATAGCCTTTTAGTAAGTCTAACAGACTAATAAATTTCGCGGACGCTACTTTGTATATCAGATCAGTTGCATTAGGCATAGGAAATGAATCAATTTCGGTTTGGGAATTCAAATATCGATAATCGACGCATAGTCTGATTGAGGAATCTTTTTTAGCTACGCAAACGATCGGGTGAGCATATTCGCTTTCTGAATGTTCGATAAGTCCTAAACTCAATAATTCCTCAATTTGCCTATCTACTTCACTTTTAAGTGCTTCTGGAATTCGGTACGGTTTTTGACGTTTAGCTTGGCTATCTGGTTTCAATTTAATCCGATGTTCACCTACATTTGCAATTTTTGGGATACCCGATTGGAGATTCGAATGTTTGTGTAAAACATCAATAAGTTGTTTCCTTTCTTTATGTGTTAAATGGTCAAGGTGTAATTCCTTATCAAATTTATTCGGATCATGTTTAGTAATTTTCGGAACATTTTCAATTTCACCAAAATCAATATCGTCATCATATATAACTCCTATATGTGTCGTTTGAGCCTTTAATTCTCGGATTTTGTTAGCGTGTAAGTGCCTTATACTATTGTCTGGTAATTGTACTAAATAACTATAGGGGGATTTCTTTTCGAGTATCGTAGCTGGGGCTGTCCATCTAGCATAAATTTTATGGTTACTGTCTGGAATTAATACAATAACTTGATCATTTGGTTTAAATTCTTTATGTCTAGCTGTCCTGTTATGATAATAAGCATACGCTCGCTGCTTATCCGTACAAGAAATTCCGGCATGTTCGGCGGCCTTTTCTAGTTTCATTTTCAAATCGTTCAAATAATTGGTAACTGAGCCTAACTGACCAATTGGTAACGGTGTTTTATTAGTCCACGACGATTTTAATATGGAAAGAGGACCAGTTGGATGCCTACCGTATAACATCTGGAATGGACTAACACCTGTTGTAGCATTTGGTACCTCTCGGTAAGCCCATAAAAGGAAGGGTATATGTTTATGCCAACTTCCGGCGTTTTCCCTTATAACATGGTGTATCATTCCTTTAAGGACACCATTCCATCTTTCAACTAAGCCATTGGATTGTGCGTAACCCGGGACGGAAAAACGCGGGGAGGTCCCTAAGCGTTTCATAAATTCCTTCGTGAGAGCCGACGTAAAATTTCTACCCTGATCGCTAGCTATTAATTTGGGAATTCCAGTTCGTGAAAATATTTGTAAGAGGGCATCGCATGTAGTTTTAGCAAAAATGTTTCGTAAACAAACAGCATCCGGCCACCTCGTACACTGATCTATCGCGGTCAGTACATATTTATATCCTCCACTGGCGGGTTCAATTGGACCAATTATGTCAATGTTCATAATTTGCATAGCTTCATCAGGACGAGTAACTGGGGTTATAGGTACATTATCGAACCTATTTGTTTTTGCTCGAAGCTGACAGGATGAACATCTTTCGCAAAAATCGGTCACATCTTTCTTAATACTAGGCCAAAAAAAGGAATATTTCAACCTTTGCGTAGTTTTCTTTACCCTTAAATGACCACCCCAAGGACTTGAATGTGCCAACTCTAACAATTGCTTTCTACGTGATTCGGGTACCAGTAATTGATGCACCGTTTCTCCCATTATTTTATCTCGGTGATACAAAAGATTATCATGAACAAAATAATTATTACGATTATTATTAGCATCTATCCAACACTGTTTAAGTGATGCATCGTTTCTCTGCTCACATTTAAATTTTTCCGAATCATTCAAAAAATTATTAGTATTTTTACTACGATCGGGATCAATGTTCTCGTTTGCATTCCCTATTTCAATTGGAACTAAATCTGTGGCAGCGCCGAATACGTCTGCCGTTCTAATTTCTTTCGTACAGGGCAAAATTACATTATTACAATCATTTATTGCACTGTCAGCTTCGGTACATTCACTTATATTATTCAATTCATTATATGCATTCAAAGACAACAATAGATCATTAATTAAATTATCAACCATCGCACATGTTATTACCATTTTTGGAAACACCTTACAACGTAATTTATCAGCCGCTAAATTTAGAGGAACATTTATTAATGGTGCTTTCAACTCATGCCCGAAAGCAGATTTAAGTATTATCGACCCGAAAGGATTTTTAAAATGTTCTGGTACGCACTCTGTCTTTATAATCGAAATTTGAGTTCCGCTGTCAATCACCCCTTGTAGTATTTTATTTTCTATTTCGACTTCTACCGTTTGAAGTGATTCGATTAATTTTCCCTTTCCCCGTGGCTGTTTTAAACCAAATAACACCTTCGAATTTACTCTTGCGATGAATGCGTCATTCGTATCACTTATTTCTTTTTTCTGTTTATTCTTTCCAAGTAAATAATTACAAATTGCGGTATTATGCGATTTGAAACAAAGCCTACATTTAGTTTTCACGGTACAATGTTTAATTAAATGGCGGCCCCTTAAGCAGGCGTAGCATCTGCCTTCACTTTTTAATTTATTTTTTCTTTCCTCAACTGAATATTTGTCGCAATTCTCTGATAAATGACTAAGCGAATTACAAAAAACACAAATATTTTCATCAACTTTGACATGAGTTAGATTGGCCTTGAATTTATTGTTTTTTTGTTTCATTTCAGGTAACAAATCTGATGGATATTCTTTCGTTCTCGAATCGAAAGCATTAATTAGATGATTCTGTTTTTCGCGCGCTTCCAATTCAGTTCGGATGAAAGATAATAATTTATCAATACTATACTGCGATTGTTCGGGGCTTTTAATACATTCTTTTTCAAAGCTAAGTGACAAGCTGTAGGGTAAACTTTTTAATATTATTGGTGTTAAAACAGAGTCAAAGCTATTTGATTCAATCTCTAAGGATTTTAAGCTGCGTATTTGCGTTTGAATCGTGTCATATAGCTTTCTTAAACCGATTATATCATTTTGCTTTGTAACAGGTCGTAAAGTTAAAAGAGTGTTAATGTGACTGGATACGATTAAATCTGTTCTCCCAAATTGACTTTTTAAAACATCAATTGCTTCCAAATAATTTTTATCGGATAAAGCGAAACCAGAAACCGCGTTATATGCATTCCCGCCTAAATAACTTAACAGATAATTCATTTTTTCTACGTTCGACAGTTGTTCGTTATCGTGTACCGCTATTTTAAAAGAAATCCAGAAATTTTGAAAAAGGGTTACATCTCCATAATATTTTTCAATTTTAAGTGTTGGAAGCTTAATTGTAATCGCGTCTACGGGTTTGTTCTCGTTGTTTATAATGGGGGATTCTTTTTTATTGTTTTGTTTTTCTTTCAGTTTTTTGTTGATTCTGAACCTCCATAAATTAATTTTATCGTGGTATTCTGCCGACGCTTTCACATCTTTTTCTATTTCGTTTAAATCGTCTAACAAATTAAAAATTTCCTTATCATCCGCTTTTAAATCGCACCCTTTTTGTTCTAATTGGGCGAGATTCTCTTCTAATTCATCTAAATCGGGTGGGTCTGCTATAAATAGTTCTTCGATTTTCTTAATTATAGATGTAATCGCGGATTTAGTGACCCCACGAGTTTTTTTAATTTTAGCAATTTTATCGGCCATATTCAGAATAATAATTAAAATGCCTTACCTGAACTATAAAATCGATTATTCAAATTATTCCAAACGCACAAAGGTAGTTATATTAAGATGCTGTAGATGCACACTCGAGGAATTTAGGCCCACGTATTCCAATTTTCTGACACCAGTGTAATACTCCTTGGGTGTGGGTGCTTCTTTGTGGGCCAATAAATTCTCAGAGCAGTTCCATTTTTACGAAGACATTTTATTAGCAGGACATAACTTGAACAACACAACAAAACACGAAGAGGGACACAAAATCAATAAAATTCAAATAATAATTTCGTTCTAGTTCCACATTAAATCCACTTACGGTCGAAGTAACCGGACCGCCCTTTTATCACACCTTCTCAGGTGGTGACCATTTTTCGTTCTGCAGGTTTTCTCTCAGCTCCCAAGAGAGGGCGCTTCAAGACAAGGGGGGGGGGCGCTTGAGAACAGAGGTATGCGCGGGCATCACAAATCCTTACGGGCGACCGTAATACTTAACTATCATGGATATGCATAACATAAAATATAGAACTGAAACACGTCTAAACTATTTTAAAATGGCACTGTTATACCAAAATAAATTTTAAACATTTTTAATACATAGTAATCCTCTGTTACAGAATTTCGGATACTGTTTGATTATCCCATTAACCCATTTCGATATGTTATATAAATCGCCAAACTACTCGTAAAACTAAACAAATTAACATAATATTTGTTTTAAATAATGAAAAACAAATAAATTAGTTGAAGATTAATACAAATACAAATAAAACATCAAATTAAACATTATTTGCAGACGTAACAAACACGTCTAACGTATTTAATGTAAAAAAATGCGACATTTACATTATATTCTATATTGGCATTTAATATTATAGTTTAGTGATAGTTTTTTAGTTAAAAGGATAATCAAGTAGTACCGAAATGCGTTAAAGAAACATCCTTATAAACCCAAAAATGATAATCATGTTAAATAAAAATAATTAACTGCTTCCGATGAAGTGTAGGATTTCAAATTAAAATATATTATATTTGAATTCAAATTTGAATGAAATACAGGGTCATGAAAAATCGAAGAGTGTGGAAAATAGGATTACAAATATCTCAGTCAACTAATTATTCTATCGACACCATTCTTTACGCAAAATTTATGTTTTTTGTTTGCATTATTTGTATTTTTTATTTGTATTTTTGTTTGTATTGTCTTTTACATTCACTCTTTAAAATAGAAACTTTCCAAAGTTTTTATATATCTTTCATCAGAACGAATATTTCGAGAGTCCGAAAGTTCCGGATAATCGAGATTGCTGATACCCAATAGGCTTCTTTCGATTATCACATATTAAGTATACACCAAATTTTTATCTCATCTCACCAAGTATATGTCTGAGTTTGTTCGGGAGATAGAACGTTTGAAGACAGGCAGACAGACAGACGGACGGCATTTTTTTAAAAGATATAAACATGTTTTTCGGGATCTCGGGTGTCTAAAACATGTAAATCCGTTATATATATATATATATATATATATATATATATATATATATATATATATATATATATATATATATATATATATATATATATATACATATATATATATATAAACATGTTTTTCGGGATCTCGGGTATCTAAAACGTGTAAATCCGTTATTTTTGTATTATTTTTTTTATTTATTTATATATTTATTATTATTATTATTATTTTGATTTTAAAAACGATTGCAAGACTTACCCAATACTAACGTATGATGGGTAAACAATAGGAAAAAGTTACCCTCACATGATAAACGGTAATATTTTTACCAGAAATCTGGTGGCATTGTGGTATTTGGAAATCAAGTTGGATGTTGTTTCATGTAATAGAACATTTAAACACAAAAGAATAATCATTAACTATTTATCTTTTTTGTTTTTTTAATTTTTCAAATACAATTAAATTTTTCAAATATGTTTTATTAAAAAATTATGTATTATTATTTCATTCCATAAAATAAAGTTAATATTTTATTTTAACATACATTTTATGTTTATACACTGTATGGCCAAAGATGATTGGCCACTTGCGATTCTGAACTTTTTGTTAAATATCTAAAATAATACATGCGGAATTATTCTGAAAATCCAGGTGTGTAAACAAAATAATATAGATCATATATCATCGCGAAAGTTTTTTTTTTTTTTTTTTTTCGAAATCGCATAGGAGACCATCAACAAACTGAAAAAAGAGCGAAGATCGTTTGAATAATCCTGTCAAAACTAACGTAGCAAAAATGTTTAAATCGCAGAATATGATTAAGTGGCTTATTGTAATAAATTGTGTTCAGTTTTGTGAGGATGCCACGTATGCTCGTAGGAAAAATGAGATTTTTATAAAAACAGTCCAAAATTTACCAAGATTTTTGCCTGTAATTTGCAGAGTTGTTAATATATATGTACATATTTTTAAAGAAAATATGACAGACAACATTGTACATAATAGCCTGTAATCAGAATTAAAAATTAATAAAAATTGTATGCAAAATGAGCAGGTTTATTGAACAATGTTTCATTGGGCATAAGTGAATACAATCCAAATATATTTTGTATAATGTGTAAGCTAAATGTATATCGCAACTCTTCCGAAAATCTCAAAAACATAGCTTGAAATTTCTGACATTTCTGGTGTTTTTGAACATTTTACCATATCTCAGAAACAGTTTTAGGTAAGGAGATACATTGAAGATAACAGAACATATCTTGAATTATTCAAGATACTTCAAGATAACAAATCTATTAAAAAAATAATTAAAGATGAATTTCGGCGATTTAATAAATGGATTGCATTGGTTGATAAAAAAGTGGGCATGAAATTAAACATGCTGGAAAACACGATCACTGCCAAAACAATAATGAAAGAAGAGTTACCAACATCAACTGAATAATACACAAAGATCTTGATATTTTCCTTTACAAAATTCAGTTAATGTAACCTTTTAGCTCAAATGATATTGAAAAGAGATTGGAGTTCACCAGCATCATGTGTGTGTTGCCATTGGTTTCAGCTGTGAAGATATCGTTTTTTCGGATAACGCAGACTTCTGATTGGATGGCTATGTCAGCTGTCAAAATTACTGGATTTGGGAAATCCCGAATTCAGAATTTGTAGCCAAGAATTTTAATCCACAAAAGATTACTGATTGGTGTGGTTTGTGTTTCATTGGTATTTTCGGTCCGTAATTTTGTGTCCAAGCAGTGAATTCTGAACGCTATCTTCACTTCTTGATAAAGAGATGAATTCCAGATTTTTACCATGAACATTGGATCCGAGACAAATAGTTTCAGTAGGATGAAGCTCATACATATTCGACCGGAGATGTCCTGGATTTTCTCAGAAACAACTATGACAATCGTGTCAACGCAAGAGACTTCTCGAATCATTTAGGCTACGGGAATTTTTAGCTCCACACCTTTATACGCCTGATTTATCACCACTAGACTTATTTTATGCGAATATGTTAAAAATCAAATCCACAGATACGACCAAAAACATAAAAAATTTTAAAACATGTACACTCTAAAAAAAAATGTGTAAATTTACACACAAAAATGTGTAAATCGATGATACAAAAACGACATGTCTATATGTGTAAATTTGTGTGTAAATTGCGCCAAATGTGTAAATTTCAGAATACACATTTTAATGTGTAATTTGATGATAAGTCCAAATGTGTAAAAGTTATCTGATAACACTTAAAATACACACTTTAATGTGTGAATTGCACTAAAATACACATATTTCTGAGTACTATTTTTACACATATATCTGTGTAATATTCTGTTTTTACATATGTTTTTGCGTAATAAGAAAATACACATAATGCTGTGTAATATGCAAATTACACATATGTTTGTGTTATATACAGAATACACAGATTTGTATGTAATATTCTGTTTTTACACATATGTATGCGCAACATGCAAAACACGCATTTTTGTGTAATATTTAAAATGCACAGTTTTGTGTACATAGCTTTATGTTATGTGTTGACGTATAAATTGAAAAAAAAATGCTTTCATGATCGCGAAATAAAATTGAATTAAGAACAAACTCATATGCTTGACATGTCTTTTCTTTCTACCAGATTTGTAGACTTAAAGCAAGACCACAAATCATTATACGCTTAATTTACAAGAAACAGGGTCGTCTCAAATTATAATCTATTTCCTTTATGTCAGAGATGTTTTGTAATCCGAATTGTAATTTATGAACAGGGATGTATAATTTGAATACAGACAGCGTGGAGACTGTCTTCTAAATTAAGTTAAAAATTAAACTTTTTTCACTCTATCTTACAATTGTAACAGCTTGTGTTGTTTTTAATAAATTCATAATATTCTCTTTTAGAAATACATGTACATTTTCTGCTCCATATTCTGAAAATGGTATAACTTTAATTGTATTTATAACGGACGGAATACTATTTTCTTCTTTTCACTTGTTGCCATGTAAAATAAAACTATACATTTTATTTCTTTTTTAATAAATTATTACAATTTTTTTGTATGTGTTAAATGTATTTTTGTACTCTCTATAAAAACTTTTGCTCACTTTAACTTCCAAAGTTATCATCACACATGTAAAGTACTACAGATAGTTACTATTTCTAACCGATAACGTTCAAGAAAATTTTGTGTGTAGTTAAAAAGTGTGTGTAAATTAAAAAGTGTGTAAATTTGTGTGTAAATTAAAAAGTGTATAGGTCTGGGTTTGAACCGGGTACATTTGTGAGAGTTGCCGATGCTCTACCAGATGAGCTACTCTCCTGTAATTTTACCAAATGAGTGAAAAAGCGTCCAGGGCAGGATTCGAATCACGGATCTTTAATTTAAGTTGTCAGTCTGGCATTGGTTAACTATACTTAGTATGTATCTCTAGTTCTTTGACTGATTTGCGTCTGCCAGATTTATCCAGGATAGTAGCTCATCTGGTAGAGCATCGGCAACTCTCACAAAAGTACCCGGTTCAAACCCACACCTATACACTTTTTAATTCTGCTGGAAAAATTCACAAGGCATTTGATTTATTTACCAATTATAATAACTGTGTTAAAAGTAATAAATGTATATATATATATATATATATTAAATCAGACTACGTAAATTTTAAGAGCAATATTTGTAACATTAGTATTTTTTAAGAGTTAAAATTACTAAAGAAATATTTCTGCTTAAATGTGTAAAGTATTATCAGAGTAAAATTTATATAAAAATATAATCCACTGAATTATACATAATACTTTTTGTATTATTTAAATAATAAAGATTATTGATTGCCTGAATTTAAAGATTATTAATTTACTATTGACAAAAATGAAATTAATTTAGCAATTTAATGTGCATTTTGAACCTTAAGTCACTAGTTATCCTTTATTACACAACAGCTATAAAAAATATTAAAAGATAAAAAGTAAAACCGATATTAAATAATTATATTTTATCTACATTAATTGTATGATACTAATTACTATGAATGAAATATACGATTATAATGCAATGCATCTAAAAAAATTCAAACTATTTCGATTCTAAAATGTACAATAATTTTTCATACTATTAAAATAAAAAATGGAAACTAGCAAATCTTTCTGTTTCTGTAATTTGATATTTTGAAACTTTTGACTTTTTCTGTCTACTCGTGTATTGTACTATTTCTACGGATATCAAATTACACATTTAATTTTTTTTTTTTAATTTTTTTTTTTGTTTTTGCTATCAATAGTTTTTGAATGTAATACACATAAAAAAAGTCTTCAATGTATTAAAAAATAATTTTTAATTATCTCCCTAATAAAAATCACAAAAAAACACGAATAAAAACTTTTAAAAGGTGTCATTTGGATTAATTCATTTTACGTCAGAATTTACAAGCAGTAAAATAATACTAAAAAACTTTTTATTATTATTAAAAAATAAGTTTAATAACAGGTTGCAAAAATTACATAAATATTTATGAAATTACACATTTAAAACAATAAATTTGAACATTATACATTTAAACTAATAATATATCTTAATATACAATTTAAAAGAAAAAAATTATCATTAATTGTATATATTACCCAGCACCGCATCTACTCTTGTTTCCATATAATGTGATATTTTTATGTTCTTTTTTAGCACTCTCCAAAAATGTTGAAAAGTGCTTCGGTTTGCCAGTCCGTCTGTCGATGCTCTAACTCCTATAATTTTCACGCAATTGATAAAGCTTATTTAAGGTCACCAAAGCATGTTTCGTATTGCATATTAAGTATGTATGATTAATATTTCATTTACAGGGACACTCAAAAGAATACGATTACATTATAGTACATGTGGAAAATCGTTTTGAGAGTATTTTAATGACATTTTGCTATTTCAAATATATTGAAGCTGATATAACTCAGATCATGTTAAAACAGAGTATTCATAGCATTTTTCACTAATTTACAGGGACAAACAAAAGGAATTACTTACAGTATTTTGCATTATTGTATAGATTACAGTTATCTTTGCTTAATAAATGCTAGAGAGTACGTTTTAAAATTCAGTATGCACTTTTAAATTTAATTAGTTTTTTGCATATTACTCTGTATATATATATATATATATATATATATATATATATATATATATATATATATATATATATATATATATATATATATATATATTATACTTCATAATTAGGGCTGCACAAAAAGTATTCGCCTACCATTCTCCTTATTATTAAAAAATTGCTGAAGGAGAATTTTCTGAAATGGGTGATTCTCAAAATAGGGGACAATTTATGTCTTTCGGCATACAAAAAAAAAAAAAAAAAAAAAAAAAAAAAGAGAGGTTTTTTGTCATGTTTTTATATTTAGATATGTTTGTCTTAATATTATTCATAATTTGCACTCAAGAATTACTCACTTTTTAGTTAAAAACACCTTAAAATAACAGAATAAAGGTTCAAAATGTCATTAGCATGGATGTCCACAGCAGCTGTGCTTAGTGTATACTAGCATTTTTCAAGAGTTAATATCATGTTAATAAAATAAAACAAATGTTATTCTTTCTTTAAATTAATCAAGGAGAGGATTTATCCAATAAATTTATTTTTAAAAATAAAATTATAGTATATAAAAAAAGAATTAAAGTTTGTCCTCCATATTCTATTTTCAAAACAAGGTCATACTATAACAGCTAGTTATTAATCAAAATTTCATTTTCACATATGACAATAGTTTGAAAATATAAAGTTTCCCCATGGCAACAAATATCCATTTTATCCCAGCCTGAAAATAGAAGCATGTATTGTATTTTAAGAATAGAAGTTGAATATTAGGGGCGTACATCAATTGCATGTCATTAGAATGGATAATAATTTTCAAGTTTATTTTATAGTTAAAATTTTTATTTTACTTATTTGAATAGAACTGTTGTGTTTTAAAAAGCCCCAGAAAGGACTACCGCATTGTGATTATATTATGGCTCATAATCTTATTTAAATTAAAATTTGTCATTAGTATGGACAAATATCAGTGTCATTAGCATGGTTTTTCTGTCCATGCTAAAGACTTCTATGTGCATAAATGTAACCAATGCTTATATTGTATCCTTTATAAAGTTTAATTTTACGTATAAATTTACGTATTACATTTATTATCCCTAAAATATGCATTAAATCTGTCAGAAAATCGATAAGACAGCTTCTTACGTTGTTAGTGACAGAATGTTGCTCATGTAAACAAAGTTTGCTCTTTGGTAATGTTTTTATTCTCCTTGTAGTATGTATATATGTAAAAATGGAAACCATTTGCTGAAAAGGAAGGCTAATAAATATAGAAAAAAATATTTAAACAGGAAGTAAATAAATTTCTTAATATATTTATTCCATGCAATTTTTTTTGTCATTAGCATGGCTCAAAAAATACTAATTATTTTTTTTAAGTTAATTTTTAAATATTTAGCTCTACTGACTACATGTAAAGTATACCTAATACTATATTAACAACACCTATTTTTTTCAGAAATTTTGCTAAACAGTAATTTTTTAAAGATATAAATTTTGAAAAAGTCTCCTATTTTGAGAATCACCCAAATATATGTATCTCTTTAATGAACTAAATTTTGAAATGCATGCTATTATTAGATATAAATCTCTATATCATATAGAGGGCTGCTGAAAAATTCGGATAATTTTTCCATTGTGAATAGGAACAGCTGAAATTCTATTTTAAAATGCGTTATACATTTCCATATGGTGGACCTAGACATAATATTATATTTATTTTTCTTAAGTGCAGTTTTGTTGCATTATTCTGAATGTATTGGAAAGTGCTTTATAATCTATGTTTGACGCATGATTTTTTGCTTTCTTGTATCAAGGTTGTATGTGGCTGGTTAGATGTGTATTGCCAGGTCCATTATAACTCTGATAATATCATAAATATTAAAAGGGAGAAAGCTCCGATTAAGGCTTCAAGTGCTCTTGGAGCTGAGAGCACTTAGAGCGCTATTCCAGAGGTTCCGGGTTTGATCCCAGGTTTGACATTTTTCATTATTTTGGTTCTACGCTTTATTAGTAATGTGGAAATCACATATTAAATATTCAATTATTTCAAGCGTAATTTCACTGCTGATAAATAATTAAAAAATTATTATAATTAAATATGTATTCACCGATTCTGGGCTTATCTGTGTCTCATGTTATGCCACAAGTTTTTGTGCTCATGTAGACGTTATTATTTTGTGCTGCAGTTGCAGCCTTACCAACAAAATGTGAGTGAGAATTGACAAGTTGGCTATCTTCCTCGTAGCTTAAATGGTAGAACACTTGGAGAGCTATTTCAAGGATTACGTGTTCGATCCCCGACTTGGATAATTTTCACTATGTTGGTTCTACGCTTTGTTAGCAATGTTATAGTCACATATTACATACCCAAGCTTTTGTTCAATTTGACATCCAAATTTATCACCAGGAGCTCTAAGAAGCTCTACAGATAACTACTAGTTCTAAATAATAACGAAAAAGCATCTAGGGCAGGACAGGAACTAGGGACCTTTGGAGTAAGCTGCCAGTCTAGTATTATTTATTATATATCTGTAGTTCTTTGGCTGAATTGTGTCTTCCAGATTTATCCTGGATAGCTCAATTGGCAGAACATTGCAAGCTCTCACAAAGCTCTCCGATTCAAATTCAGGCCTATACGCTTTTGGACTATGTTGAAAAATGGCAATTTGTGTGATTTATTTACCAATTATAATAATTGTGTTAAATTTGATAAAGAATTATTTTTTATCAATCTACGTGAAAATTAGGTGCAATATTTGTAATAGATTTTTTTAAGGTTTAAAATTATATAAGAAACATTGCTGCTTAAATGTTCAAAGCATTATCAAAATTAATTTTACATAAAAATCTAATCTCTTGTATTATACAGTATTTTTTGTATTCTTTAAACTATAAACAGGGTAATGAAATTAATTTAATTAAAATTTTTACTTTTGTTTATTTTGTTTGTAGTTTATGAATGTTTTCAATGAATTAAAAAAAAATTTAATTGCTTCAATCTAAATATCGTAAATGAAAAACCATGAATCAAAATCCGTTAATTTTCATTTGACATCAGTAGAAATAGAATTGAGAAATCTATAGCATGTAAAACTCTGAAAACTGGTTAATTTTATAGCAAACATTATGATAAGCATGCTTAAACAGACAATTTTTAAATCAAAGAATTATTTCAAATGCTATTAGATGTTTAAATTTCAAATATTTATTCGGATGCTAGAAAGGCACCATTTTAAGAATATATACAAAAATAAATAAATAAAAGAATAAATAGCAAATAGTAATAATTTTTCATATTTAAAATAAGCAGAAAAGTATATGCTTCACATCAATATTATAAATTTACAAATTTAAAACTGGAAAGAATACCAACTTTCCCTTATAAAAGTATTTTCATGTCATTACTTAATGCAAAATTTAAAAATTAAATTTGCAAACAATTTTATTTTAAAAGAAAGTTTTTTATTCAGTAATTTAAATACCTTTAAATATTTGCTAATTATGATAAACTGTGGTTACAATATTTTTCCACATAATTTTAAAATTTCAGAAAATATGCGATTTTAACGATTGATATTCTACAGGTAAACAAATCTTATTTTTAAAAGAAGTAATTTAAATAATTGATTTTTATCATCTGATTTTAGTTGTCGAAAGACAGTTATTTATTTTAATAAAATAGTTATAATTCAAAGAAAAGAAACAGGGGAAATATTTCTTCATACCTATTTTTCAATGACTTCGTTTTTCCTTTTCTGATGTAATCCTTGATGTTTGTAGATCTAATAAATGTTCCGATAATAAGTACAATAACACTGGCATAAATATTTTTAACCATGCCCAGAGCAATTGTACATTTCTCGGATACATATTTCATCAAAAGTACGCATGGAATGACTCCAACGTATTTTTTGGTAAGATTTTTAAATCCAGACTGAGGCTATACGCGCATAAAATGGCTATTTTTGTTCTCTGCAAATGTTCTCCGCGTTCGCTTATTCCAAAGACTAAATAAATGGTGTTTTTTTTATTCTTTTATTTCTATTTGATAATCGTCTGCAGTTTTCGAGTTCTTTATCTAGGCACATGGCAGATGTTTTCTTCTGTTCTTTATGTGGTGAATTATTTTTGTTTCTTTATGTGGTGAAGACTTTTTAATTTAAAATTTCTTATATTAAGACATTTTTTATGCCTTTTTTCGATTTATTTCAAAAAAGTTTAAGCTTTTTGTCCATTGTAACGATAACTATACTGATATAGATCGCATACCAAATTAAACAATGTTCAAATTTAGAATAGTTAAAAATGATTTTAATAGACAATAATGCAAAATATTTCTAAATTAGAAAAGTACGCTTTGTATCTTCCATCGCAAATGCAAAATTTGTTCCTAAAAATAAGCTAGGAATCATACCAAGAGGCAATAGTTGAGAAATCATAGATTTTGCTGGCTGCAAATTTTTTTAATTCTAATCTTTTAGTAATTTATGCGCTTAGTTCAATTACATGTCTATTAAATTTTTGTTTTATATAGGTACGTGTTTTTACTGAAGTTTTTTTTTTTTTATTATTATTTCATTGTGGAATATTAGCCAACAAACACTAAATTATGTTTGTTGCTTGAAGTGAAAAAAAAATGTTTCGTTTCGTGTTCGGTTTATTTCGTTTCAGTTTTTTTTTTCAGATTTATATACTTATAAAAAGGATCGACCGAAACAGGTCTGTAAGACCGAAAATGAAACCGAAATCGAATTTCGGTAATCTTTCAATTTTCGGACGAAAACGAAAATGTTCATTTTTTAAGTTATTAATACATACATAAATACACATAATTATTAATTAATTATGTGTGTATTAGACGCACATTTTTAACAAACATACATAAACATGTAGAAATGTGCACAAGTTCAAGCAAAAGCAAAATATAAGTAATAATATAACTTTTATATTTGCTTTTGCTATTGACAATCAATACTCATATATATTTATTAATAATTAATTAATAATGCAATTAATAATCAAGAACAAATCAATAGTGAATATTTAATTTTTGAATATACACATTTTTTCAGTTAGTTAATATTTCTCATTAAAAGTAGTTAAAATAAATTGCTTAAAAGTTTTTTTAGAAAACTAACTATAAGTAAGTTGTTATTTAAAAAAAATAACCATTTGATAATTTATTATTAGTTTAATGGAGATTTAAATATAGATAAGCCGTATGCTTAAATAAACAAGTGCTACTTCCTCCCGAAAAAACTTTGCCACTCCCTCGCCTCTTTACGAATGCTTTGAAATGGCGTCCTTGTTTGAAAAATCTATCTTTTGTGCCCAAGTTGGCGGAATCTCTGTGTCTTTAACCTAAAAGTCTGCAAGGGCCGGAATTTTCAGGCCCTGGATCCAGCTCAGTACGGTGTAAAAATGATATAAGTTCGACTCGAACCCGGCCCGGCCCATTCAGATTTTCACAGTTAATGGCCCAACTCAATTTCTACAAAAAATTCAGATTTTTCTTAACATACAATTAAGATTCTTTTAAAGAATACTGCATACATATCTATGGGATAAATTTAACGTATATTTTAAAATTACGATGGAAAATACACAATACAACAATAACGATTACTTAGATTTCTTGGACGTTTCAACATTCAAATAAAAATTCATAAAAAAAATTAATATTGCTTTGAATAAAAGAAAAAAATGAATGCAAAAAACATAATTTTTAAAACTCTTTTATAAAAAGAAGATTTGTGAAAATATTTATCTTTCTTTTACTAAGGCTATTTTTAAACCCCAAAGAGCTACTTTCTGACACATTTATGAACTCATATTTTTTTTGGAACCCATAAGACAGGTGTTTTCATAAATAAATAATGTAATCGAATGGCGTTATCCATTTTTTGATAAAGGCAATGTAGCTTTGAAAAAATCGTGCAAAAGATAACGTTTGAATTGAATTTCCGAAAGCAACATCACGGAAAGGAGAAAAACCTGAAGCCACGATAAGAAACTCTTATTTGTCGAAAAATAATTTATCTATCAAAAATAGAAAACGCTATCGATTCCAAATTCCTTTAATAGTCAAGCTTGTCAATTTTAAGTCTTTACTGTTAAATAATATTAGTCAGAATATGTGTCAAAGTTTCACGTTGAGCAGGGAATTAATAAAGAATACTGCCCAGCTAAACTGATGGCATTGAGCTCACAGGCTACAAATACTAATTGTACATTAAAGCCTTATATTTTCAAGGGTTAATTCCGTTCGAAAAAAAAAAGTTAAGAAGGGGAAACAGCTCTCCCCTTTCCTCTTTTTTTATACATAATCATTGAACCTCCTACACTATCAAAGATATGCTTTATTATATAAAAAATCTATATCCAAAATTCAGAGCAAATTAGATAATTCTTATTAAAAACCCATTTAGCATTTATATAATTTAAAAGGAGTTATCCCCCTCTTTATACTTAACCATTAAACTTCCAAAACTATTCAGAGATTTGAACGAAATCTGAAAATTCTGCTTGAAAAACCCATTTATATAAATTAAGGGGGGGGCATTAGAACCCTTGTTCCCCCTATTTATACTTATTCAATGAACACCTAATAACAGTCACGGAATCGCCTCATCAGAATGATCCTAATCTAAATTTTGAACGAAAACTTAATTCTGCATGAAAATCGCATTTATATCAACTAACGGGGGGGGGGGGAAATTAGAACTCTTGTTCCCCCGATTTATACTTATTCAATGAACAC
This sequence comes from Maratus speculifer, assembly GCA_964019185.1. NCBI lineage: Eukaryota > Metazoa > Arthropoda > Arachnida > Araneae > Salticidae > Maratus > Maratus speculifer. The sequence continues at coordinate 99,745,033 of OZ025296.1, read as the reverse complement.
CTAATAACAGTCACGGAATCGCCTCATCAGAATGATCCTAATCTAAATTTTGAACGAAAAATTAATTCTGCATGAAAATCCCATTTATATCAACTAACGGGGGAGGGGCATTAGAACCCCTGTTCCCCCTATTTATACTTATCCAATGAACACCTAATAACAGTCACGGAATCGCCTCCTCAGAATGATCCTAATCTAAATTTTGAACGAAAACTTAATTCTGCATGAAAATCCCATTTATATCAACTAACGGGGGGGGGGCATTAGAACCCCTGTTCCCCCTATTTATACTTATTCAATGAACACCTAATAACAGTCACGGAATCGCCTCATCAGAATGATCCTAATCTAAATTTTGAACGAAAACTTAATTCTGCATGAAAATCCCATTTATATCAACTAACGGGGGGGGGCATTAGAACCCCTGTTCCCCCTATTTGTACTTATTCAATGAACACCTAATAACAGTCACGGAATCGCCTCATCAGAATGATCCTAATCTAAATTTTGAACGAAAACTTAATTCTGCATGAAAATCCCATTTATATCAACTAACGGTGGGGGGGGGGGGGGGGAATTAGAACTCTTGTTCCCCCGATTTATACTTATTCAATGAACACCTAATAACAGTCACGGAATCGCCTCCTCAGAATGATCCTAATCTAAATTTTGAACGAAAACTTAATTCTGCATGAAAATTCCATTTATATCAACTAACGGGGGGGGGGCATTAGAACCCCTGTTCCCCCTATTTATACTTATTCAATGAACACCTAATAACAGTCACGGAATCGCCTCATCAGAATGATCCTAATCTAAATTTTGAACGAAAACTTAATTCTGCATGAAAATCCCATTTATATCAACTAACGGGGGGGGGGTATTAGAACCCCTGTTCCCCCTATTTATAGTTATTCAATGAACACCTAATAACAGTCACGGAATCGCCTCATCAGAATGATCCTAATCTAAATTTTGAACGAAAATTTAATTCTGCATGAAAATCCCATTTATATCAACTAACGGGGGGGGGGGAAGTAGAACTCTTGTTCCCCCGATTTATACTTATTCAATGAACACCTAATAACAGTCACGGAATCGCCTCATCAGAATGATCCTAATCTAAATTTGAACGAAAACTTAATTCTGCATGAAAATCCCATTTATATCAACTAACGGGAGGCATGAGCCCCCCGTTCCCCCTCTTATACATATCGAATGAACCGTAATGAAATGAACCGTATCGAATGAATCGTAAAATAAAATGTAATTAATTCATCAACAACATAGAATGTTAGAACTTTTAGAAATAGCAATCGAAACATCTGCGGTTTTAAACTAAACATTTTCTATTACTATTAAGCGTGCAGCTTTTAAGGAGCAGGTGAAGAGCGCCGTATGTAGGAGGATGTTTAATTTGATTTCACGTCATGAATCAGCTGTGGTCGATAATTATAAACAATAAACTTTATTCATAAAATTAAATAAAGAGTTTCTCATCTGAGCGGAAACAGCTCAATCAACAAGTCATGTCAAAAATATCCAACGGAAGAAAGATTTCTAGAATTCAGATAGTTTCGGCCGAGTATCGGTCCAGCCGAATTTCTAACAGCATTTCCGCCGATAACGAGTTTTCGGAGAAACTCAAATTTTAGGCCAAAAACGAAACCGAAACCGAATTTTCGGTGAAATTCAGATTTTGGGCCGAAAACGAAATCGAATTTTCGGCAAAATACGAATATTTGACCGAAAACGAAAACTAAACCGAATTTTCGGCAGAACTCAGATTTTGGGCCGAAAACGAAAACAAAACGGATTTTTCGAATATTCTCTGCTTGTAATTATGTCTAACACGCCATTTGTGTAATTTCAGGCATTTTTCAACAATTACACATTTGTTTGAGTTTATAAAGCGATAACATATTGCACATTTGATTTCTCAAGTTAGGTGCACATAAAAACAGGTAATTTTTTTCCTCAAAATGTGTAAATTTTAAGTCAAGTATGCATTTAAAAAAAATTACACACTTATCTGTGTACATATAATTATGTTTAAATTAGAATAAATCACAAATTCGTGTAAATAATGGCATTTTTCAACATTTACACACTTGTCTGAGTTTTTCAAGTGATAATAAATTACACACTTACTTTTATAAGATAAATACACATAAAAATAGGTAAATTTCCGAGAAAAAATGTGTAAATTTTACGACAGGTGTGTAAATTTACAAATTTACACATATCCATGGGTAAAATTGGCCAATTTACACATTTATTTTTTAGAGTGTACAAATTATATATGTTAATAAGATCGATTCCAACAATCCAATCATGTTGGTTACCACGAATTTCGAGCAGAGACTTTGTTTCATTTTCTCTTCAGATATCCAATATTTTGAGAACTTCCTCTGTTCATTTACTTCATTCTCATGTATAAATACAGAAATGTTTTAAATAAAATTACTTTTCTGTTCAAAAGTTATTAATTTTTTCTCTTCTATTTACCATGTGAAGCACCCTTTATTCCAAATATTTAAGCTTGTTCACGGAAATAATTTTCGTAATAACTTTTAATAGAAATCCAGTAAGAAATTAAACAGCTGACAAAATTCTATCTCGTCATCAATAATTGGATTTGAGAAACATAAAATGTCTACCATTTCTGACGGAAATGACATTGCTAATCTACTGGCATTATTATGCATAATGAATTCAAGTGCGTGTTTAAGGAAATTTACACGTGTTGAACTTAATGAATTTGACCGTAAGTGTTTTTGAAATTTTTATTTTGACTGTTTATTAGCTGTTTAAATTGAGATTTGAAGATAATTATCAAATAAGTGAAAACACCTATAAGCTTTGCTTTTAATTTCATACAGATTAAAAAGAATAAAACAACCACATTTTCCCCGTAGATTATACACGCATTTTAAAACTAAATATTGAATTAATTGGTATGCAGACAATGTTCTTTTTTTCGATAAAGTGTCAGATCTTATTAATTTTCAGAAAGCGTAAATTGGTAGTGCCCGTCTGATTGGAAGCGCTTATTGCCACCATAACTTCAAGTGTATAAATAAATCTATACTACTACTTTATCATTTTACAGTAGAAACCCGCTAATTCGGAAGCCGTTAATACGGTTCTCCGGATAATCCGAATCGGTCTGATCGATATTTTTTTCTTCAAGTTTGTGAAGAGATTCGAAAATTTCCATAATATTTAATTTATTTCATACTTTTATTCTAAATAAAAAAGTCTTTTCGGAAGTAAAACAAAAAAAATCTCCAAATGTGTGGTTGAATTTATGGCCTGCAAATAAAGATTTTTCGAGTAATAAGCTTGAAATAAAAAGAGGGATAAGCGAGAATGAAAAAGAAATTACACCTGAAGATTTCGGATCATATTAAAAAACTGGTAGTTGCTCAGATGTTGATATCAGCGCTTTTAGAAATTGGTTGGAAGAAGAAAATAACTAAGGTTACATCTCAGACAGATGACGAAATAATCGTTTTGTACACAACTGAAGAAGGTGAAAATCGAAGATGATACAGACGAAAACACAATTATCAACGATGATCAACTAAAAGTTATTAGCTATAATGAAGCAATATCTCATTTAGAACAATTAAGGATTTTTTTAAACATCAAATGAAGACTATACCCAACGAATTACTTATGCTCAAGCGGGTGCTTGACTACAAAAGGTATACAAAACTGGCACAGCAGATCACAAATTTTGTAATTACAAAGTAAACATTTTTATTGTCTGTAAATATTCAATTTGTGTAATATGAAGGTGATTTTCTGTAATTATGTCTTATTTTATTTGATTTTTCCTCATTTTCCGGATAATTTGGATTTTCAATAATCCGGATTGGGCCTGGTTTTAATTAATCCGAATTATCAGGGTTTTACTGTATTAATATAACATATTATTACAAGATGTTAATTAGCTATATATTTATATAAATTGAGATAAAATGTTCCAGGTATTCAAATTTGTCCACGTAAATAATTATTTTAATCATTTTCAATACAAAGACAATTCAAAATTTAGCAGCTAACAAAATTTTATTTTGTCACCAATAGTTGAATTTGAGAGCTATAAAAAACGTCTATCATTTCTCACAGCAGCGTCATTCAAGGTTTATTTGCATAAATACGCAAAATGAATTCACATACTTATGTTTTTTACGACTTTTCATTTTAGCAGATGTTAATTTTAATTTAAGAGATAAGAGTCTTTAAGCAAATTTACATCTTAGATCACGTGCTTAAATTATTGAATGTGGTGTTAAGCGTTTTTGACATTTCCATTTTGTCTGTTTATTAGGTACTTAAATTGGGATTTTAAGATGATTATCAAGTGAGTTGAAAACGCCTATAAATATTGTTTTCAATTTCCTACAGATAAAAAAAAAATCAAACAAAACATGCACTGTTTTTTTCTGTAGATTATCCATGCATCTTTGAACTGATTGTTGAATTAATTGGTATGCAGACAATGTACTTTTTTCATGGATAAAGTGTCAGGCCTTATAAATTTTCAGAGAGCGTAAATTGCTGGTGCCCGTCTGATTGGAAGCATCTATTGCCACTGTTAAATTCAAGGGTACTGGATTTTTTCATTAGCTTCCGCATGTAGCTTTCAAGGTAAAACATCTTCGGAGATATCTAACTAGAGAAAAAAATAAATCGGAATGAAACTGATAAGTGTGCATTGGAATGCAATATGACACTGACAATTATACGAAAATCTATATATTTAAAAGACCAGGCTGGTTTTTTTAGTCATCAGCCCTAAGTTTTCTACACTACCGATTTTGATAATCATTATTTATTTATTTATTTATTTATGAAAGCTGTTCATATGTAGATGTGCCCATTCTAGCAATTTTTTAATTTATTTCAATTTTTATATTTCAATTTTAATTTTAAAAGCTTATTTACGAAAATTCTTTGAAACAGTGGCAACCGCGTTATTTCCATTTTTGCAGAGAAAAAATGGAAAATATTCAGACACGTGGCTTTTTCAACGTATTTTTTATAATTTGCCAGCTAAAGTTCGATAAAAAATATTTATACACGTGTACTTTATTTTGATAAGCGAATAAAAATTCATATTTACTCTGACGTCATGAGACTATTGCTTATTGGTTTATTTTATCTTTATGCATTTTAATTTTATTTATGCCATTTTATTTTCACTACAATGAAATCAAAAATATGTTTTTGTTTTAATACATGCTGGTTGAGCATAAAAATAAAGTAAAATTCACATGTGAAAAAATTTTTTCCTGTTAAAGTGCCCACATGCTTAGTTTAAAATATATTTTTATATTGACACACATAAAGAGAAAAAATGATCTGATGGTTTTTATTTTAATACATGCTGATTACCCTCTGTATAAATTATTGTAAAGTAAAACTTCCGTGGCACAAAATTATTCGGATATTTTTCTTTCTATGCATGATAATTGCTGAAATTGGGTTTTCAAATGGGCTGTGTATTTTTCAAATTTTTTACTTTAATATCATATTTTTCTTGAAAAAACATTGAAGTTTTGTCAGACCCTGATAACCAAATATGCACAAGAAGCTTGCCTTAAAAAATTTTAAGGGGCCCGAAATTGAGAAAAGATTGAGCCCAATTTTTATATCGAATTTTATTGAGATGTAATGTTAGATTGCTAGATGTATGTTTATTTTATATGTTGAATTTGAATATTACTGAATTTGATTTGTTTTGTACAACCTAAAGTATTAACAATTTAATTTACTGCCAAAATTGAGCGTAGTGTTTCAAAATACTAATATTTTATCTTCGGCATACATGCTGAATTCATCCTTTTTTCTGCGACTTGCATTTTATGCTAATATTATACAAAATCACTTTTACATAATTCTCATGATTGTGTTCAAGTTTTGCGTAAGGGAAACACAAAAGAGTCATTTAATTAAATTTTTGTGAACTGAGCTGAGCCACTCTTTGGAATAATATTTTCAGCATTCGTGAGTTTCCAGATATGTTGAATTTAGAAAATTCTTCTCGAACAAAAGGTACTCGCAAAATGATGCCATGCTTCCCATATTTTCGGAGGTTAAACTGGTCTTGAATTTTGTTACAGCATTCTAAATCTGTCGGAAATAGCTTCATATTCAACTGTTTGACGCATGACTTTTCTTTATTTTTTCAAATTTTTATTCACTTAACTTTTTTCAGAATTTGTACTTTTAAAGTTTAGAAATTTTTATCCACCATTTTATTGGTATGCTTTGCTAAAACTTTTGAAAACGTGTTATATCATTGGACATAAGACTTACGTGCTTACAATATATAAAATATAATTACATATTTTTTTTTATCTTTTTCCCTTATGTAATCGCTTTTAACTGCATATTTTCACAGAATGGAACAGTAATAAAATTTCCTGTTTCACAACTTTAGTCCAAAAAAGCTAATGTAATCATTTTCTAAGATAATCATTAAAAAAAAAAAAAAAAAAAAAAAAAAAAAAAATTAGTAACGTCTTTGCCAGAGTTCATTATTATGACTGAAAATCTCAATGAAGATAATCTTTTTCTCTTATTTCGCCTGATGACGTCTATTTTCTTTATTATATAGAAAATTTATAACCAGCCTTTATCGCATTTCTTTCTTTCTTTCTTTTTTTTTTTTTTTTTTTTTTTTTTTTTTAAGCTACACCATGCTGTCTGAAATAAAAATTTCTAGAGAGAATGTGATTTTATCTTATATATAAATTAGAAATTCAAAAGAATGTAATTTAACATTTAGAATAACGGTGAGGGGTCTATCTGACTCGTAGAAAATAAATAAACCAGAAACTTAATCCGAAACTTAATTCGAACTTGAAACTTAACTCTTAATTATCTTAATTTTTAATAATCATCTCAGTATTTTTTTTTGAAATGGTAAATTGCCAAAGTAAAAAAAAAAAAAAAATAATAATAATAATAATAATAATAATAATAATAATAACAAAAAAACCGATTAAATTCGGACAAGGTTTAAGTATTTTTTTTTTTTTTTTTTTTTTTTTTTTTTTTACAAAATTGATTCCCCATTTTCAAAATCAACGGCTCATACATATTTGCTTTGAACATTAATTAGCAACGGAAAAAAATAATCGTAAAAATATCATCCACTTGTTTTTTCTATTAAATCTCCCCAATTGTTACCATCTTGTTATGTTTTTTTTAGTAATATTTTTTTTGTATAAATTATTTTAATATTCCAAATTTAAAAAGTACTCTTGTTAAGATATTTTTAATACGGTTTTTTATAATGCTTTGTGTATCCCATATTTAAAATTAGTCTTCCTTTTTTTTTCTTAGTAGCGAAAACCCTGGACATTTTCTTTTTTTTTTCTATTTATTTTATGATCGTTCTCGTTCTCACGAGAATAAAGGCATTGTTGTGTATGAAAGTGAAAGTTTCCCATCCCCTTATCTAGCGTAAATAACACCCGTTCGTACGAATGCTTTTACTGTCCTGGAATTATTGTACTATTTGAGTAAAGTGGTCCTTTGTTAATTTTTTTTCGAAGAAGAGTAGCTTCTGGCTTGTTTGTAAAGGGCATATATTCAGCCTTGTTAAAAATTGGCCCACACGCATAGTTTATTGCTTGCGTACGTGAATGAATAGTACCCTAAAATTTTATAACCCATGACAAACGTTGACTGTCATTTGAGGCGGAGTAGTTTTTTCCCAGGCCCTTAAAATTTTTTATGACTGATCTAAGATAAGAGTGCCTATTCACGGCTATCGGCAAGCACTGGTCTGCAAGCAGGTGCAAACTTCAGCTGTATCACGTGGTCTGAGAGTAGGGGATATTAGCGATGACCATATTTGGTCATGAGAGAGGGTGCCTGTGGCTTTGGCCAATGAGATAGACCCTGGTCGAAGAGAGAAAGGGGGAGGCAGTAGCCTTCCTAGTATTTTGGTGCCCCTTTTCTGTTTAGAGAAGTGTGGAATTCGGTTTTAGAGATGATATAGTTCCCTGCTAGGAGTCTTACGAAGAGGAGGTAAAAAGAAGTAGTCCCGTCCTTCACTCCCTCCCCCATTTTTTAATTTTCAATCGGGGTGAGGGAGGTTTACGGCAGAAAAATACAGAACTAGAGAAGAGTATGCAATTCGGTGGAGGGATGATATAGCTCCGTGCTAGCAGTCTTACGTGGAGGATGTGTAAGAAGAATTCGTTTAAGATTCATCATTCTACATTTCGATTCTGCAGAAGAAGGTTCTGGCACCGAGATAGTTGGCGATGATATTGTTGTCAACTCGTGTCTGTCAAGCTGAAGTGAATCTGTGCATTTTTTGATTGATGCAAATCAGTCGAAATTTAGAGAGCACCTTTTGATGTGAGAAAACATTGGAGTGTCGCTCCTGTTGACTTGACATGGAATTCGTGCGTTTTTGTGCCTCATTTCTCGACGAAGACCCCGAATGATTTTAGGAGAACGTAGTTTTTTCTCCCGGAATTTTTACCCTTCTTCGACCCCCTGTATGCGGAAGTTTGAGAAATAGTGGAAGTTTGAGAATAAGGAAGTTTGCGGAAGTTTGAGAATAAGTGGCCTTCCCAAGAGGACTTCGTGCGCTTCACATGAGATAATGCACACGCATTAGCAGAATTCGAGAAGACGTGAAACTGCGGGTACTCCAGAGACACAGTAGAATGTATACAGAAATCATTAATCACTTGTACGCTTGGAACTGGAATTGAGTGTTAAGCCTGTGTCGCCTTTTTTTTGAAAAGAGACTAGAATGGTAGTTTTAATGAACTGGGAGGCGGTAATGTCGACTAATCTCAGGATCATCTAAAATATTGTGATACAAAAAAAAAAAAGATATATACTACTTGGAGCTTGAAGGTAAGCCACTCACAATATGTTGTTATAAGTTGTTATAAATAAGTGTAAATATTATCGGATGTTTTACATCCCTAAGAATCTTACTAATTTATAAATGCTCTTGCCCATTATTTAATGTACGCAATTTAACTACTGTCGACCTAATATTGAGTAGAAATAGTTATTAGTAAGTCTCATTTCAACATATGTTGTATTTTCATCGAAGTGAGAGTGATTATTATTTGATTAAATAAAAGAGATTTTTTTTATGTGAAAACAAGTTGTTTTTGATACATACTATTTCAACATGTCTTATACTCTCATTCTGTTTAGTAAAAGTTAAAAAAGAGAGGAAGAGAATGTGTACTTCATATTGTTTTATTTAGAAATTAATGTTAAACTTGACTAGAGATGATGAATACATACCTTATTATTAGTTTTCTTTTCACTATTAAGATGTTGTGGTGAAATTTAGTTTTTTAAGTGATCATTTAACTCATAATTAAAGTCCTAGTTACATTTAGTCTTGACTAATATAATTTTTTTTTTATTTAAAGTTTTAAATTTTTAAATGCAGGATTGATTTGGTATAATTAAGTGAAAATTTTTGAAATTGTAGAGATTCTTCTAAATGTTTATAAGAAAAGTAAATATTTCATTTGATTTCTTACTCATAAATTTAAAGTAATTTTATAGGGATTATATCCATCTCTACATAAACTAATTTACAAGACTATAAATTTTTAATACTAATCACTATACGAAATTGGCCAAAATATCATTGTTGATTTCTGGGGTGTTTATCTTTATTACTCCTAATGTTTTAATTTATTCAAAATTATATCTTTCTTTGCCTTCTTGAAAATAAGAAGGATTTCAGGATCTTTCTTTTCTCTTTTGTAATGTTAAACTGAATCTTGACTTTTTAAATTATTAGTATGAGTGTAATATCTCAGGAATCAACGGTGATAAATGTTGGGTTCTACAGCAGATCAAGATTGAGTACTTGAGACTGGGTCAGATTGAGAATCCTGCTGTGTTATTTACCTGTAATCATTAAATTTTAAAGAATCTTAAATTACATTTGTGTTTATCCTTTTTATCGTTTTAATTTGTCGTTTAGTTTGTTTATCTTATTGATTTCTTAATGTTAACTGGTGTAATCTTAACTTAATTAATTCTTTTTTTTATATGAGCATCTAATTTATTTAATTAAATCTACAACAGGATTCATGTGATTGGAAATTTGACCCGGTTCTCACTTTAATTCTTTAATAAAGCTGAAGAATATTTATTGATCTATATTAACTAAGTATAATTTGCTGAGCAGAAGTTGCAGTTAATTAAAGTAATGATCTGTTGCAGAAGTTTAATAAAAAGAACCCAACACAATAAATGGCGCCGTGTGTGAAAAGCCTGGTTATTGTGACAATAAATGATGCCGTGTGTGAAAAGCCTGGTTATTGTGATAAACAAATGGCGCCGTGTGTGAAAAGCCTAATTATTGTGTCACAATAAGTATAAAAATAGTACTATGAAGTAGAGCCTATTTATTACAACAATAGCCTGAATTTTGATATATATTTACTGTATTAAGAGTGAAACGAAATGAAAATATATGTGTTTTGTGATTTTATTGTATATCATGTTTGATTATTTTAGTGTATATTGTGCATAAGTAATAGGGGTGTACATAGCTTACTAATTTCAAATGTTTTTTTTTAGTTAGGCAATTTTACCGGGTTTTCAAAAAACTATTTATTTTGAAATTTTTACTGTTATATTTACATTTAAATGAGTGTTTGGGCTTACTGAGAGAATTATATGCCAATATAAGTTATGTATTTATGTATTTTTTATTTATTTTTTTTTCTCTCTTTCTTGGGCATCTGAGAATTAAGTAGCAGTTAGATTACTTTATTTTCTATTATTTTATTTTTAATTCGGTGTGAAGTTTTGCCAAAAAATGACAGAAAATCAGCATTTCAAAGAGCTCGCTCTTATTCAGAAAAAGAGCGCATTAATCGAAAATGTCAGTCTTATTCCCCCTTTTAGTGGCGAAGGCAACTCTTGCTCATTTTCTGCATTTTTAGAAAAGTATGAGCAGTTGTCCGAGTTCTTTAATTGGTCAGAGGATGAGAAAAAATTTGCCCTACTAAGTAGATTAAGTGGGAATGCTGCTAGGATATATAAATTGCACCGCACTAAGGGAACTGAAGAAATAATTAAAGTACTTAAAGAGAGATATACGCAAGAGCTAGCCCCTGATATTGCTTTGACCCAATTTTTGAATTTTAAACAAAATCACCATATGCCTGTTCAGGAATTCTATGACAGAGCATATGATTTGTCCCTTAAAGCATTAGTAGTCGAAGGTGTAGAACAGAATGTTGCTGATAAAAGCAGGGAAGCTCTACTGCATTCTATGTTATTAAGTAATTTAGTTCCTGAGATAAGAAGAGGAGTTATAACTAGGTGCCCTAAGACACCTGTTGAAATTTTAGAATTTGCCCTCCTTGAGGAAAAAGCATTAAAGAGTGTTAATCCTTTATATAACATGCAGGTAGAGAATATCAACCCTTTTTTCCCCCAAATTGCCCAGCAAAGTGTTGCATGTGCTGCTATCCAGCCAAGTCACCCTAATCAGTCAGAACAGGAAATTAGTAAACTGCGGGAGCAGGTAGAAGCTCTTACTAGTAAATTAGAGAGATTTTTAGAGGGTAGCAATCAGCAAAGAGACTTTCACACTACTGAGAGGCCTCAGTATAGAGAATTCATCTGTTACGTGTGTTCCCAAACAGGGCACATAGCCAGATTTTGTCCACAAAACCAAAATGCTAATAGAGGGAACTTTCAGAATTTTAGAGGAAGAGGTAGGGGTAGTTATTCTCAGTCCCACCAAAATCGCAGGGGAGGATATAATAATTACAGAGGTAGAGGGAATAGAAATAATGATAATGGTGTAAATATAGAAAGCGAGAATGTGCAAAGCTCAATTAGTGAAGCGAATAATCAAAACAATTCTTTAAACAGGTAAGGGCTGGTGTCGATTTGGTCGAATCGTCCCCATCAAGGCCTCTAGACCTCCCAATTATTTTTAGTATGTTTTCACCCCAGTATTATCATTTACCTACTGTCTTCATAAATGTAAATAATGTGTTTTTTAATGCGCTATGTGATACAGGATCTGCTATAAATATTTTAAGTAATACAATACTTAATGGTTTAGATTCTTATGAAATTGTAGAGTGCAATACCCCTATTTTAACGGTGACTGGCGAGAGAGTGCTTTTAAACCATAAAATTTCCTTAAATTTTAAATTTAATAATTTATTATGTCAGTCTGAGTTTTTTATTGTCCACGGTAAGTTGGCCGATGAGTTCAGTGTAATTTTGGGGATGCCCTTTTTAAGTAAATATCAGGCTGTAATTAATTGTAAAAATAACAATGTAGTTTTAGATGTCCCTACTGAAACGCAGTGTAAGCAAATAGTAGAGAGTCATATGTCAAATGTTTCACCTATGAAAAATTCTAGAGAAAAAAATGTTGTAAATAGTATCAGTGTAAATAGTATAGTTTTAGAGAATAATTATGTAAATACTTGTAATGTGCAATCTAAAGGCAAGCAAAGTTCTGATAGTGAACAGAGAAGTAAGTATAGTAATAAGAGTACTCCTAGGAAAAGTGTAAACAAAAAGAGTAAGGAATGTGTAAAAGAAAAATTTGGGAATCTGAGTAGTGGAAATGAGACGGTTCAGGGTAATATGTATCCCATTATGGAGGAAAGGGTAGACTCAAGCATAACATTTAATGCGAAAGAGTCAGAAAGTGAAATTGCTCAGATTTTTTGTTTGTAAAGTGTACCAGGGAGTAACTCAAGTACTAATGAGTGTGAAATTAATGAGAATAATGTGCCTTTAGACCTTAGCCAGCAATCAGCGAGTCAAATTGTACAGGAAAATTCAATCTATGTTCATGAAAATTTTTACATATCTGAAGATAGTGAAAATGAGTTAGTAAATAGAGCAAATCAGACTAATGAGTTAGGCATTGTTGACAATAATAACAGAAATAGTGAAAGTACTTCCTTAGCTATTTTATGCGAGAGAATTTCTGTCCCCCCCCCAGTCAAAATTAATAGCTGAAGTTAAATGTAATAGAAATAATTTTATAAAAGATAATGATATACTGATATTAGAACCTTTAGCGAAGAATTTAAGCCAAGGGCTTCTTATTTCTCGAGCCATTTGTACCCCAGAACATGGCCTTTTTGTTTCGCTTGCTAATTTTTCGAATAAAACTGTTAAGCTAGGAAAAAATACTTATGTTGCTAAAATTCAGAAATGTGTAGATAAATCTAATATAACCTTAAATAATAATAATATAACTTGTAATGTAAATTTAACCACTCCAATAGCTGACTTTGATCACGCGGATCTCACTTGGAGCTCTGATATTGATTTAAGCCATCTAGACCCCCCCTTAAAATCTAAAATGCAGGAATTTTTAGACCAAAATAAAGATGTGTTTGCAGCTTCTGTCCTAGACTTACCAGGCTGTAATACCATACCCCATGTTGTAAATTTAACCTCTGATAAACCTGTAAAATCCAAAGCTTATAGAGTCCCATATAAATTACGCCAGGAAATGGAAGATCAACTTAATATTTTACTGCAAGCTGAAATTATTTCCCCGTCTATGTCTGAATTTGCTTCACCAGTTATTCTTGTAGAAAAAGCAGATGGTTCTTATAGGTTAGCTGTTGATTTTCGTAAACTTAACAAGAATCTTGTCAAAGATGCATATCCTATCCCAAACATTACTGACTCTGTTGATGCGTTAAGTGGAGCTAATTTTTTTTCAACACTAGATTTAACTAGTGGCTTTTTTCAACAGGTCATAAGACCCGAAGACAGGCATAAAACTGCTATTATCACGCATAAAGGTCTTTTTGAGTGGAATAGAAATTGTTTTGGGTTGTCCAATTCAGGCAATAGTTTTCAGAGGCTAATGAATGCCATTTTTGGAGATTTAGGAAATCTAGGAATTTTAGTGTATATAGATGATATTGTCATTGCTTCGTCTGATGTAGAATCCCATTTTGAAAAACTTAAATTAGTATTTGATAGACTAAGACAACATAAACTGAAACTTAAGCCCAGTAAATGTAATTTTCTTTCGAATAAAATCCAGTATCTTGGCTTTGAAATTAATAGCGGGCAAGTATCCCCGGTTAATAAAAATATTGAGATAATAGAAAAATTGCAACCACCTACTAATCGTAAAGGTGTCAGGTCTTTTATTGGAACCCTATCATTCTATAGGCGTTTCATACCTGACTTCACAAAAAGGGCAATTAATTTAATCGATTTGACTAAGGAAACTGGACATTTTGCCTGGACAAAAGAAGCCCAGGAGGAATTTGAAGATTTAAAAAAGGCTTTAATATCTAAACCGTGCCTAGTACTGCCTGATTTCACTAAAGAATTTTATCTATATACAGATGCGAGTGGAGAAGCACTGGGTGCTGTTTTGTCACAAATGGATGATGAAAATAAAATTCATCCAGTGGCGTTTGCCAGTAGGCGACTAAAAGGTGCAGAGACAAGATATTCTGCCACTGAGAGAGAACTTCTCGCTCTGGTTTGGGCGACTAGTCATTTTAAGTGTTATCTAGCTAACACTCATTTTAACATTTTTACTGATCATGCACCACTTACTTTTATGTTAAAGATTCATGACCCCACCTCACGTATAGCCAAATGGGTATGTACTCTTTCAGATTTTGATTTTACTATTAAATATATTAAAGGGAAATGCAATAGTGTAGCAGACTTTCTATCTAGATTTGCTAAAATTGATGAATCACCTGAGATTAGTAAGAGTAATTTTTGTATTCAAGTAGAAAAAGAAACTACTTTTGTTCCCCATTCAAATTTAATTGAGAAAATTAGTGAATTACAAAAAATTGATAAGAAATGTTGTGAAATAGCTAGAAAATTAGACAAAAATATAGATATAGCACCTAAATACATGAAGTTTTTTTTTAGAGATGATATTCTCGTATGTGAAGATACCAGAGATTCAAGTATAATAAATAACCCTATTAAATTAGTAGTTCCTAGGGATATGATTGAGCAAGTGTTCGCTCTAACACACGATTCTCTAGCGGCTTGTCATCAAGGGTTTAAGAAAACGATTGACCGCATCCGGGAGCACTTTTACTGGCCCGGAATGTCGGCCGATGTCAAGCATCTAGTAGAATCTTGTATTAGTTGCCAGCAGAAGAGGGCGTATAAACCAGATCAGCAGGCACCCCTTCAACGGATGCCTACACCTGAATTTCCCATGAATAAAGTGCATCTAGACCTAATTGGCCCATTACCAGTCACGTTTTCTGGTAACACCCATATTGTTACATATATAGACTCGTTTACTAAATGGCCAGAGGCCTATGCTGTTAGCTCTACCACGTCTGATGTTATCGCAGATACACTTGCCGATTTCATTTCACGTTATGGCGCTCCTGTGTATATTGCGACAGATAATGGAAGAAATTTAGTATCGGAAGCGATTGAGCATGTATATAAAATGTTCGGTATTAAACATATAACTACATCTGCCTTTCACCCAGCCTCGAATGGACAGATTGAACGGCAGAATAAAACTTTAAAAAACGCACTCAGTCACATTGTAAATGAGAACCAGTCAGACTGGGATACTAAGCTAAAATTTGCCCTGTTAGCGATGCGTTCGGCTGTGCATTCTTCGACTAAATTAACCCCCGCAGCAGTTTTATATGGCAGAAACTTAAATCTACCATATAATCTATTTTCGCAGTCGCCGAGGTTTAGCTATAACGACGCCCCATCTTTTTGTGAATTATTAATACCCGCACTCCAAAAGGTATATGCTGAGGTGTATGATAGTTTAGTTAAGGTGTCTGAAAGCCAGGAAAGGTACAGAGAAAAATCTGCAGTCGTTAAGGATTTAAAAGTAGGCGATAGAGTATGGTTATTTAACCCATCCATCACTGCTGGCAATACGAAAAAATTGTCGAAATTAAATAACGGACCATTTACTATAATTGAGAAGCTCAGTGAAGTTAATTTTAAGATAGCATTAATTGCTAATCCGTCTAAAACTCAAATTGTCCATGTAGACCGCCTCACTTTATTTAAAGATAGGCATATTTCAGGTGTAAATGAGCAAAATGGAGACGATATTGTAGACCAAAACAAACGCCAAACTCTCATACCAACTACGAATGATTCGAATCATTCTCAACTCGATTTCACCGCGCGAAGGAAAAGGAATCGATTCATAAATAGATTTCCCCCTCCCATTCCATGTCAAGGAACCAGCCAACCTGCAGTGCAATCTACGAGCAGACAAGAGGGTAGCGAGGAAACGGTTGGTGGGTTGCTCTCAGAAGCACGGGAAAATACGGTAATAGCGAGCGCTGATAACTGTGAGGGAGTAAGGCAGGTAGGAACGCCTAATGATTCGGGGCGCGTGAGTCGTTCGCGAGATCGTAATGGCGTCTGTTTATCTAGGCGAAACAAATCTTATTCAATTCCGAGAACTGAGTATGCGTTTCGAAAAAGGGATTCGCGACCGAATTATAAATTTTAGGGCGGTTTAACGTTATTTTTTTTAGATTGTATATAAATACTTGTGATTTTAGTTATTCTAGGAAGGTTTTATGCGCGAGTTAGCTAAAATTTAAGTAATTTTCGAGCCTCGATATCTTTTGTTTTGATTTGGTTCCGCTGTTATTTAATGTGGATTTCCGCCAGTTCCGTGTTTTCTCTCGGTGATTTATGGATTATTTCGATAGATTAGGACCGTGTAAGTGCTCCACCCCCTATATGTATTCCTTTTTTTTATTTTTTAGCGGGTTTTAGCGCTAATTTTGGGGACTTAGAGAAATTTCGGGTCAGGAAATTTTGGAGTAGAGATTTGGTAGCAGTACACGTGATGCTTGCGTACTCCTACTGCCCCCTTTTTGTATATAGTATAGGTACTGTTAGGAATGTAGTTCATCTTTTATTTTTATTTATTTTTTTTTGCATTTCTTTTAACTTTGTATTTTTTTTGGATATTTTTGGTATTAGTTCTCTATTTGGGAAGTGGGGATTTAAGATACAGGTAGTGTACACCCCACAGCCCACAGATATATTATCTGGTTTATGTGTATTATATATGTATATATCTTGTTTATATAGTCTGTTTTGTTATTTCATGTGATTTTTCTAACAATATACCCATTGTTTGTGTAAATTGGGTATTTTAAAAAAAAATTAGTGGTACTTGTCAATGAAATTGGCGAACTCTATTGTGAAATTATCAGTTCATTTTAAGTATTATGTGTAGCATTTTATGAATTTTTTTTTTAGTTACTATTAGTTTATGGAATATTTACCCATTGATAATAACTAAGGCAGACAATTATCAGTCTAGGCTACACAAGGTAACCTATATAATTATAATGCTGTGATATAAAATGCCCATACACTTATGTAATACTGTGTCACCGTTACAAGTCATTGAACTGTTTTTTTTTGTTTATATGCACATGTTATGCCACTGAATATAAACAGGTATTAGTACTGTTTTTTTTTATGTGTATCCTATATATGTACTGAAAGGTTATTGCTATTTTTGTTTTGTGTATGTGTATACAAAATGTTATCGTACTATTATATGTATATGTTTGTGATACCTACAGCTGGCAAGTAGTATATCTATTGTATTTTTTCAGAAATTGATTGTTTCGGTCCTTTGGCTCTATCCTGCTCACAGGATTCAAAATTTAAAAAAAAAAAAAAAAAAATTTTTTTAATCTTTTTATTCACTGGACAACTCTTCCTTGCATTCTACTTGTGGAAATTTTTTTTTAGGGATATTTTTTTTTTTTTTTCTTTTTACAGAGGTGTTAGCAGATAGGGATATCCCAGTGTGTTGGTATTCTTGACGGTATAGCAGATGTGGAGATTTAATTAAGTATGCCAGGTATATAGTGTAAATTTTATTAGCATCTTAGGCCCTAGTATATATTTAACTTCTAGATGTTTTGCCCAAGCTTCAACTTAGCATTACCGGTGTGCAGAGTTGGTGTGGTAGCTTAGTAGGGTGATAGGTTATCAACTTTTCGGGTCGTCGTCTGATCTGTTCTAGGCGATTATCTTTATCCTACTTTTCAACCGGGGTACTGCATTGTTTTTTTTATTTAATCTTTTCTTTCATTTTGGATTTAATTTTAAATATTTTTTTTTTTAGGACTTTCTTTAACTGACCTTATGTGGTCATTTAACTAAAAAAAAAATAAAATTCTTGTTTTTGTTCAAAACTAATAATGTTTATTTTTTTTTTCAACGAGGGGGAGCTCTTGTTATGTTTTTTTTAGTAATATTTTTTTTGTATAAATTATTTTAATATTCCAAATTTAAAAAGTACTCTTGTTAAGATATTTTTAATACGGTTTTTTATAATGCTTTGTGTATCCCATATTTAAAATTAGTCTTCCTTTTTTTTTCTTAGTAGCGAAAACCCTGGACATTTTCTTTTTTTTTTCTATTTATTTTATGATCGTTCTCGTTCTCACGAGAATAAAGGCATTGTTGTGTATGAAAGTGAAAGTTTCCCATCCCCTTATCTAGCGTAAATAACACCCGTTCGTACGAATGCTTTTACTGTCCTGGAATTATTGTACTATTTGAGTAAAGTGGTCCTTTGTTAATTTTTTTTCGAAGAAGAGTAGCTTCTGGCTTGTTTGTAAAGGGCATATATTCAGCCTTGTTAAAAATTGGCCCACACGCATAGTTTATTGCTTGCGTACGTGAATGAATAGTACCCTAAAATTTTATAACCCATGACAAACGTTGACTGTCATTTGAGGCGGAGTAGTTTTTTCCCAGGCCCTTAAAATTTTTTTATGACTGATCTAAGATAAGAGTGCCTATTCACGGCTATCGGCAAGCACTGGTCTGCAAGCAGGTGCAAACTTCAGCTGTATCACGTGGTCTGAGAGTAGGGGATATTAGCGATGACCATATTTGGTCATGAGAGAGGGTGCCTGTGGCTTTGGCCAATGAGATAGACCCTGGTCGAAGAGAGAAAGGGGGAGGCAGTAGCCTTCCTAGTATTTTGGTGCCCCTTTTCTGTTTAGAGAAGTGTGGAATTCGGTTTTAGAGATGATATAGTTCCCTGCTAGGAGTCTTACGAAGAGGAGGTAAAAAGAAGTAGTCCCGTCCTTCACTCCCTCCCCCATTTTTTAATTTTCAATCGGGGTGAGGGAGGTTTACGGCAGAAAAATACAGAACTAGAGAAGAGTATGCAATTCGGTGGAGGGATGATATAGCTCCGTGCTAGCAGTCTTACGTGGAGGATGTGTAAGAAGAATTCGTTTAAGATTCATCATTCTACATTTCGATTCTGCAGAAGAAGGTTCTGGCACCGAGATAGTTGGCGATGATATTGTTGTCAACTCGTGTCTGTCAAGCTGAAGTGAATCTGTGCATTTTTTGATTGATGCAAATCAGTCGAAATTTAGAGAGCACCTTTTGATGTGAGAAAACATTGGAGTGTCGCTCCTGTTGACTTGACATGGAATTCGTGCGTTTTTGTGCCTCATTTCTCGACGAAGACCCCGAATGATTTTAGGAGAACGTAGTTTTTTCTCCCGGGATTTTTACCCTTCTTCGACCCCCTGTATGCGGAAGTTTGAGAAATAGTGGAAGTTTGAGAATAAGGAAGTTTGCGGAAGTTTGAGAATAAGTGGCCTTCCCAAGAGGACTTCGTGCGCTTCACATGAGATAATGCACACGCATTAGCAGAATTCGAGAAGACGTGAAACTGCGGGTACTCCAGAGACACAGTAGAATGTATACAGAAATCATTAATCACTTGTACGCTTGGAACTGGAATTGAGTGTTAAGCCTGTGTCGCCTTTTTTTTGAAAAGAGACTAGAATGGTAGTTTTAATGAACTGGGAGGCGGTAATGTCGACTAATCTCAGGATCATCTAAAATATTGTGATACAAAAAAAAAAAAAGATATATACTACTTGGAGCTTGAAGGTAAGCCACTCACAATATGTTGTTATAAGTTGTTATAAATAAGTGTAAATATTATCGGATGTTTTACATCCCTAAGAATCTTACTAATTTATAAATGCTCTTGCCCATTATTTAATGTACGCAATTTAACTACTGTCGACCTAATATTGAGTAGAAATAGTTATTAGTAAGTCTCATTTCAACATATGTTGTATTTTCATCGAAGTGAGAGTGATTATTATTTGATTAAATAAAAGAGATTTTTTTTATGTGAAAACAAGTTGTTTTTGATACATACTATTTCAACATGTCTTATACTCTCATTCTGTTTAGTAAAAGTTAAAAAAGAGAGGAAGAGAATGTGTACTTCATATTGTTTTATTTAGAAATTAATGTTAAACTTGACTAGAGATGATGAATACATACCTTATTATTAGTTTTCTTTTCACTATTAAGATGTTGTGGTGAAATTTAGTTTTTTAAGTGATCATTTAACTCATAATTAAAGTCCTAGTTACATTTAGTCTTGACTAATATAATTTTTTTTTTATTTAAAGTTTTAAATTTTTAAATGCAGGATTGATTTGGTATAATTAAGTGATAATTTTTGAAATTGTAGAGATTCTTCTAAATGTTTATAAGAAAAGTAAATATTTCATTTGATTTCTTACTCATAAATTTAAAGTAATTTTATAGGGATTATATCCATCTCTACATAAACTAATTTACAAGACTATAAATTTTTAATACTAATCACTATACGAAATTGGCCAAAATATCATTGTTGATTTCTGGGGTGTTTATCTTTATTACTCCTAATGTTTTAATTTATTCAAAATTATATCTTTCTTTGCCTTCTTGAAAATAAGAAGGATTTCAGGATCTTTCTTTTCTCTTTTGTAATGTTAAACTGAATCTTGACTTTTTAAATTATTAGTATGAGTGTAATATCTCAGGAATCAACGGTGATAAATGTTGGGTTCTACAGCAGATCAAGATTGAGTACTTGAGACTGGGTCAGATTGAGAATCCTGCTGTGTTATTTACCTGTAATCATTAAATTTTAAAGAATCTTAAATTACATTTGTGTTTATCCTTTTTATCGTTTTAATTTGTCGTTTAGTTTGTTTATCTTATTGATTTCTTAATGTTAACTGGTGTAATCTTAACTTAATTAATTCTTTTTTTTATATGAGCATCTAATTTATTTAATTAAATCTACAACAGGATTCATGTGATTGGAAATTTGACCCGGTTCTCACTTTAATTCTTTAATAAAGCTGAAGAATATTTATTGATCTATATTAACTAAGTATAATTTGCTGAGCAGAAGTTGCAATTAATTAAAGTAATGATCTGTTGCAGAAGTTTAATAAAAAGAACCCAACACAATAAGTAAACAACATACATTTTCCTCCAGCGAAATTCTTAATAACGAGATCTTTCAAAAACGAGCTTCAGGTGTTAAATATACATACATACATATATATATATATATGTAAGTGAAAGAAACTGGGAGCTTATCTTCAGAAGAAAAAATAAATTTAATTCCACAAAAAATCAACCATTCTCTACTCCTACTATTACGCAACTATATATACAATGAATGACAAAAATTTACCGGCGCATATATATTAGTTTTGAACATTAAATAACAACAGAAAAAAAATCTTAAAATTATCATGCACTTACTTTTTCTATCAAATTCCCCTATCAAAAAATAGAACTTACTTTTGAAATAATAAGATACATAATTTACAAAATGAGGAGGTGAGGGAAGGAGGGGGGGGGGCGGTAATTTTAAGAATGCTTTGGTGGGGCATGACCAATAAAAGATTGGAAAACACTGATTTAAAGTAAACTTTTACTCTGATTATTTTCAAAGCCAGTGCATTCGAAATATTGTTGACTAAATAAACAAAAATGACTAGCAACAAATTTTCATTGGTATTATAAGGTAATTGAGCAGAAACATATAAGTGTTGTTAATTTGTAATTATATTCAGATTTATTTATTTATTTATTTTTTTACAAAATGGGTTTCTTATTTTCAAAATTAACTGTTCATATGTATTTGTCTTGAACATTTGGCAACATCATGAAAAAAAAAATGTAAAAAATACTATCCACTTGCTTTTTTCTATCAAATTCTCCAAACTGCTACCTAACTAAACAACAGATATTTTCCTCCACCGAAATCCTTCATAACGAGATCTTTCAAAAACGAACTTCACGTGTTAAAAAAAAATAAAAAAGGAAAGAAACTAGGAGCTTATCTTCAGAAGAAAAAATAAATCTAATTCCAGGAAAAATCTACTATTCCCTACTCCTACCATTACGCAACTAAATATACAACGAATGACAAAAATTTACCGGCGCCGGTGAACACTTAAATCTTTTCTTCTAAAAGACGTAGAGTCGGTCGTTCACGTAGCAAATGCGTATCTTCTGAAACAATAGATAACAAAAGCTTTTTCAAGAAGGACTTTACGTCACTATGACGACACTATCGGCAAAATAACCCCCTAACTAAAAAGCACCGACAAGAACCCAGGTCTATCGTACTTCAGAATGGATAGATAGAATACCTAGCCAAGAATTGACATGTTTATTGGACAATAGTAGACTACTCGGACGCAGACATGTCTCAGACACGATTCCTGGTCTTATTTTTAGAGATTTGTCTTTTTTGGTATCACGGTCAGTAACTTCGATGATTTAAAAATAATAATCAAGGTTTTTTGGATGAAATTATTTTAGGCATCAATAGAAGAAAATACTTTGAAATATAATTTGTTAAAAAAAAAATTATGTCACTCCAAAAGCATTTAAACAAACATGCAATATATACAGGGTGATTTAAAAAAAAATTAAAAAAAAAGTTGACAAAATGATAGGCCAAGTCAGGCACACATCAAGGATAAAAAATCACATATGAATATTGGGTCGAAAATCACAAATACAGGGTATTTCATCCTAATTCAATTTGGGTTGATTGTCATACCTTTCAGAAAACCGAAGTAAATTATAATAAAACATTTAACAGACATTCTCATCTTTGTTTTAAATGTGATAACATCAAACAAAAGTGGTTAGAAGTTTGCATTATACGCGCCAGCAGTATGCACTTGACACCCAATATTTTGCACTGTGATCGTCAATTCAGACGGTATCATCGATTCTTGAGCACACTGTTTTTCCTGACCTGTTTGTGATGTTATCACATTTCATACAAAAGAAGGTGCACATCGTTGCATTTCCATTACAATGTTTTCTCCCCTCGGAATTATTACCATCTACTTGGGTGGGATGTTAATAATTAAGTTTAATAGGAAAAAGTTAGGATAAAACACCGTGTATTTATGACACAATTAGTGGTTTACGACCTTTTGTTCCCATGGGATTTTTTTTTTATCCTTATTGTACGCCTTATTTGTCATATCATTTTGTCAACGTTTTTTGAACCACCCTGTATTATATTAGGTTGCATTTCAGTAACTTTGTATAGCTTTCTTGTGCTTATCGGTAACTGATAAAATAATTTAGGTAAAAGTTTTCATTTTTTTTTCTTTTTCGTTCTAAATTTAAAAAGTGATTTTCTTTTATTTTGATTATAGTTTGTCGTAACTAATAAGTTAATATACGCATATACATTTATTTTGACTGTTGCGACAGGGCCAAGTCAGTCTTAAATAAATCTGTAAATCCTCTAGCTTGCTCCCAGGAACTGTTTTGCATATGCTTCACAAAAAAAAAAAAAAAAAAAAAAAAAAAAAAAAAAAAAAACTAATTATTATTGGGCAATTGTTTCCACAACGATTTCCGATTATAGTCCAACAACCGACCACACAAAACCCTAAGTCATTGAGCACAAGCAAAATGCCTTTATTTTATATAAGAGTCGTAATAGGGGAATTTAATCATCCATGTCTGCCAGAAGTGAAGTGATGCATAAGCCAAAAATTGATACCACTAATGGTTCACTCGTACGTTTAATACTGTTGTTACGTATATTACAATTTAAAAAAAATTTCGCCAAAACTAACCTTTATACTATCTTAATTTTCTTATAATAATGTCCCGTACTTACTTCAAATTATTAAATTAAAATCTTGTTTCTAGATCTAATCTGTCAATCTTTATGCAGACGATATAAATTCTTAATTTGCCTTAAAAAACATTATTCCAGTATGCGTAAACTTAAAAAGATGGCTCTAAATTAAAAATATTCTTAATTAAACTTTATTTCTTAATATTCCAAATAAAACTAATTTCTTCTATGTTTTTATCAACCCTTTTTAAGACAGTCTTATTAAATTTATTCCAAACCCATACCTTTCAAAAAATATCATTATTTTATTTTATCTATTTATTTATTTTTCCTCCGTCAACCTTTGATGTGTGCATATTAATAAATTCATTTCTTTTCTTTTTCTCTTAAAATTAATCATTTATAAAAATCGTCTGCCTAAGAAAATCTGAGTCGATCATAAATTAGTTAAATAATATTTTTTTTTAATAAATTTATCGTCTGTGGAAAATAGTCTCGTAGCTGGACCAGAATTCTGTTTACATAAAAGAATGATGGTTTGAGGTTTCAGAATGTTCTGGAGTTTTCTTTTTAGAGTAAAAAGGGGAAGCCTCGAGTTGAGAAGGAGGATTCTTGGTTTTTTCTTGAATGAGTACGGCTGGTTTAAGTAAATGATGGAATATTTTTTGGGATATTTCGGTTAGAGATAGTTTGCAAAAGGAGCTTTTCCCTTTCTCATGATTACGGATTAAATAAATGAACTTACAGCAGCCAATAATTATTTGGATTCTCTACATCTATTTATTTATTTTCCTTGGTGGCCATGACTTCTCTGCGGTGAATGGGAAACCCGGCGTTGATGTCTCTGGCTCCTAACTTTTAAATCGTCACATGTATATATATATATATATATATATATATATACATATATATATATATATATATATATATATATATATATATATATATATATATATTTCAAATGGATTTAGAGACTCTGAAAAATTTTAATAATCCTTTAGGCTGAGAACATTAATATTATTTTGGAAAAACAGATGTTGAAAACGAATAAACTATAAATAATCGAAATAAATGTTCCTGTTACTGGCAATAATCACATATTTATAATAAAATTACCTTTTCGCAATTTAAATTTATTTCTTTGCCACCTTTTTTTTTAGATATTTATTTTGTGATTCTAACTTTCTAAGAATATAGCACATAAAAACTCGACATTTCAGAAACCGACACCAAAGAAATAAATTGCAATACATTTCAAATAAAAGAAAAACTTTTTTATTATATTTTTCCAGATATTATACAATCTGATATTAATTTTTCTAATACAGTTTAATGTAAATTAAGTTATCCCTTAAAGAAAAATCAAAATTGCATTAAATGTCAACAAAATTATAATGTATTACCCATCAAGAAAAACGAAAAGAAAAAGCCTCAATAAATTATTATTCGATTCTATCTTTTTATAAATAAAGATTTTCTTAATGACATTGAAGATGTTTCACAGTTGCTACTTTTGTAATTATTTTCATGGCCTTGTGACGTCAATTGTTAATGTAGTTATAAACCTTCGTTTTAGTGCTAGAAGTTACATGTTTCCATTTAAAAAAAGACTAGTTAAAACTCGTTGAATTCGGCAGTTGAAAATGTTTAAAAAACTTGTTGATTGAATTTCTAAAAACTTCGCAAAAATAATTAAAATAAAAAGTCACTGTTATATTGGCTGACCCAAAAATTTAAAAATATATATTGTTTCTCACGAAATATGACCTTTAACTTTTTAAATTATTGAAAAATTAATTTTTATTCCTATACGTAATGAGTAACATGCAACTTATTAATTAAAACTTAGATTTTTTAAATACGTAGTGAAAAATCAATGAAAATCGTGCCAATATAATACAATTATATTTTTATTTGCAACGAAATAAAAAATAAATTAATTCATAAATAAAAAAAAAGTTTTCGTTGTCGCAAAATGCATATTTTTCATATTCATATGCACTGTTTTAAAGATATTTTAATGTTTTATAGATTATCAATATAGTTCCAAACCTAATGTTACGTTTGTCAGTTACAATTTCACAAATGTATGTTCCTATTCTTGATTTGAGGCTCTTTTTTTAAGTGCCAACGAAATCACGAAATTTAGTCTTTTTGATGCACTTGTAGCGAAATATTTAGTTTTATCAAATAAAATAATCATTTCACTTTTACTATGACGTCATTTCCACTCGCTAAATCGGCTCAAAATCAGTATCATTAACTCAGTATAAAAATATTGTAATGTAGTAGCTTTATAAGTAAAAATGCCTCATTTTAATTCGTTACATAATTTTTTGTTCAAAAGTTTTTAAAAATTTATTTTTAATTGTTACATGACAATGGCATTCGTAATGAATGGTAATTTTTTTCTTTCTTCAACAATGGAAGTAACCCAATTGTCCCCAATGTGAAGAAATTTCTTAAAAACTTCTAAAATTCAAATTAACATTAAAATTAAAATGTAAGAAGAAGATTATTTTTTAAAAAAATTGCGAGTGCGGGAACATCCAAAAATAAACTTCTTTCATCCAAATAATAATAATAATTATTATTATTATTATTATCAAATATTTTACTTTATCAATAATTTTACTGTTCAGTAGAAAGTTTAGGCGAGATAACTAAAAAATAAACAGCCTTATGTTTTAAATATATTACTGTTAAAACTAAACAAAAACAATTTCAGAAAAAAAATTGAAAAAAAAATTGTGCGAATTGTTTAACTTTTTTCTTAATTTATTAAAAAAAAATAAATAAATAAATAAAAATTTTCTTTGTAACTTTTTTATTTATGTGAAATTTATATAAAATATATTTCAAGATGAAATTTCTGGTTCAAACCGAAATATTTTTATTTGGTACAGGCAAATTGTCTGATTTTAGTATATTTAGCGTTATTCTAAGAATTTTACATGGTTTTCAAATGACAATTTAAAAAAAAAAATATTATAAGTATATTATAATATTCTGCAATAAATCAAGGAACGATTTATTGAATTTAGAGTCATTGACATATTTTCATTCTGAAACCCATTTTATGATCTGAAGCACTTTTGAGAGTGGGCTACATGTGGCTCTCGTGATTTTTGTAAACCATCATACATTTAGCTGGATGTATAAAAAAATTCATAATAAACCTTCAATCGAAAGGCATAGCCTTTTTTGAAAACTATTGACGGACTTAATTCAAGATTTTATTCTATATTCAAGGCTTGTTTAAA
This sequence comes from Maratus speculifer, assembly GCA_964019185.1. Classification (NCBI taxonomy): domain Eukaryota; kingdom Metazoa; phylum Arthropoda; class Arachnida; order Araneae; family Salticidae; genus Maratus; species Maratus speculifer. The sequence continues at coordinate 99,717,781 of OZ025296.1, read as the reverse complement.
TTCTCGCCCACATATGCATTGTGTCCAAGGCCGAAATCCATTCATTAAAAAAAATAATAATAATAACGTAACGCCACGCTTCGTTTTTTAATAAAGAAACCGACTTCTGGAATGCTATCTTGATTTTAAAGTAACTGTATCTATTTACTTTGCATCTGGGATGAATAAAACAAAGATATATTTTAAAGAAGTGATTAATTGGAGACATATTTTTGTAAGCGATAATAAATCAGATTTGTTTTTGCTTCTGTCATAAATTACACGTCATTTTTAAGCATTCATTCAGTAGATTAGCTCCAGGGATTTCTGTTGTGACACGAAGTTGTAACACGCAACAATAGTTTAACCACCTAACTTTTTTTTTTTTTTTTTTTTTTTTTTTTTACGTACAATAATTGAAAATATGAGATCCAAACCACTTTTTTAAGCAAAAATATTCGTAATATTTAGTGTAAACATTTTGCCATTAAATAGTATGAAATTCTAAATTGAAATTTAGTGGTGTCAAAAAGCTTCAAGTCATGGATCAAGCAAACTCTTCTTTCCCGCTCGACGTACGGTAAAATCAGTTGAGTGGTTAACTTATTTCGAAAGAATTGAAATTTTATTTACAGTGTTTAAATGTTTCAAAAAATATATTAATTTTATTTTATTTTTCATTGTACATATGGAATTTTTTTCATCGAAATTTGTAACTCATATCCGCGTACAAAAAAGGGGCTAATTTTGCAACCATGGTTTTATGGTTTATTTCGGAAAAATGAAAAAATACATATAAACATATATATAATACATATATACATATATATAATACATACAGGGTGTATCTAAACTACTGGGCAAAACTTTAAGGGATGATAGTACACATCAAGACAAATAACATTAAATGGGAAACCAAGGGTCCCAAACGTTCTCCAAAGGAGATAGGAGCCGTCAAAGTTTAGGGTCCAAAATTTGAAATGATTGTAAAAAATTGGAAAATTGGTCGATTCGTTTGCGATTTTCACGAAAACTATTCTTTATGTCAGTATTGTCTTAAAAATAAATTATAAACATAAATTTCAAAAAATGCCGATAGAGGGCGTTTTAGACTTTGGAGTAATGAACAACTATTTTTTACCGTTATTTTTTGCATCTCATTGAATTTTTATAGAAGTTTAGACATAAACTTAAATTTTGAGCTCAAAATCTGTGGTTAAATAGCACAAACTGAACTGTGTTCAATGGAAGTGGGTAGGTTCAAATTTCAAATGATTATATAAAAAAAGAATAATTGGTCAATTGATTTGCGGGTTTCACTAAAACTATTCTTTATGTCAGTATTGTCTTGAAAATAAATTATAAGCATAACTTTCAAAAAATGTCGATAGAGGGCGCTTTAGACTTTGGAGTAACGTACTACTATTTTTTACCGTTGTTTTTTGCATCTCATGAAATCTTTTAAAGCTTAGACATAAACTTAATGTTTGTGCTGAAAATCTGAATCATTTAAAGTGGTTAAGTAGCGCTAACTGAATTGTGTTCAATGGGGGTAGGAAGGTTCAAATTTCAAATGATTATACAAAACGAAAAAATTGGTCGATTCGTTTGCGTTAGTCTCTAAAACCATTCTTTATGTCAGTATTGCCTTGAAAATAAATTTTAAAGATACATTTTTAAAAATTCCGTTAGAGGGCGCTTTAAACTTTAGAGTAACTAACAACAATTTTTAACTGTTATTTTTGTATCTAATTAAATGCTTGTAAAAGTTTAGACTTAAATTTTGAGCTCAAATTCTGAATCTTTGGAAAGGATTAAGAAGCGCAAACTGAACTGTGTTCAGGGTTTGAAATGTTACCCTGCCCACCATACTAACACAGTTCAATTTTTCGCTACTTAATTACTCACAACGATTCAGATTTTGAGCTCAAACTTTAAGTCTAAGTTTTTAAATCATTTATTTAGATAAAAAAATAACGGTTAAAAATAGTTGTTGGTTACTCTAAAGTTTAAGGCGCCCTCTAACGGAATTTTTTGAAATTTATCTTTAAAATTTATTTTCAAGGAAATACTGACTTAAAGAATGGTTTTAGAGAAAATCGCAAACGAATCGACCAATTTTTCCGTTTTTAATAATCATTTGAAATTTCAACCTCCCCACCCCCATTGAACACAGTTCAGTTTGCGCTACTTAACCACTCTCAATGATTCAGATTTTCAGCTCAAAATTTAAGTTTATGTCTAATCTTCTAAAAAAATTAAATGAAATGCAAAAAATAAAGGTAAAAAATAGTTGTACGTTACTCCAAAGTCTAAAGCGCCTTCTATCGACATTTTTTTAAATTTATCTGCATAATTTATTTTCAAGACAATACTGACATAAGAATAATTTTAGTGAAAACCGCAATTCATTTGACCGATTTTTCTATTTTTTATAATCATTTGAAATTTGAACCTACCCACTCTCATTGAACACAGTTCAGTTTGCGCTATTTAACCATAGATTTTGAGCTCAAAATTTAAGTTTATGTCTAAACTTCTATAAAAATTCAATGAGATGCAAAAAATAACGGTAAAAAATAGTTGTTCGTTACTCCAAAGTCTAAAACGCCCTCTATCGGCATTTTTTGAAATTTATGTTTATAATTTATTTTTAAGACAATACTGACATAAAGAATAGTTTTCGTGAAAACAGCAAACGAATCGACCAATTTTTCCGTTTTTTATAATCATTTCAAATTTTGGACCCTAAACTTTGATGGCGCCTATCTCCTTCGGAAGACGTTTGGGACCCTTAGTTTCCCATTTAATATTATTTGTCTTGATCTGTACTATCACCCCTTAAAGTTTTGCCCAGTAGTTTAGATGCACCCTGTATAGTTGATGACTAGTGTTGGCAATTGTCCATCATAAATCAAGGCTTTAAATGCCCTGGACACTGCTAATTTTTTGCTTTGTTAATTTCTTGTATTCATGCATTTTCTTGAAGACATTTCTATGCATTGTGTCCAAGGCCGAAATTCATTCTTTAAAAAAAAAAAAAAAAAAAAAAAAAAAAAAAAAAAAAACGTAATACCACGCTTATTTTTTTAAATAAAGAAACCGACGTCTGGAATGCTATCTTGATTCTAAAGTAACTGTATCTATTTACTTTGCATCTGGGATGAATAAAACAAAGATATATTTTAAAGAAGTGATTAATTGGAGGCATATTTTTTAAGCGATAATAAATCAGACTTGTTTTTGCTTCTGCCATAAATTACGCGTCATTTATAAGCATTCGTTCAATAGATTAGCTCCAAGGGTTTTTATTGTGACACGAGGTTATAACACGCAACGATAGTTTAACCCTTTTATTCCCATGATAGAACACGTTCTAGAAATTAAGTAGTTCTGTAAATCTAACTTTAAACTAGAAAAATTCAATGGCTAATTTTGTTTTATTTAAATACGGAATTTTCTGTTATTAATTAAACCAAATATTTCTGTTTTAATTTTCTGGTGGGAATTAGGATATACGAATTAAAATTTCTCAAAATATCTCGGGCGGTTTGGGATCTAGAAGGTTAACCACTTAAATATTTTTTATCTTTTTCTTTTTACATACAATAAATTGAAAGTATGAGATAAACACCATTTCTTTTTAAGCAAAATTATTCTAATATTTAGTGTAAACATTTTTGCCATTAAATAGTTTGAAATTGTAATTAAAAAATTTAGTGGTGTCAAAAAGCTTTATGTCGTGGATCAAGCAAACACTTTTTGCCTGTACGACATATGGTCAAAACAGTTGAGTGGTTAACTTATTTCGAAAGAAGTTGAAATTTCATTTACAGTGTTTAAATATTTCAGGAAAAAAATATTAATTTTGTCTTTTTTCATTGTATTTATGGATTTTTTTTTTCATCGAATTTTGTAACTTACGTCCGCGTATAAAAAAGGGGACTAATTTTGCATCCATGGTTTTATGGCTTATTTCTGAAAAAATGAAAAAATATATACCGTTGAGAACTAGTGCTGGCAATTGCCCAGCGCAAATCAAGGCTTGAAATGCTCTGGACACTGCTAATTTTTTGCATTGCTAATTTCTTGCATAGTTTCTTGCAGACACTGCTTTGTATTGTGTCCAAGGCCAAAATTCATTCATCAAACAGATTGGAAATTGTACGTGAAGCGTAGCAAATGAGGTGCGTTCATACGCTAAAGAAGTTTTAAAAATATTCAGATCTTGCTGTTATAGCAGACAGTACTAGTTTAATATACAGGGTGGTTATTAATTAACGTCAGGTGTTTAGAGCCCTCATGCGAGTAAAGTATTGGACGAAACGTAACCAAATTTGATCAGCATACATAGTAGACCATAGGATTTCGAATTCTTAAATTTTTTTTAAATAAAAAGTTTTAAAAATCTCCACTACGGGCAATTTTAGCGTTGTTTACCGAATAAAATGCATTAATTTGCATAAAATCAGCTGAGTATAGCAATCATGAGTATAAAAGGAAAGGCTGGGAGAGTTCTCGTCATTATCAACTCTCACTATACTTTGCTAGTCAAGCTGTGTTATCAGCAGAACGAGAATTGCAATGATGCTCGTCCTGAATTTCACCGATTACAGAATTTGCCAAAAGAACCGATGAGCATAACAAGTTTACAAAAGATAATTCATCGATTTGAAACTATGCGGCAACAAAGCCTAGGACGCAAAGTGACTAGTCAATAACAAGTTGACGAAGTTGTAACTGCTATTGTCGAACAAGAGATGAAAAATGTGCAGGTACCATCAGCGCTCGGGCAGTATTTCAGCAGTACAAAATTGATCTGTACTGCATTTTTTGCCATTTAATCATTCAACATTTACACTAATACACTTTTGGTGCGCCAAAATTGCTATTTTTATGCAAATTAAATGCATTTTAGTCGCATTTTAGCTAAAATTGTCCCTAGTGGCGATTTTTTAAACTTTTTATTTTCTTTATTTTTTTTTAAGAATTCGAAATCCCATGGTCTACTATGTATACTGATCAAATTTGGTTATGTTTCGTCTAATACTTTACTCGCAAAAGGGCTCTAAACACCTGACGTTAATTAATAACCACCTTGTAATTAAAACACGCCCGAACAATGTTTTTCCGTATAGAATTATGTAATGGAACACTTTTTTGTGGCCCTGTAATTTTTTAATAAATATTCTTTGCATCACAGATTGTATAGAATATATATTTTAGTACATACAGCGTCTCTCTATAACGAAACTCAGCCCAACAAATTTGTCTATATTACGAATTTTTTTGTAGGAACGGTCATTTTTTAAAATTATTACATTAAAAATAATCTTACAGCGAAATATATATCTCCATATAATTAATTTTTTCGGAAATCTTCCTTCATTTGTTTAGACAACACTTGAAATTGTGAAATGCATTTATAGTTGCAGATTCCTGATTTATATTTCAAGCTGTATATTTCTACTTTATTGCTTATGCCAAAAAAAGAAAAAAAAATTAGCGTCCCCCCTCCCCCGCCACACACACACGCAAAAAATAAGAAAAAACCTTACGTTACCTTTTGAAAGGAGAATGAGGAATTTTATAAAGCTTAGCCATTGAATGTCATTGAAAGAAAGATTTAAAATTTTTTTTAATCATGCTTTTGTGTGAATTTTAAAGCACGTTTGGATTCCTTTGTTAAAGTTTTTACAAGTGCAAAAGTTTTAAAATCAAAACAACCGAAAAATACAGATTTTCTCCATTAGAATTTTACGTAATTTTACTAACCTGTCAAAAATTAACGTTTTTTTTTTTTTTTCTTGTTTTGAAATTGTTTAAGTAAATAAAAAATAAAATATCAAATTAATGTTTAGCTTTAAATATTTCAAAAACTTAAACTCCCCCTAAACATTTTTTTATAAAGAAATTACAAATTAAATAAAAAATTTTGAGATATTTTCCATACAATAAAGTTTTCTATATATCGAATTTTTTGACTGAACAGTGAACAATGGATTTCGTTATACAAAGACTCGAATGTATATACTTCTTCATAGGTTCATGTCAATTCTATTATATTCATAAGAGTTTAACACCATTAAAATGAATGTGATTGAAAATATTTTTTCCCATTGATCGTAATGTAATGGACTACTTTTGATTGCCCCTCTAATTAAACTATACATTCGATTTTTCTAAAATTTAAAATGACACGACAAAATTACGCTAAAATTATATATTTTAAATATCGTGCGATTTGGGAATCGGAAGTTGGACTTAATTATCTCCTGAAATTAGGAAAAGCACATTATTATTTTGAAGGCTCACTTCATCTAGGATTTTTTTTTTTCTGAATTCTAAACCCAGATGCTCTCTTAAAATGTCAGCCAAAAAATAACTCAGACCCGAAATACGCTTATCCCCCGTTTTGAAAGACAGCTTCTCACAAAGAGTTGAAACAACTCAAGTAAGTGAATTGTTTCTAAACAATTTAAATCAAGATGAGTTATTTAAGTAAGCAGTCTAAATCAAGATGAGTAATGCATTTAAAAAATAACTCATACACAATTCAATAAATTACAGCTCTTTCTTGAGAAGCTCTTTCTTTTTAAGAGTATAGAAACAGTCAAAGCTACAAATATATTTTTCAGGGAGACATAGATAAAATTAAATGTTATTCCTTTCTTTGGATTGTTCACGATCAGTTACAGGGATAATTTTGGCCAAATTCATGGCGCATAACGAAAATTATAATGTTTTCAGGTATGTGCCAGAAATGACACATTGTGCTATGAAGGGTTAAAAAGTAAAAAAAAAATTAGAAGCTGCCATTTAACCCCTTGCGGCGCGGTGGTTTCATAGATATACCAGTTAATTTTAATTCCCAAATACTACATTGTCAGCGGAATTTTGTTTAAAAAAATTACGATTTATTGAATGGGTGAAATATAGCGTTTTCGTATTTACAAATAAAGTTGTTTTCAAATTCCGGTGTCATTCATTAATTTCAACACTTAAGCAATGAATTTGTCCTGCGCCGCAAAGGGTTAAGAGTCATTTCGAGGCAGTTGTAAAATTTAAGAAATAAAACAAGTGTTTTATGTGTCTTTTGGATAATTAGACCCTCATCATAAGAAAAATTTATTTTAATTCGATAGCTACCAACGTGAGTAAAAAAGAACAAAAAAAAAGAATAAAGAAAAAACTTTTGAACCCTTTTCAGCACACTGCGCCTAGTCCGGGATACCTAGTTTTAATTCCAAACTTGCAAACGGCACCAATAATATTTCAATAAAATTTTGCTTTTGTAGTGAAAGTTTAAATTAAGGAATTCTTAATTTCTAAAAAAGTTGTTTGTAAATTCTGGTGACAGTCGATAATATCTCATTAATTACTAACAGAATTTTCCCGTGCCGGAAAGGGTTAATGTTTACAGTTAAAAAAGTTTGAAAGAAGCAGGGCCGAAACTAAGAAAGGAGGAAGAGGTGACATGTGCTCCGGGCACTAGGCAAAGGGAGCGCCAAATAAATATTTTGTTTGTCGATTTTTTATCACATTTATGTTTAGCACGATATTGTTAAAATAGTACTATCTGAAATATGCCATAACATTGAAGAACTTATGGGTGATATCATATAAAAGTTTTGCAAAATGTGGAATTTTTTTCGATTCCGGTTTCAAGGTTTTAATGAATTCATATTTGACATAGCTGGCTACGTAGTCCAGAGTATATCATATATTTTATGATAGTCAGCAACTTAGTAAAATTATTTTTGTAAATTTAATTTGCGTAGAATGGGGAATTGGGGAGCGCCATAATCTACGTTCATCCCGGGGGCAAAAAGGCAGAAAAGAAAGTCAGCCCTGGAAAGAAGTCAGAATTTGTACGTCAAACGTGGCAAATGAGATGCATTCATACTATAATTAGTTTATCTTGCCGCAGAAGTTGTTTCACTCTTATACAAAAGTGAATCAATACAATATTTATTATGATTATACACATCAAATTCATTAAAACGGAGATAATTTGACTCGATCATAAATCATGGCAACCTAGAATCATTACCTGTCACAGGATACCATTGAATGAATTACATATGATGAGATTTAATAGAATGAAGAAGACTTTTATTAATATTTTTTAAAGTTTTGATTCAATTTTCATAAAATTGGAAATGACTCGATAAAATTCTGCAACGATTCAATAAATTAAATTTCAAACCATTAAATGGGTAGTTTTAAAAGGAGACAAAATATCAATGTCCTTAAGAAATATTTAAAAAAAAAAAGACTAAAATGATGAATTGAATTATTAAAAGGTAGTCATTATTAACAAATAATTTTTAAACGTTTAACTATACTCATTAAATCGCAATCAGATTAGCTTCCTTAGTAATTAAGTAAAAAGTAATTGTCAATAAAATGTAGCAAAAACTAATCAGAATTTATCACCACATGCTAAGCAATTTAGAATTCCATTTTGTTACATTACTGTTACTCTTCAATTAAACATTTTGTTAACACTATTTTATATACTAAAATCGATTGATAATTTAGATAATTCTATTAAGCTTTTAAGTTCGCTTGTAATAATTTTAGTAATTAAGCAATCCGAAAATGATTGTTAAAGTACAATATTTTTTTTTAATGCGGACGGATTTAAATATCAAACAATTAGTATTTTCCACACTGCGTTTTTTTTTTATCTTTCTAAACCATTTAAAATATTTGCATAATTTTAAAATATGCGTAAAAGCGCACTTTATATAATGCATTTACAATTTCATCAAAATGACATTCAGAAAAAAAAATATAAAATGTCATTTCTGGAAAAAAAAAAGCACAGGTGTGAATTTGTATTAACATTCTATATAACCTGTTGCCAAAACATAAGCCTTAAAGCTACAATTACTTGATGAGATAACCTAATTCGGTAAAAGCATCGTGTGTTGATGTTTTTTATTCTCTTTGTTTTTTATTTCCTCCAATCTATTTTTTCTCTCTTCTAGATAAACGAATCGTCTGAAGTGTGAAAAGAAACGTTAATGATACTTTAAAGGGGTTGCCATCGTCAAGTAATTAATTCTGTAGAAAAAAAAAGAAACCTAGTAAATAAATATGAAAATGGCACTTGGAATATCATTTTTTATTACTTTCCTGTAAAAGGGTATAAAAGTGATAATGCGATGCATCTGAACTACTCGTAGGCTTAAGAGGGATTTTTTGAAGACGTGAGTTGCGTTTTTTATGGGAAAAAATCGGAAACAATTATTAAGCTTCTAATGTTCGGTGACACACTGATTCTGAGTTTAATCTCGTTTCACCACTTAGTTTATCTCGTTTTAACGACTGCTAACACTAAAGGTCAGCTACGATGCGAAAACGTGGAGGGAATAATTGGGAGAAAACAGAAATCTGAGAAGCGTAACACTTTTTTTTATGTTTATACAAAACTGTTGAAAATGTTGCCAAGTTTGTAAATAACTATCGATATTTTGTTATATCCTTTCTTCAAATTCATTTTTTAAGTAAATTTTATGTAAGCCAAATTTCAATAAGATTCAGAATAAAAATCTCTGAAAATTTGATTCAGTGGATTTTTTTCCTGACAATCAATATTTCATTTAAAATATATAGGGCGGTTATGAAAAGTTTGTACAAACTTTAAGGAGTCTTAGTGCACATTTTTTTTTCAGATGAATCTAGGATCACAAATCATTTATTCAATAAAAAATACAGGGTGTCAATTGATACGGAACTTGGATTTTCGTTCATAAAGATAACAGTTATGAAGATATTTTAGCAAATTTTAAAATAAAGGATCTACATTTGTGTGAAATATAAGGATATCTCAAAAAAGTATGAAAGTTGTTATCAATCTTATGAAAAAATGCGTTAAATTGAGCGTTAGATATTCCAAAAAAAAAAAAAAAAAAATTGACAGCGCATATGGTTTCACTTACCAAAAGGCTGAACACTTTAACTTGGTATAGGTGCATTTAAATCAGGCTAAAGTTGTTCTGTTGAAATTGCCTTTCCCCATGACCAACCACCATCGAGATGATCATTGAGTTCGAAGCCGCAAAGATCATTTGATGGCTTTAATGGTTCTTTTCCTTGTTTTCGATAGCTTTAATTTAATGATTTTCGCTTATATTTTGGTCCAGTTTGAATTTCAGATTTTTCTCTTGTTTCGGTATCCGGTCAAATGTCTTGGAATATGGACCTATGGCGGACACACTGAACGCGCTTTTAATATTAAAAAATATTTTAGACTTCCAACTCATTTAATCTTGACATTTAAGTGATTCCTTTTGTGAACTCGTGGACTTCTTACTGAAGAACTTTCATAATACTTTACATTACTTTAAAACTTTGCACATACAATTCGGACTTTCAGAACTTTTGAAACATTGAGTTGAATGTTGTACTTTGAACTAGTCGTTTTGAATTTTATTTTTATGTACTTATTCTTTCTTGAGCTGTATGTCCCAGTTTTTTTACCTTACATTAATGATTATAATTACATTTCATATTTTTACAGATGAATGTGCAGTTGTCTTAAAACCTATGAATGTTTTTCTTCAGACCTATTTATGACTGGCTCTAATTCTGTTAAACTTTTATTTAAATTTATGGTTGCCAGGACACCTAATTTTTAGCTTTGTGATAATATTTTTTAAATTTTGGATGGCTTTTTTATCTGTTTCGGTTGCCAATGGCTGAGCTTTGTTACAAATGGAGGGAATTTTTACTTGAGGTATTCATGCCAATGCCATATTTGGTTGGCACCAAGGTGGAATAATCAAGTGATCAAGTGATAATATTCAAAGTTATTGACTTTGATTAGTATCACTTCAGATGCATCATCAATTATAAGGCTTTGGGTTTGTGGCCGTGTAAAATTAACTCCCGTTTTTTTAATTGCCTACCATAATCGAGAGACTGAAACAGTTTCTTTGAACTTGTGTGGGATAATTCAGAGCTGACAATATCTAACAAAACTCCAAATTTGTACAACAAAACAAGGCATTTAAATTTGAAGTAAAAAATTACCTTTTATGGTATAGAAAAGAAAATCACCAAACTCTAAAAAGCTGTTTATATGCATGCATGCGGGGAAAAAGATCTTCATTCTCAGGCCATCAACACTAGTGGTCTGAATAAGCCGTACATTCAAAGCTTTATGCTGGTTAGGATCTCTATAAAAATAAAAAATAAAAAAATTTCCCCAGAGCCTTTCTCCGTTCGTTTACGGCATCGCAATTTATAGCCCTGTTGGTGAAAAAATGAATAAAATTGGCTCACCACAGCTTGATTCGACAAACATGATTAATTCTAAATGATTTTACAGCCATTAAAACTCTTTCTAAAGAATATTGCATACATATTTATATAGCAATTTTAAAACGCGGCATGTAATTTCAGTTTATTACGTATGCCATCCATGAAATAGCACAAAACAAAAAAATATGTAAATCTACAAAACGAGTTTATGTAAAGCTACAGAAATCTGCAGCTTTTCAAAAAAAAATCTAATAAAATTACAGCAATGTTACTAAAAATTTTATTTCTAACACGGGTTGAAGTTATATCAAAAGTTGTAAATATCCCAGTAAAAAAAAAATCTTATTAAATTTATAGATATTTTGATTTACAGCACTAACGTGTGTCTGTTACATGAATTTCTGTTACTGTGTTACAAAAAAGTTCAAGGCATCCCAGATTCCAAGAAAATATTTAGTAACTTTATAGGATTTTTTTACAATGTGGAATAGAAATATTAAGTAAAGTTAGGATAAGAGTCTGCAATGCAGTCTAGACTGCCAAATGCCTTCATTTTTTTTATTATTTTTTTTTAAGTGTGTTTTATTGAACGGCAGAAACTTTGAGATTAAATAAGATGAGAGTACCTTTCGGAATTAAAGGTTCTAAACCAGTTGCAAATAAAAAATTTAAACCACCACAATATAGACAATTGCACATATCAACATTCATTAAAAAATAATGTAGAATAAAATGAAAGAATAATAGTCTCAAAGTTCTTTAAGTTTCCTAAAACTCATAATTTTATAGCTCTAAAAAGACAAATATCTTTAAAAATATTTCTCTATAATTTAATAAACCAAATTACATTTTTTATGTTTTTATTAGACAAATTAAAAAATCACCATTATTTAAAAAAAGGAGGCAACTCAAACAAGGTTGGCTTATTTATACTCAGGCCGAGCCGGATTCTGGTTTTTGGGCCTGTGTTGTCCTCTAATGTGAACTTTTATTTCGTCATTTACTAATTTAATAATTACACATATGTACATTGTAAAAAAAAAATATGTAAACTTACTAAAAGTTTTCCAGGAAACTAGATTCTTACAAAATTTATGTAACGGCAACAGCAAAAATTCAGATAAGATACAGATTTGCATTGAAAATGAAAAAATCTGTACGGTTACTAAGAATTTTTTAGGAATCTGGGATTTCTAGAGTTTCTTATGTAACTGAAATCCAGGTTACAGATAAAATTTTAATAAGATAACTGTAATATTAATAGATTCGTTTGTAAATTTACAGATTTTTGTAGCTTTACAAAAAATAATGTTGTATATTTATATCTCTTCTTGTACAGTGTACAGATAAAATGTCAATAACCATACAGACTTCGGCAACTTCACATCTGTAGTATTAGAGGTCTAAACGGGCCGAAATTTCCAGGCCCAAGCTCGGGCGAAAGTTAAAATTTTGGGCCCGGCCCAAACGAAAAAAAATATTGGATTGGCCCGGCCGAGTGAATTTCTACAGAACATTTTACTCTTACGGAAGAGTTTAGACCAAAAAAACTATCACAGTCTTTTTTTTTTTTTTTTCATCTTTATAATCTCTATGCAGAAGTGTCGTCAGCTGCGATATTCACGCTTTTAATGAACCTTTCTTTGTTGTACGTAAATGTTTCAATAATCGTTAGTATTATTAATCCATAGTTCATGTAATGGAGACATAAAAATCTAAAAATAGTATATGGCAAAAGTAAAATCTTCTAAGATGGAATCGCATTGGAAAAAAAATACGTTCCCTTCTTAGCAGATGTAAATATTTAATATATTTTTTTTCTCGCATATTGTTGTATTCATTTTGCATGGATGAACAGTTTAAAAGAAATTTACAGTTTTCAGTTTAAAAGAAAATTCCGTCATAATCATGTTTTTTTCATGTATTTGGTTCTATTTTAAAACGCCTAGTAATCTACGATTCTTTAAAAAGAATAAAATCTAATGATTAATTGTAGAATAATGACGACTTAAAAGTATATCCCTTTTTTCCAAAATTTTTGGACCAAGCCAAATTTTTCTAATTTATGAACAGACTTGGCCAAGTCGAGAAGAGGACTTTCATACCGGTTGATTAAACAGGAACTGATTAGTTTGGTCCGTGAATACTAGGAAGAAGGAAATCAGACTCGGCTTCGTATGGAAAAAATACGTTAGGTCCGGCCCGATACTCCAGGAAAAAAATTAAGGCCCGGCCCGGCCCGAATGCCGTTAATGGAAATCGGCCCGTGCAGATCTCTATGTAGGATTATAGTTTTTTTTTACAGTGTGCTGTCTGTAATTTTTATTTATATTTATTACTACCTAACATAAATTCAAGAGAATAAAATTTGTACATTATTCTCTCTCTTTCAGGCAAGTAGCACAACGACTACTCCTACTCCAGATATGGAAGATGTCCGGCAGGAGGAACACCACGATTCCAGAGCAAGAAGTGGGATCATCGAGCCACGAGAAAACTCCGTACCGGATCCCTCAGAAATCAGATCGAACGAAGATTTCAACAGAGCTTTTTTCAGCACACAAGAGGGTGTAAACCGTTTTAGAAAACAATTTGGTCCTAACGGATTACAAAAAGCTAGAGCGATGTACCCGGATGTCAACAGAGGTGTGTGTTTATTAAGTATTCCTGGAAAATCATTAAGTTTACACTGTTAAAAATCTTGTCCTAGTTTGAACCAAAATTTGGTGCTCAGTAGCTGACATTGTAAGATGGTGAAATCTAACCAAAATTTGGAGCTTTCTGTTGAAAACCACTTCCAATAGTTGAAACGAGGTTGAACTAGGAAGCTCCAAATGTTGGTACGAGATTTCACCATCTTATGGTGACAGCTACTGAGCACCAAAATTTGGTTTAACCTTGAGTAAAAATTTTAATAGTGTAGATGTTAAAAGACCTTATAATAACAATTCATTTTCTATTTAATAGTGTCGAGCTATTCATTTTCTTTTTATATCTTCTCATAATGATAATTTCTGCTACATCGACTCACGCGTTTGATTATAACGATATTCTGGATAAAAAAATTGCTAGCAATCCAAAGATTTCAACAGAGCGTTTTTTCAGTACACAAGGTGTAAATCGTTTTAGATAAATATTTAGTCCAAACGGATTACAAAAAGCTAGAGCGATGTACCCGGATATCAATAGAGATGTGTATTTATTAAATATTTCTGTAAAATCATTAAGTTTAGATACTAGAAGCATTTTCAATAATAATTCATATCCTATTTCTGTGTAGAAATAGAATAGTCGTAGTAATAATTTCGTCCCTCGTAGTAATAATTTCTGATACATCAGCTTACGCGTTTGTTTATACCAATTTTCTGGCTTAAAAATTGCGATCAATCGGTTGCGCCGGTGAGCGATGATAATGAATGTTGGTGATGAAGTATAGGTAGATTTGGAAAGAAATACTATAGACCGAGAGGCGACAGCACAGACAATCACTTCATCGAGTTCATGGGTGAAAATCTGGGATTAGTTAAGTCTCTATTTCAAGTCATATCTTAGTGGAAAACACCTAAAAATCCTACTTTAGCGGTGAACTCATAGGTTTACCTTTGTGCTTTCCTGCACCCAAAAGTACGAAAACATGGAGAATTCAGGAAAGCATAATGGTAAACCTATGTGTCAACCGTTAAACTCGGGCTTTTAAATGTTTTTCACCAAGATATTTCTTAGCATTCCGACTACGCTTTAATGTGCGAATCAAGATTTAACTAATCGTAGATTTTTATCCGTGAATTAGATGGGGTGGTTGCCTGTGCCGCCGCCTCCCAGTATACTATATCTATTGCATTCCCCCCAGTGTTGGAATTTCTGAAACATTTCTGCAGATCTATGCCAATCAAGACCTCTAAAACCACAAACCGCCCCAGTTCAAAACTTTACCTATCTATCTATTTATCCATCTATCTATCTACATCATTTTTATGGACACAACTTTCGTCATTCCGCACAAATCTTTTGCGAACTGATACAGAAAATCCCTGCCAAGTTTATTAATGGACAAAATTCGACCAAAAGAGTAGAAATAGTAGGTTTTTTTCTGAAAACAGAATAAAACCCACAACTTTTAAACCATAATACATATCAAATTGGTTTAAAGTTATTATTACTTCTATAAAATAAATAAAAAAATTATATCCTTAAAAATGGGATGCAGTAGTGAAAAAAAACACTTTCTAAAAAAGAAAAAGATTCATAAATTTGTCAATTCACAAGATATCAAATCAACTTAAATTTACTATAAATATTCTTAATCATATCTACAATTTTTATCTTGTCAAGTTTTTGATGGCCCCAACAACTCTTGCAGAAAATATAAAAATAGAGATTGAAGAAAATATTATCGTATTAACGTGATAAAACCAGCTTTTACAGAAAAATGAAATTTAAAGATTCGTCAAAAGCGGCCTGATTAAATTGTTGTTTATCTCAAATCTAGATTTAATTTATGTTGGTGAAATTAGTATTTAACTACGAAATCTAACCGTGCCTGTCGGCCATACCGACAGAGATTTCTTTCTTTTTTAGGGTTCTGTTTATCTGACGAAACCCTATTCGTCTCTGTCCTTTGTCTGTCTGTCTGTCACGAAAACTGCATAAGTCAGAGAGTTCAAATTTTGTGTACTTACAGCTGAATGCCTCTTGTCACACAACAAATGATAAAATTTTAAAAAAAAAACTATTATTTTAATTAATTTTTTTAATATTACCATTTTTTTTCTAATTGTTGAAAAGTTTAAATAAATATAAAAATTATTTTGTATGTTACATAAATTAATAGATAAAATAAATCACGTGAAAAACGCACTTATTTGTTTTTATTTCATCATATTACATCATATTTGTAATCTATTTTGACACGCAAAGTGAAATATATATTTATTTCATTATATATTTATATCCATATATAAGGTACCCTGGGGTAATAACGCCACGTTAAAGTTTTACCAATTTTGACGGCTCAGTTTTAGTTTGTATTTTTCAAACAAATACATGATTTGATACAGCAACTCATTGACTATCTATATAAAAAAAAGTTATTTAACAGATATGTATTCATAAAATGTAATGGCGTGATTTCTTGACCCATGCTATTCGGCGTTATTACCCACCTATATGGGTAATAACGCCATGTAAACAAAACTATGAAATAAGATGGAATAATTGCATGTAGATTGCCTAATTCTAAAAATACACACTCTACAAACTTAGAAATTGACAAATTGCATTCTAAGCTATTGAAAATGTTCAATTTTTTGTGAAAGTGTAAGAAAAATAAAGTTGTGGTGTGTGTGGGGGGGGGGATGAGGCAAAAGAATACCAGACCGTGAGCTTCTTTTTGCTTAAAATGGATCGCTTAAATAGAATTATTAGAAACATTGCACAGTTTTAACTGTATTTATTTGAATCAATATTTAGGATGTAGCTCGGCCACTGTAGGGAATCAACCGTTATGTTAATGCCAAGGATTGGCGTTATTATCCCGTTATAGTTATTGCGCTGTACATTTTAAATTACAAATTATCTCGAGAAGACATCCAAAATCTTCAACAACATTTTGAAAGTCCATGAAATGTACTAGAAATTTATGTAATTAATAAAGTATTTCCGGATAAAAAAAATTGTCTTCACATCACAAAACGTGTCTCGCAATTTTTAGATCAAGCGTTAATTTTAGTTGCTTGTAAAAACAATAAGACGTAAAAACGAAACAAATTAACTTGAAGCTGTTTTTTGCGATTTATATGGCTCAAAACCCTTTTGAGCAGAGCACATGGGTGTCATTTACCAGATTATTTCATAATTATGCAAAATATTAGCACTTGGCGTTATTACCCCGCCTGGCGTTATTACCCCAGGGTACCTTATTTATTTTCACATTTTCCTATTCATTTAAATTTCCTATTCCATTTTCCTATTCCAGAGTTCCTATTCATTTAAATTATTAGCCGCCGCTGGTGACCAGTTTAGTCTGCCTTAATTTAATGCTAATTTAATGGTAAAGTGTTTCGAAGGAGATGTTAAACGAACCCCTCTGTGCGATCTGCGACCACACTTACCCACTTGTTTATTTATTTATTTATTTTTTTTTTTTTACTCTCATGACCCGCCGGCCATTTATATCTAAAACATTACAGAAAGCGTAGTCTGTTTGTATGCTTGACAATGAAAAGAAAATTACTTAAAACGCTACGATAACCGGAATGGCAACAATATAAAATACTTTGAAGAAATTTTCATAAGGGACAAAATGACTGCAGAAAAATTTAAATATTTCCTAAAAATGGCCTCTTAAATTAAAACTCGATTTAAAATTTTAATGAATATTTGTTTCTTTTTTAAGAATAAGATTTAAAAATAATTTTAACATGAAAATTAACGTATCAAAATAATGAGGTGGAACCCATTAAAATTCGAATAAAGAAATGATTTAAAAAGCATCTATTTACATTGTCTTTTTAATTAATCTACAAAAATAATTATAAAGACGAGTAATTCTAAATTTGCGAATCTAAATTTTTAAAAAGAATATTTTCTTTACCAGAATTACCAGAGTATTAATGCCATAATATTTTAAAATTTCAATACACGGAAAAATTAAAGTTTGTTCGCATAAGTGATAATTAACATGAAACAAAAATTACTGGTAATTATAAGGAAAAGAACAACTGAAACTCTGATCTTTGGTATTATACACTGTAAAAAAAAAAAGGGTCGATCTACTAAAAAAACTTTAGTGATCCTCTTAATTACTAAAAATTTTTTAGTAATCTTAGTCGGTTACTAGAAAATCTGTAAGAATTACTAGAAAAAAGTTAGCAACGAATAGAGTTAATAGTTTTATATTTTTAATAGCTATTACTAAAACTCCCTTGGTGTGGCCTTGATAGCATAGTGGTTATAGTAACGGACTCCAAACTGAAAGGTCCCGGGTTCGATGATGGACACAGCCAAATACGCCCCGAATGTATGTAGTGTAAGTACTCGTTAATAAGTGGTTATAAAAATCCTCTCGGAGCAATTAGCAATGTTTGGTGCTGCCATCTGTTGCAGTTTTGCCGAAAATCTTCCGCTTCAGCAGACTGGATTCAGCTCGAAAGAACCTCCTGCGGCGCACGTAATGGTAATTAAAGATAATTTTGGAGCTATTACTAAAATTTGCTTGGTGGCTCATAATAAAAATTTTTAAGTTAGTTATACAAAAATTTCTTTTGTTCAGTTTACAAAAGAAATGCTTGTTTCACTTGCAAAAAAAAAGTTTGTAATGGTTACTAAAAAATTCTGTGGAATACAAATTTACTAAAGAATTTTTAGTAACCTCTTGATTTATTTTTTACAGTGTAGAAGAAAAAATCAGCAAAAAATATACCACTTTGAAACAATCATTTTTAATTACTCTCCAACATTATAGTTGATAAATGTGTATGAGTTTGGTTTATGTGTCCATCTATCTGTCTGAACTCTAACTCGCATAAAAATAGTATTATTGACATGCATGATATATATTATTGAGATTTACTATGGCATGCTCGGTAATGAAAGCGAAATCTATTCGCGTAAATACATAGATCTTATCAAAAAATTATAAAGATATTTTTTTAAATATCATTAAAAATGAATTGTTTAAAGCAAATTATATTTATAGACTGGAAGGAGGCAGAACAGAAAATCACCTCGTGTTCATGGATGAAAATCTAGGATTAGTTGAATCTTGATTCGCATATTACAACGCGTATATATACGTGTAAGAGTATATAAGAGTGTTCTGTTCGCATATATACGTGTAAGAGTGTTGTGTGTCTAGATCTTATATGTAAGAGACAGAAATCGTCAGGTTTATTGCATTCATTTGTATTCCATTTATAAGACTTACAAAGTTTCTGAAACAGATTTCAGCTAATCTACACATGAACTTTATTTTCGACATTTGCTTCAATTTCGACATCGCGCCAACGGATCATTCCACTTATAAGCGGTTTCACGAGAAACTTGAGACCTCTGCCTCACATAATCCTTCACATATGAGATCACACTTCCTATAATGAATTCTGTTAGTTTAAAAAGTTAGTGGTAGTAAACAAATAAATTAATTATATTGCGGTATTAAAGAGTTGCAATGAAATTCAGTGAACATTTTCACAATCCGTTGTACACCACAATGAATAATTCTTGTAAATTGTATTACGATTGAATATAAAAATTAAACAAAAACATAATTTGATGAACAAATGAAAATATATATATATATATATTTCCTACACTATTTAAGCCCGAGAAGGGACAGATATTAAGATATTTGATTTAGTTATTTCGGCATTTAATATTAAATTTTGGTAACAAATAAGTTAAACCAAGTGAACATTAAAAAATAAAAATGAAATTCAAACAATATGATACTTAACCACCCTAAATATTAGAATCCGTTCAAATGAAATCGAAATAAATCTCAGACTTTCTCTGCACATTTGCTTTTAAGACTGCCTATTCATTTTGTTTGCACCTACCGTAAAGATAATACAAAATCTGAAATGGGCCTCCGTGGCTGAGTGGTTAAGACATCACGCCGCTAATCGCTTGCGACTGTAGGAGGTTGTGGGTTCGAATCCCACTGGCTCACTCCATCCGTTGCACACACTCTTTGTGTGCTGTGTTGTACTTTTCTTGTGTTGTAATATTTCCTTGTGTGCTATCTCATCCCTGTATATTAACGCTGGTTTATAAGCAGGCTTCATGTCGAGCACACAAGTCAGATATATGTTGTTCAATAAATAAATAAATAAAATCTTCAATACAAATATTTGCAAGTTGAGTTTGGAAAAAAAGTCTTAGATTTATTTCGATTTCATTTGAACGGAATCTAAGATTTGGGGTGGTTAAGTATCATATTGTTCGAATTTCATTTTTATTTTTTTAATGTTCACTTGGTTTAACTCATTTGTTACCAAAATTTAATATTAAATGTCGAAATAACTAAATCAATTATCTTAATATCTGTCCCTTCTCGGGCTTAAATACTATAGGATTTTTTTTTTTAATTTTTTCAGCATAAAATTATTTTATTTTTTTACAGACCGCTGGAGTCACGTGATGCTCAAATACACCAATGCGGGTGCACGAATAAAGCAGTAAGTCATTCTAGCGGTCTGTTAAAAAAGATACTTGGGATGCACCGCGGTAGCCTGTCTTTTTCGTTAACCTCGGTTTGAAGTAAACAGCGAAACGTTCGCAAAAATGCAGGCTTCTAATTGGCCAATATCATTTCATTAACAGCGAAAGAGAACTTGGGCGGGATCCAGTAGATTGTGTGCTATTAACGAAAACAGGTCGACCAATTAGAAGCCAGCATTTTTTGCGAAATTGTCGTTAATAATTTTTGATTGGACGAAATTTGTTTTTACACAATTAGTATTTTCGAAGAAAATTCGTGGAAGCGCGTACAAAATGTGGGAAAATGTGTAGTAAATAACTCGTTAAATTCCGTATTAAAATAACATTACGACTCGCACTGGAAATAAATAAAGCATAGCACTGCCGCGCTATGCTTTAAATTAAGGATCGATCGAAATAGGTTTCTAAGGCCAAAGCAAAAACCGAAACCAAATTTCATATATCTTCCTATTTTCGGTCAAAAACGAAAACTAAAATGCCTCAAATATTTTTTAAGGTAATTAATACATACATAAATGTACATGATTATTAGTTAACTATGTGTATTTATTAAATATAATAATTATTATTGCATTTTTTTTTTATTAATTGGACAGAGATATTTTTTACATATTTTAGAAAAGATTATTATTTTAAATTGTCGCCAAAAAATCAAAGAATAATATTTCCCTCAAATTTTAATAAAAAATATATACACACGCGATTATCGTAAGGAAATAAATATTTCCTTTCTAGCAATAAAAATATCTTCACGTAAATAAGCAAAAGTGAAAATACACTTTTAAATCATAAATAAATTTATTAATGTGCGTTAACAGCAGAAAAAAAATTACGTCACATATATATGTATATATATATATATATATATATATATATATATATATATATATATATATATAGACGAGACATACTTCATATTTTGATACGATCTTTTTAACTACTGTTGTGAATTCTAAGACAGCACAAATAATATTTCCTTTCAAACAACAAAAGTATTTTTACTTCAGTATTCAAAAGAGAAAGAGAAAATTAATGAAAATTACATCAGCTGTAAACGATACATTTAAAATGCCTTACTTAAAAAATTTTCTTATACAATAATTCACAAAATGCCAAGGGACAAAATGTGTGTTTCACCTTTTAACTGATCTTGTTTAATCAAGCTTAAAAAATTTTCTTATACAATTATTCTCAAAATACCAGGGAGACAAAGAGTGCATTTCACTGTTTAACTGATCTTGTTTAATCAAACATGTAAATAATCAGTAGATATTTAACAGCAGTTGATTAGACCTTAAAATTCCCCAATAAAAGAAAAATGAATGAAAATCCGTTTACAGAGAAATCGCCACTTAAGGATGTTCTTAAATCAAAAAGGACAACTTTGTGACATAAGTTTTAATTTATTTTTTCCGGAAATGCATGAAACTAGAAGGTGTTCTTATTCAGAAACTGTCTAATTGTACTCAGTTTTCTGTTTTTTACAAACGCAACAGATTTTTCATAACAAGCCTTCAAAGTTGAAGTTTTTGAACACATTTCCCGTCGAAAGCAGAAAAACCGGTCGAAAAACAGGAGAAAAACGGCTCATCACATGATCAAAGTAGCTTAGAACTGGATAGATAATTTAATTATCATAAAATGGAAAGCTAAATCGCTTCCATAGTAGGCCTTCCGTTTTTATATCTTTCTGATAAAAAATGAATTTGTAAATGTATCAAAACGTTTTGCGCTTATTGAGCGGAGCAGAAAAAAAATCAATGTTTCGCAATCTCTTAAAAATTGATCAAAATATGATGTTTAGCATTTTTGGTGTCTCAACGACGGTTGACGAGCGTAGCTCAAAGGAGGCAGAGCCCCCCTAGTTTATCAAACATGCATAATTATTAATTATACGGATGGCCCAATTTTGCTCTTTGTCCCTTAAATCCACAATTTTATATTTTCCTATGAAATATAACGTAATTAATTCATCTATGACACAGAATTATTTCCTAAATACATAAATGTCATAAAATGAATAAAATGAACTTTAAAATGTTCAGGCTTACTTAAAAGGCGATTAAATAATCAACTATAGATGTTAAAAACTAATTTTATTTACAAAACATCTTAGTACTTTCAAACCTTTTCCAAACAGGTTCTTCCTCAGAGAATATTTTCTTTTATAAATACAAATATAAGATTTTGTTTTGAAAAAAAAAAATCATTTTTTTTTCAAAACGAAATCTTATATTTGTATTTATAAAAGAAAATATTCACTGAGGAAGAACCTGTTTGGAAAAGGTTTGAAAGTATTAAGATGGTTTTTTTTTTTTTAATAGAATTAATTTTTAACATCTATAGTTGATTATTTAATGTTCTTTTATGTAAGCCTGAACATTTTAAAGTTCATATTATTCATTTTACGTTAAAAGCAAGGCGAAATTTACATTCTGTGATATATTATATATTTATTTACATAAATGTCATTTATTTTTAGATACATACCATTAATCATTTATAATGATTTTTGTTAACAATCACCTGTTATGCTAGAATTTTCTCGAAAAGTATTCGAAATACTTCTGCGCTTTCAAACTAAAAAAATTTTATTACCGTTAAGTCTGAAGCTTTTAATAAACAAAAGAAAAAAAATTAGTGATATATATGCATTGCTTGCTTTATAGTTTGCACTCACATCTTGATTCAGTCATGACTGATAACAATAAAATACGAAGTTCATAGCAAAAAATTGTGTCATTTGAGATGATATAGCTCAAATAGAGGAATAATGTTAAAAATTTTTGGAAAAAGAAAGAGATTTTTGGAATACATATAGATGTAGTTTCGATCCGGCCGAATTTAGTACTTTCGCCGAAAACGAATTTTCTGCAAAATTCAGACTTTAAAACAAAAACGAAAACAAAACAGAAAGTTCGGTCGATCTTTAATTAAAATATTTGGCAATCCAAGAGATGTAATGAAATGCTTAATTGATTTTTAAGTATTTTTGTTATCCGGCGTTACATTGGGGAATTAAAAGTTTTATGCCTGTAAATTTATATGCGAAAAATTAAGTGCTGTTATTAGGAAGTTGTTACTTTTTAATGTTTTCTATTAATATTATTTTTTAAATAATAGATTATTAGATATTATGAAATTACATGCTCAAAATTCTATATCAGAAGAAAATTAGAATCATGTTATGGCGAACTTTTGGACGAATATTATGACTAATTAAAGATGAATGCTTATCTAACTGTTAAATAACCGAATTAGAAAGATTTTCAAAGAAATTTTTCTCCTTCGTATTATGGCAATAATTAGCCAAAGCTTACTCAAACCTCAAAGTTGTTTAACCGGTTTTACATTAAAAGAACATAGTATCTTGAAATTAGTCAAAATATTGATTTTTTTTTTTTTAATTATCTGACAACTTTTTTAATTGTGAATATTCTGACACCTCATTTTTATCTATATGACTATTGTAAATTTTGTCACTAGATTGTCACCACAATTAACCATACAAATGAGAATTTGTTAAATTTAAACCCTGTTAAAATTTTATAACTTACTTATTTGAAAAATACTAAGGCTATTATTGCTAATTTAGATAGAGTTATGATGTTTTTTTATTTAGTTATTCTTTATGCCGTATTTAATATTTTTTGCATAAATTTAACATTCAAAGTCATAGTTATTTGAAAAAAATATTTAAATTGAGAGTGATTGAGGTGAATTTTCTTCATTTTTTAATATACACGAGAAATAAAAAGTCCTATTAAATGTAAAATCCCACATATCTAAAAATTCGCGCTTAGTTTTATGTATTATTTTCTACTGAATGTAGAAAAAAAATCGAAGCTAAAAATATTCATATTTCAAAAAGTAGTAGATATTTTTTAAGTTAATTTTCTTAATTAAATTTTAGTAAAATAGGCTGTTCTACAAGATTTTTTTAAATTTAATTTTTAGTATTAATTACTGTGCCACTACATATATTACAGTGTTATAAACAATTGATGAGATGGTTTAAAAGGTACTGTGTCACCTTAATGAATTACTAAAATATGTCCATTTTAGGGATTTAACGCGAAACCTTAAATTTATTTCAAGATTAAGAAAGAGAGAAAGAAATCAATTATGATATTGGTTAATTGTCCAAAAGTGTCATGTTTTGTTACTGGCTGGATTGAGTGTTGGTATTAGTTGGATCGTTTGTACTTGGTGGTCTTGTTCTACAGGGTGATTCAAAAAAACGTGGACAAATTGATATGACAAATCAAGCATACGACAAGAATAAAAAATCACATAGGAACACAATAGGGCCGCAAACCACTTATTGAGTCACAAGTACAGGGCGTTTCATCCTAACTCAATTTGGGTTGATGGTAATAAATATCAGATAAAAAGAGTATTGCCCAGTCAAACTGTTGGCATTGAGCTCACAGGCTACGCATACTAATTGTACATTACAGCCTTGTATTTTCGTTAATTCCGTTCGAAAAAAAAAACTTAGAAGGGGAAACAGCTCTTCCCTTTCTCATTTTTTATACTTAATAATTGAACCTCCTAAACTATCAAGGACATGCTTTATCATATAAAAAATCTATATCCAAAATTTAGAGCAAATCGGATAATTCTTAATAAAAACCCATTTAGCATTTATATAATTTAAAATGAGTTATTCCCCTCTTTTATACTTAATCATTAAACTTCCAAAACTATTCAGAGATTTGAACGAAATCTGACAATTCTGCTTGAAAAATCCATTTATACAAGTTAAGGGGAGGGGCATTAGAACCCCCTTTCCCCCTGTTTATACTTATTCAATGAACACCTAATAACAGCCACGGTATCGCCTCATCAGAATGATCCTATATCTAAATTTTGAACGAAAACTGTTAATTCTGCATGAAAATCCCGTTTATTTCAATTAAGGGGAAGGGCATGAGCCCTCCGTTCCCTCTGTTGATACTTATTCAATGAACACCTAATAACAGTCACAGTATCGCCTGATCAGAATGATACTATATCTAAATTTTGAACGAAAACTGTTAATTCTGCATGAAAAACCCATTTAATCAATTAAGGGGAGGGGCATGAGCCTCCCACCCCCCTCTTATACATATCGAATGAACTCCTAAAACTAATCAGGGAAGCGCCTTATCAGGGTATACCTATATACAAAATTTCAAGTGGATCCGATATTTTTATCATAAGTTATCGCGTTACGCACGTACATACAGGACGGACGGGCGCATAAGCTCTCAGTCTATGATAGCCTGTGATCTAATAAAGAATACTGCCCAGTTAAACTGATGGCATTGAGCTCACAGGCTACAAATACTAATTGTACATTAAAGCCTTATATTTTCAAGGGTTAATTCCGTTCGAAAAAAAAATTAAGAAGGGGAAACAGCTCTCCCCTTTCCTCTTTTTTTATACTTAATCATTGAACCTCCTATACTATCAAAGACATGCTTTATCATATAAAAAATCTATATCCAAAATTCAGAGCAAATTAGATAATTCTTAATAAAAACCCATTTAGCATTTATATAATTTAAAAGGAGTTATCCCCTTCTTTTATACTTAACCATTAAACTTCCAAAACGATTCAGAGATTTGAACGAAATCTGAAAATTCTGCTTGAAAAACCTATTTATATAAATTAAGAGGGGGGGGGAGGCATTAGAACCCCTGTTGCCCCTATTTATACTTATTCAATGAACACCTAATAGCAGTCACGGAATCGCCCCATCAGAATGATCCTAATCTAAATTTTGAACGAAAACTTAATTCTGCATGAAAATCCCATTTATATCAACTAACGGGGGGGGGGCATTAGAACCCCTGTTCCCCCTATTTATACTTATTCAATGAACACCTAATAATAGCCACGGAATCGCCTCATCAGAATGATCCTAATCTAAATTTTGAACGAAAACTTAATTCTGCATGAAAATCCCATTTATATCAACTAACGGGGGGGGATTAGAACCCCTGTTCCCCCTATTTATACTTATTCAATGAACACCTAATAACAGTCACGGAATCGCCTCATCAGAATGATCCTAATCTAAATTTTGAAAACTTAATTCTGCATGAAAATCCCATTTATATCAACTAACGGGGGGCATGAGCCCCCCGTTCCCCCTCTTATACATATCGAATGAACTCCAAAAACTAATCAGGCAAGCGCCTTATCAGGATATACCTATATACAAAATTTCAAGTGGATCCGATATTTTTATCATGAGTTATCGCGTTACGCACATACGCACATACATACAGAACGGACGGGCACATAAGCTCTCAGGCTATGATAGCCTGTGAGCTAAAAACTGAAATATATTATAATAAAACATTTAACATATATTCTCACCTTTGTTTTAAATGTTATAACACCAAACAAAAGTGGTAGAAGTTTGCATTATGCGCACCAGCAATATGCACTTGGCACCACACATTTTGGACTGTCATAATCAGTTTATACGTTATCATTGATTGCTTGAGCAACACGTTTTTCGAGATCTTTTCGTAACGTTATCCCATTTCACACAAAATAAGGTACATATGGTTGCATTTTCATTGCAATATTTTTATTTTCCTCGAAATTATTACTTTTAAACTGGGTGTAGCTGGAATGGAACACCCTGTATTTGTGACCCAATAAGCAGTTTGCGACCCTATGTTCCTATGTGATTTTTGATCCTTGTTGTATGCTTGATTTGTCATATCATTTTGTCCACGTTTTTTTTAATCACCCTGTATAATTCGTGTGCAAAATCATTACCATTGTGCTGGATACTGATACTGAAATTTATTAACAGTGTTTAATTTAGAAAATTTATGCATTTTTTTTTTTTTTTTTTTTTTTACTTTTAGTATTCCCAAATAATTTATCAGCTAGATATATCATTCAAACATAGAAAGGATACTTCAAGTTTGCAGTGGTATGACAATAGGGCCATTCCATGTCAATTCAACCAATTTTTCCCCCATTTGTAACCCGACCGACAGGGATTTGGATGAAACTTTGTGTGCACACTAATTCTATCATGAAATGATTCCATCAGAAATTTTTCCTTCCTAGACCTCATAGTTTGTGAGATATAGGGGTTCCAATTCTTGGGTTTTTCTCAAATCGCAAATTTCTGAGTCTGTATTTTGAGATTGCCGTTCCATCTTCAAAAAATTGTTTCTCTGGATCTAAAACATGAATCATCCTAAAAATATCACTGTAAGAAGATAAAAAGATGCAGATTTTAATAAAAAATATTTAAAAAATTTACTTGTAATATTTAGGATAAAAAAAGTCAGCCAAAGTTGAGAGTTATGGTTATTTTTCCAAATTTTTGTGGCTTCACGAAAAAGGCTGTACACAAAAAGGCAAATTAAATTTCCAATTTCTTTTTGTTTTAAATAAAAGTTTACACTTTGGGCTTTCTATCTATGAAATAAAAATGATGTGTTTCGCATGGCTTATGCAAAAATTTTGGGTACTTTCCAATTAGCCGGATGCATGCTTTATTTTTATATATTACATATGCACAGAAAAAAGCAAATTAAATTTCCAATTTCTTTTTGTTTTAAATAAAAGTTTACACTTTGGGCTTTCTATCTATGAAATAAAAATGATGTCTTTCGCATGGCTTATGCAAAAATTTTGGGTACTTTCCAATTAGCCGGATGCATGCTTTATTTTTATATATTACATATGCACAGAAAAAAGCAAATTAAATTTCCAATTTCTTTTTGTTTTAAATAAAAGTTTACACTTTGGGCTTTCTATCTATGAAATAAAAATGATGTCTTTCGCATGGCTTATGCAAAAATTTTGGGTACTTTCCAATTAACCGGAAAAGTGCTTTATTTTTACATATTACATATGCACACAAAAAAGCAAATGAAATTTCCAATTTCTTTTTATTTTAAATAAAAGTTTACACTTTGGGCTTTCTATCTCTGAAATAAAAATGATGTCTTTCGCATGGCTTATACAAAAATTTTGGGTACTTTCCAATTAGCCGGATGCGTGTTTTCTTTTTACATATGTACATATGTGTAGATCTACATAAATACAGATGTATTAAACATGTACATTTGTATGTATATATACAGTATATTGATATATATATGTATAACACTGGTGCCCGTCTAACCTAAAAGTACCAAATTTTGCCTTGTTTTGAAATTCTGCATCAATTAAGGGGAAAAAAATCTGACTAAGTTTAGCTGTGGTACTTAAATAATTACTAGAGTTTCTATGAGTTATTGAATTTAATGTTATTTGATACAAAAACAAATTGGAAATTTCATTTGCCTTTTTGTGTAGAGACTTTTTCATAAAATCACAAAATTTCGGAAAATAATCATAACTTTCAACTTTGGTTTACTTTTTCGGCCGTGTACAAATTTCTATTAACTGCCCTAATTGCTTTTTTCACTTGATTTTTATGCCGCTTAAATGGATTTCCACATTTATATTGATAAAATTTATATTTCATTATGAGCTAAATTCTGTGATTCTCACATATATTAATAAAACGGTTTTCTCTTAATTTTTGTTTTATAAATGCAATAGTCCTAACTAATAAAAGTTCTTTTTCTGAATCACAGAGATTATCAATGTAGTCTATTTCTCTGTTATTTGAATAGCTAGTTTTGTGACCTTCTAAACCAGTTAATATTACAATACTGCAAGCCTGAAGACTAGTAGAAGGTTTAATATCAAGCTCCATATTAAAACAATAAAGCAAAAAAATATTTATACGTACCACAAACTATAAAATATGTAACAATCAGAATATATTTTTAGTAGTACAGTAAAAGTTAGATAATTCTTCTATGAAAAGAAACAACATAATGACAATAATTTGATTAAATTGATTTCAAAACATCTGCTTTCACAAACAAACATTACCCTGCCTTTATCAGAACGTGTTTATACAAGGCAGGTGCAATTAAATCTTTCAGACTATAGAAACAAATTTAAGTTCTGTTAAACATTTGTGTATTTAAACTTGCCAATATAAATATTTAAACTGATTGAAATTAACCAAGGAAAGGAAATAAAAGTTTTTGAACATTTTTTAAACACAAATAATTAATATATAAGCATTCGAAAGAAAAAATGGAAATGTGAGGAGAAAAAAATATTTATTTTATATTGTACAAAAAAAAAAAAAAAAAAAAAAAAAAAAAAAAAAAAAATCTGTTTTGAGTTTAATCATTGAAAATAAAAGTAAGATTCTTTAGATTAGCAAAAAATGCCCATTATTAAATAACTAAATGAAATATATGGACCATTCACTAAATTTAATGGGGAAACATATTACAGTCAGATTTTTTTTAATCAGAAAAAACAAAGCCTAAACTTTACTTTGCAAATAAAAAAAACATGCATCAAATAACATTAAATTCAATAACTCATAGAAATTCCAGTAATTATTTAAGTACCATAGCTAAATTTAGTCAGATTTGTTTCCTCTTAATTGGTCAAAATTCTCAAAATAAGGCAAAATTTGGTACTTTTAGGTTAGACGGGCCCCAGTGTTATACATATATATATCAATATACTGTATATATAAATATATATGTACATGTATAATACATCTGTATTTATATAGATCTATACGTATGTACACATGTAAAAATAAAACACGCATCCGGCTAATTGGAAAGTACCCAAAATTTTTGCATAAGACATGCGAAAGACATCATTTTTATTTCACAGATAGAAAGCCCAAAGTGTAAACTTTTTATTAAAACAAAAAGAAATTGGAAATTTCATTTGCCTTTTTGTGTGCATATGTAATATATAAAAATAAAGCATGCATCCGGCTAATTGGA
This sequence comes from Maratus speculifer, assembly GCA_964019185.1. Classification (NCBI taxonomy): domain Eukaryota; kingdom Metazoa; phylum Arthropoda; class Arachnida; order Araneae; family Salticidae; genus Maratus; species Maratus speculifer. The sequence continues at coordinate 99,687,469 of OZ025296.1, read as the reverse complement.
AAGTATCCAAAATTTTTGCATAAGCCATGCGAAAGACATCATTTTTATTTCATAGATAGAAAGCCCAAAGTGTAAACTTTTATTTAAAACAAAAAGAAATTGGAAATTTAATTTGCCTTTTTGTGTACAGCCTTTTTCGTGAAGTCACAAAAATTTGGAAAAATAACCATAACTCTCAACTTTGGCTGACTTTTTTTATCCTAAATATTACATGTAAATTTTTAGAATATTTTTTATTAAAATCTGCAACTTTTTATATTTTTACAGTCATGTTTTTAGGATGATTCATGATTTAGATCCAGAGAAACAATTTTTTGAAGATGGAACTACAATCTCAAAATACAGACTCAGAAATTTGCGATTTGTGAAAAACCCAAAAATTGGACCCCCCATATCTCACAAACTATGAGGTCTGGGAAGGAAAAATTTCTGATGGAATCATTTTATGATAGAATTAGTGTGTACACAAAGTTTCATCAAAATCCCTGTGGGTCGGGTTACAAGGTCTGGTTGAATTGACATGGAATGACCCAATAGTTATTTAACCGATTCCCTGATTTGCCCGTACGTCATACGGGCAACGTGTTTTTGCCAATCATGATTTTCTTGTACCACATATTCCAATCATGTTTTATTATTCTCACCAATAAATTTTTATTATGAATTTTGCATTATTTAATCCGGGTATTTTTCTGATTTAATTAAGCAAAAATTTCTGTTTTGAAAAACCGGTGATAAAAGATTAAAAATTCTGTAAAAGACATTAAAAAAAGTGTTATTTGAAAAGTTTTTTTTTCTAAAATACTGATTAGTTAAGCGGTTAATAAAAACCAATTTCTAAAACCTTGAATCACAATTTTGTCATTTTAATGAAATATTTCTGTCTCTCTGTTTGACCTTTAAGTGAGCGTTAACTATCAATGAAGTATGCTTTTTTTTTTCTTTTGTGAAACATAGAAGTGATTAAATGTATAGTTATGTAAGTACTTGTAAGATCAGTGATGGTATCCAGTGCATGGATTCATGAAAACTCAATTTCAAATGAAATTTAAGACTGGACTGTTTAAGCTATACAGTTTTTACTTTCATTCATTAAAACAGGTTTATGGACAACATTGATATCCTTAACGTGAAATAGGATGTTCTGCATTTTATTAATATTTTGAGCTGTGTTTCAATTACAGACTTCTTTTTTTATCTTATGTTGTATTACAAAGTGATGCATAAAATAGTTCAAATTTTAAAAACTCATAAATTTAGAAAATTGCTAAATTGAAGGGCTTTGCACACTAAGACTTTTCATAAAACCATTTTTAACACTTTCCAACAAAGTTTAAAAATGTTTATGCTTTCGGTTTGTCAGTCCATCTGACCATCTGTCACCGCTCCAACTCTCGTAAATATACTCGGATTTGAATGACATTTTTGGATGTTATTAACGCTTACCTTAGCACGAACCCTATTGCAACTGAAGTTTCTAGCATGATTAGTTTATTTACAGGGACATTCAAATAAATTTCACTATATTTATAGCCTACGGAAAAAAATCGTTTCAAATGAAATTTAAATATGTTACACCCTGACAAACATATTCAAATTCACATGCATGTACGAAATGCACTAAAATATACCTTCTGTAAAATATGTGGTGAAAAGAACAGTTAATATTCAATTTAGAGGGCTACACAAAAGAATTCAATTACATAATGGTAAAGAGGGGAGTTGTTTGCGACATATTTTTATTAATTAAACTATTTCATGTATAATAAAACTGATATACTTCACTAGTCTTAATATAAGCTATTTCACACATAATACGAAGTACACAGAATTTACAGAGACACGCAAAAGATTTCAAATAGTATATCTGAAGTACAGCATATTATCGATGATGGCTGATGAATAAAGGAAATTCATTTTTAATAATGATATGCTTTTTTAAGTTTCACTAAATGTATGCATATTATATGTTGTGTAAATAATGTCATAGTTCATAAACAGGGCTACACAAAAAATTATTGAATATGAGCTTAATTTATTTAAAGATGGCTTTAAAATAAATTATGCATTTTTAACGCTGAAATGCATTCAGTTTACTAAGAAATGATTGTATAATATAGATGGAATGATATACAGAGCCACGCAAAGAATTGGATAGATGGTCGCCTGTGGATGATAATTTCTGGAAATGTGTTTCAAGTAGTTTTAACAGTATTTTAGTTTGAACTAAATTTTAGCTGAATACTGGCGTGTAATAAAGTACCAGGTAAAACACTGGGCGGAACAAAAGTATTCAAACCTGTTTCCATCTATTAATATAAATTGCTAAAGGAGGAATTTTAATTTGTTATGCGTTTTCTTGCTAAACTAAATTTCTGCGCTATATAGTATGTATAACAACCGACAGATCATGTACAGGGTTGTTCAAAAACATTGGAATATATGTCATATATCATTGAAAAGCTCTGTGACCATTGCTCCATGTTATTTGCCTTACTTGACCCTTCCCTACTTTGCCCCCGTAGAGGGCACTTTTCTAAGTTTAGCCGACACTCTTCATGCAATGTATCAGTGGAAAGCCATGTGACCATTGCTTCATTTTATTCATTTCTTTTGCTTCTCCTCCACTCTTCCCTTTCTGTAGAGGTACGTTTAGCGTATTCCAGTAGGAAGTTTTCTAATAGTGGGAAAATTACGGAACTCATCTCAAGTGACATAGAAGAATCAATAAAAAATATTGATTTCATTTACTATGCATTTACTTCTTGATTTTACTACTAAAGGTGCATTTAATTCTTAATTCTTTGGTTATTTTGATGCTAATTGCCAAAAAAATATCAATTTTTTATACTTAAACTCCCTTATTTTCATAGTTATTCGCTCCTTTTGAGGTTTTTGCAACCTGATGACGCCGTTATATGACTTTTCCACTATTGTGACTCCTTTACAGCTTCCCTTCGGTTTGTTGTTTTTTAATTCATCTGTTTTTAGATCAAAATCTACTTTATAAGCATGTAAAAACAATAAACTATTGTAGAACATCTCGATTGTAGATTCTTGGAAGTAATCGATGATTGTATCGAATGTGTTTTTTACGATGATGATTTTTTTCGATTGGCAAATTTTCGGGAATCACCTATAACTAACCATATCACAGCAGCAATTTTAGGTAAAAGCATGAAATTCGAGATAAGAAGCCTATTAAAAATTATTAAACATTTAGTTCAGTGATATTAGAAATTCCTCTGTCCCACCAAAATGTTTAACAGTATGAAACAGTATTATGAATGATTAACAGTATGGTCATTCCGCCATACCCAGCAACAGTTTTAAATCGAGGCATGGATTTTGGGACATCTATTCCACTTAAACACACTTAAACATATATTTTACCTATTTTAGAAATTTCCACTTAAGAGTTTAATTGGTGGGGCACACTTTTAGGATATTTTCGGCATATATCTTCAGCAACTTTAGGTAGAACAGCGGGGGAGGAGCATTCGATAACAAGCCTACTAAAACAATAGTCAAACATACATAGGTACTTCACTGATTTTAGAGCTATTTTGTCTATTATGGTGTCAACATCGACTTTGAACCGGATAATGGCTCATATACGAATAAGACAACAATTGTGAATATTTGATTAGATATTAAGTTTTTTTTTTTTTCATGTTTATTAGATCGATGAGATATAGAACTATTAATTCGTCCTATTCAAAATTCTTTCAGAAAAACCGACCAGCGTAGCGTGTGAAGACTGATAATATTCTATATGACGATATTCTATCTTAAGATATTTTTAAATTTTATCTACTGTTTGATTTTTAGATACTAAACATATTTCTTGTTTCTTCTTTCAGACATCATTAACATGAAAATGGCCAACAACCACATATTACGAATGCGGACTAGTGCCAGGTGCCAAAAACCCGTACCACAGGTGGTACGTGTAAAAGACTATTATCCAGATCCTTCACGAGAATATTATCCCCGCTGCACTATTCTTCACAGGTGTGGAGACGACACAGGTTGCTGCGACCACGATGCATTTCGATGCGTTCCCAGTCATGTACAAGAAATCACATTATATTTTTATGTAAGGGCATTCTACGTTAACCATTTGTTTAAGGCTCCTGGACCTGGCCGACGAAGGGCTCGCAAGCTAATGCTATTCCTATGGGGAAGTTATTTTCTAGTATCAAGTGTGCATTTCAGCATTTTTTTTTTTTTTTTTTTTTTTTTTTTTTTTTTTTTTTGCATTGTATAATTGAGGTGCATGCCGGCATCGCACGTTTTTTACTTTTTCGATTTTGGTTGCAAATATTTTTTTAAAAAATCCTTTCATTTTCGAAAACGGTTTTAAAAGTGAAACTAACTTTATAAAAAACATCAGCATTCAAAATCGAAAAAAATGAAAAAGAAAAGATGTAGAGATGCACCAAAATTATGCAATGCAAAAAAAAAAAAAAAAAAAAAAAAAAGAATATTTTAAAAAGGTTGAAATGCAAACCAGATATTAGAAAAAAACCCCTCCATAGGAACAGCATTAGCTCGCGAGCGCTTTGTCAGCCAGGGACAGATAGATGCCTTTTATCTTTTTTCCAGGGCTGCGGAGTCGGAGTCGCTAAAAAACAAGCCGACTCCGTCTCCGGCTTTTTTTTTTTTTTTGTTTTTGTTTTTGTTTTTTGTTAGACAGTTCGAAGTGAATTTAAACCAATTGCATATAATTTTAAACCTATAAAAGGAATTATTATTGTTATTTTTGGATTATACAGGACTGCGCAAGTTAGAGATTCCAAATATACTTCTTGGCGTTCATTGTATATGAAAAATGTTTTTAATTAATATTTGCAGTAGATGTATTATAATTGGGCCTAATTATTTCCAAACTTAGTAAAATTTTCATCTTTAATTTTTTTTCTTTTCATCGAATTTTTTCTGCTGTAGAGGACACGAAACAACATCAAAATTGTAAAAATTTTCACTTTCAAGTCCACTTATCCAAAATGGTAAAATTTCTTTTAAGTTTTTTTCTTTATATTTCGATAGTTGGTATACTGGTACAGTATATACTGGTTTGTGGGACGTAAAATTGAAAATTCAGTAAAATGGATAGTAGTTTGTTTTCCTTTTTTCTTCCAAAACTGAATTAATATATAACGTTAATAGTAAAATAACAAACAAAAATAACCATAATAGTAAAATTTTCGCCTTTTTTTTTTCTTTCATTTCTTCATAATTTCAACCAACAGCAACTATTTTTCCCACTGACTCCGCTGCCTTTTTTTTTTTTTTTTTTTTTTTTTTTTTAAGTAGAGAGAAAAAAAATATTTTCATTGAGAAATAAATAAAAAAATTTATAAATTGGTGTTAGCACTCTGCTTTTAACTTTAAAACGCACTATTAAGTATTTACGAAATGTCAACGAAAGTACGTTTTCAAGAAAATATAATGTAACAACGAAGAAAAAGACACAGTATCGCTTACCGTATTATCCATAAATCAAAAAAATATATATATCTTCTCCTTTATATCTAATTTATCTTCTCATATCCTCCTTCTCGAGAACCAATAAATATCGAAGTTTCAAAAAAACCGTTTATCAAAACAAAGTGTCCAAAAACTATTTCTCTGAAGTGACTTATACTAATAATCATCAACTACTAAACAGCCAGTTAGAGTAAAAGCCTCAGTCAAACGCTCACATAGTATTTGCTATTTATATGATTCGACATGATCATGGTTGAAGGCCAATCAGAGTCATGCACCATTTAAGCTTATTCGGTTTTCCACTTTTACAGGCAGTTCTGGTAGATGGTGACTACCAGCGTAAATCAACCTCCTATTCTCATTAAAAATCACTGAACATGAACAGTTGATGCAGTCAATATGGACCCTAGTTGCCTGGCAACTCCATGCATTAAGAGATGAGTATTTATGCATCACTGAGTTTTTTCTCTTCCTTTTCAGCTCGACATTTGGAGGATAAGAAAAACTGCCCGTCAAGTTCAATTGTTACCGACATCCTTGTTAGTTTTTAATTCGGTGATCAAATTTCTTTCTGACGCTTGCGCGGGGTCCTCCACTGCACAGTTCTGAAACCTCATATACATGGCTCGTCGATCATTTCTTTGGTGTGCTTTAACCTTTTTGTGCGACTCTTATTAGGTTGTTCAAATAGAAAAATGATAGGTCCACATTCCGGTGTTCCCCTTACTTTAACAAAATGTCGCACCAATTTCTCTGATTCATCGATTTAACACATCGAGGTTACAGCAACTATTATCCATATTTTGTGCCAATGTACACCACATTTTTTAAACAGTATGCCATTATTGTTATAGCAGGATAATATATGAATCCCTGCAATAATTTAAAATATTTTAATTTAAATCCACCCTACAAATGTAGCTTTACCGATGTTTTCATCGATTTTCATCAAAATATGCTTTGACGATACAATTATATAGCAAATATTAACTATACTACTGGCCATTAAAATTGCTACACCAGGAAGAAATGCAGATAACAAAATGATATTTATTGGACAAATATATTATGATAGAAATAACAAATAATTAAATTTTCAAGAAATTTGGGAGCATAGATCCTGAGAAATCAGTACCCATAACAACCACCTGGGGCAGTAATAACAGTTTTTACAAGCCTGGGCATTGAGTTAAACAGAGATTGGACGGCATATTTAGGTACAGATGCCCATGCAGCTTCACACGATGCCACAGTTCATCAACCGTAGTGACTGACATATGTTTATAAGCCGGCAACCATTGACCAGACGTTTTCTATTGGTGAGAGATCTGGGGAACGTGCTGGTCAGGGAAACAGCCGAACAGTTTCCGTATCAACGAAGGTCCGTACAGTTCCGGAAACATGCGGCCGGGCATTATCCTGCTGAAAAGTAGGGTTTCGCAGGTCTCGAATAAAGGGTAGAGACCACGGATCGTAAAATATCATACATGTAACGTACACTGTTCAAAGTGCCGTCAATGCGAACAAGAGATGACCGAGACGTGTATCCAATGGAAACCCATACCATCACGCAAGGTGATTGGACAGTATGACGATGACGAATGCACGTTACTAATGTGTGTTCACCGTTATGCCGCCAAACACACATGCGACCATCATGATGTTGTAAACAGATCCTGAATTCATCTGAAAAAAATACACCTCGCCATTCGTGCACCCAAGTTCGTCGTTAATCACACCATTGGTGGCGCTCTTGTCTATGAAGCAGCATCAAGGGAAGTCGCAGCCATGGTCTCTGAGCTGAAAGTCCATGCTGCTGCAAAAGTCGTCGAACTGTACGTGCAGACACCTTTTGTCTTGCAAATGACCTCATTTCTTGACTCAGAGCTCGTGATGTGATTGCACGATCCATTACAAGCCATTCGGATATCATGCCTGTCGTCTCGGCTGCTAGTGGTATGGGCATTGAGATTCCGTATGGCGTTCCGTATTACCGTCTTGAATCCATCGATTCCATATTCTGCGAACAGTCATTGGATCTCGACCAACGTGATCAGCAGTTTTGCGATACGATAAACCGCAATCCCAGTAGGCTGCAATTCGACCTTCTTACTTTTCCTTCTTACACGAAGCATCACAACAGTTTTTCACCAAGAAACAACGCTGAAATTTAATTTCTGTGTGAGAAACCGGCTGAACAGTTTCCTCATTTAAACACACTGTAGGTGTCGCTACCGGCACCTGCTTTTTTTCAGAATATGTTGAAAAGCTAATCATTTGCATATCAAAGCATCTTCTTTCTGTCGTTTAAATTTCACGTTTGTAACATGTCGCCTTCATGGTGTAGAAATTTTAATGGCCAGTAGTATATTTTCTTTACTATCCTACGTTAATTATAAGCAATCTATAGTCGTATGTTCATATTACTTCAATTTCACGAATTTATCTATAATGATTTTTTGCATTTATTATTGTACGCAAGTGCATAAACATTCGTGGAAAATACCTCTATTTTCCGCATCTGTTTTGTAACAATAAATGTTTTTCATGGCTTGAATAGATTTAGTGCTAATTATTTTTGAATGACTTTTAGTTTATACTCCTCATCTAATTTTGAAATCTTTTGCAGTCATTAACTGTAGGTAAAGTTGGCTTTGTCGACAACCGCGTCGAAAAGCTTCTATTTGAAAATCACACAGCCTGCCACTGCCAGCAAATAAATGACCTTCCAAGACTAAACGATGGAGGAGACACAGTAGAAGAGGAAGAATCAATTCCCAGGTCGAAGTAAGGAAATGTAAATTGTTTGATATTCCTTAACTGCTTGAGAGTCGGTTTATTATATCCATAGATACCAACCTGACATTAATCTTCCTTAATATGTGCGTAAATTTAACCTTGGTTTAATGAATTTCGAATCAGATTTTATTTTTTTTAAATGAGACTAGATAAGTTTCAGTTAGAAACCTGAAATTAAATAATTAAAGATTCATGAAATTAATTTTCTGGCTCGGAATGAGTTTACCCTGGATCAAACTAATCCAGGTATTACGGAAGACCAGTTGGAAGTTTGCAGCTATGTATATCACACCTTAGATTAATTAAGATTTGCTCCAAAATTTTTTAATTAAATTTTACTTTTATAGCTTAGGAGGGAAAATATTAAACATTTTTTTATTCTCACTTTTTTGTGGGCAAATTTCTGGTAGGAATTCAGCATTACACAATCACAGTCGCTTGCTTTAAAAGGGTTATTGTGGACTGATATGTGTACATACTTAATTTTGCAAAATATTTTTTCCTTGTAAAACCGAACATCTCGGTGAAAAGCATTTCAATCCTTAATATCTTCATAAAAAATTTGAAATTATCTACAGCGGAATCCACAATTAATAGTAGCAAATAATAAACGTTTAATAATACATTATTAAATATTAAAACAACATCACGCCTAATGTGCATTTGTGCCATACAAAAAAACTTTGATTTCTTTCATATCAAAAACTTCGTTTTGTAATATACACTGGCCTCTAAAAGTTAATGTACAACATGTTTTTCGAAGCTCGACAGAAAAAATATGCAATAAGATTAAATTTCATAGTTTATATGAATGACAATAATAAGCTTTAAAAAAACTTACGCAAAAAATACATCTACCACTTTTATTTTATAGAAGAGAAGAGGTATTTGTGAATGAGAGAAAAATATGCAATTACGAAGCTCTCGTAATTTTGCGTGTAAGATTTGTTGTATTTGAACTATACTTGTCAGTTTTGTTCATAACAATCAGCAGTCTAGAAATGTCTAGAAGAAGTCGTTTACCCGATTCATTAAGGCAGCGGGCGGTAAGATGAATGGAAATGGGGTTGTCACAGGCCGATACTGCTAGACGGCTCAATGTGTCTCGCAGCGTAGTCAACGACTCTGGAATCAGTATGAATCCGAAGATTCTGTATCCAGAAGGCATCTTACAGGCCACCCATTTGTTACAACACCTGCAGAAACTGGTTTCTAGCTCTTTCGGCCCGAAGGAGAAGATGCACTACAGTGTCGCAACTTATTGTAGACCACTTTGCAGCATCTGGGAGAAGGATCTGCTCTACTACGGTGCGAAGACGTTTTCACAATGAAGGTGTGTATGCAAGTTGTGTGTGTACCTCTCAACAGACGACAGAGAAGGGCCCGCTGTGCTGGGCAAGAGAACATGTTTCGTGGATCAGACAACAGTGGGCTTGTGTACGCTTCTCAGACGAGTCCAGATACACACTGGAAAGCGACTCAGGACGTCTTCTAATCTGGAGAGAACAATGCACTCGATACCACCAATTAAATACTGACGAAACATACAGGTACAGAAACGGTGGAATCGCGGTTTGGGCAGAGATCCCACTCGGAGGCCACACTTACTTGCATGTGTTCCATGGAGGAACTCTGACTGGGCGAGATATCGGGATGAGATCCTTGTTATATATGTGTGCCCATATGCCGGTGCTATTGTTAATGGTTTCATTCTAATGGATGATAATGCGAGGCCACATTGAGCTGTGGCTGTTGAGGATTATCTTGACGATCACGGTTTGGAGAGAATCGAATGGCCAGCTACACTCTCCAGACTTGAATCCAAAAGAACATCTTTGGGACTAACTTGGAAGACAGCGGCTTTAAGTCCTTCTCTGAGATTATTAAATAAGTTTGAACAAGACTTACTCCATGTCTGGTCATAGTCACCTATTTCGCTGACCGACAATTTAATTGAGATCATGGAAAGTCGATGTCGCCAATGCATCATTCAAGTCCGGGGTGGACATATTCCGTATTAGAGCCAGTTTTTTAATGTTTCTGACACATTTTATTGCATAATACTTCAATTCACTGATTTTTCCAAGAATGGAATTTTCCACCATAAGCGATTTTTTGTTGTAATGTCATTTATACGTTTAACTTAAGTAATTTTCTATGTACATTTCATAAATAACAGTTTAGCGCACATTTCCTCCAAATTTGTTGTTTCTATATTCATTCATTTGCAAATTAGACGCAAAAAACCGGTTGTACCTTAACTTTTGAAGGCCACTGTGTTTAATTTATATCTAATCAAGTAAGAAAAGTCATGCGTTATAATAGACTATGAAACACTTTCCAACACTATCTGAAATCTTTAACAAAACTTTATTATTTAGAGAAATTACTGTCTATAGCCAAATATGTATTCCAATACTTTTGAACAATCCTATATTTGATCTGTCGGTTGATGTATATGCAATATAATTGAGAAATTTAGTTTAGCAAGAAAATGTATAACAAGTTTTAATTTTTCTCTTTCAGCAATTAATACTGATAGATGTGGACATACTTGAATACCTTTGTTCAGCCCTGTGGTTTAACTAGTGCCTTTATTACACGCCAGTATTTATCTAAAATTTAGATCAAACTAAAACACACTTAAAACTACTTAAATCACATTTCCAGAAATTATCATCCATAGGCGACCATGTTTCCAGCTCTTTGCGTGGCCCTGTGTGTCATTTTATCAATATTCTACAAACTTTTCTTAGTAAATTGAATGCAGTCCAATATAAAAAGACATAACATTTTTTAAAACCATCTTTAAGTAAATAACACTCATATTCAGTAACTTTTACGAACTTTTTTGTGTAGTCCTGCAAATTCATTACAGAATTTATACACATCATATAATATGCATATATTTATTAAAACTTAAAAACACATATCATAATTAAAAATGCATTTCATCCATCCATAAGCCATCATGGATAATATGCAGTACTTCGGACAGAATATACAATTTGAAATCCTTTGTGTGTGCCTGTAAATGCTATGAACTTCGTGTTATACGTGAAATAACTTATATTAAGCCTCAACCAGGTATATCAATTTTATTATACATGAAATAGTTAAATATATAATGTAAAGAAAAACGGGCGATTTTACGGAAATACTTCTGGTAATCTGGACGCCAGTAGAATTTACTGTTTTTTAACGGAAATATTCCGTATTTTCCTAGAATTTACTGGAATTTTTCCGTTAAAAAACAGTAAATTCTACTGGCGTCTAGATTTTTAGTAAATTTTAGGAAAATACGGATTTTTTTCCGTTAAAAAACAGTAAATTATACTGACGTCCAGTACTATTTCCGTAAAATCGTACTTTTTTTTACAGTGTAACTAAAATATATCACAATCAATTCTCCTTTTTAGCATTATGTAATGGAATTCTTTGGTGTTACCCTGTAAATGTATAATAAGTATTCTTTTCACTACATATTTTGGAAAGACATATTTTGGTGCACTTCGTAAATTCATATAAATATGAACTTGTTTGACAGGGTGTAATATCTTAAAAAATCATTTGAAACGATTTTTTCCCGTAGGCTGTAATGTAACAGAAAACTTTTGACTGTCCTGTAAATAAACTAATCATGCTAGAAACTTCTTTTGCAGTAGGGTTTGTGCTAAGGTAAACGTTTATAACTTCTAAAAAATTCATGGCGATTGGAGCATATTTACGAGAGGTAGAGTGGTGACAGACAACACAAACAGCCAGACAAACCGAAAGCATAAATATTTTTCAACTTTGTTGGAAAGCAACTGCAAGTACTGAAGCCTTATTTGTAAACAAAGAAAACAGAATGTACAAATAAAGAATCTTTGACTATTTTCAAAATAATCTCCCCATGTACGAACATTCGACAATATTCGCAAACCTGCTGGATATTGCCATGGAATACGAAGAGCGAAGGATACATTTTTAATCGATCAGAAGCGTTCATGTCATATCTATTAAATGTTCATCTTTAATTTCTCAGATATCAATCTCAGAGACAGTTGCGATTGCGTGACCATATCTATCTTATTTCATCAAAGTTGTCTGACATTTTGTTGATGGCGAAAGTTTTTGACCAAATCCTTAACATATTTTTTATTCAGTACTTTTCTTTCGTGAAACTTGCGACAACAACGTAAAAATCCCCGGGTTCTTTTTTTTCTATTTTTGTAACATAAGTTGATTTTTATTCGTCGTTCTATTGCACGATTGCGGGTATCCAAACTGGATTTCTACACCTCAGAGGATATGAATATCATTTTTCCGAAAAAAAAATAATTGCCTTATTTAAAATAGAAATTCTGAATTTAAATATGGCGACAGTTACTTTAGAAATAAAAATAGTATTCAATTTTCATCATGTGTGCGTGCCCTGTCACATTCCTAGATTCATATGATTGCAGCAGTCAAACCTTCTAAGTCTTTGACACCACGTAGCGTTTCTCGATTTATCTCTCAAACCACATGTACGTGCTCGTGTAGTTTAACTTAAATTGCGGTTATAGCAAATTTTTAACATTTTCCAATAAAGTTGAAAAGTGTTTATGTTTTTGGTTTGTCTGTCCGTCTGTCCGCTCTGCAGTTCTCGAAAATGTGCTCGGATTGCCATGAAATTTTTGGAAGTTATTGACGTCTTACCCTAGCACGAACCCTATTGCAAATGAAGTTTTTACCATGATTAGTTTATTTACAGGGACAGTCAAAAGTTTTCCGTTGCATTACGGCCTATGGAAAAAAATCGTTACTCCAAAAATATTTAAATTATAAAATTTTGAAAAAAAAATCGTTTTTTAATTTAAAAATTGTCAATTTTAAATAAATAAATTGCTTACAAATGCAGTATACGTTAAAGATACATTAGTTTTACATCCTTATCAATACTTTTGAGAGCTCTTGTATTTTTGCTACAACCTTGCACGCAGCGGATGCAAGCCAAAAAAATACCTTTTAATTTTTCATCAAAATTAAATATAAAAATAATAAAATCAACTTTTAATATAGAATATAAAAAAAGAAAATTTAAATAAAAGCTATATTAATCTGTCTGTATTAAAAATTTTATGCATTTATGTTTTATAGAGATTGAGGAAAAAAATTAAATGTGACATGATGCTAAATTGCATCGTCAGGTTAAAAATTATGACTCCTGAAACCCCATACTAGTCACTGAAGAGGACCCGGATGATAATATTAAGTCTATAGGGGCGTTCTATTCAAATATCTCGCTCAAATTTTAATATTTTTACGGGATTTGTTTGCATTGAATAGCTGAGGATGATCTACAACCGGACTAGTTTTTACTTTTTCGATTTTCGTTTAAGATTTTTTTTTAATTACTTTAACTTTCCAAACCAGTTCCTGTTAGAACCGGTTCTGAAATTGAAACTATCATAATATAAAAATATATAACAAAATCGAAAATGTTAAGACTAGCTCGGCTGTAAATCATCCTCAGCTATCCTATGAAAAAAAATTATGTAAAAATATTAAAATTTGATCTAGATATTTGAAAAGAACGCCCCCATAGATTTAACATTATCATCCGGGTTTTTTTCAGTGACTAGTGTTGCGTCTTAAGTTTGAAAGTGACCAAATCTCGTTAATGTATCAGAAACATCGCATTGTTGAGGAAGATATTTTTTTTCTTTTGTTTCTGCCTTAATGCATAATTTAACGATTAATATAATTAACCGCTAAAACAGTTATGAATTATAACTATTCAAAATCTATAAGATTTTTTTTTATTAATACAAAGGATATTTATGACTTGTAGAGCTTGTGAGAAAAATCTTTAGGTATCACTTTTTTTTTTTTTTTTTTTTTTTTTTTTTTTTTCATGAGTAGAAAGAAATAAACATGCGAATATAATTCCCTTACAAAATGAAAGTTATCAACAAAAGGTCTTGAAAAAATCAGAATAAAAGCAATAAAGATAAGCTTGCATGTAGACAAGGCTATAAACACGGATTTACGAGTTTAGTGATTTATAATTAAAAAATTATGTTTAGCCGGATTGACCTTACTGACGACCTATACTTTGTAGCTTGCAGATAAAAATATCTGATTCTGACAACTAACATCGAAGTTTTCGATATTTTTAACGGTTTCAGCACAAAAATTTTACACGTGAGATAAGATAACTTTAATCTATGGTTAAAATATTAGTTTTTTGTGTTATGTAAAATAAAATAAAGTAAAATAAAATAAAATAAATAAATAAGCAAATAAAAATAAAGCAGAAAGAGAGAGAGAGTTAACAGAAGGAACAATATATATACTCAGGGTGGTCATAAAAAAGAATCCTCGATAAATGTACCCCTAGCGACCTAACTTCTCAACCAATCGAAAGGAAAATTGAGCCATAGTTATTTCAAAGTATGCACTCGTGATCGTGATTATTTAAAACAATAGAACCTTTTTAGTTACGGTTACGTTTACAATGAGTATTTTTCGAATTTTTTGAATAGCAACACCATTTTTTTTTTTTTTTTTTTTTTTTTTTTGCATAGATTTATCAGCCTGTTGAAAAATAATAAACAGCGTTAGAATGATACACATATGACTAAAATTGCCGGTGTAATATCTTGACACTTAATCCTATAGTTCCCGTGTGTAACGTAATATTCAGCATTCTAAAACAAATGATAACATTTTTATTTTCCCTATGTGTGCCTGAACACAACACCAAAAATACATTTTAAAACATATTTTACAATATTATTCAGCTCACAAGCGGAAATTAAAAAAAATCTGTAATTGAAAAATGTATCTTGTAGCCACTCATTCCTTCTTGGCAATGGTCCTTTTTACAAGTTTTTCGCCAGCAATTCTCATTGCACGTGCATCATTCCGGCACCATTTAAGGTTTTTCAATGAGCTAATGAATTTGTGCATGAAAAAAAAAAAAAAAAAAAAAAAAAAAAAATGGGTACTGGCATTCGAAAATTTCAAACTTCACTGTAACCGTAACCCTGAGAGCTATATTGTTTTAAATTATCCCGATCTCGTGCGCATACCTTCAAATAAGTATATCTAAAATTTCTTATAAATTGGTAGAACCATTTAGCCGCTAGTTGTTGTATATCGGGGAAGTTTGTTTATGACCACTCTGTGTTTATGGTATTGTTGGAAATCTGGTGATAAATATTTAATCAAATGCATGATAATTCCGTTTAGTGATGCGTGAACTCATCTCAAGGAACACCGACACCTTGCCGGTAGTTAATGCAAGTCGTGGCGTGGTCAATGGGCAATAGAATAATTTCAACTCGGAGTTTTTCCGTGAAATAAATAAGACATCTGTTTCGCTTTTGACCTTTAATAACAACACATCAATTAAATAACAATTCCCACTTCTAATTCTAAAGCTCAGGTCTTTCTATGACAAATCATAGTGGGTATTATAAAAAATTTAGAACGAAACAAGCTGTGGACATGCGGGGACTTCCAGGCAGCGTAAGATGCTGTTGAAAATCTTACAAATTCTGAGTTTTCACCGAATGCCCAAACTCGCAAAGATACAAATTATGAAGTCACGTGTTTCTAATTGCTAAGGAACAAGAACTTCACGCGAAAAGATTCAATGAAAACAATTGTCAAACAGTTCTGTTAAAGTGCATAATGAGCTTACAATATGAGGAGTAAACAAAATTTAGAAATTTTAAAAATTGTTAAATTTCTCTTGGATCTACTCGGATATGTGAAAAAAGTTTATGAAATAATAATAGCCCAAACAACTGCAAAAAAAAAAAAAAAAAAAAAAAAAAAAAAAAAAATCGTTTTTTTTTTTTTTTTTTTTTTTTTTTTCCCTTGGCAACAACAAGAAAATGACCTCGATAACGCAGAAGTGACGTCATTTGCTCTTCTCTCTTGAGTATTCGCAAAAATACTATTAATTTTTTTTTCAAAATTTTACTTCAATGCATGATTTAATTATATATTTACACGTAAATCTCAAGAATAAAAACTTTAAAATAATTAAATTATTTATCTCAAATCAAATTTGAGGCAAAAATTAGGCCATAAATTAAAACTATGCATTTAAAACGATTTAATTATGGACAATATTCCCTTGACGTCACATTGGGAATAACATGGCGTAAAAGAAGGACGGCTAACAAATTTCTCTCAATTATATCATGAAACAAATGAGGCATCATAAATGAATGTATGTCTGTTTTTATGATGCGGCATGTATGCAGGCTTCCTGCGCAAAATATTTTCGATTTATTCAGAACGCATTCATTTCTTCTTAGAAAGCTAACAAATAACTTAAAACAAATAATTCAAATTTTAAAAATAATGTGAAAGTGTATATGATGGTGCATTAAAATAGCAAAAAAGATTCAAACATGTTACTGAAAATATCTAAAAATCGATTTAAACATAATATATAAGCGTAAAAATTCTATAAGCGGTGTGTCACAGGTTGCTAACTCCTGTGCGTTGTTTCCCGAGGACGAGTGAGACAAAATAACACATTCCTCTAACAGAAACAAACTTGTTTAATTAACATTAAACAAAAAATATATTTACAGATTAATAGTAGTTAGGCCTGAGCTAACGGCCATAATCTTGAGAGAGTGAAAAGTAACAAAAATAATCATCCGCTGGTCAGAAACCCGACCGCATCGTAGAGATGAGTTCGGGCTCGGTTTTCGGGGCCCGGGCCCGCCCGAGCTCGACGATTTCAAGTCCGAGCCCGCCCGAGCCCGAAAGATTTTTTTTGTCACCAGAGCCCGAGCCCGAGCCCGATACCGAAAATGAACAACATAAAATTGTATTGTATTTAAAAATTGTTTCAAAAGTAATATCTCTTTTTTTAAAACTTCTTACATAGATATGATTTTTAAATGAAAATTTAAATTCATTCTTATCAAAATTCGTATAAAATAAAAATATACTTCACATGTAAAAGTATTCTCATATTCTTTCCTCCTTTAACAAGCAAATTTGATGGAAACGTTTTTGTTTAATGAATCAATGCATGAAATTTGCAGAAATTACTATTTGTAAGCTAGCGAATCGAACAACGTTTTTCAATTTTCTGTAAAAAGTGTACATATTTTATTATAATGGATTCTTTTCTCATAACAATCTTCCATGATTGACAGATACCTGAAAATCAACGTAAATTAAAAAAATGACATTGTTATTTTAAAGGTCCTATTGTTTTTATAGAAAAAGAGGAAACACTGATCAATTGCTTTCTGTTGGAATAACATGGTAATAAAATTTACTTACGGAGAAAAGTGACTTCGAGAAGGAACAACGTCCTCAGCATTAGCAGAATTCATATTCATGATGACAAATGCATATAATAATAATCACTAAAGTTATTTTCATAAGAAAAACGACTATGTTTCATGCACAATCGAATATTAAATAAATTTTAAAACCTCCACTAATGAGCTAATTCTCGTCTACCAAAAACAGAAGAAAATATTACCTTCGTGTTATGTAACTAAATAATAAATAAATAAACGATCCCATTAAAAATTATGTTCTGCAAACGAAAAGCCAACAAAGATTAAATTTATTGTTGTGTTTGGTATGATTGGCGCCATATAAATAGATGGCGCCAATCGGAGGAAGTTCCGCAGACATAAATCTGTAACTATCACAAATTTCATTTGAAACAGCAATGAAATACTAAAATAAATAAACAAGCATTCAGTTCTCCCGTCATTTTGATAAAAAAGAATTAAAATGACTTGAAAAGGAATAAGTAAGCAATTTTAAGTGGAAAAAGTTATTTCACATGAGTAAATAAAATTTTCCGGCTTTAGAAAAAATGAGCCCGGGCCCGCCCGAGCCCGAAGTCTAAAATAAAAATAGAGCCCGAGCCCGTGTCGGGCCCGGGCTCGGGCTCGGGCTTTCGGGCTCGGGCTGAGCCCGTCTCATCTCTACCGCATCGTAGGCCGTCCAAAAGCTCTCTCTTCCGTCAATTTTCCTTCTTCATTCCCCAGCCCATCAGAAGTCCATTCATGCATTCTACATTATGCGGGGGTGAGGGTTTGTAGGCTGATATCACGGGGTTGCTTGCGGTTCTCGTTTTTAGACACGAACGTGACACGGTGCATTTTCATGATTCTAAATAATATTTTCAAGCAGATGCAGTTTTTTAATCTTCGAACCTCACGGAAGAATATTGTCTACAGCGTCGTTATAAAAGTCTAACTGACTGCAACATTTTAAACATAACCTTAATAATAATAATAATAAAAAAAAAAAAAAAAAAAAAAAAACGGATTTTCAGATGCATAATTGATTTTAAGTATCAGTTCCAAAAGTAACCGTTATCTGTCGCAATATCGGTGAATGAAGCGCAAGGCCGTAGCTAAGGGGGCGCTATGGACGGCTTAGCCCCCTTAAAATATTTTGACCCCCCTCCCTGGAAAAGATTCCAAGGTCACTCAATGAATTTCTGTTCCGAAAATTCAAATGAAATGCTGTTCAGAAATCTAACTTCGTTTTGAGACCCTTTCACAGTTTGCAGAATTACTAAATTGTATCTAAAATAAGTATTTCAACACTCTCAAGGGATGTAGTGGACGGGGGTATACGTCGTATGCCTTCTAAATTTTTTAAAGGAACACCATATACCCTCTGCTTCTTAAGAAATTTATAGTATACATACTCAAGGGTATATCCTCTGCCTTGTGCGTATACACTCTGCTGAAAGCGTAAATCCTCTAGTATTTTTACAACTACACCCCTGACATTTCCTCATCCTATTTATGAAACTAATATAATGTTTAATTTTGCATCAGTTATACACTCAAAGTTTTCATCATCCTATCTTTTTCTTAGCTATTACAGCAGTTGGTAAATGAAGCTATTACAGCAGTTTAATAAGAAACATAGTAGCTACAATGTAGATGGGCACTAATTTATCTTTCTGCATCAGAGAAAGAAAAGAAATTATGAGCCTCCCCAACATTCTCTTGCCCCCCCCCCAACCCCCACCCTATATTTCACTTTTAGCTACGGCGGCCCTGATGAAACGATGGTTATCGAAAAATGCCCCATTCAAATGGAAAAGCACGGCAACTCGATTACAGAAAATTTCCGTTGCTCGTGATGATAACATTCAATCTTGCACAATTTGGTAATTTTTTTAAAAAAGAAAAGACACCTTATCATGTTTTTAAGGTCTGAATGGGGGGGGGGGGGGTTGTTGGCGGTCGTAGCTCGTGAGGGCCAGAGCCCCTCAATATATGTATTTAAATGCAAATTAACAAATTACAACGGCCATTTCGAAAATGATATTTTCAAGGACTAAAATTTTAGATTTCTAAATAAATTCTACATTTAAAAAGTATAATAATAATAAACATCATTTTTATGATGATCAAAACGTGGCTTACATAATAAAAGAGTCATGTATTGCATACGCCATGGATTAAACATAAATATTCCTGGACCAAGTTATCTACAACTTTCGGTACAGCGAATATTTAAACTTTTAAACATCGCAGATTTTCCATTTTTACACCGCTGTACAGGGGAAAAAAATGTATTTTTTAATTCATTTCTTTGAAAGCTGTATCTCAATTTATTTTTGAATTATTATTCTTATTATTTTGTAGTTTTAATTTTTTTTTTTTTTTTTTTTTTTTTTTTTTTGTCATCGTGGCAACAGAAGTATCCCATTTCTGGACATTGATTAAATATGGAACAATCAGAAAGCGAATTTCAGATATCTCTATTCTCAAACGGCAGAAATAACCATTTTACAATTAGTTAAAAAAAAAAAAAAAAAAAAAAAAAAAAAAAAACAGTTTTTTTAGAATTTAGACTAGTTTAGTTAATTATTTAAAATTTGAAAGACCTTTATACAAAATCACTAATTATTCCATAAAGTTGTTTGGTCGCAGTTTTGCATTTAAACTTATGAAACCATGAAATGTATTTTGAACTTTGTGTAATTTTAATATTAACCGTTACAGTTTAATAAAAGAAATTCTATTTATCTGTTACCTATTTAATTTATTCTATTTATTTATTTGAAATGTTTTCTTCTTTCTTATTTATATATTTTAATGAAAATTTTACTCCTCAAATGAAACATTAAAATTCTGGACGAGCGTGTAACACAAAAGCGGGTTATACAATGAAAATACAGCTTTATAATTCGAAAAGTTTCATTCATCAGAACACATTCTCATAGAATGAGGAGCTATTTCCATGATTTCCGCACTCAGATATTCAGGTTAATTTTGTTTAATCGTGAATGGTGCTGCCATCTATTGAATATCACAAAAATTACAATGTGTTACGTTTCTCTTTTCTCGAAATTTTCTGATTTATTTTCAGACTCAATTTTAAAAGTAGAAGCATGAAACTAGGTGAGGTGATTTTTGAAGAGATATATAAGATGATGTGTGGTTTCATTTTTTGCTTAATTCATTAGAGTTTGATTTATAAACAATTATTTTTCAGTATGATCATTCAGGGCCGTAGCTAAGGGGGAGCTACGGGCGGCTCATCCCCCCTAAAATATTTTGAGCCTCCTCCCCCCCTGGAAAAGATTTCAAGGTCCCTCAATTAATTTATGTTCCAAAAATCCGAATGGAATTCTGTTTAAAAATCTAAATTAATTTTGAGAACTTTTCACAGTTTTACGGAATTACTAAATTGTTTCTAAAGTACAGTGGCGCAGCCAAGGGGGTGGTTTTGGGGTTAAAACCCCTCCCAGAGCTAAGAAAGATCGCTATAATTGCCGCTTATATGAATCAAAAACAAACTTAATATTTAAATGTTTTGGCAAACTTCGGATTGTGCCACTTTATTGAATCAGATTTCATTTAATAAAGGGTCATTCCATGTCAATTCAACCAGACCTTGTAACCCGACCCACAGGGATTTTGATGAAACTTTGTGTACAACTTAATTCTATCATGAAATGATTCCATCAGAAATTTTTCCTTCCTAGACCTCATACTTTGTGAGATATGGGGGGTCCAATTCTTGGGGGTTTCCCAAATCGCACATTTCTGAGTCTGTATTTTGAGATTGCAGTTCCATCTTCAAAAAATTGTTTCTCTGGATCTAAAAAGTGAATCATCTTAAAAATATCACTGTAAGAATGTAAAAAGATGCAGATTTAAACAAAAAATATTTAAAAAATTTACTTTTAATATTTAGGATAAAAAAATTAGCCAAAGTTGAGAGTTATGGTTTTTTTTTTCCAAATTTTTGTGACTTCACGAAAAAGGCTGTACACAAAAAGGCAAATTAAATTTCCAATTTTTTTTTTGTTTTAAATAAAAGTTTACACTTTGGGCTTTCTATCTATGAAATAAAAATTATGTGTTTCGCATGGCTTATGCAAAAATTTTGGGTACTTTCCAATTAGCCGGGTGCATGTTTTATTTTTACACATTACATATGCAAACAAAAAGGCAAATGAAATTTCCAATTTCTTTTTGTTTTAAATAAAAGTTTACACTTTGGGCTTTCTATTTGTGAAATAAAAATGATGTATTTCGCATGGCTTATGCAAAAATTTTGTATACTTTCCACTTAGCCGGATGCATGTTTTATTTTTACATATTACATATGCACACAAAAAGGCAAATGAAATTTCCAATTTCTTTTTGTTTTAAATAAATGTTTACCCTTTGGGATTTCTATCTGTGAAATAAAAATGATGTCTTTCGTATGGCTTATGCAAAAATTTTGGGTACTTTCCAATTAGCCGGATGCGTGTTTTATTTTTACATATGTACATATGCATAGATCTATATAAATGCAGATGTATTATACATGTACATATGTATGTATATATACAGTATATTGATATATATATGTATACCACAGGTGCCCATCTGACCGAAAAGTACCAAATTTTGCCTTGTTTTGAGAATCTGCACCAATTAAGAGGGAAAAAATCTGACTAAGTTTAGCTGTGGTACTTAAATAATTACTAGAATTTCTATGAGTTATTGAATTTAATGTTATTTGATGCATGTTTTTTTTAATTTGCAAAGTAAAATTTAGACTTTGTTCTTTCTAATTAAAAAAAAAAAAAATCTGACTGTAATATGTTTCCCCATTAAATTTAGTAAATGGTCCATGTATTTCATTTAGTTATTTAATAATGGACACTTTTTGCTAATCTAAAGAATCTCATATTTTTATTTTCAATAATTAAACTCAAAACAGATTTTTTTTTTTTTGTACAGTATAAAATAGATAATTTTTTCTCCTCACATTTCCATTCTTTCTTTTGAATGCTTATATATCAATTATTTGTGTTTAAAAAATGTTCAAAACCTTGTATTTCCTGTCCTTGGTTAATTTTAATCAGTTTAAATATTTATATTGGCAAGTTTAAATACACAAATGTTTAACAGAACTTAAATTTGTTTCTATAGTCTGAATGATTTAATTGCACCTGCCTTGTATAAACACCTTTTGATAAAGGCAGGGTAATGTTCGTTAGTATGAAAGCAGATGTTTTGAAATCAATTTGATAAAATTATTGTCATTCTGTTGTTTCTTATGACAGAAGAATGATCTAACTTGTACTGTGAAACTAAAAATATAATCTGATTGTTACATACTTTATAGTTTATGATATGTATAAATATTTTTTTGCTTTATTGTTTTAATAAGGAGCCTGATATTAAACCTTCTACTAGTCTTCAGGCTTGCAGTATTGTAATATTAACTGGTTTAGAATGTCACAAAACTAGCTATAGAAATAACAGTGAAATGGACTACATTGATAATCTCTGTGATTCAGAAAAAGAACTTTTATTAGTTAGGACTATTGCATTTATAAAACAAAAATTAAGTGAAAACCGTTTGATTAATATATGTGAGCATGACAGAATTAATGAAATATGAATTATATAAATGTGGAGATCCATTTAAGCGGCATAAAAAGCAAGTGAAAAAAAAATAGGGCAGTTAATAGAGATTTATATACGTCCGAAAAGTAAACCAAAGTTGAAAGTTATGATTATTTTTCCGAAATTTTGTGACTTTATGAAAAAGTCTACACAAAAAGGCAAATGAAATTTCCAATTTGTTTTTGTATCAAATAACATTAAATTCAGTAACTCATAGAAACTCCAGTAATTATTTAAGTACCACAGCTAAAGTTAGTCAGATTTTTTCCCCCTTAATTAGTGCAGATTTTCAAAACAAGGTAAGATTTGGTACTTTTCGGTTAGACGGGCACCAGTGTTATACATATATATATCAATATACTGTATATATACATACATATGTACATGTATAATACATCTGTATTTATATAGATCTATACATATGTACATATGTAAAAATAAAACACGCATCCGGCTAATTGGAAAGTACCCAAAATTTTTGTATAAGCCATGTGAAAGACATCATTTTTATTTCACAGATAGAAAGCCCAAAGTGTAAACTTTTATTTAAAACAAAAAGAAATTGGAAATTTCATTTGCTTTTTTGTGTGCATATGTAATATGTAAAAATAAAGCACTTATCCGGCTAATTGAAAAGTACCCAAAATTTTTGCATAAGCCATGCGAAAGACATCATTTTTATTTCATAGATAGAAAGCCCAAGGTGTAAACTTTTATTTAAAACAAAAAGAAATGGGAAATTTCATTTGTTTTTTTGTGTGCATATGTAATATATAAAAATAAAGCACTTACCCGGCTAATTGAAAAATACCCAAAATTTTTGCATAAGCCATGCGAAACACATCATTTTTATTTCATAGATAGAAAGCCCAAAATGTAAACTTTTATTTAAAACAAAAAGAAATTGGAAATTTAATTTGCCTTTTTGTGTACAGCCTTTTTCGTGAAGTCACAAAAATTTGGAAAAAAAATCATAGCTCTCAACTTTGGCTGAATTTTTTTATCCTAAATATTACAAGTAAATTTTTTAAATATTTTTTATTAAAATCTGCATCTTTTTATCTTCTTACAGTGATATTTTTAGGATGATTCATGTTTTAGATCCAGAGAAACAATTTTTTGAAGATGGAACTGCAATCTCAGAATACAGACTAAGAAATGTGAGATTTGAGAAATCCCCAAGAATTGGACCCCCCATATCTCACAAACCATGAGGTCTAGGAAGAAAAAATTTCTGATGGAATCATTTCATGATAGAATTAGTGTGTACACAAAGTTTCATCCAAATCCCTGTCGGTCGGGTTACAAATGGGGGGAAAATTGGTTGAATTGACATGGAATGACCCTAAAGGGATTCAATTAAATGGCAAAAATTCTACTTAAAACTGTGAAAACTCATATTACATGGATTAGTTAAGTAAAAATCTTTTATTTGAACTAAATCACTTTTCTGAGACGTATTATGTTGAAAGAATGATGATTTCCTGCCACACAGATGCTCTTTCAGTTTAAGCATTATACAGTGAATATTCTAATTAGTATTGATTCTATTAACCGGTGATTCAAATAACCGGCAAATGCCTTTATCAGACACTCACCTTCCCCCCCCCCCCCTAGAACCGAATTCTGGCGGCGCCACTGCTAAAGTAAGTGTTTTAACACACCCTCGTCCTGTTTGTTCATATGATGCTAACATGATATTTAATTTTGCATCAGTTATACAGTCAAGATTTTCATCACCATATTCTTTTCTTAGCATAAAATGAAGTTATTACAACAATTTAATAAGAAACATAGTACCTTCAGTTTGAATAGGTACTACTTTATTTTCCTGCGTGACAGAGAGAGAGTAAAAAAATTATAAGCCCTCCCCCCTACATTCGCTTCACCCCCCCCCTCCCATTGTTCACTTCTAGCTACGGCCCTGAGACCATTTTTCTCGTTCTCATATCTCTCGCTTTTGAATATTCGGTTCAAATTGCCGATTTTGACAGCATTTTTTTGCCATATTTTCTTCATTTATCGGAAAATCGACAGTCAAGGCACATTATGTACTTTCTAAATAAGAGAATTTGGCTGTCTGATACGTTTGAGAGCAAAAATGAATAAAAAAATAAATCAGAAAATAAGCAGTTTTGATTGGAATACACCCTTAAGAATGTATAATTGCGATAAGATACCGTTAGATGGCACCTCCAGTCATGAAAGGACGGGTGAAAAAATGAAAGACGTGCAGAAATTTTATAAAAGATATAAAAATTTCGCTTGCATATTGCGAATCTCATTTTTTTCCCAACATTTACATTTTTTTTAAAACCTAGAACCAGGCTCAAACTGGCCCGCCGGCTCATCGGTCCGGGGGCAATATTGCACCCCTAAAATGCTTAAGCTGGTCCAGTATTTTCCCTCGATATACACATGCATTCTGACTAGTGTACTAATTTTTGAAAAGTCGGTTAAAAAATAAATCCCCTGTCAACAGAAAGACAGCCAAAGAATCTTCAAAGAAAAATTATAAATAACATTTAATATTCCATATTATTATCAATCAATTGGCACCTATGCTTTTTAGGTGCGTTCGTAATTATATAAATACGTAGCACCTATTGTTGTCGCTCAGTCCGTCCGTCTGTCTGTCCGTCTGTCTGTCCGTCTGTCCGCCTGTCTGTCCGTCCGTCTGTCCGCATATAACAACGCAAAAACTACCCAACCGAATCGTTTGAAATTTAAAATACATAATTATAACATAATTTTGTCGAGTCATTTCAAATTTTATGAAAATCGGATGGATAGATCAATTACAGGGACAATCAAAAGGATTCCGTTACAGTACGGTCAATGGGGAAAAAAGTTTCAAATGCATTTTAATCGTTTGAAATTTAAAACATATAACTATTGCGTAATTTTGTTGAGTCATTTCAAATGTTATGAAAATCGGATGGATAGATCAATTACAGGGACAATCAAAAGGATTCCGTTACATTACGGTCAATGGGGAAAAAAGTTTCAAATGCATTTTAATCGTTTGAAATTTAAAAATATAATTATTACGTAATTTTGTCGAGTCATTTCAAATGTTATGAAAGTTGGATGCATAAATCATTTACAGAGACAATCAAAAGTATTCCATTATATTACGGTCATTTGGGAAAAAGTTTCAAATGCATGTTAATGATGTTACATTCATTCGAACATAATAGAATTGGCATGGATCTATGAAATATATACTAAAATATGCCTTCTGTACAATTTGTGATGCAAAGAATTTTTATTATTAAATTACAAGGCCACACAAAAGTATTCCACTACGTAATGCTATACTGGGAAACATTGTTTGGACGTGTTTTAATTATATTCAATTATTTCACATTTTATGAATAAAATATACTTTGCTGAGGTGTAATGAAAATTACTTCCTGCATATTTACAGAAACGTAAAGATTTCGACTACGATACTGTATCCGGAGTACGCTCTACTATATCAGCAAGATCTGAATATTTTTAAAACTTCGTTATCGAACGAACGCACCTCATTCGCTACGTTCACGTGCAATTTCCAACTTGTTTTTTTTTATGGTTATTTGCAGAGAATTGAGAGTGAGTGATCTTTTTCCCCCATGATTCTTCTAAAGCATTATTGACAAAAGAATAAAATAAAAAAGCGATCGACTAGAAAATTGTGTTACATTCTGTATATTTTATGGAACTTTAAAGATGCTAGGGAATATAGCGAAGCCTTCTATTTAAATTCAAAGATGTAATTTTAAGCCATTTTTCATATTTGATGGCTATGCGAATGTGTTAAGCCTCGTCAAGCTAGATACAACAAAAAGAGTAAAATTGGCGTAAGTTCATTAAATATTTTTGCGCCCTCTGAAAATCCAATGTCTGCGCCCTTTTGCATGGTCCAGTCCGACCCTGCCTAGAACCGCTGTAAATTTTACTGTAGTTATAAAAAAAAATTCACATGATATATTACATTTAAAACAATTTTAGTTATTTATTTGCATTATTTTTGTGTAGCATCATAACTGATTTTATAAAGCGTTTTCTGCTTCGAATCGAACCGACATCTTTTCATTCGTTGCTCGTCAAAATGACCTGTCACCGCAGTTCTAATGTTACAAATGAAACATTTAAAACCCTTTTTAAATACTAAATTACTTTATTGATATATTTTTTAAATGATTGTGAGAAATATTTTTCAAGGATATAATTTTTTAATGTCTCATTTTATTACGTAATAAATATTCCATCGCTACATTAATGCAAAGAATCATTTGCAAAAAAAATCTAAATATAAGACTGAAATAAAATAATAAAAATCAAGAAAAAAAAAGGCTGCTGAACAACCGCAATTTGATATTTTGTTTAGCGAAGCCTGGGTAGGAAATTTCTTGCAACCTCGAAACGCTGTAAATTAATTTTTTCGCTTCTCAAGGGTACACTAAACACATTGTAGTGAAAAATATTCTTTGAGAATTTAACTGTGTTTTAAGAAATATCAAAGACGATTTGGTTTCTTTTGTTTTGTGTCGGCCGATTATCTTCTAGAGGGATATAGGCCAATGGGGGAGGAGTGCCCTTAGTGGAAGTCTTTCTAAGAGAACCTAATCGGTATTTAAGCAAAGTTCGAAGAAATCTACGAAAACTCCGAACGATTAGGCCGACGGCCGCGATTGGGTTTGAACCCAGCACCTGTCAGAACCGCTGGAAATATCAAAGACGAGGAGAAATGAACGATTCAGGATGTCGCGAATTAAACTACGCATTTCCATAAGCACTACAGTAAAAATAAGTCATTAAAAAGTCATAAAAAATATAATAATGTCGTATGAAAATGATTTAATTTTTTCTGTACTAAGAAGCAGAAAGAGAAAAAGATAGGTGTTGTTTTATGATAACCGATTATTATCTATATGAGGGACATAGGTCACAGGGTGAGGGTGTTCTCCATGTGTGTCTTTCTGAAGGAACCTAACCCATATTTATTCGAGCATATCCAAGATTTAAAGAAATCCACGTAAAAATCCGAACGATAAAGCCGACAGGGGCGATTGGGTTCGAACTCAACACGTCCAACCTACCAGCTTTGAGGTGGTGTTGACGTTAGTTATGACGGTCGATTATCTGCTAGAGGTATATAGGCCCTAGGGGAAGTGCCCTCGGTGGAGATCTTTCTAAGGGAGCCTAAATTGTATTTGTGCAAGGGAATTCAAAAGTTCGAAAAAAACCACTTAAAACTCCAAACGATTAGGCCGACGGCCGGGTTGGGTTCGAACCCAACATTTTCCGTCTACCAGTTTCGAGTGCAGAACTTTTCAATTATTGGTGGTAAAAAATAAAAGAGCGGATGGGTGACTCTTCAAAAACTTTGCATATTGCAATTTCATATATAAGATATCTGTCGAGTATTCTTCCAGAACGTGTGGGACGCATGGGGTCTACCTAGGTCCTATATTGTTTTATTTATTTTCTACAAGAACATATTAGTCAAAAATTTTACCCTGTTAATTCATAAAATTCTTGAAATAAAATTTCTAGAAGAGGTGAATCTTTAAATAATAAGCAGAATGACTAGCAGTAAAAATGTAAATGGTGCTAAATAACGCCCATCCTAAAAGGATTAAAGACAACGTATATTTGTAATATTTCGATTCTCTGT
The DNA here is from genome assembly GCA_964019185.1 of Maratus speculifer. Lineage (NCBI taxonomy): Eukaryota > Metazoa > Arthropoda > Arachnida > Araneae > Salticidae > Maratus > Maratus speculifer. Next base: position 99,658,606 of record OZ025296.1, on the reverse strand, counting down.
ACTACCATCAACCGTTAATCACTTCCTCTTAAATAGTTTGTTGTATCCCCCCCCCCCCAGAACTAGATGATAGGTGCTGGGTTCGAAACCAATAGCGTCCGTGGTCTAAACCGTTCAGAGTGTTTCTTTGTTTTCTTCGAAAATTGGCAAATCTTTCGTAAATAAGGGTTAGATTCCCTTAAAAACATCCCCCCCCCCACACACACACAGAAGGGTTTTAATTAAATAAGAAAATTTTTATTTTTCTTTGTTACTGGAGCCCCAAAACAAATATTTCAAAGAAATATATTGCATAGGGACATTAGACATGCGAAGCGCAAAGGATTATAGAAGGGTTGTTTTTTGCACTTCAGATAATAAAGTAGTCTGTGATGAAAATGAAACTGCAGAATTTTGTGAACTTATCAGACAGATAGTCATGTTGATTCAGAGATATACAACACAATTAATGAACATTTATTTATGCACAATTCAGATGAAGGCATCGAAGTGCATTTATCTCCATTGAAAGTAATGCTGAAAATTGTGAGGATGACTCTGAAAATGAAGGAGAAAAGAAAATTGTGAAATGAAGAACTTCACTGATGCTTTAAAATATGCAAAGCAGTTGAATATTTTTTTTCGTAAGTACCGATTATAATGAAAGACTAAAACTTATAAATATGGTAAATGAAATGGTTTTGCATTAGAAAAATTAAAATCAGCAAAACAATACCTTTCTTTTTATTGATTACTTCAAGTAAGATTCTTTTAAATGTTATTGTACCTTTTGCACTACAAATATTTACGCAAAAGACATAAATCAACAATTCTATAAATTATTGAATGATTTAGTAATCGATTCACAATTTGAATTAATTAATTCTTCATTCTGTTTATGCTTGATTAAAATAATTTATAATCTTCGGGTACATTTAAACTTCATCTTTATTATTTTGTTATTTTTTATGTCATTCTGAACGATTAATTTTAAAAAAATACAAGAACTCCGAATAAGAGATACCTCTATTTAACGGACAAAAGTTCCGGTCCCATGGGTGTCCCTTATTCAGAGGTTTCACTGTATTAGAAGAAACAATTTATTGCATAATGAAGTACAACTCTTAAATTATCTTTTCGAAACAATTTGCATCATTGTTGAAGCTTTTATCACAGCGTGGCACGAATACTTGTATGCCTTTGTCATAGAAAGATTTCCTTTCTTAGATTTTTGTCAGAATTGTTCGGAACTAATATGCATACGTATAATCCCAAGTATTTGATATCTCATTTCATAGAGCCCCGTCTGTCGATTAATGACACCTTCATCTCTACTACCATTGTGCTTGTTCCTAATCCCTTAATTAGTTTATGTATTTATATCTTTTAATTTAATATTAAGTCATATTCTGATGATAACAACAGAAATAAATTAAAAATTCGTTAAATTTATGTCAAAAACTGCTGGCAGCAATGTTGCTAGCAGATATTGCTGTAAAATTAGATGCAGTGTTTTTATTACATCGATTTTTGCCATAAATTTAACGGATTTTTTTTTTTACAGTGCATGTTTCCCTCACATACTTTCATAATTCGAATATTTCGTTTGGTCCAGACGAGTTCGAATTAACGAGAGCCGACTATAATTCTTCTTTCCACATCCTGCAAGGTGGATACTTAATTTTTATAGCATCTATATATATATATATTTATGAACGAAGTTATTTAGATACTCTAGATGTAGATTTAAAATACATTTTAAAAAAACTGGTATTTAAATAAGCTCTTCGTTTAAGATGGTGTTTTTTTCAATGTTGCAGGTGTAGGGAATGCCCGGTTCCATTTACCAGTCGCATCTATAAAGACGGACGGTGCGGCTGTGACTGCTTTGACAGGCAGAAACCCTGCATCCGAATAAAAAGGGGAAAGGAACCCCTTCCTGAGATAGAGAGGAGGTAAAGTATATCAATAATAATAATAATAATATAGTAGTAGTAGTTATGATAATAACAATTTAAAATTTGCTTTAGTTGAAAAAAAAAAATTGCGCTCTAAAGCCCCACAATAGTCGCTGAAGAAGACCCAAATGGTAATGTAAAGTCTATGGAAGCGATCTTTTCAAATATCTTAATTGTGGGCCTAATTCTCATCGGTATGCCGAAAAAATGTATGCTGCACTTGTGGAGGTTGCAGATAAGCGCGCTAACGATAACACTCGAGAAGGTAGAATGCAACGCAGACAACAGTAAATCGATATTTTGGAAGCTTCTCCAATGGCTGAAGAACTGTTATATGGCCCAGGAATAGATGAATCGGTATAAGTAATAAAAAAATTCGTATTGCTCTACATAAATCGAGTGTAAAACTTTAAATGCGTTTTTGTCGAAACTATGTTTTTTGAACTGGTGATCACTGTAACTCGAAAACGGTTCAGTAGATTTCAATAAAATGTATACAGCTTTTGAAAAACATAAAAAACTAGTGCTTGATCAAAAGATTTATTTTAAAAAAAACTTTGATTTCTTATAAGCAATTAACTGTTGGTGTTTTTTTCGAAAATCTGTGAATAAGTTTCCTAAGACCGCCATTTTGTTGATTTTTTTTCAAAAAAAAAAAAAAAAAAAAAAAAAAAGCTTTGATCAGGCACTTGATTATCTATTAAAATAACTAATTATTCTTGTCCGATTGATTTTAGGCGAATCTCCAAGGATTTGTCATGGTCACCGCAGAGCACTCCTTATGGAACATGGTCTAACACAAACATCGATAACTTTTTTAATTATAGTGCTATTTTTTTTTTTTTTTTCAAAATTTCGTAATGTCGAGTCAAAACACAATGTATTATTGCCATATTATTATTTTTATTTAATAAAATGAGTTACTGGAAAAAAAATAATAATTAAAAATTCTCATTTTTCATGCCTCTGACTACCCCTAATCCCTTAAAAGAGTAATGATTTTGAAAAATTATGAAATATTCCAAATGAAAATCAAATTTCAAGTTTTTAATTGTCTATAGGCGTAAATGCCAACCTTGTGAAAAAATTTCCATGCCGGGAATCAATCCGGGGCCATCAGTATAGCGCACTGACGTTCTATCAACTAAACCACGTGGAACGACACCCAATCTGGAACTTCTCACTATAGACTCCATGCATTGACGTCACAGCTACGGTTGATACTCTAATCTGGTGCACATCTGAAGCCCAAACAAAACATCATAACTCCCCGTTTGCCATTTAAAGCACGTGTGGTCTTTCTATTTAAATTTGATTTTTCTTATTCTTGCATTATTTTTCTAAGTAGTTAAAAAATGAAACGCAAATCACTATGCTTAAAAATGGGAAAACACCACATTTGCCTTATGTTTAGGCGCCAGATGAAGCATGTGACGTCACATTCAAAGGGTCTATTACATGTTGGCAAGGCTACAAACGCAGCACATGATGGAATATATTACGTGAGCCACCGACTTGGGGCAAACATGAAACTCAAATGGAACCAGCATCGATGCTGATTCAGTGTGTTATTTGAATTTTATAACAATTATTTTCTAGTAGTATTTTAAAAGTACCATAGAAGAATAAAATGTTGAAACTTTTCCTTTTTCATTTCAGATGTGTTGAAGCCAATCATTGCCACATTCCGGATTGTGAATATGGACTATACGATCCTAAAACTGGATATTGTCCAAGAAGACACGACGAAGATCAAAGAATACCACACCGCAGACAGAACCACAGACCATCGAATCACAGATGGGCTTTTACAGAAAGAGACTGATTTCTGTTAGAGTCATTTTAAAAAGCAGAACACATTCATAATGCAATAAAATCATCGCAACCACCTTACTAGAAATCATTACGAAATGTCAGTTTAATTATGTTAGCTGCACATGTAGATTCATGTTATCGAAAATATTACCTTGATTTAAAAAAATGTTTACAAAAATTGTCAGATTTTATTTTATTGTTTACAAAATTTTGATGTTTAGATTTAATTAAAAATTTCCTCTTTTTTCCATTTTTTAAAAAGTAGATTTAAAGTTAAAAGCTTGCATTTTGTTACATTTTTTTTCAAATTAAATCATGCAAAATATACAATGCAAAGATTATCAAACTTTTAATTCAGTAATATATGTTTTTAGTTGAGGCATTTGAATTCTTTAAAAGTAATTTTAAACATTAAAAGCTATTAACTTTAAAGCTCTTTCTTTATTTTTTTTTTCTTGGTAAATGAATAATTTACTTACACAAAATTACATATTTGGGAATATAAATCAATTGCTTTTTTTAAATTATATCAAGCTTTTGTTTTGGTTTACGACTAACTTATACGTTTCAGTTTAATATGAAATTTATTTAAAATTTTACATGGATATAATTCTTCAACTCCTCTGTAGTAACAGAATAAATTTATAGAAATGATGTATTAGTGAATATGGGTCACCCGATTTGCTATATTAATTATCAAACGATCTTTTTGAATGCAAAATAGAGTTCAAATCCACACATTCAGTCATATATACTGTATGTTCATCTATCAACCGAGCACGCGTTTTCGCGCAAACTGTGATGAACACATTACAACCATATTTACAACAGACTTGGTTTGCTTTCTGCGAAATGGATTGTGTTACTGGAAAATTATAGAGATAGCTTCTATCATTATAATACTCAGCCATACCCTTCATAATGCAACTAACAGTATGCATACAAAGTCACTGACCGAATTATAAGATGCATGAAATTAAGTACAAAACAAAGATAGTCTGTGGAAATTCTCTCTCTTTTAATTATTTTTTTTCTATTTCTGTTTAATTAATCTGTTATAACATGTACATTGTTGACATGTGCTGGGAAATTCTGTAATTTCAACTTATTGAACTGCGACACGGATTTGAGCAACAGTATTGAAATCCAGATAGATATGGAATGAATCTCATACAGTTTACATTTATTTGTTTCCTGTATTCACTGTTTATGCATATATTCAATAAAAATTTGTCCTCACACCAAATATTAAACTTGTTAAAATCAGTTTTTCAATATACATTATATATACACTATATTGTCATTGATTATGGGACACTTGCGATTTTAGACATTTTACTAAATATCTAGAAAAATACATGAGGAATTATCTCGAAACTCTTAGTGTATAAATATAATAGTATACGTCATACATCCCCGTGAAGATTTTTTCCCGAAACTCCAAAGGGGACCGTCAACAAATTAAAAAATAATGAATATCTTTTGAATAACCCTGTCAAAACTAATGTAGCAAAAGCGCTCAAACTCTAGATTATGATTGAATGCCTTATTGTAATAAGCTTTGTTCATTTTTATGCAAATAGCATGCATACTCGCAGAGTAATTAAGGTTTTTATAAAAATGATCCCAAATTTTTCCAAGTTTTTTCCTTATAATTTTCAGAGTTCTTAATATAAAATATTATTTTTTTTCATAAAATATGACAAACAACATTGCACACAGTACCCTGTAATCAGAATTAAAAAATAATGAAAATTGTATAAAAAATGAGTTGGTTTACTAAATAAATTTTTACTGCGCATGCGTCAACGATATCAAAATGTCATTTGCATATTATGTTAGCTAAATGTATAAAGCAACTTTTTTGAAAGTCACAAAATCATAACTTGAAAATTCTGACAATAATCGTCAATTGAATAAGTCGAAAATCCGTTATTCTCAAAATGAAGCAAAAACAAGAGGGGTTGTATCCATATATTCATTGATTAGTGTCAATATAGAATACACAATATGGGATGTACTACTGCATTTGGATAAAATCCCTCATTTTTTTGCTTCATTTTGGAAACAATGGATTTTGTCCTTTTTCTATGGACGATTACTTTCAAAATTTTTAAGCTATGATTTTGAGACTTTTACAAAAGTTGCTCTATACATTTAGCTAACATAATATGCAAATGAAATTTTGATATCTTTGACGCATGCGCAGTAAAAAATTATATAGTAAACCTATTCATTTTTCATACAATTTTTATTATTTTTTAATTCTGATTACAGGGTACTGTGTGCAATGTTGTTTGTCATATTTTCTGAAAAAATATTATTTTATATTAAGAACTCTGAAAATTACAATGGAAAAACTTGGAAAAATTTGGGACCATTTTTATAAAAACCTTAATTACTCTGCGAGTGTGCATGCTATTTGCATAAAAATGAACACAGTGTATTACAATAAGGCATTCAATCATAATCTAGAGTTTGAGCGCTTTTGCTACATTAGTTTTGACAGGGTTATTCAAAAGATATTCATTCTTTTTTAATTTGTTGACGGTTCCCTATGGCGTTTCGGTAAAAAATCTTCACGGGGTTGTATGACGTATACTATTATATTTATACACTAAGAATTTCGAGATGATTCTTCATGTATTTTTCTAGATATTTAGTAAAATGTCTAAAATCACAAGTGTTCCATAATCAATGGCAGTATAGTGTATATACACTATACATTAATATATTTCAAACTAAGGATCGACCGAAATAGGCTTTTAAGAGGGCTCAGGGGTTGAAAACTTTTCAAAAAAATCGATTTTTTTATGATCTAGTTTGATTATTCAATTAATTCTTAACTCAATACAAAAAACCGCATAAAAATATTAGCATTTTTAACGGAGTTATAAGCATTTATGTATCAATACTTACATAGCCGCATCCATATAATTTCAACTTTAAGTCGTGTTTTCTCAAAACTTGATTTTTGACGACTAACACCAAGATTTAAAAAAACTGTTTGATGGAATGGCTTAATTTTTTTTTTTGCATGCATATAACATCATAATCTAGATTATGAATTAAGGATATAACTATCACTTAATAAAAACAGTATTAAAAAATCTTTCAAAGTTGAAAATTTAAAAAAAACCCTAAAAAATACAACTTTTTTTCCATTAAAAATACTCAAAATATTAAACTATCTAAAATATATTAATTCATAATCTAGATAATGATGTTTGTCGGACGTTCCTCTCAGCCCGTACAACTTTGAAGAAAGTCCGTGGTAGTTATAGCTGCCACCACCGATATTACTAGGTGATATCGGTCATCCACTGTGAGGATTGTGTAAATGAACACTGACGCTGTCAATTAACTAAATTAACAGTTTATTCAGACTATAAGTACACACTAAATACGCTATTTACAATTATATACAATTACAACTCGGATATAGGTGATCCGGTTCAACATTAAATTAAATACAGTAAAGGTTGGCTGTGTACTATTCAAATTACACCTTCCACCTCACACTAAAGGCACGTTAGATTCACTTTATCGGAGATAAATATCGAATCTCCCAACACAGGTATACTCGGCCTGCACTTCTCGGTACAGAGCACTAAACACCAGGACGTCTGTGTCCTTTGCTCTCCAGAAACGCACTACTTACGCTCTACAACACAGAGCACACTCTATCAGGACCTCGGTCCTACACACACCTCCAAGTACGAGCCCCAGGTACGAACTGAACTAATCTGAGACAAGACTTGCTCTTCTCAAATCACTGCCTTCCCCAAAATAACCCCTCCCCCTTTGGAGCTCATTTATTGGGCACATTCCCCATTCCTTTCTTGATTAGTGACATGTTGCTCATCATTCACATACCTCACTGAGGGATGAACACGCCTCACAGCAATCTCCGCTTTCTCACACACCACCTGCATAGGATTACCTGTCACTTCTCCCTTCAACAAAGAAGGAATGTCACCTTGGAAATTCTAGTACACAGCCATACAATACACAAAAGATTAAGATAGAGAAATAAGGGAAATTTCAATCTGTAGCAGGTGTGGTCTCAGAACCTGACAATGTTATATACATGCAAAAAAAATTAAGCCATTCCATCAAATAGTTTTTTTTAATCTTGGTGTTAGTCATCAAAAATCAAGTTTTGAGAAAACGCGACTTAAAGGCGAAATTATATGGATGCGGCTATGAAAGTGTTGATACATAAATGCTTATAACTCCGTTAAAAATGCAAATATTTTTATGCGGTTTTTTGCATTGAGTTAAGAATTAAAAGAATAATCAAATTAGATCCTAAAAAATCGATTTTTTGAAAAGTTTTCAACCCCTGAGTCCCCTTAAGGTTGAAACAGAAATCGAACCAAATTTAGGGGATATTCAAATTTAGGCGGAAAACGAAAACGAAAATAAACAAAAGTTGTTTTTAAGTAATTAATACATACTTAAATATACATAACTATTAATTAATTTTACATATTCATTAAATATGCATAATTTTAAATTAATTATACATATTTATTAATTAGCATCCGTCAGGCTGAAATGTCGGAAGATGGATTTGCGTAAACTTAAAAAATAATATTTAAAAATGTACTCATTTTACGTTTACTGTTCAGTATAAAATTTCGATTGTAATAGCAACATTTGAACTTGAATTTTCATATGTAGATTCTAATAAAATGACTTGCAAAGGGAAAAAAGTGGATCAAACCCAAAAAAGCAGCTGAAAATCACTTAGAAATTATAGGATCGCTACCATGTCTCGATGACCAATTGTAATCATTGTAAACTGTGATTTTGAATTACTAATTTATGATGGATAAATTACACAAAAGATTAAATTACAGGATACAATATAATAACAAAATACTAATTTCGCATTATTAGATACTAAACTTGATTCGACATTGAATTTAATATGCTTAAACTAGGGCCATTCTGATTTCTGCACCTTCTCTTGATTATTGACGAAGCAACTACAATTTGAATCTGACAGTCACATTTCCCGTATTTAATCAAAAAGTATGATATTCTTTTTCATCAAAGTAATGTCTTCATCTGAGAATAATAAGGTTCTATCTGTGTTTTTGAAAAAAGTGATTTATAGATATAGAAATGTTATGTTTGTATCTACGAAGGCTTTTCTGGATTAAAATAATGCCATAATATTATTGTAATGGCATATGTAAATTGTATATAATATCATTTTGATATAAAAATGCCTTCATAGATACAAATGAAGTCTTTCTATATAGAGAAGTCAATTTTTTTTGAAAAACACAGATAGAACCTTATTATTCTCAGGTGACGATGAGGACTTTAATCTTCCATATTCTTAAGTTGCAAGCAAAGAATTAACACAGCAACAGCTCTATCACGCGCTCTTTTTATAAAAGACAGGGCATTTTCGGATCGTACGCAAACGAAAAGTTTCAAAGAATTTACTATACATTAATCGATATGCAAGAAAAATAATATTTATAGGTAAAATTATATTTCTAAAATATTCTCTTTTAAATTAACATGAAAAAATTAAATACAATTTTTATTAGAAGTTGTATTAACCATAAGAAATGTTCCAACAGTATTATATCTTAACACACTTTTTCTAGTGGTGTCTCTGGCTACTAATTTACACCAATACCTAAGTAAGAAAATTTCTTGAATTTAGCAAGCAATAGTGTTGTCTTGAATGCTTAAAATTTGTGAGTAATTATGAAATCTATTCTGTCTTTTTTCCACAAAATGGGGATGGATTTCCGGAATCGCTTGTCTCTGGGGTTGGAAAGAAAACACTAAATTTTATTTTGAATACCAGTATTTTTCTATGATGTTAATCACTGAATTACTCGCAAAATTTTTATAATAAAAAAAATTATTATTTAGTTCTAAAGTAGTGCTAAAAAAGATATTTTCATATCAATTTTTGGCCTTATTGTGGACTTAGAAAAACTCATTGTCAAAACCGTCATGACAATGCGATCATACCGATTTTTATGTCAACTTATGCAGGAGATTCTAATAAAATTTCTCGCAAAGGGATAATAACAAATAAAACCTACAGAAACAGCTAAAAATCACTTGTAAATTGGAACGCTACCATGTCTCAATGATCACTTATAATCATTGTGCATTGCGATTTTGAATTACAAATTTATGTTGGATAAATTACACAAAAGATTAAATTACAGGATGATATTACAAAATACTAATTTCGCATTATTGGATATTAAACTGGATCCGACATTGATTTTAATGTGCTTAAATTAAGCCATTTAGATATATTCACCTTCTCTTGTTTATTGACGAAGCAACTACTAAATGGAACTGAAAAATGTTCCTACAGTATTGCAGTAAAACCTCCATAACGGACACTCCCGAATAGCGGGCACCTCTATTTAACGGACAGTTTTCCAATCCCCACTCCCAAAACTTAAATTTTTGTATGTTTAACCTCCGAATAACGGACATTCCGAATAGCGAACACTTTATTCGGCGATAAAGGATAGAAAAGTAATTTTTTTTAACAGAAAAAAAATGAAAATAATAATAATAATAATAAATCCTCTGAATTTATAAGGACAATGTGTCACAAAATTTATGATCACAGTTAAATGTAGATAAAGAACTGGGGAAAATTTCTTCCCCTCCCCATGTTCAATGCTTAATTCAGAAGGTTGCCCGGAGGAATATCTCCCAGAGTATTGAAATGTCAACGAAGGATAATTTGGGATTTTATGCTTTTAAAGGTCAAAAAGGGTAATCCCTCCCTCCCCGCCCGGAAGCCCACAATGTCCAAAAACGTCACATAGAAAAACAAATTACATGTAATCGCAAGCAAAAGTAAACTTTTGTAACAGATTTTTTCACAGAATAATAAACAGTGGATAAAAGTGTGCATAATTTTATTTCAATTTTATTGCTTAAAAATAATTTTAATTTCTGATTAATTTTATAATAGAGGTTTTAAGACATATAAAAGTAAATTAATGAAACATTAAGCATTTCTTAGCGATTTTTGAATCTCTGAGGTTTTCCCAATAGCAGACACATCCGAATAGCGGACAATTTCGGCGTTCCCGAAGTGTCCGTTATTTAGAGGTTTTACTGTATTATATCTTAAGACAATTTTTCTGGTAGTGTCTCTGGCTTCTAGTTTACATCAATACATAGATAAGAGAATTTCTTGGTTTTAGCAAGCTATAGTATTGTCTTGAATGCATAAATTGGAACTGACAAATGTTCCTACAGTATTATTATATCATAAGACACTTTTTCTGGTGGTATCTTTGGCTACTAGTTTACATCAATACATAGATAAAAGAATTTCTTGGATTTAGCAAGCCCTAGTGTTGTCTTGAATGCATAAAATTTGTGCGTAATTGTAAAATATGTGTTGTCTTCTTTCCACATAGTGCGAATGGGTTTCCGGAATCGCTTGTCTCCAGGGTTGTGAAGAAAACACTAAAATTTTATTTTGTATACCACTATTTTAATCACTAAATTATGTTTAATGTTAATCACTAAATTAATCGCAAATGTTTTATAATTCAAAAAAATCTATTTTTCTTCTACAGCAGTTCTAAAAAGTTATTTTCATGGCAATCCTTATTCGCAGTTATACTGTTATTTTAAAAAGATATTTCAATTAAGTTACTGCGTTATGTAATGGCAATATATAGTGAGGTATTAGCAAGAGCCATCGCATTTCTAGCAGAAATAAGCAACTTGTCATGAAGAGAGCTTTCTTCTAAGTTTTGCTCTGACACGTGGAAAACAAAATTACTGAAAGTCTGCGACTGGTGGTAAAAAGATGTGTTTCTTGTTCTTAGAATACGTCTTGATTTGCATAAATATACTCCATCATTATCAATAAAATACTTAGGCTATTTCCAAAGAAATGTTTTTTCTTCCACATATATAAGGATTTAAAGAAAAAAAAACTACCACTTGATGCTTGAAATCTTGGTCAGTTGAAACTATGGAACCATCCCTTGTAACCAGCAATCCATACGTAGATGTAACAAATTGGAAATTGCACGTGAAGCGTCCCAAATAAGGTGCATTCGTACGAAAGTAACGAAGTTTAAAAAATATTCAGATCTTACTGGTATAGTATATACAGTAATTCGGATACAGTATAACGGTCAAAATCTTTTGTGTGTTCCTGTCAATACTATCTATTGTCTATTATACAGGAAGAAGCTTGTATTAAACTTCAGCAACGTATATCAATTTCATAAAATGTAAAAAAAAAAAAAATATATATATATATATATATATATATATATATATATATATATAATTAAAACATGCCCTAAACAATACATCTCCGTTACCATTATGTAGTGGAATACTTTTGTGTGGCTCTGTAAATTAATAATAAAGAATAGTGCAGAATATATATTTTAGTATATACTTCACAGATTCATGCCAATTCTATTATATTCAAAAAAGTGTAACTTCATTAAAATGTACTTGAAACTATTTTTTCCTATTAACCATAATGTAATATAATAGTTTTGATTGCTCTTGTAATTAAACTATACATCCGATTTTCAAAAAATTTGAAATGACTATATATTTTATTCAACAAATCGTATATTTTTAACCTCAAACAATTTGGTTGGGAAGTTTTTGCTTTGTTATATGCGGACAGACAGACGGACGGACAAATGGAAGGACAGACTGAACGACGACTATAGGTGCTGCGTGCTTATATAATTATGCTTGCACCTAAAAATATTCAAATCTTAATGTAATAATACAAATTACTTCAGGTACCGTATCGTAACCGAAATCTTTTGTTTGTCTCTGTAAATACTATCTGCTATTTCTTATATATAGGAAATAATTTGTAGTAATCTTCATCAACTTCCAACTATTAAATCGCTAGTTGCAATACAATTAAAACGCTAATTTAATACAATAAAACTGTAGTTTTTGCGTTGTTATATTGTTATATAACAAAGGAAACCGTTAGGGAAATACATTTCAAATTCACAATTGATCTTGTTTCTATTTCATTATGCAATTTTATTTGTAGAAATCTGCCCCAACAATATATTTTGTCCAATTTATCCATAATAACTTTTTTGAATTTTTTAACTCATATCTTTTTTTTACATTAAAGATTCAAATATCTGTTTTTTTATATCGGAAACATATATTAATTAAAATTTACTTTAAATAAAATACTTTAGTTAAAATTTTCTTATTCTGATGTAGAACATGCTTACGCATTCATGTACTTTAATCGAACGATTAGCAAAATAAAGAAACTGAACTCATTAATTCCAGATGACATCATTAAATTCCAACTTTTAACAACTATAAAGGCACATTGCCCCAGAAATAATCAATCATGAAATCTGGAAATATTCACTTGTGTTTCAGACATTTGACAATGTTCTAGAATCACGAATCCGTAATAAATCATATGACAAAAAAACAAGCGAAAGAGATTTTGACTGTGGGGAAAAAATTGCTTATATTCCATAGGAAAAATTATATTTCAGAATTGTTTAATATAAATGTGTTCTTTATTGATTTATTTTGGTGAAATAAGAACTTGAATGATGACATCATTAGGTGCTTCATAATTATGTAAATACGTAGCACCTAATTGTTCTTCAATTCACCCGTCTAACCGTCCGTCTGTCTGCCCGTCCATCTGTCGGCTTATAACAACGCAAAAATTACTCAACCGAATCGTTTGAAACTTAAATTATATAATTATATAATTATTATATTGTTGAATCATTTCCAATTTTATAAAAATCGCATGTATAATTCAATTACAGGGACAATCAAAAGTATTCTGTTACATTACGGTCAATGGGGAAAAAAGTTTCTAGTGCATTTTAATGATGTTGCACTCTTTCGAACATAATATAATTCCTATGCATCAATGATATATATACTAAAATATATATTCTGTATAATCTGTGGTGCAAACACTATTTTTTATTAATATACAGGGACACACAAAAGTATTTTATTGCGTAGTGTTATAGTGGGGGGAGGATATTGTTTGAGGTGTGTTTTAATTATATTAAACTAGTTCTAAACTACATTTTATGAAATTGGTATACGTTACTGAGGTTTAATATAATCCTCTATTATAGAAAGCATTTAATGTTTACAGGGACCCGCCAAAGATTTCGGATACTGTATTTTATCCGAAAAAACTGTATATTTTAAAAACTTTGTTATAGTACGAACGTACCTCGTTTGTTACGTCTGACGTGCAATTTTAGACTTGTTATATTTCTGTTGATGACAAGATATCTACTATGCACAAAGACAAAAATAAAAAATTAAATAAAATCGAACTCTATTCATAACTCTATTCCTAAAAATATCAAATTGTAGTTGTTTATAGGAATCTCATGATATGATTTTCTTGATTTTCCAACAAATAATTGTTATTTTGAGAGACTGTATATTATTAATATTCTTATTCATTGTATTAATATTCATATACATGTACATATTTCATTTTTTTTTTAAATTTTTACTAGACATCGTCATATGTATTTATTCTTTTATTCGATTTATCATGCTTCACTTTTAAATAAAATTATAAAAAATATTAAATTAATCAAGACAAATAAATAAATAGACAAGTAAGGAAAATCATGAGTTATGTATAGTTCATGAAACACTTTCCAACACTTCTTGAAATTTTTTACAAAACTTTGTCATCCAGGGAAATAAGATATTATTGTCCATAGCCAATGTGTATTCCAATGCTTTTGAAAAGCCCTGTATTTGATCTGTCGGTTGATATATAGACTATATAATGGGAACATTTAGTTTAGCAAGAAAACGCCTAACTGGTTAAAATTTTCCTTTAAGCAATTTATACTAATAGATGGAAACATACTTGAATACTTTTGTTCAGCCCTGTAAAATGCATAGTACCTTTAATACACGAACGTATTTTTCAAAAATTTAATTCGAACAAAAATACTCTTTAAACTACTTAAATTCGAGAAATTATCATCCAAAGGCTACCATGTTTCCAGCTCTTTGCGTAACCCTGTATATAATTTATCTATATTCTAAAATATTTTTTAGTAAACTTAGTGTAGTTCAAAGTAAAAATGCACAAGTTATTTAAAAAAAAAACACCTTTAAGTAAATTACGCTCATATTCAGTAACCTTTTCGACATCTTATGTATAAAATTGTGTATCTAAATTTTAAATTATGTAACTATTAGCATATTTAAACACCATATAGTATGCATACATTTAGTAAAACTTAAAAATTCATATAATTAAAAATGAATTTCATTCATCTAATAGCCATCATCCATAATATACTGTACTTCGGATAGAATACACTATTTGAAACCTTTTTTGTGTTCCTGTAACTGCTATCCTGTAACTCATATTAATCCTCAGCGACGGATATAAATTTGATTATACATGAAATCGTTTATCATAATTAAAATATGTCGCAAACAATTCTCCTTGATTATTATGTAAGGGAATTCTTTTGTGTGACCATGTAAATGAATAATAACTATTCTTTAGTTATTCATACTTTACAAAATGCATATTTTAATGCACTTTGTAGATGCATATGAATTTGAATATGTTTGACAGGGTGTAACATCTTTAAAATTCATTTGAAGCGATTTTTCTCCGTAGACCGTAAGTGTAATGGAAAACTTTTGACTGTCCCTGTTAATAAACTAATCATGGTGAGTACTTCATTTGAAATAAGGTTCGTGCTAGGGTCCAGAAATTTCAAGACTATCCGAGTATATTTACGAGAGTTAGATGGCGGGCAGACGGCCATTATGTCCAGACGGACAGATGGGCAGACAAACCGAAAGCAGAATCACTTTTCAACTTTGTTGGGAAGTGTTAATAAAATGAATATTAACTTATACAAATTTATGAAACATGTCTGCAGACCATATTACACATTACACTACTAAATAATTTCGATAAACTAAAAACATTTTATTTTAAAAATATCAAATAAAAGGAGCATTTATATTTATACAGTTTTTTATAAAATAGCTTGGCCCAGTTACCTTGTGCATCAAGTTACCCCAGCGTATCTTATTTCAAAAAACTAATTATCTTGAGACACTGTCTATAATCTACATTTTTATTTCAGTCCGAATTTTGAAATTTTCGATTAAAGCCATTTATTTTTATTCTTTCATTTGATTAATCCTGGAAAATATTAGAATTATCTCATTCTAAGAAAAATCCAAAATTAAAGGAAATAAATAAAAAGTGAAAAAAAAATTAATAATATCTTTTTAGGGTTTCTTTCTTCTGACAAAACGTGATTGTTCTCTGTCTGTCTGTCT
This sequence comes from Maratus speculifer, assembly GCA_964019185.1. Taxonomy (NCBI): domain Eukaryota; kingdom Metazoa; phylum Arthropoda; class Arachnida; order Araneae; family Salticidae; genus Maratus; species Maratus speculifer. Next base: position 99,642,500 of record OZ025296.1, on the reverse strand, counting down.
ATCACAGAGTCCGTAAACAAAAACCGCATAAGTCAGAGACTTCAAATTTTGTGCACTTTCAGCTGAATACCACGAGTCACATGACAAAATATAAATTTAAAAAAAAAGACTATAATTTCGATTAAGTCAATTTTATCAATGTCATCCGTTCATTTTTGTGATTAAATTTAAACCCTTTCGGGTCCGATTTTTTTTTTCAGTTTTTAGAAAAAATTACTTTTACATTAATAAATTAACATTAGCTATCTAAATAGATTAATTGGTGTTTAAAGAATATGTCATTGTCTGGAAGATAACTCATGTTGTTGTTTTGCGAACTATTCAATTGATATTCATATGACAATAAGCTAAGGAAGAATTTTTGGAGACGCTTAAAAAATATTGTATTACAATAAGATTTAACTTATATTACAACTTTCTAATACTTTTTTGCGCTTTATTACACATGATTTTTTTCAGAAAAGTAACTTTTATTTCAAATTTAAAGAGTTAAATATATGTTTAAAATAAAAGAATTGCAAACGACGCTAAGAGAATTAAGCAAATAACAATTTTTATTACTAAATGTCTAAACACAAATGAAGTCATATAGTAAATGCATAGACATATACTAACATCACTACATGTAAATGGTAGCAAAAGTATTTCTTAAAACAAAATAATACCCTATTAAAAGACATGCACTATTAATAGTACACCAGACCCGAAAGGGTTAAAAGAGAACCTTATAATTTCAACGTCATTCGTGTAAACACCATGGATTGGAGGTAAATCATCTTCATCGTAAACAGGAGGTTCTTCTTTTGAACTTCGTTGCTAGAACTTGAAATCCTCATATTAACCCTTTTAGTGCCAAGTAGCACCGTTGCGCTGCTCTGAAAAGTGCCAAGGAGTGCCCTAGCCCTGCTCTGTCATCGTGCTGTATCTAAAAATTCACTTGTGTCCGACATTTTGAAATCAAAATTAGAAATATTTAAAAAATAATAATCTCGATGTTTATATAATAAATAGGCGATCGAAGATAGTTAGAATGCAATATAATGAATAAAAATACGAACACGGTAACGCGGCCGTCACTATGTTTATCCAATACTCGAAATTATATCACAACAAGAAAAACAAAGATATTTTTTCACAGCTTAGAAAAAACTGCAGAAACAAAATGATAATGTCTTTCATTCACAGTTTATGGTTTGCAATTCAAAAACTTCTTACATTTTGGTATTTCTGTTGCTAGGCGACAATAAATTAAATAAATTTAAATAGCACTTTATCAAACACTGCGCGCGCCAAAAGTGAACTGTGGAAAGGAGCGCTATTGCGACGCCGGCATTTTTCACAACTAGCGAGAGCAGTGCGACGGCGCTCCTTGGCACTAAAAGGGTTAAGATAGATTTACTAAGAAGAAATTTCGTATTTTTGGACCATTTACAGATTTATTTCAATGGCTTTCCGTTCATCTGACATTCAGAAAATTTTTTTGGTGTTCAATTTTCTTTCTGTTGCAAAAACTTATGTTATTTATTAATGATTCAGCATTTTAAATTTAATTAAAATTTTTTTTCGCTTTTCGAAATTTAAATTTATAATTATAAGTCCGCTAATTTTTTTAATTTCGAATTTTCAAAAAAATGTGAATTTTGAATTTTATTTAAATAACTTGATTTGATAACTTCCTTTTATAATTATTTTTAAATTAAAAATATTGGTATTACCATCTATGTGAAATTTTATAATTATAAATTAAAATTTTGAATTTTTTAGTTAAAGGATAAGTTGTTTTGAAAGAAATATTAAACGAAACCCTCGGTGCGATCTACGATCATACTTGCACACTTATAACAGATGTAAATTTTTCATTTTTCTTTTTTTTTGGGGGGGGGGGGGGGTGAAAAATTTACCGATTGAATAATCGTGTTTAAAATTAATCTAACTTACACACTTGTTTATAAAAGTTTATAAAACCCATTGTATTACTATATAATTTTCTACAACATAAACCATATAAAATTTCAAATAAAACGATACATAATCATTTATATATCTATCACTATATATAACTCTTCGAATTATTAAAATGATATTTTTAGCACACGATAACTAATATAATATAACTTCATTTCAGTATTAAAAAATGACATCACATTAGTGATATATTCTCATAAAATAAAAGCATTTAAAATTAAAAAAATAGAGAAAAAATGTCATTGATTTTTATATTTCCCGTACTTTAAATTACAAGCATAATTTTGTCGCAGGTACATTTTTGGTTAAAAAAATTTATTATAACAAACAATTTTTACATCTATATACATATAAATCTTCTGTGCGTGTGTTTGTCACTGAACTCCTTCTAAACGACTGGGCCGATTTTAATGACATTTTGTGTGTGTGTTCCAGTGGATTCGAGAATGGTTTAGATTCACATTTAATCAAAATTGATTCAGTACTTTTTTAGTAATTAGGCAAAAACTAATAGTTAATGATTTTTCGCTAATTAAAAGTGCTGAATAAGTTCACAGACCAGAGTGCGGACGAAATGGCCGAGCGGTCTAAAGCGCCAGATTTAAGCTCTGGTTCTTGAAGAAAGAGATCGTGTGTTCGAACCCCACTCCTGACATACGTGTATGATTTGCAATATTTTTTTCTGTATTACAATTTTAATTAACCGTCTCAAGAAAATCGTTAACTTTTAACTAAAAAGAAAAAAAATAAACTTTTCTCTCAAAAATTGAACGGACTTCAAAAGCTACTGCAAAGTGAAAAATAATTTCCTTACATAATTGTAACAATAAATTAAATTAAGAGCGTTGTATTTAAAGTGTGTATTATTATATTTATGTACATTTATTTGATTTTTTGGCGTCGGTGCCAGGACAACGTCTGTCGAGTCCGCTAGTAATTATATATGAATATTTGATAAGTGACTAGCATAATGTTAACTAAGCGAAGATCCAACAGAGTGAAGAATGTACAAGCAGACGGTTTGGTTTTTTGTTTATGCCGGCCAATTATCTACGCTTGGGATATAGGCCCTAATGGGTGGGATGCCCTCCGTGGGTGTATTCTAAGGTAACCTAACCCGCAAGGTTCGAAGAAAACCACAGGAAACTCCGAACAGTTAGGCCGACGGTCGCGATTGGATTTGATCCCAGCACCTACCATCTACCAGTTTCGAGGTCAGAACCTCGCGGCCACTGGTGGGGCGTACAAGCACACGATCGAAACCGGAACCCTTGGAACAGCGTTCCAAATGCTCTATCATTTAAAGGAGCAGTGGACGTTATTATTTTTTTTTCTCATAGCAATATGAAATTTTGTGCATATATACATTTCACCAAAAGCATATTGAACACCTTCAAAAAATTTCCAGTTGTATTAAATTAAATTTTTTTTAATTAAAAATTTTTAAAGGAAATTTTTAAATGCTCCTCGTGTTTTAATTTTTGAGATATTTTCTTGCCTTTTGCATTTTTATCACTTAAAACTCTATCGTAAGCAAATTTGTGTACGATTTTTTTTTAATCCCTTGAATAGTGAATATTTTACAATTTTTTTCTAAATTCCAAATCGATTTTCATCAAAATTTTGTTTTTTAATAAGTAAAAAAATGAAATTTGACTATCTTAACCCTTTCCGGCATACTGTGCCCGGTCTGGGATACTTAATTTTAATTCCAAACTTGTAAATGACACCAATAATATTTTAGTAAAATTTTGTTTTTATAACGAAAGCTTAAATTAAGGAATTCAAACTATCTAAAAAATTCGTTTGTGAATTCCGGTGTCGATCGATTATTTCTCATTTTACTACAGATTTTGCCCGTGCCGGAAAGGGTTAATGAATATGAATTTTAAAAAGCTTACACAATTTCTTTCTAAACAATATCAGGATACTTCCTTAGCAATTTCATAAATATTGATCAAAAATTGCATCGCAAAAAGCATTTCAAAAATTTAAAAACGCTGAAAAATTAGTTTTGAGGAAAACAGATTTATAGTATACGAGGGGGTGGTAATTGGGAAGGGTTCAAATATTTGAATACCATCTTAACATGGCTTTGACAAAACCAGCTCTTACAAAACAATGGCAGGAGAAAAAAAATAAACATTTTTCGTTACAGCAAGTTGCCAAAGAAAAAATAAAAAACATTAAAATTCTCATTACAACAATTATTTTATTATTGCAAAAATTCCTCCTGAAAAATGAAAACAAAATTATGTGCTCTTTCGTAAGCATTTTCTCTTTAGTTATTTAAGATAAAATTATGTAAATGTGTATAATTTGGCGAACGATTTGGCGAAATTGGTTGACGTGATAATCAAGTAGTAGCCAATTTACACTTTTCATATTTCACAAAAGATTCCTACACAGACATCATACACGCAATAGGTTTAGCACGATTTTCTTGCAACTACAATGTGGCAAAATTCTCGTTTTAGAATACCAAAGAAATTTATGTATTTTTTATTATTTTCTATCATTTTGAACAGCATTTAACAATAAATAAAAAAGTAACTGTAGAACAAAACAACAAATATCATTTTAAAAAAGAAAATCAAAGTAATAAACATCTTATCATCAGATAAACAACTATAGCTGGGTTAACATATGAGGCAAATAATGCCATTTTGGCGCCAGTGAGATACCTCGATGAGTATATGACCAAATCTGTGACAAAATTTCCATATTTGGAAAAAAAACTTTAATCGGTATTTATACTGCATTTTCCCTACTTATGTATAGTGAAAAAACTTTGACACAGATGTCATGTATGCACCACATTGGCGCAATTTTTTTCTGGCGCCAATTTGGAGAACTTGGTTTTTAATTACCAATTTATGAAAACACTCGTTTGGAAGTTTCAGAACTTCTGCTTTATAATATATATGATAAATACACTTATCTTTTTTATTTACTTCTTAAAACCTCGATAAATAATATTTAAATAAGGAAAAACTGTTTTGATACTATTATACCACAGAAATAGACTTTTTTGCGACGAATTTGATATAGACGATTTTTCACAAATAAAGGTCTACTGTCCCCTTAACCCTTTCCGGCACGGGCAAAATCTGTACCAAGATGAGAAATTATCGACTGACACGGGAATTCACAAACGAATTTTTTAAATATTTTGAATTCCTTAATTTAAGCTTTTATTGTAAAAGCAAAATTTTAGTAAAATATTACTGGTAACGTTTCCAAGTTTGGAATTAAAATTAGGTATCCCAGAGCGGGCACGGTGTGCCGGAAAGGGTTAAGATATAAATACGATGCCAAGATTGGCATTCTCACACATTTGTTTGTAAGGCTGTTGGTAAGGCTGCAACTGCAGTACAAGTTGAAAACGTCCACATGAGCTCATAAACCTGTGGTGTAACATGAGACGCACAATTAGACTCAGCAAAGGCGAAGACATATTTAATTATAATTAATCTTTCAATTAATTACCAGATGTGAAAATACGTTTGAAATTATTGAACATTTAATAAGTGACTATTATATTGCTTGTTAAGCGTAGAACCACCAGAGTGAAAAATGTCCTTTGTGTAGGATCGAACCCGGAACTCTTGGAATTGGACGTTTCCATCTTGTGCTGCGTCCCACCAGTGACCAAGAGGTTCGGATCTCTCAACTGGTAGACGGCAGGTGCTGGGTTAGAACCCAATCGCAGCCGTCGGACTAATCGTTTGGAGTTTTCCGTGGTTTTCTTCTAACCTTGGGTTTCCTTGCGTGAATACGGACTAGGTTCTCTTAGAAAGACCCCCACGGAGGTCACCTCACCCCCCTTAAGGGCCTATATCCCTCGTGTAGATAATCGGCCTTCATAAAATAAACCAAACCAAACCATCTTGTGCTGCAGTTGCAGCCTTAGCAACAAATGAGGGAGAATGCAAAGCTGGGTATCGTCTTTGTAGCTTAAATAGTAGGGCACTTGAAGCGCTATTTCAAGGGTTCCGGGTTCGATCCCCGGCTTGGACATTTTTCTCTCTGATGGTTCTACGCTTAACTAGCAATGTGATACTCAAGTATTAAACATTGAATAATTTCTAGCGTATCTTTATTTCTTATAATTAATTGAAAAATTGATTATAATTAAACGTAAGATATATGTCATCAATTACAGACGACGCCATTAAACTCAAATTTTTAGCAAATACAAAGACAAATTCAGCAGAAATAATCAATCAGGTAGTCTGGAAATAATTATGTTTTGGACAGTTGACAATCAATAATCCACTACAATGACAAATAATAAAGAAAAAAAAAATTCGCCTGTGGAAAAAAGGAAAGGAAAAAACATCAATATTCTGAAAGACAAATTACTATTTCAGTTATTTACGTAAATATATTCGAAATTGACTTATCTCAGGAAATAGAACAGTGAATGATGAATATTATATACTTCTTTTGGTGACAAAATAGCTATTCATGTTTAAATTCCTGCACAATTAGATTTGCAAATGAAGGTAATTAATTTGTAACGAAACTTTTGAAAACAAAAATAGAAAATTTTGCATGCTAAAAAGCATTTTCAGATATAATTTAAGAGAAAACAGTACCTTTGAAACTATTTTTTCAATTTTGAATAATACTGTAATATAGCTGGTGGCACAATACTTAATACTAAAAACTAAATAAAATTAAAAAAAAAATCTTGTTGGTAAGGCTGCAACTGCAGTACAAGTTGGAAATGTCCACATGAGCTCATAAACCTGTGGTGTAACATGAGACGCACAATTAGACCCAGCATAGGCGAAGACATAGTTAATTATAATTAATCTTTCAATTAATTACCAGCTGTGAAAATACGTTTGAAATTATTGAACATTTAATAAGTGACTATTATATTGCTTGTTAAGCGTAGAGCCAACAGAGTGAAAAATGTCCTTTGTGGAGGATCGAACCCGGAACTCTTGGAATTGGCGTTTCCATCTTGTGCTGCCACCGACCAGTGACCAAGAGGTTCGGACCTCTCATCTGGTAGACGGCAGGTGATGGGTTTGAACCCAATCGCAGCCGTCGGACTAATCGTTCGGAGTTTTCCGTGGTTTTCTTCGAACCTTGGGTTTCCTTGCGGGAATACGGACTAGGTTCCCTTAGAAAGACCCCCACGGAGGTCACCTCACCCCCTTAAGGGCCTATATCCCTCGTGTAGATAATCGGCCTTCATAAAAGAAACCAAACCAAACCATCTTGTGCTGCAGTTCTACGCTTAACTAGCAATGTGATACTCAAGTATTAAATATTGAATAATTTCATGAGTATCTTCATTTCTTATAATTAATTGAAAAATTGATTATAATTAAACGTAAGATATATGTCATCAATTACAGACGACGCCATTAAACTCAAATTTTTAGCAAATACAAAGACAGATTCAGCAGAAATAATCAATCAGGAAGTCTGGAAATAATTAGGTTTTGGACAGTTGATAATCAATAATACACCACAATGACAAATAATAAAGAAAAAGAAATTTCGTCTGTGGAAAAAAGGAAAGGAAAAAACAACAATATTCTGTAAGACAAATTACTATTTCAGTTATTTACGTAAATATATTCGAAATTGACTTATCTCAGGAAATAGAACAGTGAATGATAAATATTATGTACTTCTTTTGGTGACAAAATAGCTATTCATGTTTAAATTCCTGCACAATTAGATTTGCAAATGAAGGTAATTAATTTGTAACGAAACTTTTGAAAACAAAAATAGAAAATTTTGCATGCTAAAAAGCATTTCCAGATATAATTTAAGAAAAAACAGTACCTTTGAAATTATTTTTTCAATTTTGAATAATACTGTAATATAGGTGGTGGCACAATACTTAATACTAAAAACTAAATAAAAATTTTAAAACATCTTGTAGAAAAAGTCTTGTTTATAAATGTTTATAAAACCCATTGTATTACTATATATTTTTTTTAACATAAACCATGTAAAATTTCAAATAAAACGATACGTAAGCATTATATTTCTATCACTATATATAAGACTTTTAATTCTCAAAATGGCGTTTTTGAGAAATACAGGTGTAAAAGCAGCTTATTTTACTAAAATTTAATTTTTTAATTAACTTTTTAAAAATCTCTACTATTTTTAAAAATATGAATATTTTTGCTTCGATTTTGTTCCACATTCGATTTTGTTCCATCCGTTCATTTTTGCGATTTAAATTTTAAAATAGGATATTAATTTCAATGCTTTTCATGTAGACATCATAGCTTCGAGATAAAGCCTCTCGCTGGTAAAAAGAAGGTTTTTAGTTCAAACCCCATGCTAGAAGTTGAAAGTTTTATATTAAGATGGATTTTATTAAAAGAAATTTTGTATATGTTTTTTAATACAACTTAAGGTAGTGATGGGCGATTCTGGAAATTTTGAGAATCGATTAAAATCGATATCGTATAAAACAACATCGATCATAATAAGAATCGATTTCTCAGTTCTAGAATCGATACTAGAATCGATATTTCGATATTTAGGTTCACACAGAGAAGATCCAAATTACTAATTCCAAAACTTAGACAATCAGCAGGACCGTAATTACCGCCTCCCGCCCCCCATCCCCATTTAGGGAGGCATAGAATTAAGCTATTGCAGATTTTAGAGTCGGATATTAAGAATTTTAAATTTTAAAATGATTGCCACTTATGGTTTTCACTTACACAAAAACTTTGACAAATTTGAGAGACATAACTCAACTAATAACAACACTGAGTAACTTGGCATGAAACCGAGTATAAAGAATGCCAAGAGCGTGTAAATTAGGATGGGGAACAAGGATATAGACAAAAAAAAACTTTTTTTTTTTCTAATGCCAACCAAATGTTACGCGAGATAGTTTGGAAGAACATAAAATATGCCCGATTCTCAAGGGGGCAGGTAACCCCCACTCTTGACGGAAAGGCGACCATAGCCCAAATGTATCTTTTGTCGAAGTTTCAAAATGAGGATTTATAATAAAATAGAACGAGAATTGGACATTTTAAAAATTGCATGCATACTTTGAACGGCCCATTTTGTAAAGATTGGCGAGGAAAGGGGGGGGGGGGGCGAGGGATTAGAACGGACGAACTTGAAAAAAAAAAAAAAAAAACATAATTAACTAATAACCCAAATAACTGAGCTTCTAAACAAAAATATAGTGTTTAACTTAGTGTTGAATTCATGGGGTGGCCCGCGGGGAACGTGCACTCTTTGAAACTATAAAGAGTGCCAAGAGCATGTAACTAGGCGGAGAGAGAGGTAGTAACAGAAAAAAACGAGGAGATAAAAGCTTTATAACGATATGTTACATGAGCTGGTGTGGAAAAAACAAAAAATATGCCTCCCCCCCACCCAGGGGGGCAAGATGAATCCCAAACGGACAAAAGGCCACCCCGGCCCAAATGTATCTTTTGATGAGGTTTCAAAATATGTATTTATAACAAAATAGAACGAGGATTAGACTTTTTAAAAATCACAGTCATAATTTGAACGAACCTGTAAGTTAAAATTGGTGAGGAAAGGAGGGGGGGGGGCGGTAGGACGGACAAACATGAAAAAAAAAAAAAGTGGCAATCTGAGAGTGCTGATAGAAGTGAAACCTTGAACAATTACGTGTGCATTTTTGAATCGTTAAGATATATAATTTTGAATCGCCAGGAAATACTTTTAAATGAATAAAAAAAGGTTCTATAATATTAAAGAACATATTTATGTCTATAAAAAAAAAAAAAAAAAAAAAAAAACCGTGCGATACCATATGTCCAGCTATTGTAGTTAACTCACTATAACTACTTTCTTACATTTTAAAACGCGATAAATACATCAATCAAAATTAGACCATACTATCGATACCTTAATCCTTATCCAAATAAATCATTTTGTATTAATGCCTGTTACAATATCTGTAGATTACTTTTTGAATTATTCAAATCGGACATTCCATTCAAAAGATATTATGAATTTAAAGATGACAATCTAAAGAAATAATAGCGCTGCTGAGTACTCGGTGGCCAATATGCTTAGGGATTACGTGTGCAATCAAACGATTGCGGGTTCGAACCCCAATTTCGCTAATATGTATCAATGTTTTTTTTTTTTTTTTTTTTAAGTTTGAAAAATTAAAATTTTAACACATTATGGGTCCGTAACATGACCTGAAATGATGGGAGAAAATTTCTTTTGCTAGATTTGTAATGTATGAAGCATAAGCTTTCAATAGACATATTGTATGAAGGAAAACCCCCTCTGCCCCCCCCCCCCAAAAAGGTCCTATAAGGTAAAACCGAAAAAATGAAAAAGCAAAAAAAAAAAAAAAAAAAAAAAAAAAAAAAAAAAAAACGGCGAGAAATGTTTAGCTATACTAGAATTTTTCTTATCACTGTAACTCCTATAGAGGCAAAGTTATAGCCTTTTAAAGATTGAAATGAAGTGAAGAAATAAGCAAAATTAGGTGAGTGATCGACAGGGAGGGGGGGGGGGGAAGGGTCCACAGCTCTGGGGGTGCCATGTAGCTTAAACTTTTAAGTTAAAAATGGTAGAAAATTAAATGAGCGAAATTTTAAGGTGTATATTGGAAGAGGGTGCAAGCCCCCCCCCCTCAAAATTTTTTTTGTTTCTTTTGAAGAAACAAAAAAATTTGCCCCCCGGCGGAGCGCAGACAAACCCCAAACGTTCGGAAGGGCGACCCTTTATTTATCTTTTGTCAAGGATTTAAAATGTGGATCTAAAATAAAATAGACCGAGAATTGGGCATTTTTAAAACTGTATGCATATTTCGAACGGCCCTGTAAGTTAAAACTGACGTGGAAGGGGGGATTAGAAGAGACGAGCGTGAAAAATAAAACATAATAAACTAATACTTCAAATAACTAGACTTCCAAACAAAAATATAACGATTTAACCTAGTGTTGAATTAATGGAGTGGCCCGCAGGGGATTACCCCCCCCCCCCAGAAGTTATAAGATTTATGCTTTTTAATGCACAAATTGCGATTCCCCCTCTCTTACAGAGCTGTAAAACATGATACTTTCCTCCGGAGTCGCAGAAAAATACCTGCATTCAACGCTAATTTAGCCTAGAAAAAAAGAAAAAAAAATCGAAATCGAATCTAAAGATCGAAATCGAATCTAAAGATCGACATCGAATCTAAAGATCGACATCGAATCTAAGATCGACATCGAATCTAAAGATCGAAATCGAATCTAAAGATCGACATCGAATCTAAAGATCGATCTTAGGGGCAGAATCGATTTTACATTTTTACTTTCTTTTGTAACTTTACAAGAAGAGTGTATTAGATTCGTGAAAAATTTTGACTTCCCGTTTTTGATGGATTTATATATTTTAGAAGGTCTTTAACACGATTTCATGGTTTTTAAGAAATACCTGTCTGTGGGTGTGTCTGTCACTCTGTGAGTCTGTATACGACAAAAATTTCTGACCGTTCTATCTCAAGAACAAATGCACGGAATTCCACAAAATTTTAGATTTAGTTTGACCTTGATATAAACTGAATCTAATTAATTGTTGGTGCATATAGCCTAACAGGTGGCGCTGCTATGCTGCATTTTTTGCGATTTGCGCAACAGCTATATCTGAATAACGAATGAACGGATTTTCATCACATTTTAGATCCAGTTAGTCCTTGACATGAATTGATGTTTTTTGCATTTTGGTGTATATAGCTTCTCAGATGGCGCTGCTATACTGAATTTTTCACAATTTCCACTCAGCGCGATGGCAAAAAAAGGTGGGGGGAGGGAGGGCGAAAGAAAGCGGTCGTTCCGAGCACGGAAATTTAGGGGACGTCAAATTTTTACTACTAACATCACTTCTAGCTTATCACAAGAAAAAGTTAATAGGGGGGGGGGGGCTAAATTGGAACTTTGAACCGGGCGTAGTTCTCTTTTCGCACGCCCCTGTTTCCATTTTAGCTTTATCTCAAGAACTAATGCACGGACTTTCATAAAAATTTAGATTCAATTAGTCCTTGATATTATTTTATGCTAATTACATTTTGGTGGAAATCGCTTAAGAGATGGCGCTGCTATACTGCATTATTCATGATTAACGCAATAGCGCTATCTCAAGAACGAATTTTCATCAAAATTCAGATTCAGTAAATCCCTGACATAGATTAGTGTTATTTAGTTCTTGGTGTAAATTGCCCAACAGGTGGCGCTGAATGCTGCATTTTTTATGATTTCGCAATAGCTGTATCTCGCGCTTTCATGGATTTTCATCAAAATTCAGATTCAGCTGGTACTTAATAAAAATTTATCCTGATCAATTTTTGGTGTACATCACTCCACAAAAACGCTATTTTGCAGGGGGGGGGGGGGTTCTGAGGTTTCTTTAATTCTTCTATCTTAGAAACTAATACACTGAAATTTTGGAATTGGCACATCCGTCTATTTTATCTTCGACTTTCGAAGGAAAATGAAAATTATATTACCTTCAGAGAAATCGATTAAAAATTTTAAAGTATCGATTAAATCGAGTTGGCCGTAGTATCGATTAAATCGATTTAAAAAATCGAAATCGCCCATCACTAACTTAAGGGTTTATATTATTTTTATTATTACTATTATGCTGTGATAAATAATAACTGACGGTCATAATATTTTTTGGAATTCAATTTTCTTTCTATTTTAAAAAAACTGTTGCGATTTATTAATGATTCAGTGTTTTAAACTTCGTTTAAACAAATTTACTTTTTGTTTTCTTTTTAGAAATTAAAAATTTTATTTATGTTTCCGCTATGTTGGTATGTGTTTCGTCAAAGTTCAGATCCTAAAATCGTGATGTAAATAACTGATTAATTTTTGGAGTAAATCGACAAAAACGTGACGCTATTATGTAGGATTTTTAATGCTTTCCACAATGGTTCTATTGCAAGAATTAATAATGGTGTTTGGTTGTTAATCTTGTTGAGGATTCCCTCAGGAAGCACATTTACTACATGAGATATGAGTGCGTATGTTGCGCCATCTGTAATGCAACCTCAGGGCTAATAAGCAGCCATCCTGATCCTCACATCCGAAGCTGTTGGAGATAATAAACAGCAATCTGAATAAAAAAAAAGAAAAAAGAAAAGAACAGAAAGAAAAGAAAAACAGTAAAAGTCTTTTAGTAACATGATCTTTACATCACACAGAAAAAAAAATTACATTCAGTTAGTTTTTGACATAAATTAATGCAGATTCGCTTTTGGTGTAAATAGCTCAAGAGCTGGCGCAGTTATGCTGCATTTTTTACGATTTACGCAACAGCAATGTCTCAAAAACTAATACACGAATTTTCATCAAACTTCAGATTCGGTTAGTCTTTGATATGACTTGATGCTGTTTACATTTTGGTGTAAATTGCTCATTAGACTGAGCTACTATATTGCAATTTTCGCGATTTCCACAATGGCTCTATTTCAAGAATTAATGCATGGATTTTCATCAAACTTTAGATTCAGTTAATCCTTTATATGAGCCGGTTATGTTTATGTTTTGGTGTTAATTGCCCAACAAATAGTGCTGCTATGCTGAATTTTCCCCCAATGCCCGCAATAGTTCTATCTCCTGAACTATTGCACGGATTTACATGCAACTTCAGATTCAGCTATACATACCTTGATAAATATTATTGCTGATTATGTTTTGTAAAACTTAACCAGCAATGATATGTTTTACAAAACATATCATTGCTGTAAATTACCTAAAAAGATGACACTTTTATGTTGCATTATTCCCGATACCCGCAATAGTTCTATTTCAAGAACTAATGCATGGAATTTCATACCTTTAGAAACCTCTTGATGGGTATGTAGATTGTCATTTAATTTTTGAACTTTGGCAGCGTATTTTGAACTATAAACATGTATCAGGTGGAAGAAAGTCTTGAGACTGCTACATCCGACTAGTTTTGCTATGAGGATGTATTTCAAAAATTAAAGTGTGTTGTTATGAATTTAATTAATTTTGTTTCAAAGATATTCCGAGTACAGAGAGTAGTTCAAAATAAAAAGGTAGTCTTTTGGTGACGCTGTAATACTTACCGATCATGAATATGGATAGTTTATTATATGAAAGTAAATCATGTGTAAACTATTTATAAGATGCATCGAAATTCTAAAATAAAATTTAAATGTAAATTTAAATATTTTTAATGCATAGTAATGCTCTATTACAGAAATGCTAATCTTACTTGATTATCTCGTCGACCCATTTCAACAAATTACATAAATCATCAACCTAATCGTTAATTAAACAAAATGGCATAATTTTTATTTTAAATAACGAAAAAACAAATAAATTAGTAAAGGATTAATAAAAATACAAGTAACACTTCGAATTAAATATCACTTGATGACGTGACAAACCCGTGTAAAGAGTTTAATGTCAAGAGAATGTTGTATTCACCATAAACTATTATTGGCATTTAGGCTTATAGTTTGCTGATACTTTTTTGGCCGACGAGCTAATTAAGGTATACGGAATTTCGTATTAGAAAAGTCCTTATAACTCCAAAATTAATAATAATATTATCTAACATTTTACTGCATCAGATTCACGTCTCCTTTCCAATCAAAATATATATTTGAATTGAAATTTGAATGAAATACAAGGTCATAAAAAATCGCAAAGTGTGGAAAATAGGATTACTAATATCTCGGCTACTGATTATCCCATCGAATTTATTTGTAAAACAAAACTTATGGGGTTTTATATGTTATTATTATTGTCTTTTACATTCAATCCTTAAAATAAACTAGTTGGATGTGCTAATCCCAAATCTTTCTTCTATCTCATACGTACATTTTAATATTTCAAAATTTAGTTACACATGTTAATGCATTAATATTATTAATTTAATGCTATACAAACTATGATTTTCATCTTAAATTTCTACTTCAGTCAATTAATCGGAGTAAAAATGAGTTTACTTCTCTGTACGAGCCTATGAACAATAAAACGATAGGCAAATTTTTTTCAAATTCAAGGAGCACCTACTCGCAATACCCCAAAATAATTATACACAAAACTTTTAGTTCAGTTCCATGCATAACTTCATACACTTTTTCTCGGTAAAATAATGAAAATGGCACAGACATCGCGATTATAGCACCTCCTCCCTGCGCATTTTTTTTCAAATTCAGGGAAAGTCTGCTCACCATAGCTAAACATTTATACAAAAAATTTCATTCAATTCTATGCGTAACTTCATACACTTTTCTGTGGTAAAATATTGAAAATGGCACAAAAATCGCTATTGCAGCGCCCATTTTAGGCGAATTTTTTTTTTCAAATTCAGGAAGGACCAACTATCCATAGCTGAACACTTGCACAAAAAATTTAGTTCAATTCGATGCATAACTTCATGCACTTTTAACCGGTAAAATATTGAGAATGACACAAAAATCGCTACTGCAGCGCCCCCTTCTAGTGGGTTTTTTTCAAATTCAGGGAGGACCAACTAGCCATAGCTGAACACTTACACAAAAAATTTCTTTCAGTTTGATGCATAAATTCATACACTTTTAGTCAGTGCAATATTGAAAATGGCACAAAAATCGCTATTGCAGTGCTCTCTTCCAGCGGAATATTTCAAAATTGAAGGAGGACCTTGGCACATCAAAAAATATTCTCAAAATTTTGGTTCAATTTTATGCATATGTTCATACACCTTTTTGATGTTAGAATGGCGACATACCGACACACACACAGACAGACAGACATTTTGAAAAAACATGTTTTTTGGAATCTCTGACCCCTAAAAAGTGTAAATCCGTTAAAAACCGGAAGTCAAAAAAATTTCGATTACAACACTTTCTTCTTTTGAAGGTAGATGTGAGTTAAAAATGCATGCTACTAGTGTCGTTCTTCTACCGATAACTCGAACAAGAATGAAGCTTTAACGTTTTCATTGACCAAGATTCTAAATGCGCCAGCACATTTGCCTTTCACTTCCGACCATGCATTCTTTGATTAAAGTTTTTTATTTGGGCTTATGTTACCATCTAATTATGGTTTTGCTCATATTTTATGAAACACCCTGTACACTGTTAAAAATCTTGTCCTAGTTTGAACCAAATTTTCGTGCTTAGTAGCCGCCGCCATCAGCTGGTGAAACTTCGTACCAATATTTGGAGCTGTGGATGAAGCAGAGTTCCAATAGTTGGTACAACATTGCAATAGAAAGCTCCAAATATTGGTCCGAGATTTCACCATCTGATGGTGACAGCTACTGAGCACCAAAATTTGGTTCAAACTAGGCCAAAATTTTTACCAGTGTACATGTACACAGCGCATAATATAAAATGTAATTTATGATATACTATGTAATGTAGGATATAAAATGAGGACCTCAGAAGCCAAAGGGTACAAGTGACAAAAATTCGATTTGGAGTAAATTGAGTTCATAGATAATTGACATTAAATTGGAACATCAATAATAATTGACTGAATTGAAATAGTAAACTGCCGCTTGTTTCACTGTGGTTTTTGTAGTCTTATTTCAATAATTGCAAAAAAAAGTAGAATACAATTTTCTTTAAATTTATAATTAATCAATATTGATTATTATTCGGCAAAAGTGGTTTATCTCTACAACGCAGGACATAGTTAGAGAATCACTTATATTTCTTTACCTGAAAAGAAAAAAGCGTATTTCCAGTTCGCCTGTGCAATTAGTTATTTTTTTTTTCAATTTTGTCACTTATACCCTTGGGCTTCTGGGGTCTACAAATATAAAAATATGACGTTTAGGACTAATAATAAAGTCTAAAATGCAAATATAAATTTAACATTACTTTGCTTTTACTGTGCATATTACAGATAATTTTGCGACCTTAGTGCATAAAATATGGAACTGAGTATTATGTGTCATATGGATTCGGATTTACCCTTCCATCTATAAACATGAATCTATGTAACATACCCTTAACATAGAGACGGAAAAATATATACACACAAATTCCGTGACAGAATCTCATTACATTTACAGGCGATCTTTATTGCGTGCATATGATGCCACACCTTCTTCCGACGTCTCTAAAAAATGCAAAGATCGATTGAATAATAAAAGTCCATGTCGTGCAGACATCTGTTTCCAGACACTGGATACACTCCCACCTGAAACATGTTTGCATATAGCTGTCTCACTAATCAGATTTTATACTTTACATTAGAAAATACATTCATACATTTATAGAAGAGTATAGAATTTAATCTAGGTGAATTTGATTGATTTGTGTTCTAACGAATTTCTACAGCAAATCCATTTCACTGTTGAAACTTGTTTTAAAGGATTTTGTACTTTTTAAACACGACATAAATAAATAAAAATATTCAAAGATCTTATTAGAGTATATTAATACATACATGTTGCTATGATACATACATAGCATCACATACATACATAGCATCATACATACTATGATACATACATATTGCTATGATACACATATATGTTTATGTGTATATGCATGTATGTATAAACATGAAATTTTGACTATTGATCAATCAGACTGCACTTTACCATTATAAAATAATAAGTTTTTTTAAAGAAATATATCATATTTTTTAAATATACATCCCTTTTTTTGCACTTTGTAGGTCATTGTGCGCATGATATTTTGAGAACACATGTATGGATTGTTATAAAATCCATATATATCCATATAATAAGTACATATGCATTCTTAAAATTATTTATTTTTAGTTAAAAAATTCTTTCATGTAAAAAATAAATAAATAAATAAATAAAATTTTTTGCATTTTTAATTAAAAGAAAAAATTATAACTAAAAATTTTATCGCTATAATTATTTAAAAGAAAATAATTTAAAAAATACATATGTGCTTTTCATCTGTGGTGAATTCCATTTTGTGACAGACATGACTGAGAAAACTTTTTTGTTCATCTTTAAGTACTAAATATTAATTGATAGTTAAAAAATTGCATGGGATGATGTAAATATAGGCCTTATGCTATAAAAAACACTAAAATTTTAATTCAAGGAAAAAAATTAATTAAATCGAGGATTAAAACCTGCCGTTACAGACATGACAAAATTTAGACATAGATTTTGACTAGACACATATTAATATCATTTGCTCTTAATTGGCATGCATACCAAGTCCAGAATTTTTTAGGAAACAAAATAAGACTTCGATATGTAAAGCAGAAAGAAAGATATTGAAAAATTTGTAAATAGAAAAATATTATAAAATATTTATCAGCGTGACAGACATGACACGTGTACAATTTTCTATGAATTTAAGTATTTTTTTTCTTAAATATTACTTTCTTTACTTTTATCACAACTTAGAGATTACAATATGATATAACATTGGTATATTATGTTAAAAGAATCTCAAAATAAATTATAAAAAATATTTAAAAATTATAAAATCCCTTGGAAGTGACTAGTGTTGGAATTGAAACATTTGCTAATATTTGGTTCTTCTCATACCAGACAACATGATCTTCAGGTTCAAATTTAAACATGCTTTACTAAGCATTTTATTTTATGTTGTTGCTGTGTCTGTGTGATTTGTGTTATTATTCCATGATAAACCTTATTGTCTTATTACACATTCACCCATTGGCTATATTGCTTTGTTGCATTTTCCAAGAGGTAATTTTCAGTGCATGTACCAGTATTGAAATTGAAAAGAATATTATGCCAGGTACACATGATCGGAAACAATGCAACTTTCTTGTTCCTGGCATTGTTTTGATTACTTGCCATGTCAGATCAAGTTTTGCTTTCATTCTTTGTATTTTTTTCTTGTGATTCATGAAGAAATAGATTCCAGGACCATTTTTCCTCGCAGCTTCAGCACACTTACATGATGCTCTAGGATTTATACTTATAGCTTGAGTAGCATCAAGGAACTGATTCTTAATAGTCTCATCAATGCATCCTTTTCCATGTGATGTCACTGAAAAATGCCGGAATGTTGGGAATTTGTTTTGTGTTATTGAAAATATCATACATTTTTGTTTGAAGTGTAGAGATGCTCCATTAGATAAGAATTCAACCTCTTTGACTTTGAATTATTTATCATGATTTTTTTCAATGATCAAATTGGTAAACATTATAACAGCACAATTGTCATAATTACCATAATCAGATATCACTATATATGGCTCTGAAGAAACAGTGACTGAGTCACTATAACAATAATATACAATTGTAATATATATATAGCAGAGGAAATATTCTGCCAATGAGCAGATATAATCTCGTTCTAATAAATATGCAAATAGTTTTCACTGAAATGAATTTGTACCATAAATTTTCTATTTGGCAGATTTTCTTTTAAATAGTAGAAAACTTTAGATTGTGTACGTTTCACATCAAGAAATACCATAGCCATCAATTCCAACTTAAATAATAATAACTTTCAAATCACAAGATTAAAGCAAAACTGCTTGAAAAAATAATTGTGACAGATAATATATCTGAAACAAAGAAATTGGTATCAACATAATTATCTGGTAACTATTACATGCATTCTCAATTTAAGCATTTTGTTGAGTTGAGTTGTAAAGAAATATTATTGGCATCAACACTAAGTTAAAAAATTACAAAAATAACTTTCTAAGAAAGAGATTAACCCATTAATGCCCAGCGTCCTCTTTTGAGGACAGTTACAAAAAAAGCAAGAAAGCGGTATTCCCACCAGTAAAGATGAAGATAAATATATACCTTATTTCGCGAGATAGAATCCTCGATAAATTTAGATAAAAGTTAATTTTCTTTTAAAAGTGGTGGGAAATACAAAATTTAAATTTTAGCGAAGAAAATAATTCGGGCGTTAATGGGTTAAGGTAAAGTTGCTTGAAAAACTAATTGCGACAGACATGACTAGCGTGACAGACATGACAAATTTGACAGAC
Organism: Maratus speculifer; assembly: GCA_964019185.1. NCBI lineage: Eukaryota > Metazoa > Arthropoda > Arachnida > Araneae > Salticidae > Maratus > Maratus speculifer. The sequence continues at coordinate 99,622,605 of OZ025296.1, read as the reverse complement.
ATGCCAAAATGTAATGCTTTATATTTCACTCAAGTTTTAAATTTATCTTTCAATTTTTTTATGAACTGTTCCTTTTGACACATAAAAAGAGAAAATAAAGCGTTAATAATTTTTATCAAGTAGATTTTCTTGAAAATAAAAAAATCGACATTTTCTGTGACAGACATGACATGAAGACTAGTATAAAGTTTGGAGGCAATAGCAAAATAGTTAAAATGTTTCAGGTGAAAATTTTTGTGTTTTTAAACATACTGTTAGCCATTTTTTTAAAAGATATATTTGTTTTAAAAATCTATGTAATATTTAAATGCTTCAAGAGACATTAAACTAGAGATAAAAATAGCAGAATTTTGATTTCAAAGTTAGTCTCGATAATAATTAACTATAAAAATTTATTTTTACAATTATCTTATTATATCTTGTTATTTTCATAAAATTTGACTTATTTTCTATCAATTGGAACAAAAAAAATACTAATTTAGTTCAAATTTAAAAAATGATGTCCATGTCGCATTTTCATGGAATTCATCCTGTATCAATTTTCATAACAATCCATAAGTAAGAAAAAAAAAAAGAGCTACATTTAATTTCAACAATGCACAAATTCCATAAAAGGATAGTCAGTTTTTACGGTAGTATATTAAAACGCATAATCTTCTTAATCAATAATCAAAATTTTATGTTTATAAACGAAAAGGTTTTTAAGATACACTAATTCAAACTTTGATTTTTTTTTCGTCGCGTTTAAAGGCTGTTCTCATCCAAATGAACTACTTTCTTACACGATAATTTTTATACTTTTAATTTTTATATTTAATTTTCCTAAGAAACGCATCAAATTGGCAGGCTTTGTCATTCAGAAACTGTGCAATGGAATGATGTTTTCAATGTTTGGTAAAAGCGAAAAACTTTTCAGAAAATACTGTCAAAGTTGAGATTTTGAACCGAATTTTGAATGCGGTAATGAGATTTGAAAAAACAGTCGTTAAGTGACCACACCTGCTTATAAATGAATACTTAATTTATTTATCAAACATGGAAAACTCATTTTGATTCCAAATCACTTCAATAATCCTACGTACGGTTTTATGCCTCTACTTTTGAAAAGGAGTCAGAAAAAAGTGTCAGAAAATTTCGTGTTGTTTAACAAGGGACTAGAGAATCACCTTAAAGATCATCGCATTTGAATTGTATGATTTTAAAACAGAAGATAGAGAGCTAACTGATATTAAAATTAATATGAGATTTATGTGGAAAGTTAGAAATATATTTAGGAGTAATCTTAATTATAAGAACAAATGTCACCAATAGATTACACTGCGCTGTCTAAAACTGCAATAATACTCAAAATAACTTAGAAATTTCAAAATACAAACTTATTTCCATCGTGTTTTAACAATTAAACAGAATGAAGATACAACTCCAATGAATGAAATTATAACTATATTGCTATGATTATTGACCATGAGTACGTTAAAACAAGAACGTAAAATCATTCATGAAACACTTTATAACACATTTAGAATACTATAATAAAACTTTATAGTTTAATGAAGCAGAAAAGGCGTTTAAATGTCGAAATAAACAATTAGAAAAAAAAAAACACGCATTTGACAACTTAATTTTGTCTATTTTTATCAAAAGATGAAAGAAAAAATCTGATTTTTTCTGTCAGTACTGTTTATATACTGTAGATTTATACCACATAATACATACGATGCTAAAATTAAATTCAATTATAAAATGCATATCACAGTTAAAAACTCCTTTTCATTGTTAAAAAAAAAAAAAAAAAAAAAAAAAAAAAAAAAAAAAAAAAAAAAGGACGATATTACGGAAGTAGTATTGATCATCGGGATGACAATACAATTTACTGTTCTTTAACAGGAAAATGACCGTAAATTCCAAATATCTTCCGTTTCTTAGGGTTTTTTTTCTGAAATTTACATAAAATTTTTCGTTAAAAACAATAACTTGTACTGGCGTCCCAATTACCAGTACAAAAATTCGGCATACAGTGCCATATTTTAACGATTTTTGGAACTAAATTTTTGGAATTTCTGAAATTAAAAAAATTTAGTTCCAAAAATTGTTGAAATATGGCTTTGTTTGCCAAAAAAATCGTTCTCTACAAGCAATCTAAAGCAAGAAAAATGTCAAATCGAGCATTATTTGCAATCAGGATACAATCTTTTCAAAATATTAACCATTCGAGACTACTATATAACATTTTTACAGTTTACCTAAAAAACAAACCGTTTACTGCATAATTATGTCGATCTTTGCTTTTGAGAAATTTAATTTTGAAATCAGTGTTTTATTTGCTAGACACCCTTACATGAATTATTAACTTTACTATTAAAAAGAAGAATAACAAGACTGCCAAAAACTGTGCTAAAAGTTTTGCTAAAAATAATAGGACTTGGTAAAAAACTGTACAACGTAGACTTAGTGGTTGGGTATATTAGAAATTATATTTTATTTTACATAATATAATATATAATAGAAAAGTATGAATGCGTTTACCATAAAAATTCAAAGAGATATGAAGCCCAAATAATATCAACTACCGCTATTCTTTATAAATATTTTTTTAATCTTATTCTAATCTTTTTTTTTTTTTTTCCTTTTTGGATGAATTTCAATTCCGGTATATGAAACATATCATTTCTACTGACAATAAAAGTAGTGCATATTGAAAATTCATTTTTTAATTTCAGTTTAACTTAATTCAGCGTTGTCATAACTGTTTAAATCAATACAAAACGCTCTTTCTTACTAGTCCAATAGTTCTTGCGCAAAAAACAAAGATTCGTTTAGTGAACAACGATGCATAATTCTATATAGCAACTACATTTTCTATAACAATCTGTATTTTACTATACTCTTCTTGCCTGATATATGAATGAACATCGAATCTTCTAATTATAAATATCTTGATCAGATCTTTTTTTTTTTGTTTTTTTCGAAAATGGACAGAGTCATATGCTTTATATTTTTGGATACCTCTAACGACTCCGTTACTACACTTAGTGATTTGAAACCCAGGTTAAGAAATACCGGTATATGAAATATATCATTTCAAATTGTTTTCTTAATGTACACTTCCACTGTCTTACATGCTGTAGAAAAAAAAAACGATTTTAAAAATTAATTTGAATGTATAGCAATTTATGTTTTAATTTATTACTTTTTTGTACTATGTATTTTTTCAAGTAAAATACAGCTTAATAATGATTACCTTTATAGAAAAATGATCTCTAAACAATATATTTTGAAAATAATATAACTATAACTTTTATTAGTTATAAACTTAAAGTAACAAAAATAAATTTCTTATGCTTTATTTAACAGCATATAAATCATTGAAGTTATTAAATCTAAAACTATCAGCTCACAGTTTATCAATAATAGTTTAGACTTAAAGTTTAACGATCAAAGTTTCCGTTGACTTCATCTTAGAACTTGGCAAACAATATATAATCTACTCGCATTTCTAGGATGTAATATAAAATGTTTGGACAATTTCCAAAAGTAACCACGATGTTTTGCGGATAAAGATTAAAGAAAGAAGACGTTGATACTAAAATCTTTTTAAAAACCCATTTGCAATTAATGATTTGTCATTTTTTTTCTTTTATAACATAACTGCTAATCATGTCTAACAAAATTTTGCACATATGTATATCTTGAAATATGAAATAAAATACTTAAGGTTCATTGTTCGGTAAAAGTTAATATATAATCGAAGTTTAAGTGTTTTAAAAGATAGTAAAGTAATGTATGTGCTATGTATACCGAGTGTTTCTATATTTAGCAGACAAATTCAGAGGGGTGATTATAGATATCAATAGGACGAAAAATTATCATAAAACATGGGACTGTGAAACTCCCATTTAATCAAAAATGGTGCTGTGTTCTACACTAACCCAGCTTTTGTTGGCGATAACAACTTTCAGAAAACTAAAATATTGTATAAGGAAACCTTTAATAGGCAGGGTGTTCTGTTCTACTCTAACCCAGTTTTGGTTGACGATAATAGCTTTCAGAAAACTAAAGTATATTATAATGAAACCTTTAAGAGGCAGAGTGTTTTATTCTATTTTAATCCATATTTGATTGACAGTAATAACTTTCAGAAAACTAAAGTATATTATAATGAAACCTTTAATAGGCATGTTTAATTTTGTTGTACATATAATAATGAAAAAAAAGTGGTAGAATTTTTTTTTATACTTGTCGATAGTACGTACTTGACGCTCCAGATTTTGGACTGCGATTCTCAGTTCATATGGTATCGTCGATTACATGAGAAGTCTATTTTTCAGCACTTTTAGGTATGTTATATATTTTATACAAAACAAGATGCATATCTGCATTTCTATTGCGATGTTTTTATTTTTCACAGGATTACTACCGCCAACCTAAGTTTAGTTAGGAAAACATATGTACTTATGACTAAAGAAATGGTGTGCGATCCCATGTTTTTTGGCAACTTCTCCAGTGTTGAGCACGCTCACAGGAAAAAACAAACAAACTTGTACAAATACATGTTCAAGTCATAGTCAAGTTCACGCTCAAATTCAAAAATTTTCAAACGTACTCACTCGACTCGAGCTCATCTATAAAATGAACAAAATTCACTAAAGACTGTTTTTTTTTTCCTTTTTTAATATATATTAAAATTTTATCGTTTAAATTTACAAACTTTATTGAACTTATTTTTTGGTAATTCGGTGTTAGGGTCTTCATGGGCCGCCCAATTTTCCTTCCCGAAACTTTGTCCTAGTTTGGTGTGAAGATTACTCTTTCTAGAGGTATGGACCCAGATAGGCCGAGACTGGATTTATTTTCCGACCCACGTCGGGGATGGACTTCAATATTCTTAGGATCGGAACAAATAGAAAATTTCAACCCCAGCTCATATGAAAATCATTGGACCGGCACAAATTTGGCCTGTACAATAAAAAATATTAAAAAATTTTTGGCCTGGCCAATTTTTTTCTTTCAAAAAATGCACGCATTTTTAAATCATTTTTTTTTTTTTTTTTTTTTTTTTTTTTTTTTTGTTCTGTTAAGATGCATTTCTAGGCAAAAAATAAATAAATAAAATAAAATAAGAAAAAGAACCTGCCTATGACAGTACCCCGAGTTTAACAAAATAAAACAAAATAAGGATAACAGTACCTGTGAAAAGAATTTATATTTTTAAATAAGAAAAAGTTATATTTTTTAAATTATACAATTATATTAAAAATATAGTTTAAACCTAACAAGCATGGAAGTTATACATTTTCAATCATTCATCACTAATTTGTTAAATTATGGCAAACTTTATTCATCCCAAGTAACTTAAAAAATTTAAATACACAGAGAAAGTATAATAAAAATTCTTTTGTCAAGATATCTCTGTTTGTTCTACTCTTGATAACCCAAAAAGATACATCTATATACATATATATGTAATAAAATAAAAAAAAATTGCGCCATTTTGCTCTCTCTGAGTTTTTAATTCTAAAATTGTGGAACATATTTTTAATCTTAGTTTCGTAATACATTAATCTTTTAACAGCTAAAGTCCTTTTTCTTTTTTTATTTAACTTATTAATAATCTATTGCTTGTTTCTTAAAAAAGGCGGGAAGTATTTCGTAACCTTTTTACTGTCCACATATCCAGGAATAAGTGATTGTCAAATATTATTAGTAAGAGGTGGTTGTATATGAGCAGGAATTTGAGATTGCAAGGAATTTGTGTTAAATATACAACTCCTCTCCCAATGATTTTTTTTTTTTTTTTTTTTTTTTTTTTTTTTTTTTTTTTTTTTTATAAATATAGAATTTAAATTTAGGAACACTAAGATGATGCGTGGAATAACTTTAAATTTACATACAATAAAATAGGCATCAATAAAAATACGATATGATCTTGTTTAGCAATACATACCAGGAGGTAAGTTGAAAATATAAACAACTAATCTTAATATACTAACATGAAAAATAAAAATAAAATAACGTTGAATTCATTCATGATAATGACAAATCTAAATATGAAGAATTTCACTAGAAAGTTCTAGACATAAATATTGAGAGTTTATTTCAAAAAATCCCCTAAGGCTCAGAATTAGAGTGATATAGTCCATACCTCTTTTCAAGGAGGTCTATTTATATCTTTATTAATTGTCTAATTTTCATCAGCTAATATTATAACAACAGTTCAGTTTTTATGTGACTGAGTCCTTGCACATGCATAACAGTTCCATATTTGGGTATCTTTGTGAAAATACTTTATACTTGTAATTCAATATAGTAACACATTTCATAGTGTAGTAATATAGTAATGATAAATTTTAACAATGTAATAAACAAACAATATAATAAAGAAACATAATAAAGAAAAAATATCACTAATAATAAATATCATAGTAAGTATAAGTTACTTTCATAATGGGTATAAATAAATCTTTCAATAAGTAATTGTAAATATTTCAAAAGTCAATCGCATTCTAACGCTCCTAAAAAACCAAATGAGAAATCCACATTTTCACGACAAACTAGCCCCTCCTACCCCGCGTCAATCATTTTAAAAGTGCAATTAGGATTAACTCGAGTCTACACGTCAAAAAATGATCACCTCTGATTGGTCTTAGCAGGTGTGGCTTCGGGTAGGGACTATATTTTGCCTCGCAACTAACAAGCCCTTTAACATACGCGCATTAACACAGATCACGCGATGTTAAATAAAAAAAAATTAAATTAAAATCCCGGGAATATTCCAGAAAGCAAAAAGTTTACGAAATACTTCCCGCCTTTTTTAAGAAACAAGCAATAGATTATTAATAAGTTAAATAAAAAAAAGAAAAAGGACTTTAGTTGTTAAAAGATTAATGTATTACAAAACTGAGATTAAAAATATGTTCCACAATTTTAGAATTAAAAACTCAGAGAGAGCAAAATGGCGCAATTTTTTTTAATTATTATTACAGGTATGTACATATGTATTACAGTCGAACCTTGTTAATTGAAACACTCGTGGGGATATATATATATATATATATATATATATATATATATATATATATATTACAAATTTGAAATTTTTTTCGCCAAAACTAACCTTTATACCATCTTAACTTTCTTATAATAATATTCCGTACTTACTTCAAATTATTAAATTAAAATCGTGTTTCTAGATCTAATCTGTTAATCTTTATGCAGACGATATAAATTCTTAATTTGCCTTAAAAAACATTATTCCAGTATGCGTAAATTTAAAAAGATGGCTTTAAACTTAAAATATTCTTAATTAAACTTTATTTCTTAATATTCCAAATAAAACTCATTTCTTCTATGTTTTTATCAACCCTTTTTAAGAAAGTCTTATTAAATTTATTCCAAAACCATACCTTTCAAAAAATATCATTATTTTATTTTATCTACTTATTTATTTTCCCTCCGTCAACCTTTGATAGTGTGCATATCAATAAATTCATTTCTTTTCTTTTTCTCTTAAAATTAATCATCTATAAAAATCGTCTGCCAAAGAAATTCAGAGTCGATTATAAATTGGTTAAATAATATTTTTTTTTAAATAAAATTAGTCTGTGAAAAATAGTCTCGTAGCTGGACAAGAATTCTGTTTACATAAAAGAATGATGGTTTGAGGCTAGAGAATGTTCTAGAATTTTCTTTTTAGATTTAAAAGAGGGAGCTCGAGAGGTGGTAAGAGAGATGAGAAGAAGGATTCTTGGGTGCGCTCTTGCATGAATACGACTTGATATACTAAAGCATGGAATATTTTTTGGATGTTTCGGTAAAATATCGTCTGCAACAGGAGCTTTTCCCTCTATTATAGCTACAGTTTAATAAAATGAACTTGCAGCAGCCAAGGAGTGATTATTTTTACCTTCTACATTTATTTATTTTGTTTTTTCTCGCTGGCCATGACTTCTGTGCGGAGTAAGGGAAACCTGGCGGTGATGTTTCTGCCCCCCTAACTTCAAAATGTCACACACACACACACACACACACACGCACACACACACACACACACATATATATATATATATATATATATATATATATATATATATATATATATATATATATATATATATACATATTCGTGCCAATTGCAGTTTGCGTTATCCATGTTTTGAAAATATTATTCAAATCCCATGTAACAAAAGTAATTATATCTATGTATCTTTAAAATCTACTGTGTTTGTGTTGATTTTGCTTCATAAGATTGATCCGTTAAGAATATGAACCTGCACGCACGATACCTCTTGGTGAAAATCTTTTTAAGGAGAACTGGCCGGTACTTACTTTAGGATAAATTGGGTGAAGATGCCATAGTTTTTGATTTAATTGTTTTAAAAATCACTTGTTGATTTTAATTGTTGTTCATGGATTTCTCGTGAATGTTTGCACTTTTATGGATGATTTAAAACAAATTTCATTTTACAGATCTTATAGAAACATCAAAATTTTTGTTCGGCATCTTACCCCAAGGTATGGTTAAGGTGGCTAACGAAAAGATCCCAGCTATCCAATGATGTTAAGAAGAAAAATTTTTACTTTTCAGAAAGAACAGGTACTAGTATTTTCTAAAAACATCAGATTTGTTTCTCTGGTATTTAAACTAAGACTTATATAGGCAAATAGAGAAGTCGCGTAAAAGTTTTTGCACGCCTACCAGTAGTGCTAATACGAAATAGTTATAAAAAGGCACCACTAAAAAATTACAAAAAGAACGCAAACAGAAATTAGGGAGGAAATCCTCTTGCTTACAAGTGAGCGGCGCACAATGCAGCATTTGACCCAAAAACCTGGCCAAAAATGCAAAAATTAAAATTTCGTCAATAATTATAAAAGTCATATTTTTAATAGCTAACTAATTGATCCGTCGATCTATGTCTGTTTCAGAAGCTTGATATATATCCCGTAGCTACTGGCTGGAGATGAAAAGGAAGTTTCTTTTTCAGAAGACATGGTTTTTGTTATTGATTTTTTCAATTTTTATTATGTTTAAGAATAATTTTTTTTCGTGGCTGAATGAATTGTTAATGGGAAAGTACATAAAGCTTACACGTTTAAGAAAAGTCAGAGCTTAGTGTTAAATTATGTGTTCATTTACATCGTGAAAAAACACCGACAACACTGCGGTAATTAATAATTAAAACAATACACTTTGTTAAACTCGCCATTAAAAGAAAAAGCATAGCAGGACGCGTTTCGAACCACAATGTAACAGCTCGTCATCAGCTGAACCAACATGTGACCGTCAGGGGACAGAGGCAGCGATAAACTGCCACTTTATCTCTGATTCAGTTCTAGCCAGTTGTAGCTCAAAATGCGTTCTGCTTTTTTTTCGTTTAATGGTGATTTTAACAAAGTGTATTATTTTAATTGTTCATTTAAATAGTTTAGTTTTTAATATAATAAAAAGAAATATTGAATTTCTAAAACAGTTATTTTTAAAATGTTCTTGGTTCTAATTTAAACGTATCGAAAGTCTTTTAAAAGTGTAGCGGGTTTTGCCCAGTCATTTATAAATTATAATCACACTGATTACAGTTTTAAGTGTGCTAACTTCGTTTTAAAAAATTCTCCGTATATTATTACCAAAATATCGGTTTTTAATTTTCGTGGTCACTGAATTCGATTACGAAAAATTCAGCCTTTATTTTTTATTTATCTATTTATTTTTACTTATTTAACATTTGGCAGAAAAAACAAGAAAGTGAAATTACTAAAAATTATAAATTTGTTCCGCAATTTTTTTTAAAAATAGGGCAACTAGTGAGAAAAAATAAAACATCATTTAAACTTTATTTTAGGATTTTTAATTAATTTTAGAATGCATAGTCAAAAAAATAAATAATATTAAAGTGTTATTAAGATAAAAGTGTAACTTTGCTCTTCATTTTCTAGATTTTAAAATGTTTCATTGTTGCTGCTTTACAGATATTTAACATATTTTGGCAAGACTTTATTGGCACTTCATTAATTTCAAAATTTTAAATGATTCAACAAAATAATGCAACAATTATATATTTAAAATTTCAAATGATTCAGTTGAGTAGTTTCTGCGGATAGACAGGAGCAATACGGACGGACTGAACGACGACTATAGGTGCAACGTATTTACATAATTACGGACGCACCTAAAAAGATAGGTTGAGTTAATTAAAAGAATGTAATAAACATGTATACTTTGGCACACTTTGAAAAAGCAGGCTTCTGGTAGTGGCCGAGACAATTCACATGGAAAATAGCAGACTGCACACACATAGAATGAAAAATGTATATGTAAGCATGAAGCGAGAGAAAGTTTGAAAAATCGAATGAGAGAGGTAAACCTAAATTTTAAATTCCCATTCTATATGATAATTAACCAATTTGAATGTAGATTCTTAAACTTTGAACAAATCTGAATGTGGATTCTCTTAAAGTAATAGTTGGAATTTCATGAAATTTTTTTAAAGCTAATTGATGGATGGAAAATTTATTTATGGGATCAAACTTGACTATTTCTATTGAAAAAAACAAAGGTTTTGTTCATTTTCATATGAAGATGACCCAAAGGAAATTTTATATGTATCAATTAAAAGTAGATTTTATTTCCAATCGTTTGGTATCGGTAAGTTTCTTCTACGGTAATTTGTTACAAAATTACGAGGAGCAGTCTGAAAATAAGTTTCTCCTGTCGACTGTGGTCGGAGTTGTGTATGGAAGTAAAAAAATAAAAGGAGATATTAAAAACAAGACATTTTTCCACATAACTACCAAATACATTGAGACATTTGTCATACCGCTTGATAAGCTTCAAAAAGACCCCCAGGGAAAACTCAGGCTTTGCATACCAAAGAAGCGCTTAAGGGCGTTCTTAAATCAAAAAGGGCAACTTTGTAACACATGCTTTAATTTATTTTTGTTTGGAAATGCATGAAAATAGCAGGTGTTGTTATTCAAAAACTGTCTAATTGCACTCAATTTTTTGTTTTTTTAAAAACACAATATATCTTTCATAACAAGCCTTCAAAATTCACGTTTTTGAGTATATTTCCCTACGAAAGCAGAAAAACCGGTCGAAAAGCAGGAGAAAAACGGGTGATAGCGTGGTCGAAATAGCTTAGAACTGGATAGGTAATTGAATTATCATAAAATGGAAAATTCAGTTCGATTCGAAATCGCTTCCGTAGTCAGGCATTCCAGTTTTATATCTTTCCGTTAAAAAATGAATCTGTAAATGTGTCAAACGTTTTTCACTTGTTGAGCGGAATAGTTGAGAACACCCTATGCAAAGTCTTAATGTTTTCCTGGAAGGTTTCTTGCAGCTTATCAAGCTGTAAGGCAAATGAATCAAGGTGCTTGGTACTTGTGTTGAAAAATAAAGCTATGTCGTCTCTTTCATATCTCATTACATTGTTCAATTTTCTTACACACATCTATACACAGACGCTAGAAAAAACCTATTTTCAGACTCCCTCTCGTAACAAAAAAGGTTGACTTTTTTTCTCTTCGACTACATAAAGAATATTCAAACACCAGTACTTCAGTATAAAAATGTTTATCTTACTGATCATCAGGTTTACAGAGATTTAATAAGTTAAAAGATTCAAAAATAGAAAATTGATGCCGAAGAAGTATAAAAAAGATACTAGTTGAGAGTGGATTAAATTCACTTTAAAAGTCACTTTAAAAGTAGATCACTGACGAAACATTCTGCCATCACTGATTTTTTGCTAAAGGTGAAATGCCAATAGTTTTCGACGTCATTTATAGATTTCCTTTTTTTTTTTTTTTTTTTTTTTTTTTTTTTTTTTTTTTAATCTCAGCTTTTTTGTATTTATTTAATCTTTCAAGTTTACTTCTACTGACAAATCTTTTCACTTGTACAGCTTACGAAAAACAAATTTGTTTCGGAGAAATTGAGTTCTGTAAATATAGAGTTTGACGAAAAGGATGAAAAAAGATGTGCAAAGACAAGCATGGAAAGGATTACGATTGACAGCTTTTGCGTTTACAGTGTGATTTTTGTCCGTAGAATAAACATGTGCATTGATTAGTTAAAGTCATAAAAAACCACAAAAATGCTTTAATTTTAATGATAAAACGTGGACACTATGTTAAAAATATATTTTTGTATAAAACTCCGAAACTTACGATTAAACAAGTAATAGAAAAAAATTGAAAAATAAATAATCTTAGATAATAATATATTTTTACTTTCTTATGTCTTTACAAGAAAAGAGTATTGGATTTATGAAAATTTTCTGAATCCGGTTTTCAACGGATTTACACTTTTTAAGGATTTTGAAAAACATGTTTTTACAAAATATCTGTCTGTAAGTCTGGGAGTCTGCCAGTCTGTCTGTTTTTCTGCCTGTCAGTGAAAAAAATTTTGTGGACGCTCTATCTCAAGAACTAATGCACAGAATTTCCCAAAACTTAAGATTCTGTTATGCCTTGATATGAACTAGATCGGATTACTTTTTGGTGTATATCGCTAAAAAGGTGGCGCTGCTATGCCTAATTATTCATAATTAACTCAAAAGTCGTATCTCAAGAACTAGAGCATCGATTTTCATAAAACTTTAAATTTAGTTAGTACTTAATATAACATAGTGCTGATTACCTTTTGGTACAAATCGCTCAAAAAGTTGTGCTGTCATGGTGCATTATTGGTGATTATCGCAATAGCTCTACCTCAAAAACTAATGCACGAAATTTTCTAAAACTTCAGACTCAGTTAGTCCCTGATATAGATTATTCTTATTCAGTTTTTGGTGTAAATAGCCCTACAGATTGCGCTGCTATGCTACATTTTTCCCGATATCGCGATATATGTATCTCAAGTACTAATGCATGGACTTCCATCAAATTTCAGATTCATTTAGTACCTAATAAAAAAATTATCCTGATTAGTTTTTGGTGTACATGTGGTGCTGTTATGGAGATTTTTTCAAAGATTTTGCAATGGCTCTACCTCAAAAACTAATACACGGATTTTCATCAAACTACAGATTCAGTTATAAGTTGACATAAGTTGTTGCTGATTAGATTTTGGTTTAAACCACATAACCAGTGGCACTGCTATACTGCATTTTTCGGGAAGTATTACGTGCATAAGATAGAAGAAAGTTTTGGAATTGTCCCACCTGACTAGTTTCTCATTTGTTCTTAAAATATGCGTAATTTATTTAGGCGCACCTTAAAATTAATAAAAAAGAAAGTTTGAAAACCGAAATTTACAGTTGTTAAAGTAAGGGGGGTACGTTTCTTTCCGTTTCTTACACTACTTAATTAATAAGACAACGCTTTTGCATTTTTCTCCATCGTCTGCCAAAGTATCAAGCTCTTTTCAAAAATTTTTAAATGCATTTTCCTCAGCACAGAATATTTAAACTTATGATCTTTGGAGGAAAGTTAGTAATTAAGCTAGTCACACTGTAAAAAAAATTTGGGAAACTTACAAATTTTTTTCTAGTAGAATTGTATTCCAAGAACTTTTTATGTAACGGCAACAATAAAAATTCATGTAACAGATACAGATTTGCACTTTGAATCAAACAAATTTTAAGGCTACTAAGAATTTTTTTGGGAAATCGTATTCCAAGAACTTTTTAAGCGACGATAACGAGCATTATAGATAAAATTTTAGTAAAGTTACCAAAATTTTGGTAAATTCTTTTGTAAAGTTACAGATGGTTTTAGTTTTGCTTACAAGTTTTGTAGATTGACATCATTTTCTTGTACAGTGTACACATAAAATTTTAGTAAGCATAAGAGATTTCGGTTAATTTAGATTACTAAGGTTACAGATTTTTTTTACAGTGCACTTTACTTACAGAATGAAGCTAGTATATGCCAGCTATTAAATTTGTCAATGAAATTCCTTATGGTGTGAGGGAAGGTTGGTTCCATGACTTACGTCTTCGCCCCCATCCCCTTGAAATTTCATTGATGTTATTTCCAATTAAATTGTTATTATTTTAATTTCACAAAATTGGAAATAATATTAATAATTTTAAACACTTTCCAACAAAGTTGAAAAATGTTTATCCATTCGGTTTGACTGGCCGTCTCACAGTGGGGCAAAAACCCAAAAAGCTAGCCAAAAGTCCAAAAATGAAGCTACGATTTAGGGAATTTCGATTGTACAGTTGGCTAGAATAATGTTTGAAGAGTCAGAATCTGTATTTAAAAAAAGATTTTTGCTTTGCCCTTACAAGCAGCATCATTTCAAAAATGATGCTTGAAGGAGTATCATTTAGAGCGAACAAAAACAGCAAAACAACAGTTCCTCTAAACGCGTGCTATATTTTATAATATTATCCAATTTTAATGATTTGAAATAGATTCACACTATGATAGTATGTACTTTATTTGCATGAATTACAAAATTTATATTAAGCACCTAAAAATTAATAAATTCATTGTCATTTTTGATTAAAAAAAATTTAGAATTTGTTTTATTTTATTTTTTTTTTTTTTTTGCTTTTAAACATCAAAAAGTTAAGATGTTCCACAGTGTTCCGCAACTAAATTTAATGGAAATAATAACTTGGGCTATTGTCTAGTGATTCATAAAAAACCAGCTGCAAAAAACTGCCTTTCTGCATTTCACGCATATTTTAGTAACCCCCAAGTAAAAATGTCACTTTTTCGGCCGCCTCAAAAATTTTGAAATTGACTGCTTTTCACATAATTTAGCTGATAAATATTTTTCAAATTTTTGAATTATTCAATTTTATAATAGTTTATTTCCTATTATAGTGTAAATAAGTACTATAATCATAAGATTACATTAATTTGATAAGTAAGCTTAGTAATGAAAAATTGAAAATAATTCTCTATTACTGATCCGGTAGAATCATTTTCTTATCTTTATAGGTAGTAATTTTGTTTGTTCTATTATAATTAGAAGAATTATTTTATCAATGGCAATATTTGCTAGATCAAACTACTGAGCGTATTTAATTAATGCGAGTAAAAATCATTATGAATATCACTTTTGCTTATATTAGTAATTTGGATTTGATTTGCAAGTGAGGATGTGATGGCACATCTATTCTGAGTACATTTAAACAAATATTTAGCTATGAAGATGGCATTATGTCTAATATATTTTTCTTCTCTTCCGTGCTACTAGAATACATAAATATTGCGAATAATTCATGAATCGTCAATTTGAAAATATCGAGATCTTTATTTCACTGATTTTATCGGGCCAATCAAGATCCATTTTTCTTTTTCAAGAAATACGGAAGCAACTGTCAATGAATGGAATTGCATTAAATACTAGCAGAATAAACTTATTTTGTTTAATACAATCATTGAAACAGAAGAAAAAGTTGTTAAAAACGAATTAGTGTAATACTCAACGTTGCTACCTATGTCAGACTGCATCAAAACAGCATCTTACCGATATGACATTTATTAAAAGTGGATTGAGATAATTTAGAATTCAGAATATCTAAGTTACATGCAAAGATGTTTAGAGAGGACTTACACCTGGCAGACAACTGGATAGAAAAAATGAAAAGCTCGTACTCTGCATGAAAAGAAGAACACTGGAATTGCAAAATAAAATATGCAAAAAATATTTCGTTTAAAATCAAGACTTCTCGTCGAGAAACTAAATCCCAGATTTGGAAGCACAAATGATGGAAATACAATTCAACGATTCTTTGAAAACGCAACTATTTGTGTTTCTAAACGAGCATATACGAAGATTTGATTAAACGTTTCTATGCCATAAGTAATTTCTTGTAGCCATGTTATTTATTTGATAAACTTCGAAAATTTTCCCTTACAAATAGCTCGTAGATTTGAGCAGCACCCCTGGTTCTATATGCTTACTTCAGTACACAAACTACTTATTAATGACAAAGAAATAACATTATCTCCATTACTGCCAATTTGCCAAATGCCATAAGATACTCAAGTATCATGCAACAAACTGATCAAAAGGTATCGAGAAGATTTATCGCAAAGATGCAGTAGCGAGAAAAAAAAGATATTTTTACGTCTTTTAATGTCATCAGATTCTTTCCTTTCCAGTTTAGGTAAATTATTGTAGAAGAAATTAAAATCATTGATCCTAAGAGTCACAGGATCTTCCAATACCGCCAACAAGTTCTGCGAACTATTTCGACACCTTGACCTCTGAAGAATCTTTTTATTATACTACAGTTGATTCTAAAGGTTAATTTCTGGAATATATTTTCGTTTTTATTTTAATAATATAAAAATTAAATAGTCTAATGTTTTACTTTCCATTAACGTACTTAAATTTCGTTTAAATATGTCTTGGTTTTTTTGAAAATTCCCTTTTAAGTTTACCTCGAAATTTTAAATTTTATTTAAATTTTATTGTTTTTACTCTTAATCTGTAATTTTATTTATTTATTTATTTTTAAAATTTAACTTTTGAATCCTAATTAGCATCCTGAAAAGTTTACGAAATTGCATATAAATTGAATAACTTTCGAGACATTTAAATTTTTATTCCGCCATATTGTATCCGCCATTTTTTTTTCAATTTTAATTTTGTATTCTTACTTAGCATCCTCAAAAACACCTGTATACGAATTTTCGTACAATTTGAATGGCATTTTCATATTTTGGCCAGCTTTTCGGGAATTTGCCCCACTGTGCGTCTGTCCGCGGTCTAACTCCCGTAAAATATACTTGGATTGCTATGAAATTTTTATATGTTATTGATGTTTATCCTAGAACGAACCCTAATGAAAATGAAGCTTCTACTATGATTAGTTTATTTACAGGGATAGTCAAAATTTTCTCATACATTACGGCCTATGGGAAAAAGTCGTTTCACATGAATTTTAAAGGTGTTACATCCTGTCAAACACATTCAAATTTACATGGATTCGCAAAGTGCACTAAAATATGCATTCTGTAAAAAATGCAGTGAAAATAATAGTTACTCTTCATTTACAGAGCCCCTCAAAATAATTCCATTACACAAAAATAAAGGGGGAAATTGTTTGCGACATATTTTAATTATGCTAAACGATTTCAAGTATCATAAAATTGACATATGCCGCTGAGACTTAATATTTAACGCATAATATGAAGTGCATAGTATTTACAGGGACACACAAAATATTTCAAATCTTATATTCTTATCCGAAGTATCATATATTATCGATGATATATGGATGAAATACATTTTCAATTAATGATATGCGTTTTTAAATTTTACTAAATGCCTGCAAATTATGTGGTGAGTATAAATTTTTGGTGATATACAGGGTTACACAAAAGAGCTTATAAAGGTTACTGAATGTGAGGATAATTAGCTTAAAGGTGGTTTTTAAATAAGTTATGCATTTTTACGTTGAACTGTTTTCAGTTTACTAAGAAATGTTTGTAGAATATAGATAAAATGATATACAGGGTCACGCAAAGAATTAGATACATGGTCACCCATAAATGATAATTTCTGGAAATGTGATTTAAGTAGTTTTAAGGATATTTTTGTTTGAACTAAATTTTATTAAAATACTTTCGTGCAATAAGGGTACTAGATAAACTACACGGCTGAACAAAAGCATTCAAGTATGCTTCCATCTATTAGTATAAATTGCTGAAAGAAAATTTTCAACCAGTTAGGCGTATTCTTGCTAAACTAAATTTCCCCATTATATAATATATATATCAACCAACAGATGAAATACAGGGCTGTTGAAGAGTATTGGAATATATATTTGGCTATGGACAGTAACACCTCATTTTCCTGGATAACGAAGTTTTATAAAAGATTTCACGAAGTGTTGGAAGGTGTTTCATAATCTATGCTTAAAGCATGATTTTTTTTCACTTGTTTGTGAAATGGAATAGTTTCTGAATATTTATATTTCATTTTCAAAAGCTTTTCTTTATAATAATAATAATAATAATAATAATAATAATAATAAAAACTTTAAATTTATCTATATATTAATATTTTTTTCCTTTAAGGTATTCGATAACGATATATAACCGTGTATCTCTGTACTTTTCAATTTATATTGCATTAAGAGGACGCAGTATCTTGAAATTGGTCAAAATACCGATTTTCCTTTTTATATATTAACTGAAAGCTCCTTTAATTGTAAATATTTTGACACCTCATTTTTACTTATACGACATTTATATCATCAGATATTGTAAATTTTGTTAATAGATCCAGCGCAATGACCCATACAAATGGAAACTTGAAATTGACTTTTCTCCTTGTCATGTTTTTATAATTTGCTTTTTCGAAAAAATACTAAGGATTTTTACTCTAATTTAGATAGCGATTTGATTTTTTTTATTTGTTTTGCATAGTGTATTTAATATTTTTGCGTATAGATTTAACATTTAAGTTTATAGTTATTAAAAAAAAATATTTAAATTGAGAGTTTGTTGAATTTTTTTCATTTTCTGATACTCACAAGAGGGGAAAAAAACATATTTAATATAAAGTCCATACACATTTTTGTGCAGTATATTCTATATTCGAAAGAATGTCGAAAAAAAAAACGAAGCAAAATATTCATGTTTGTAAAAATAGCAGAGATTTTGAAAAAATTAATTTTTTATTCATTTAAATTTTGGAAAAACAGGCTGTTTTACAAGATTTTTTTTCTTTTTTTATTTAATTTTTAGTATTAGGTATTGCGCCACCACATATGTTACGGTATTATTCAAAATTGAAGAGATGGTTTCAAAGGTACTGTGTGTCCTTAATACAGTAAAACCTCTAAATAAAGGACACCTCGAGAACGCAGAAATTGTCCGCTATTGGGAAAGCCTTAGAGCATCATAAACCACTAAGAAATACGTAATGTTTCATTAATTTATTTTTATATGTCCTAAAACCTCTATTATATAATTAATCAGAAATTAAAATTATTTTTAAGCAATAAAATTGAAATAAAATTATGTGCACTTTTATCCACCGTTTATTATACTATTGTAGAAAAACATTGTTACAAAAATATATTTTTTTTTTTTTTTTTTTTTTTTTTTTTTTTTTTTGTATGATGTTATTGGACATTGTAGAGTTCCAGGCAAGGAGGGAGGGATTGTACTTTTTTTAATCTTTAAAAGCATAAAATCTCAAAATGTTCTTGAATGAACCCCTTGAATTTAGTACTGAACGTTGGGGGGGGGGGGGGGAGATTTTCTCCAGCTCTTTATCTACATTTAACTGTGGTAACAAAATTTGTGACACGTTGTTCTGATAAACTCAGAGGCTTTTTTACTTTTTTTCCATTTTTTTCTGTTTGAAAAATACATTTTCATCTTTTAACGCCGAATAAAGTGTCCGCTATTCGGAATGTCCATTATTCAGAGATTAAACATACAAAAATATAAGTTTTGGGAGTGGGGATTTGAAAACTGTCCGTTAAATAGAGGTGTCCGCTATTCGGGAGTGTCCGTTATGAAGGTTTTGCTGTAATCAGCTCATATGATATCGTTACCAATCTATAAGATTGAGTAACCAATAATAATGTGTGTCTAGGTATCCATCGTTTATTGTAGTAATGCACAACCTTTTTGCCAGAAAATCGTTTGCCACCAGAATATTTGAAAAGTGATGTTTGTTTTATTTAATAACAAAGTTTCTGACATTATTGTAAGAAAAATTATTTTGCTTGAAATCTTGTATTTTGCTCGTATCAATGTGGCCCGTAGACACAGGTTGTGCACCCCTAGTTTAATGTATCTCTATGACCTGTAGCTTATTCTACTCAGCTGTCTACATGGTGGGCATGTTGCTATTGCAAATAAGGTTATCTGAGTGAAATGTGTCAGCCGGTTGTCCGACAAAAGAGCTCAATAAGTAGAGTGTAAGCAATTTAAATTAAGGATTGACTCCCAACCTGGATATTTTTGACTCAGTTGTAACATTTTCATTTCGCACGATATTTTTACTAATCTGCATACAGTCCCTGGCCAAATTATTAGACGCACTCCCTTTTCCTTGTGTCGAATCATATTACTAGCTTCATAGAAATATTACTGTGTGAATAACTGCAATTAATTATGTACATCATTTGTAGGTTTATAATAAATAAAAAACATGCCTACGATTTTAAAACTCTTTTCTTTTTACAAATTAAATGAAAAATGGCTGAAATTGCAAAATTTATAACTTGAAGCTCAAAAAAGGTCAATATTTTTTGGAGTTTCTTTTCGCGGCTATCAGTGCCTCTATTCTTCGCGGCATGCTGTTAATACAAAATTGAAGAGTTTCTTGTATGCGTGGGTGATGATTCCAGATAATGGATAATATTTTCTATGAGCTGGGTTTTGTTTGTTATGACTTCTTAGTCAATTCTCCAGACCAATATAAAGAGGTTTTCAAAATCGGTTTATTCTAAACCTAAAATGATGGTTTCCAAATGAAGAACCATTTGTATTTTTGCAAGGTAAAGCTTTTTTGTTACATAGCATGATCCGTCAAGGTCTACTTTCAATAAAAATATCCCTGTGTTGAACTGCTCCCGGTAATTCGTCAGACATGAATACCATTGAAAATGTTTGGGAGCTAATGAAGAATGTCCTGGACAAAGAGCTCATAACGAGCAAAACACAGCTCATAGAAAAACTTATCCTTGTCTGGAAACATCACTCACACATGCAAGAAACATTTCAATTTTGTACTAATAGCATGCCATGAAGAATAGAGACACTGATTGCCACTGAACGGGCCTCCAAAAATATTGACTTTTTTGAATTTCATGTCTTAAGTTTTACAATTTTAGAAATTGTTAATTTAATTTACAAAAATAAATAATTTTAAAGTCATTGCCATGCTTTTAATTTATTATAATCCTACAGATAATGTATATAATCAATTGTAACCATTGGCATAGTAATATCTCTATGAAACTTGTAATATGATTCGACACAAGAAAATATGAGTGCGTCTAATAATTTGGCCAGGGACTGTAATTGAGTTAAATAATAATAAAGTGTATCTATCAATACATCAAAATATGTCGATGGGATTTTGTCCCAAGAAGCTAAATAAGCAGAGCATTGACAATTTAAGCGAAGGACCTTCGGTTCAACTCACGGACATTTTATTATTTATTTATTTATTTATTTTTACTGAGTTCGAGAAATTTTAATCCTTTCGGTGTATATAGATTAACGGGTAACGCTACTGTGTTGTGCTTCACGATTTTTTTTTTTTTTAACTGAAGATCGGCATCAATGGGATGAAGGAATTTTACTAAATCTTATCAATGTTTTAGAAAAACCATATTGATTCAATATTGGCTTTGATTACTCGGTAGGAAATGCTGCTATTCCGTGTTTTTTTTTTTTTTTTTTTTTTTTTTTTTACGATGACCAATATAACTGTATTTAAGTTTTTGATAGACGGAAATGCATCACGTTCTATATTAAAGGTTAATGATTAAAAAATATATACATAGATTTAATTTTAAATTCTAACATTCAGCTGAAGGCACTGTACTATTGTGCTGAGCTTTTTTGTTCATCGATTAATGTAACGCGTGTTAAATACAAAGACAATCCCAATTTTTCGAAAATGTAGAGGTGTTAGCCGTCTACTCAAATTTATAAATTAGAATGATATAGAAGAAAAGAAATATTTGTCATTGCCACAACAAACTAGTTTTTGTTGTTGCTTTTGTTGTTTTAATTTTATATAGGAAATGCGTAAGACGCCACCACTTTCCCATGATAATATTTGAAATATACAATAAAAGATAATAAAATTAACTTGGTGAAACAAGTACCTTTTGAAAGAAACCAGTCTGATTCTATAGTGCTGAGTTACACTAAAAATGATTAAGTAATCTATATTTTAAATTTAGCAAAACATATATAAGCAACCTTCAAACTAATATATTTACTTTGTATTATTCTTAAATCTATATATCAATAAAAGAAAGTTTAAGCCTGCCAATATTTCTGTGTATCGGCGATGGCTAACAAAATCTGACGAGCATAGAGTTCTGAAAATATGCTTACAGACAATTCACTGCAGGTTCGGATGCAGCGAACGCTATAACTTTTATTTTTTTAATAATTAGCTGAGATAATAATAAAAAGCTCATAAAAAAGTTATTTTTTTCTGCAAAACTCAGCCAAAACGCACGACTGATGGGTCAAACATTATTTCCGAATAGAAAGGAAGGAAGTATCAAATGCTAGGTTTTTTTTTTCCTTCCCTTTTAGTTACTTACACATCATATATAGTATAGGGTAAGTCTTGTAATCGTTTTGAAAAAAAAAAAAACAATTGACGAATTTACACGTTTGAGACATTGGAGATTATAAAAAAAAAATTTTTGGCCGTCCTCTGTCTGTATGTCTGTCTATGTGTCTACCTGCGTGTATGCAAACGCTCTATCTTCCGAACAAATTGAGATAGAGACTTGAAACTTGGTAAATACTTAGTATGTAAGAATGGGAAGAAATCTATTTCATATCAGTAACCTCGATTATCCGGAACTATTTTTTTCAGACTCTCGAAATAGACCCTATTTTTCAGACGCTCGTTCTGGCGAAAGATACATAAAAATTTTCGATTTTTTTTTGTTGTTGTTTTAAGAAATAGATGTAAAAGACAATAAAAAACAAATTTTTCATAAAAAATTAAGTCAATTGCGTAATTAGTTGCCGAGATATATGTAATCCTATTTTCCAGACTCTTCGATTTTTCATGATCCTGTATTTCATTCAAATTTCTACTCAAAGATATATTTTACTTGGAAATGAGACACTTAATCCAACGCAGTAAACTGTTAGTTAATATAATTTCAATTTTTAAAATCACAAAGATGCTTCTATTACGCAATTTGGTATTACTTTTATTTTTATATTTTATAGTATGCATATCCATGATGGATAAGTATTATGACGGCCCCTCCAACGACTAGTTTTGATCTCATGCACCTAAATTTTCTATTGGGCACAGCTCGTTTACGATGATCAACCCGTTTCCACTAAAACCGAAATGAGTATTGCAGCATTTGATTCTCGGTATTATTCCACATTAGAAAATATTCTGAAAATTCTCCTACATGAAAAAAGAAATTATCGTTGCCCTTATCGATCAGGAAATATTCCTGTATCTGCCTTAAAAAATATAACAAACAAATATAAAGTTTTGTCACGAAAATTTGTCTTGTTATATTGAAATAAAGAAAACTTCCTAGATAATACAATAAAAATTTACGCTATCGGAGATTGAAAAATCAATGCTTTTCAAGATACTTCTTTCTATCAAAACAATCAAAATATCTTAAAGATTTTTTTCTCTTACCGGGGGCTAAAAATGGTCATATCTATCCATCTCCAGAGATTGTCTTTCTGTTAAACACTTGAAATATTTAACTGTATTTTTTTTATCTTGGTTATTAACAATTTGGAAAATAGTTACTGTCTTTGTTAGAGAATTGGGAAATCTCAAGTATATCTGAATATTTTTATTGGTTGAATTCCGCAACTTATTTTATTTTATTTTATTCGTTTTCTAATTGGTTCATGTTTAATGTCCAGAAATTAAATACTTCTGTTGGCGCAATGGCAAAAAAGTATAAAAAACTACAATAATAATAATAATAATAATAATAATAATAATAATAATAATAATAATAACTTAAAAAGAAATTGAGATACAGCTTTCAAGCAAATTGATTTAAAAGTAATATTTTTTCTATAAACGGTGTAAAAATTAAAAATATATGATGTTTAGAAGTTTAAAAATTTGCAGTACCGAAAATTGTAAAACTAAAATTTCATTGAAAATTTGCATATGCTTGGTACAAGAATATTAACTTTTAATCTATGGCATATTATTATTATTATTATTATTATTATTATTATTATTATTATTATTATTATTATTATTATTATTATTATTATTATTATTATTATTATTATTATTATTATTAAATGCAGAATTTATTTATGTCTAAAATTTTAGTCTTTATGAAAACAGAATTTTCCAAACAGTCGTTGTAATTTATTAAATTACATTTTTTTTAAACGAAAGAAATGTTTATTATTGTAACGTAATAATAAAAAATATGTTCTATATTAAATCATCTAACGAAATAAAATAAATTTTTGTTCTAAGTAAGAGTTTTTTTTTCTTTTGTTAATGATACGAAGATTAATAAAATTATAAATTTAAAGTAGACATCAGTAACAATATACATGTATTAAAATATGATATTTATACTTCATTGACATCGATTCTTCGAGAGCAAAAAAAAGGAAAAAAATAAAGAATAGTTTCTTATTAAATAAAATTCTGGATTGTTCTAGATAGTATAGTTATTCAATATCTCGGTTTTAAAACTGATAAAAAAAATTGCATTTTGTTGAAATATAGTATATCTTAAGTAATACAATAATAAAGTATGTGAGGCTATGTAGTGTCTGTCGATTATAATGTCTTTTTTTTTTAAGCAATGAATTTATCGAGGATTGAAAAGTTTTTTTTCTATTTTGTTTCATTGGGATTCATTTTTTTATTAAAAAAAATATAAATAGAAAATTTCTAGAATAGTACTAGAAAAAGTTGATGTTATAGAATAAGAAAAAAAAAAAAATATATATATATATATATATACAGTGCGTGTCAAAAGTTTACGCACAATAGCAATTTTAAAATAAAACTCTAAATATTCACTTTATTTCAATATCTGTCTTGCATATGTTAATAATATCTATTTTAACACCAAATTCATTGAAATTAACTTTTAAATTTTATTCCAAACCATGGAGTTTGTCATTCAGCAGAAAAGAGCAATAATCAAGTATTAATTACTTTTATTTTTGTTCTGCTAAAGACTGAAATACTACAGTGCTTAAACTTTTGGCACACTCATTTTTGTTGTTTTGATAAATTTTATTATTTAAGATAAATTTTATAGCATAAATCTGTTAACTATCTTTGCAAAACTATAATTTGTAGGTTATGTGAAAAGGAAAGTAACTTTCACTCATTTATAAAATTTTATTTTGAAATTTTCTGTTGTGCTTAAACTTTTGACACGCACTGTATATATATAGATTTTTTGCATTATATTTATGGGAAAAAATAGCAGAAATTTCAAATTTCGAAATATATTTCAAGCCCGTTGTAAATTTTATGTTTTACTAAATTCGTTCACAAGAAAATTTATAAGTGACAGAAAACTGATAAAATATCGTATATGAATTATTTTATTGGAGGAAATATTTTTATTTTCTCTAAGCACGCTTTAAATTATTTAATTTCTTATTATGAAAGCTAGATATTAATTCAACAATTTTATTTGAATTTATTATGAAATACTGCATAAAAATCAGCTTCAAATTGCGAAGTTTATTTTTATTTTTTATCAAAAAAGACTCCATTATTCATTTATTTTTTTAAACCATTTGGAAAGTTGTTGTTGTTCTCGGTCGAGAATAAATTTATATGAATCTTTGAGGTGCGCGCATTTTTGGAGTATCCCTGTTGCCGCATAGACAAAAAAAGTATTAAAAACTACAAACAAATTAATAACTGAAAAACAAATTGAGATGTAACTTTCAAACAAATTACATTTAAAAGTACATTTTTTTTTCTTTATACGACGTTCAACGGTGTAAAAGTTAAAAATGTGCGATGTTTAGAAGTTTTAAAATTGGCAGCACCGAAAATTGTAAAACTGAAATTTCATTAAAATTTTGAAAATTTTGCCATTGGCAGAAGGGAGCATGCATTACCCATAGATATGTTTGTACTTTCTAATATAGATAGGGTATATATAAGAAATTGCATGAATTCAGAAAGGAAGAAACACTATCTATCACCTCTTTATTTTGTTTTTAAAAAATAGTAAATCTTTTAGGATAAAAATGACTGTATAAATGTTTTAAATTGATAAAATTTTTAGTAGAATTTTGTTTCTCCTTTTTTAATATTTATGTGAAAACACTTTTGTTGCTAAAAAGGAAATAGTATTGTTATTTACGCTGATTTGGCAAAATAGCAAAAGAGATAATCTCGAAATATGAAATAAATGTCTCGTGTAATTGCAAACTATTTGCACTATTATTTTTTGGCCATCTTAAATATCACGTTACTTCCCCGATTTTTTTCTTTACGCACATTAATGAATTAATTATTTAAAATACTTTTTCTCTTTTAATTTTCACGCGTAGATAAAATTATTATTACGTAATTTTCAATACTTTCCTACATAATCAGTTAATTGTAAGTTTTTTCTCGTTTTTACTAGTCACGTGTAAATAAATTTAAATTGAAAATAAATTATTCTTAGCGCTGTTTTTACAGCACGCAATAATTTAAA
This sequence comes from Maratus speculifer, assembly GCA_964019185.1. Lineage (NCBI taxonomy): Eukaryota > Metazoa > Arthropoda > Arachnida > Araneae > Salticidae > Maratus > Maratus speculifer. Next base: position 99,596,275 of record OZ025296.1, on the reverse strand, counting down.
ACAACAACTTCTAAAATATCAGAACAATCATGAAATGATGAAAATTTGAATAAAAAAATTAATTAAACAAAAAAAGGAGTCGACACACTATAAGTTTCTAATGTAAATTCTTAGGAAAAAACTAGTAAACTCCTATGTGTTGTTTTTGCTCCTAAAATTTTATTAATGGAGCGATTTTGACTAATTTTAATCTTAAATATCTTTTTAAATAATTCTTAGATTTAAAATCGGCGTTCTTCAACGTGTTTATCAAACATTTATGTATGATATCAACCAATTTCATATTTTTGCATGCAGTAGTTTTCTTAAAGTTAGCAAAGAAAAACTACTGGTCACAAAAAATAATTAATGGCGGCAAAGAAAAAAGAAACGATGAAACACGTATCTATATTGCTTACATGAAAACTAATGCTATAGAAAAGGAAAAAATAAGTTTAAATTTTATTGATTTCTATTCTTTTCTTTCTCTCTATCTCTTTCTCTCTCTCTTTCTTTCTTTTTTCTTTTTTTTTTAAATTTATAAATTTATTTATTTTCATACTATGTTCCGTGCGGGGAAAAAAAAATGAAAGAAAAAAGAAATGTAATATATATATATATACACTATATTGCCATTGATTATGGGACACTTGCGATTTTAGACATTTTACTAAATATCTAGAAAAATACATGAGGAATCATCTCGAAACTCTTAGTGTATAAATATAATAGTATACGTAATACATCTCCGTAAAGATTTTTTACCGAAACGCCATAGGGGACCGTCAACAAATTAAAAAAGAATGAATATCTTTTGAATAACCCTGTCAAAACTAATGTAGCAAAAGCGCTCAAACTCTAGATTATGATTGAATGCCTTATTGTAATACACTGTGTTCATTTTTATGCAAATAGCATGCACACTCGCGGAGTAATTAAGGTTTTTATAAAAATGGTCCCAAATTTTTCCAAGTTTTTCCATTATAATTTTCAGAGTTCTTAATATAAAATAATATTTTTTTTCAGAAAATATGACAAACAACATTGCACACAGTACCCTGTAATCAGAATTAAAAAATAATAAAAATTGTATGAAAAATGAGTAGGTTTACTATATAATTTTTTACTGCGCATGCGTCAAAGATATCAAAATTTCATTTGCATATTATCAGGGATGAAAGTGCACTAAAGCCATTTTGTAGCAACTTTGGAGCAGCAAAAATCGAATTTTGGAGCAGTAAAATCTATTTTTGTAGCAGCAAAAATCAGATTTTGTAGCAGTAAATATCAGATTTTGTAGCAGCAAAAATATAATTTTGTAGCAATAAAAGCTTTTTAGGAGCAGATTGAAATATTTTAATGCTAATAAACTCTTAACAATTACAATAATTGCTATCTTGAAAAATATTTTTACATTTGAAAGAATAAATACTCAGATTAAATTTCTCACACTTTTCAAACCTTTTGATGAAATTTGCGGTTTTTAGCGATCTTTTAACATAATTCACGCCTTTTCACAAAATTTTGACCGTGTTTGTTCGTTTTTTAACTAGATTTGCGGGTTTATTTAGGACCTTTTGATGAAATGAGTATGTTTTCTGAGATCTTTTGACGAAATTTACGGATTTTACGATCCTTTTGATGAAATTTTCGGTTTTTTTTTCACACGATCTTTTAAAGAAATTAACATTTTTTTTTTCACGATTTTTTGACCGTATTTTGCTCTTTTTATGACGAAGTTAGATAACCTTTGACTCGAAATTTGCATGTTTTTCAGAATCCTTTAGAGAAATTTGCGGGTTTTTTGCTGTTCATTTTTTGACGAAATACGCTTGTTTTTCGGGATCCTTTACAGAAATTTGAGTTTTTTTCGCGATCTTTCACAGAAATTAACTTTTTATTCATGATTTTCTGGCTGTGTTTTATTCTCTTTTTTTATGATATTAACAATTCCTTAGCAAAACTCAGGTTTTTCTCGCGATCCTTTGATGGAATTCGAGTGTTTTTCGTGATTTTTTGATAAAATTTGCGTGTTTTTCACGATCTATAGTCGAAATTTGCGTTTTTTTGCGATCTATTGATGAAATTCGAATGTTTTCACTATCTATTGGTGAAATTCGAGTGTTTTACGCGATATATTGGCGAAATTCAAGTACTTTTCGCGATCTATCAATAAAAATTTGCGTGTTTATCACGATTTTTTTGACAAAATTCGTCTTTTGGCTGTGTTTTGTTCACTCTTTTTTATGTTAATAACGATCCTTTAGCAAAACTCAGGTTTTTCTCGCGATTCTTTGATGAAATTAGAGTGTTTTTTTCGTGATTTTTCGATAAAATATGCACACTTTCACGATCTATAGACAAAATTTTCATGATCTATTAATGAAATTCGAGTGTTTTTCACGATCTATTATTGGTGAAATTCGAATAACGAAATTAGCGATCCTTTGACAAAGTTCGAGTGTTTTCCGCGATTTTTCGATGAAATTCGAACATTGTTACCGGTCTTTTCCTTCAGTGTTGAATTCAGGTGGTGCCCCGTGGGGGGGGGGGACATCCACCCCCAGGAGCAATGAAATGTTCCCCCCGGAAATGTTAAGATTTTGGGTTTTCAATGGAAAAAAATGCAACCCCCCCGCCCCCCGGAACTCTATCATGTCCCCCCCGGAACTCTATCATGTCCCCCCCGGAACTCTATCATGTCCCCCGCGGAGCTACAGAAGTCCCTCCTGGAGGAAAGTGAATTCAACACTGTTTTCCTTTGGCTGCGTTTTTTGTTCATTTTTTGACGAAATAGCAATTTTTTGAGAAAATTCTATTTATTCATTCATTTATTTTTGTAATTGTTTGACAAACATGTAGCGGATTTTCGTATGCGCTTTCATTCTGCTTTCGGTTTTGCCGTCTATCGGCAGGATTTGCCGAGGAGCGAAATAATTCACTATCGACACGGGAAAGAGACAGAACAGGAAGATACTTAATTTACAGAAAATATGTACAATACATAGACAGGGGCGATTCTGAGTAAAAAAACTTTTTCGGAAATTCACATCGCATTTTCGGAAATCGGTGGCGGGGAATTCCGCGGGTTCCCTTCCCCCCCCTCCGCGATCTTCAGACGAAATCAGCGATTTATCTGCAATATTTTAGAGAAATCGACGATTTATTGCCGATCTTTTGTCGAAATCAGCGTTTTCCCGTGTTTTTTTTATGAAATCGGCGTTTTTTCGACGATCTTTAGACAAAATTTGCATTTTTACGCGATCTTTTCTTGAAAACGGCGTTTTATCCCCACGATCTTTTGACGAAATCGGCGTTTTTTCCGTGATCTTTTCATGAAATCAGCGCTTTTTTTTTTTCAATGATCCTTAGGCAAAATATTTTTAAGCGATCTTTTATCGAAAATGGCGTTTTTTCCCCGATCTTTTAACGAAATCGGCGTTATATCCGCAATCTTTAGAGGAAATCGACGTTTTTCCGTAGTCTTCAAACAAAATCAGCGTTTTATCTGCCATATTTTGTGAAATTGCCGATTTTCGCGATCCGCAGAGGAAATTCGCGTTTTTCAGCGATCTTTTGAGAAAGTTCGTTGACAAAACATTGCGAAATCGTCGTTTCTCCTCGAAATGTTGACGAAATGTGTGCTTTTTCGGCGATCCTTTCACGAAATTTGCATTTCTCCGCGATTGTTTTTTCCGCGCCCAAAACCGTACAAGTTTGAAACTATGTGGAACTAACTGATAACCCAGTTTTAAATTTTTCGAAGAGGATGCCTTAAATTTTCGGAAATTTCGGACGAGAATCACACCTGACGTAGGAGGCGAACTCCCATTAATTGGGAATAAACATATTACGGCAGCTCTCATTCGTATCGCCCAACGCGCGTGCAGCAAGTCACATGACGTACCGCTTCGAACTCTGCGATCGGCTGCGATGAAAATGAACGTAGGATTGACTCGAGGGAAAAACAACTTACAGTCGTTTGCGGAGCCACGATAAAACAACACAAAACACCGCGTGTTTTTCGTGACCGAATGCGCATGTTTTTCGCAATTTTTCGGTTAAATTTGCGCGTTTTTCGAGATTTTTTGCAATGTTTCTTTGTTTTTTGACGAAATTAACAGCTTAAAAAAGTCATTTGTTGTTTTTTTCTGGATCGACGAAATCGCGCTAAATTTCGTTTTGGCACTAAGTGCCTTTTGGCGCAGATTTGGCGCAAAATTGAAAAAATTAGCTGTTTTGTAGCAGTTTGGCACAGAAATGCGGTTTCGGCGCAGTCTGGCGCAATTGGCGCAGGTCTTACATCCCTGTATTATGCTAGCTAAATGTATAGAGCAACTTTTGTAAAAGTCTCAAAATCATAGCTTCAAAATTCTGAAAGTAATCGTCTATAGAAAAAGGACAAAATCAGTTGTTTACAAAATGAAACAAAAAAATGAGGGATTTTATCCAAATGCAGTAGTACATCCCATATTGTGTATTCTATATTGACACTAATCAATGAATATATGGATACAACCCCTCTTGTTTTTGCTTCATTTTGAGAATAACGGATTTTTGACTTATTCAATTGACGATTATTGTCAGAATTTTCAAGTTATGATTTTGTGTCTTTCACAAAAGTTGCTCTATACATTTAGCTAACATAATATGCAAATGAAATTTTGATATCGTTGACGCATGCGCAATAAAAAATTATTTAGTAAACCAACTCATTTTTATACAATTTTCATTATTTTTTAATTCTGATTACAGGGTACTGTGTGCAATGTTGTTTGTCATATTTTCTGAAAAAAATAATATTTTATATTAAGAACTCTGAAAATTATAAGGAAAAAACTTGGAAAAATTTGGGATCATTTTTATAAAAACCTTAATTACTCTGCGAGTATGCATGCTATTTGCATAAAAATGAACAAGGCTTATTACAATAAGGCATTCAATCACAATCTAGAGTTTGAGCGCTTTTGCTACATTAGTTTTGACAGGATTATTCAAAAGATATTCATTCTTTTTTAATTTGTTGACGGTCCCCTTTGGAGTTTCGGGAAAAAATCTTCACGGAGATGTATGACTTATACTATTATATTTATACACTAAGAGTTTCGAGATGATTCCACATGTATTTTTCTAGATATTTGGTAAAATGTCTAAAATCGCAAGTGTCCCATAATCAATGGCAATATAGTGTATATATATGTGACGATTTCAGGAGAACTCGAATTATTTCCACTGGTTAAACAGAAACACGCAGTCATGGCAAGCGAGGGAAAAAACAAAAATAATAAATAAATGTAGAAGATCCAATAATTAGTCATGGGCTGCTGTAAATTCATTTATTAAATTCGTGATAATGAGGAAGGAAAAGCTCCTTGTTGCAAAAATTCCATCATTATTTCAGCGAGCTGTCCTCATCGAAGAAGCAACCCAAGAAATCTTCAGAAGAATCTTCTCTTCATCTCGAGACTTCCCCCTTTTAAACTAAAAAAGAAAGTTCTGGAACATTCGGTAACCTCAAACTATCATTCTTTCATGTAAACAGAATTCTTGTCCAGTTACGAGGCTATTTTAAACAGACGATAAATTTATTTAAAAAAAATATTATTTAACCAATTTATAATTGACTCAGAATTTTAAATATCTTAGGCAGACGATTTTTATACATGATTAATTTTAAGAGAAAAAGAAAAGAAATGAATTTATTAATATGCAAATTATCGTTGACGGCGGAAAAATAAATAAATAGATAAAATAAAATAATGATATTTTTTAAAGGTATGGGTTTGGAATAAATTTAATAAGACATTCTTAAAAAGGGTTGATAAAAACATAGAAGAAATCAGTTTTATTTGGAATATTAAGAAATAAAGTTTTAATTAAGAATATTTTTAATTTAGAGCCATCTTTTTAAATTTACGCATACTGGAATAATGTTTTTTAAGGCAAATTAAGAATTTATATCGTCTGCATACAGATTAACAGATTACATCTAGAAATAAGATTTTAATTTAATAATTTGAAGTAAGTACGGAACATTATTATAAGAAAATTAAGATAGTATAAAGCTTAGTTTTGGCGAAAAAATTTTAAATTTGTAATATTATCCCCCCTCCCCGAAAATTTGTATGAAATTGATAGTTAAATAAAACTACAAGTTCAGACAATAGAAATATAATAATTCGGAGAAGTTAACTTTTGGAATAAAACTGTCAAACTCAGGAAGCCAAGAGATGGAAGAAAAGAAAATTAACGCAATATAAAAAATATTAGCGATTAAAATAAAATAGTTAAGAGAAAATAATTCTGAATTAAATTTAGGTAGGAGCATTTCCATGAAAGAAATACAATAATGTTACAACATCACTTACCATTTGTAAGTGCATAGGAGATAATACATATAATAAGAGTAAATAAGTTATGAATATTAATAAGCAAGAGATAAAAATATAATAAAAACAATAAAAGTTCGTTCTCATGGAAGTTTAAATAACTACAATGACTTAATGCATAGTTTATTTTAAATAAGTCCTTTAAATGAAAAAAGTCTTTCAAGAATATATAAAAGAGTCTTTTTCAATGTCCAGTGAATACAGTCTCTTTAATTAAATATCTCCAAATCTAGTTTAAGCTTTGTTTTTTATGTTATGTTGGATCCAACATCTTTCAATAATATATCAATTTTTCAATAATAAATAGCATCACTCTCAATATCAATAATAAATAATATAGAAAAATTTAAATAATAACAATGTCAACAATAATAAGTAATAGTATAATAAGACTCCATATCCTAATATTTTTCAATAAGAGTATAATTAATACTAAACTTCATCATAGAAATCATAATAATAATAATAATAGTAAAACAAGAGTATAATCAAAAGAAAATATCACTATTTGTTTATTATTGATAGGGAAAATATTGGTTGAGGATAAAAATAATTACATAGCAACTAAATAATTTTCTTATCTTCTAATAGCATAAGAAAGTATTTTTTGCTAGCCGAAAGCATAAATAAAAAAAAATCATAATAATTCCAAAATCCAAATAAAATTAAATCTAACTATTTAGAAAATGGACTCTCAACCAGTATTTCCTTACAATAATTCCTCTCTGATACTCTTTTACAAAATTGTCAAATTTGGTTATAAGTTTTCAATGCCAAATGTAGAATAATGTTTTATCCACACATGGTTTATAAACTTTAATAATAAAATACAATAGGAATAAAAGGTGTCATTCTTAATTGAGAAATGAAAATAAAAAAAGTGTGCTTTTTTGAAAAACTTTTAATCTGTAGTTTTCACAATCACTGAAAATCACATATTATGTTATAGGTTTGAGTAGAATCATTAGATTTTATAACTATTATCATATAATATCTGCTGAATAAATAGAGTAATACTAATGTCAAATAAATGAGTAAATATAGTTAGACTTAAACACCCTTAAAATTAATTTATCAACATCAATTTGAAAGCTTTTACAATCAAAGTCTTCACCTTATGCCTGCATAAGGAGCCCAATTTAATCCCAAAAACTCCCAAAAACAAGTAATATTCTTGTAGCGCTCCAAGAACATACCCGCTGATGTTGAAAATTATGGTTTTTTTATGGTAAATGGTTTTAATGGTTTAATGGTATTTGGTAAATGGTTATGGTAAAAGTTTTTTTATGGTATTTTTTTATGGTTGTTTATGGTAAATTTAATCTATTGTCTTGACTTTAGTTTGATCTAGTGATTGTATCTGAGGTTTTGTTTGTTTTTTGGATTGCTCATGAAACAGTTTAAAATCTTCGGGTGAAAAATAGGGTCTTAATTTAGAAACATGCAGAATAACGGAATTCTGTCCTGTCTCATAATTAAATTTATCTATTTCATAAGTTACATCAGAAAGTTTATTTATAATTTTATATGGTCCAGAGAAAGTAGGTTCTAATTTTCGAGTGTTAGGGTATTTAAATTCTTCATAAATTACAGAGTCTTGTATTTTTAATGGGCATTCAACAAAATTTCGGTCATAGAGTCTTTTACTTTTAAGGTGAAATTCATGAGTTCGCGCTTTCGCAATTTTGAGGGCTTTGTCTACTGATGTTGTATACATTTTAATTGCCTCACACAAAACCATTACCCACCATTTTAAAAAAAAATCTGAATCAAAATTATCGCGAAAATTATAACTATATTTAGCTGCTAACTTTAACCAGAAATTTTATCTAAAACAGAAATTGTAAATATCATAGATATACCTTAAATTGGGATCAACTTTTAATTCTATTATTTTATAGATCATAAACAGATTCAAAATTTTAACTATAGGTAATTTCTTACTTAAAATCACAAAATTTACTGACAAAATTAATCATATTTATCAGTCAAAATTCTAACAACAGCCTTGCACAGTTCCATCTTTCTTACTGAATTTAAATAAATTATAAGAATCCGGGAACCAAAGCTCACTGTAACCAGAAATTCTAACAAATAAAATGAAAAACATAAATGTTAACTTAATTTTCAGCTCAAATGTCTAGTTGTAGTAACATTTTCATGAAAATACTGCATTCTGAGAATAGTTCTTGATAACAAACAATATCAATAAATTAGAAAATGTACCTTTTAAAAAATAACTTGAGCTTCTGAGTTCTTTTATACTTCATTATTATTACGAACTTATCTTTAAACGTGCATAAAAATATCATAATAATCTTAATAAGTAACAGTAAATATCTTAAGAACATCATACTCCTCAATTAAATTTTTAAGAACAAACATGTTTTCACTCCAAAAAGTAATAATAATAATAAGACTCATAACTAGATAAAAAGATAAATAAATAAGGCTCACAGAAAAATAAACAAACAAATAAATAAACCTTACAAACAAAGAACTATCTACACAAATACAGTAAAAAGGATACACATAATAATTAAATACATCTAAAAATAACTCACGGATAAGGAGAAATTTTCAAGCTGATCCTAGGGGAGACAGGAATAACGAAAATTATGAAAGTAGGTAGTAATCTGCGTTCAGTTGTCTCTAAAAGTTTTTTTTTTTTTTTTTTTTTTTCTTGTCATTATGACCATGATTATCTTGAGTCATCAGTTACACATAAACAGCAAAAAGGTGGAATATCAGGCCTCAGGAATTCACGAGATATTTAGAAGAAATCTTTCAAACCACTCGGACAGAAAGCTGTTTAACATTAAAATCTCCTCTGTTACATTCACTCGAGGAATCAAAAGATAATGGCAATTCTTGCTTAATAACACTTTCAACCATGGCGGGAAAAATTTTCGGCGATTCATATTTTTGTCATCACTTCGTTTCAGTAGATTCATTAGATTCATTTACATAGCATTTTACTTCTTCAGTAGATTCATTTCAAAATCCGAAACAGGCACTAGCACAGGCATTACCTATCCTGTGCGACTTTTCGATTAGTTGTGACGATTTCAGGAGAACTCGAATTATTTCCACTGGTTAAACAGAAACACGCAGTCATGGCAAGCGAGGGAAAAAACAAAAATAATAAATAAATGTAGAAGATCCAATAATTAGTCATGGGCTGCTGTAAATTCATTTATTAAATTCGTGATAATGAGGAAGGAAAAGCTCCTTGTTGCAAAAATTCCATCATTATTTCAGCGAGCTGTCCTCATCGAAGAAGCAACCCAAGAAATCTTCAGAAGAATCTTCTCTTCATCTCGAGACTTCCCCCTTTTAAACTAAAAAAGAAAGTTCTGGAACATTCGGTAACCTCAAACTATCATTCTTTCATATAAACAGAATTCTTGTCCAGTTACGAGGCTATTTTAAACAGACGATAAATTTATTTTAAAAAAATATTATTTAACCAATTTATAATTGACTCAGAATTTTAAATATCTTAGGCAGACGATATTTATACATGATTAATTTTAAGAGAAAAAGAAAAGAAATGAATTTATTAATATGCAAATTATCGTTGACGGCGGAAAAATAAATAAATAGATAAAATAAAATAATGATATTTTTTAAAGGTATGGGTTTGGAATAAATTTAATAAGACTTTCTTAAAAAGGGTTGATAAAAACATAGAAGAAATCAGTTTTATTTGGAATATTAAGAAATAAAGCTTTAATTAAGAATATTTTTAATTTAGAGCCATCTTTTTAAATTTACGCATACTGGAATAATGTTTTTTAAGGCAAATTAAGAATTTATATCGTCTGCATACAGATTAACAGATTAGATCTAGAAAAAAGATTTTAATTTAATAATTTGAAGTAAGTACGGAACATTATTATAAGAAAATTAAGATAGTATAAAGCTTAGTTTTGGCGAAAAATTTTTAAATTTGTAATATATATATATATATCTATACTAATAAAATAACAAATCGCTCTGTCTGTGTGTGTGTGTGTGTGTGTGTCTGCGATAGCTAGCAAAATCTATGGGACGTACGAAGCTCAAAATTTTTATGAGAGTAGCCCAATATCTCTCCTGATGCACCTGAGCTTCAGAATTTCGAAATTCTATTTATTAACTGAGTAATTAATTAAATTCCAAAGATCACTCTCATAAAAAATCGCCTTTTTTCTTCTTTTTTTCCCTTCATTTAGTTATGGTTGGTTGGTTGCATAAAATTTTCGCATAAATAATTAAAAAAGCTGGAACAGACCTTTAAAATTCATAGACTGGCAAACTGTCAGTTTAAATGATGATTTTTTATCACAGCGGTTGTAAACCATGGAGGAAAAAGATAGGTGGTGGTGAAGTAAACCGAAAAAAGGGTTGCAATATTAAACCATTTATCGCTCAAATTTTAATGTCCCAAACAAAAGCATGTGGAAGAGATTTTGTATTAATAAGACGAATTGAAAGAAATGAATTACAGCTGAAGCGTATTTTACGAAGAAATAGTAATTTTTTAAAATGGTCTTTTTTCTATTATATTATTTATTTTTAAAAAATGTTTGCTTTTAAAATAATTGAAATTGATAAATTCGAAATAATTAAATGTCAAAATAAAATAAAATAAAATATTGAAAACATTTGATTTGAACTAAAAATTGTATTAGTAAAAGTTTTCTTTTTTTCAGAACTTTTTAATACTTTATAACGTAGATGAAAAAAATGTTTTTAATTTAACAATATATTAATAACTCTGTGTCAATATATAAAATATATTTATGAAAACATTCTTTTAAAATCCTGCGCGAAAACTTAAATATTAGTCTAAAATCTAGATTTCAGAGTGCAGACTATTTTAAGACATTAACGAAAGAGTGTTAACTTTTCAAGCAAAATCTTAAATGATGCTTCTATATTGATATTTCAAAGTGATGGCTAGGTTACATTTATGTTATATTTAAGTTACGGTAGGGTAATGTTAAGTCGCAGTTAGATTACAGACAGATTATGGTTATGGTACAAAAGTTTACGGTTAGGAATTTGTCCACGGAGTCAACATTACGCATGCTTTGATTAAAAATATACACTTTTGTTAAATGGCTCTGAAATTATAATACTATATACCAATCTTTTATCATCGCGTATCGATTTCATTCACGGTATAGTCGGATTTAAGAGTGATATAATTAGTTTGAAATTCAAAATATTTCACTTGGGATTTCTATGCGAAAAAAATAATTAGTTACGTGATTTAACAGTGATTTTTACGGGTAAATATCAACACTTTAACACGAAACTAACGCAATCGTTGGATACATGTTAACTCCCGTGTTTCTCATTGCTCATTTTAAGTATTTTTAGAGCTTAATATTAGTTGTTGTTTTTAAAACCGATTTTTCACAAAGTCAGCTGCGACGTATTTCAGACAATGCATTTCTGCATGCTTCCAATTAATGATAAAATCATACAAATATCAAGTTCGTTTAATATTTTTAATACGGACCCGGGCAACGCCGGGCGGGTCAGCTAGTATATATATATATATATTTCAGATTTTTTACTTCTCTGCGGATATTCTAAGAGGATTGTCCTTTTTATGTTTTTAAAAATAATTTTACTTTTTGGCATAAGAAAAAAAAATCCTACATATCTATATGCTTGGAAATCTAAGATTGTAAGAAAAAAATCATTATTATTTTTTTCATTATGTCTCGTACGAAATAAATAAAAATTTAAATAAGTGTAAAAAAAAAAAAGATTTTTTTTCGATGGAAAAATGCTCAAACAATTTTTTGACCGGATTGTTCATTTTTAGTCCAAGAGTTTACAGCACAAAACTCTATGTCATCGAACACAAAAAAAAAAAAAAAAAAAAAAAAAGCTTTTAATTTATTGAAGAGTAGTAATAGTGGAATCTAATGATCCATGTCTTCCGGAAGTGAAGTGGTGCATAAGCCAAAAATTAACACCACTAGTGGCTACTTGTAGGTTTATCATTGTGTTTTCCTGCACCCAGTTTTTCATGTTTTCATTCTTTTGACGGTAAGGCAAACACAATGCTAATCCTACGAGTCAACCACTAGTGGTATCAGTTTTTAGCTCACAGGCTATCATAGCCTGAGAGCTTATGTGCCCGTCCGTTCTGTATGTATGTTCGTACGTTCGTACGTACGTTCCCGCGTAACGCGATAACTCATGATAAAAATATCGGATCCACTTGAAATTTTGTATATAGGTATATCCTGATAAGGCGCTTCCCTGATTAGTTTTCGGAGTTCATTCGATATGAATAAGAGGGGGAACGGGGGGCTCATGCCCCTCCCCTTAATTGATAGATACGGGATTTTCGTGCAGAATTAACAGTTTTCGTTCAAAATTTAGATATAGGATCATTCTGATGAGGCGATTCCGTGACTGTTATTAGGTGTTCATTGAATAAGTATAAACAGGGGGAACGGGGGACTCATGCTGCTCCCCTTAATGGATAGAAAAGGGATTTTCATGCAGAATTAACAGTTTTCGTTCAAAATTTAGATATAGAATCATTCTGATGAGGCGATTCCGTGACTGTTATTAGGTGTTCATTGAATAAGTATAAACAGAGGGAACGGGGGGCTCATGCCCCTCCCCTTAATTGATATAAACGGGATTTTCATACAGAATCAACAGTTTTCCTTCAAAATTTAGCTATAGGATCATTTTGATGAGGCGATACCGTGGCTGTTATTAGGTGTTCATTGAATAAGTATAAACAGGGGGAACGGGGGGCTCATGCCCCTCCCCTTAATTGATATAAACGGGATTTTCATGCAGAATTAACAGTTTTCGTTCAATATTTAGGTATAGGATCATTCTGATGAGGCGAGTCCGTGGCTGTTATTAGATGCTCATTGAATAAGTATAAACAAAGGGAACGGGGGCTCTAATGCCCCTCCCCTTAACTTGCATAAATGGATTTTTCAAGCAGAATTGTCAGATTTCGTTCAAATCTCTGAATAGTTTTGGAAGTTTAATGGTTAAGTATAAAAGAGGGGAATAACTCCTCTTATATTATATAAATGCTAAATGAGTTTTTATTAACAATTACCCGATTTGCTCTGAATTTTGGATATAGATTTTTATATGATAAAGCATGCCCTTGATAATTTAGGAGGTTCAATGATTAAGTATAAAAAAGGAGAAAGGGGAGAGCTGTTTCCCCTTCTTAATGTGTTTTTCGAACGGAATTAACGAAAATACAAGGCTGTAATGTACAATTAGTATGCGTAGCCTGTGAGCTCAATGCCATCAGTTTAACTGGGCAATATTCTTTTTATTGGCTTATGCACTACTTCACTTCCGGCAGACATGGATCATTAGATTCCTCTATTACTACTCTTCCATAAATTAAAGGCTTTTTTTTTTGTGCTCGATGACATGGAGTTTTGTGCTGTAAGCTCTTGGACTATTTATGATTTTGAAATATTTTTTTAACTCAGAAGTACAACAAAAAAAGGGTGTGCTTAAAAAAAAGTTTAAATTCGTTTATTTCTTTTTTTTCTCTCTTTACGTGCACCATTTTCATATATAAATGTGTAGCGCCTATAGTCGTCGTCTGGTTCGTTCGTTTGTTTGTCTAGCGCAAAAACTATCCAACCAATCGGCTTTAAATTTAATAATTTAATAGTTGCAGAATGTTGTTGAGTCATATCTTATTTTACAAACACAAAATCAAATCTTATAACGACATTTTAAAAGTTTTCTTCATTCTATTAAATCCTATTATACATTATTAATTCAACAATATCCCATGGTAGGTAATGATTGTAGGTTGTCATGATGATTACGTTCTATTTAAGATGAACATAATTTTTCGTATTACAGGATTTAATATATATAATCGAAATAAGATCTGAATTCATGCATTTTTGCATAAGAGCAACTTATGTAACACAAATAATTTTGCTCCAACGTCTGGATAGTTATAAAATGAATTATAACACGACAGCACCTCATTGTCCACATTTGATGTACAGTTTTATCCCTCTCCCACCCAAATATGTATACATATAGATAGGTAGATAGATATAGATATACAGTCGAGTCTCTCTATAACAAAACTCCTTCCAACGAATTTTTCTATTTAACGAATTTTTTTTAGGAACGGTTTTCATGATTACATTAAAAATAATCGCCATATAGCGAAATATATATCTCCATTTAACGAATTTTTCCGAAAATGTTCGATCATAAGTTCAAAAAACACTTCAAATTATTTGTAGAATAACTTTTTTTTCGTTGATTTCTGGTTTATATTTCATAGCTACATTCCTCTATCTTATTCCTCATGTCCAAAAAAAAAGTATTCAACTCCCCCCCCCCCCCCAAAAAAAAAAACATCATTTTGCATGGATACACTTGACTTTGTTTTAGCCAAGATGAGCATGCATTCTTGGAAAAGATTGAAACATTTACTTGCTAGTGGGGTGATTTGCAATTGCAACTATCACAAAGCATCCTAAAAGATAAAACTATTCCATTATTGTCTTGAAAATGGTGTTTGTTTCTTGGTTTGGATAGTAAGGCAGGAATTGGAGGGGATAAAAGAGAATTGCAGAAATTGTCATTTTTCAGCAGGTTTTCATCTACCTAAATAAACTCTCATTACTTTTAGAGTTTAGAGAGGATGTTTGTTGTTTGTGGTGAATCGGAGCATTTTTGTTGTGAGAAATCATTTGAATGAAGAATTGTTACTAAAAGTCATCTTTGCTGGTGTTATCGTCTACTGCATTTGCATAAAATCACTTCTAGTTTAAACATAACTCACTCTGATAAAGTAAAAAATTGGAAAATAATCAATAAGACACTGTTAAAAAAAGGAAGTGGCGAAAATATTTGAGATTCTGAAAAAAATTCCTTTAAATATTTCAAAAACTTAATTAAACACCTCAAAAATAATTCTGTTTCAAAATTTAAACATAAAATGAAAATTTTTTTCCGTTCTTTATTCAACGATTTTTTCTATATATCGAATTTTTTGTCTGAACGATGGATTTAGTTATATAGACTCAATGTATATGCTAAAATTTTGAACAGTTATGGAATGCATAGCACAGTTTAAAAGCAATTTCATCAATTTTTTGTCAATAAACGGAAATGTATTTTAGATGTTTTGTGCAGCCCTGTATCCGATTCATAGAATTTATAAGCACTAAATAATATGCAATTTTTTTTCCAACTTTAGAAAGCGACGAACAAATGAAAACAAGGACTATAATTTATTTATTTTGTAAGACCTTGTATATGAAAAATGAATGCAATGTACATGATATTTAATTGTAAGCATTTTATAGAGCACCTCGGACCTATATATTAATTTAAATACGTCTGAAATAGTGTAACATGAATAAAATACATCACGAACGATTTTTCCCCACATACCGTAATGTAACGTAATTCTCTTTACTGTCCCTGTAATTGATCTAAAAGTATTATCCATACTGCATTCTATAGCAGTCATCTTACAGTGTACTTGCAATCGTTTTGAAAATCGAAAATCTTTTGTTTGGCGGATTTACATGTTTCAGACACCGGAGATACCGAAAAATATATTTTTAGAAAAAAAAAATTGCCGTCCGTCCGTTTGTGTGTCTGTAAATCTCTATCTCCCGAACAAGATGAGATAGAGACTTGAAATTTTGTATGTACTTAGCATGTAAGAATGGGACGAAGCCTATTTAATTTCAATAACATCGATTATCCGGAACTATTGTTTTCGGATTTTTGAAATATTCTCTCTGATAAAAGGTACATAAACATTTTCGCAATTTCTTATTTTAAGGAGTAGAAGTAAAAGGAATAAAATAATACAAATTTTGCATAAAGAAAAAAGTCGATCGAATTATTAGTTGCCGAGATATGTGTAATCCTGTTTTCCACATTCTTCGATTTTTAATGACGCTGTATTTCATTCAAATTTCAATTCAAAGATATATTTTAACTGGAAATGAGACTCTTAATCCGACGCTTTAACCTTTTAATTAATGTTATTATTTTTTTTAAGTTAGAAGAATATTTCTTTTACACAATTCGGTACTACTTGTGTAGTTTGGCGTTTTATATAATTTATCGAAATTGGTTCACCAGCATTTCATTAATATAGTATTACTATATATATCAAAAATATTTAAATATACGCTTAAATTTTGTTTTGGAATTGCAATGCATTTTATAAATAGTTTACTCTTGTTTTATTTTCATATATTATATTATGCATATCCATGATGAGTAAGTTTTACGGTGACTTCCACGACTAGTTTCAATTACATGGTGATGCGACTATATTGACGCCAAAAGTAGTTTGGCCGGCTAGAATCGGTAAATCACCTACCGTAAGCCATGTGGAATATGAAAATACAATTTTACACTAAATGCTAGCATGTATGTCCTTGCTTCAAAAAGAAAAAAAATTGTACGTCAAACGTAGCAAAAGAGGTGCATTCATACTACAAGGAAGTTTTTAAAATATTCAGATCTTAGTGTAATAATATACAGGTAATAATATACAGTAATTCAAATACAGTACAGTAACCGAAATCTTTTGCAAAGCCCTGTAAAAACTACCGGCATGCTATTTTACAGGAAGTAACTTGTAGTAAACCTGAGCAACGTATATACATTGCATAAAATGTGAAATAGTTTAATATTGTTAAAACGCTCCCCAAATAATGTTTTTCCCTATACCATTATGTAATGGAATACTTTTGTGTTGCCCTGTAAATTAATAACAAATATTATTTGCACCCCAAATTGTATAGAATGTATATTTTTATACATACTTCACATAATATGCATATCAATTTTATTATATTTGAAAGAGTGCAGAACCATTAAAATGTACTTGAAACTATTTTTTCTTATTGGCCGTAATGTAATGAAATACTTGATTAGTGCTGTAAAAATAACGACAAAATAAATACCCGTATGATATCATTAATTTCGAATTCTCAACCCGTTAGAAAGTATTCGTTCAGAATATATTTCGGAAAATGTATATCGTAATATATATCGTAATTGTTCAGAAATCGAGTATTCACAGTCATCGAACGTGCTAGAAAACAGCTATACTGTACAAAGAAATCTTTGGAAGAATTCGTATTAGTTATGTGCTGCCAACTATCCGTTTCCAAGTTTTATTTTAAAAATGTAAACGAAATATTAAAATCAGGGCCGTAGCGAGAAGTGAATAATTAAGGGGGTTGGCTCAAAAAAAGGTAGGAGGGGGGGGGGGGGGGCTCACATATTTTTTTTCTCGCTCTCTGTAGCGCAGAAAGATAAATTAATGCATATTGCATATTTACACTGTAGTTACTATGTTTCTGATTAAACTGTTGCAATAACTTCATGTTATGCTAAAAAATAATAGGATGATGAAAAATTCGAATGCATACACTGTAAAAAATATCCGTTAATATACAGAAATTGTTCCCTAAAATTCTACGGAATAGTTCCGTTTTTCCGAAAAAATAGCAGAAATTCCGTTATTGATATTTTGAGATTATAAAAACAGTAACTTTTCCGTAAAATTTTCTGAAAACGGAGGAGTTCCGTATTAAAACAGCATAAATTCCATAAATAACACCAGTGTCGCCATCTATATCTGGGATACAAAAACATTATAAAAGTTGTTTCATGAACAACTTTGTATAATAATGTTCTTTATTTCTTTCTGTTTTAATAATATAAAGCTAACATATTTTTACAATATTAAAAAAATAATAAAAATTATAAAATTTTATTAATCTCTTTTAAGTTTGAGATTAGTTAGTTAGTTTATTTTCAGTTAGTTTATTTCCATTATCATTTTTAAATAATGTTTACCACATTTATAGCCTATTTTTTAAAATATGCGTAGGATAGTGGAAAAACGTTCGACTTTTAAATTTAATATATTTTAATAAAAGTAATAATAAAATAATAATAAAATAATTTTAATATATTTTAATATTACTTTAAGAATATCCTTTCAAAAATAAATAAGTAAATAAATCTGAATAATATTACAATAAACTTTTAAAAATCTCCTTAAAATGAAAAAAAAAAAAAAAACTTCTTAATGCATTTAACTTTCAATACATGTAATATTTTAAAGTCTAAAATTTATTTTTTATAGAACTGAAATTAAAAACTAAATATTCGAAATTGTGGAAATAAAATCTGGAATCTGGATAATGGAAAAACGTTAGACTTTTAATTTTAATATATTTTAATAAAAGTAATAATAAAATATTAATAAAATAACTTTAATTTTAACATATTTTAATATTACTTTAAGAATATCCTTTCAAAAATAAATAAGTAAATAAATATGAATAATATTACAATAAACCTAAAATCTCCTTAAAATGAAAAAAAAAATAAAAAAAAAAAAACTTTTTAATGCATTCAACTCTTAATACATGTAATATTTTAAAGTCTAAAATTTATTTTGTATAGAACTGAAATTAAAAACTAAATATTCGAAATTATGGAAATAAAATCTGGAATCTGCATAATGGAAAAACGTTCGACTTTTAATTTTAATATATTTTAATAAAGGTAATAATAAAATATTATTAAAATAACTTTAATTTTAACATATTTTAATATTACTTTAAGAATATCCTTTCAAAAATAAATAAGTAAATAAATATGAATAATATTACAATAAACTTTTAAAAATCTCCTTAAAAAAAAAAAAAAAAAAAAAAAAAAAAAAAACAAAAAAAAAAACAAAAAAAAAAAAACTTTTTAATGCATTCAACTCTTAATACATGTAATATTTTAAAGTCTAAAATTTGTTTTGTATAGAACTGAAATTGAAAACTAAATATTCGAAATTATGGAAATAAAATCTGTTAAACATTTAGAACTATATACTCATATAGAAAATAATTCTCAATAAAAATTAATGCCGCGTTCAACATAAGGCCTTTGCTTTATAAAATCATTCGAAATAAGTAAAGATATTTGCAAGCACTGTATGCGTAACTATGGCGTAATGGTATTACACTACTACAAGCTGCCATGGGACAGGTGCTTGGTTCGATCCCCATCGAAGGTAAGTGACATTTATTCAAAGTTGTTTAAATTAAATGTATGTATTCTAATCTGATGTGTCCATGTCTAAAGAATGAAAAAGCCAGTTTGTCCTTGAAAATTCTTTTTTGGCTTTCAAGCGAAAATTTTTATATAAAAAAAATATAAAAACGGAAACATTTTGTAAAAAAACGGAAATATTGCTTGAAAAAACGGAAATTTTTTTCCGTTAAATAATGGAAGTAGTAGGAAAAGGAGAGTACGGGGACATGCGGAGGGGCAGGGGGGCAGCCCGCAGCATCCCTCCGGCTGTCCCTGCGGCTGTCCCTCCTGGTCCCGCCTGCGGTGCCGCCGCTCGAAATCATACTATAAGATGAAGATTAAATTTATATATGAATTTTGAACAATCGTAATTTTAATGAGTATTATTAATTAAGCGAAACAATTAAAATCTCATTTTTTAACCATTTTATTTAGATTTCTTCAACTACAAGATGAGATTATCAATTTAACACAAGAAAGTTAAACATATATTTGAATTTTGCTTGATAGACATCTTAATGAGTAGTATTAATTAAATAAAAACAATAGAAAATATCAAGTTTTATAGAAAAAGACTGATTTCTTACGATTTTTATCAACTTAAGAGAGAAAACTTAAACGCACATTTCAGTTTTAAGTGGTTATCATCTAAATGAGTATCGTTAATTAAGTAAAAAACAATGGAAAATATCAAGTTTTATAGAAAAAGACTGATTTCTTACGATTTTTATCAACTATATGATCAATGTAACGACTTAAAAGTTGAAAGTTAAACATGTATCCTAGTTTTTCAACAGCTATAGCCTTAATGAGTATCGTTAATTAAGTAAAAAAACAATGGAAAATATCAAGTTTTATGGAAAAAGACTGATTTCTAACGATTTTTATCAACTTAAGAGAGAAAACTTAAACATACATTTCAGTTTTTCAACAGCTATAACCTTAATGAGCATTCATAATTAAGTAAAAAACAATGGAAAATATCGATTTTTATGGAAAAAGACTGATTTCTTACGATTTTTATCAACTGCAACATCAGTGTATCGACTTACAAGTTGAAAGTTGAACCTGCATTCTAGTTTTTCAACAGCTATAATCTTAATGAGTTTCGTTAATTAAGTAAAAAACAATGGAAAATATCAAGTTTTATAGAAAAAGACTGATTTCTTACGATTTTTTCAACTCAAACTTCAGACTATCAATTTGATAGAAAGAAATTTAAGCATGCATTCCAGTTTTGGACAACCATTTCCTTCATGAACATTATTAATTAAGCAAAACAACAGAAAATATTAAATTTTTAACTGATTTCTTCATATATTTTTTATTTTTTTTATATATAAAAT
This sequence comes from Maratus speculifer, assembly GCA_964019185.1. NCBI lineage: Eukaryota > Metazoa > Arthropoda > Arachnida > Araneae > Salticidae > Maratus > Maratus speculifer. Next base: position 99,575,454 of record OZ025296.1, on the reverse strand, counting down.
CAGAATACACAACTTAAAATAGAAATTTAAACATATTTTTTAGTTTTTGAACAGTCGTTACCTCAAAGAATTTCAATAATTGAACAATTAACAAAGGAAACTAATGATTTTTTTAACGAAAAAAGACGAATTAAACGAATTTGGTTAACTTTTACTCTAAATGGAAATTTCATCATACTTTTATATACTAACTAAGTAGACTTTTAATGCATAAACGAACACATTTCAATAAATACTCAACACAGACACGCACGCAAATTTGAAAACAACACCTGCTTCTTGTGACGTCATATTGAAACCAGAACTTATTCCTCCGAAGTCCCTCACCATGCCTTTTCACCCCCATCTCCCCCAATTTCTTACCTTAGGTAGGGAAATTACAAAGCAATGACCTCTCATTCTTGTATATTTAGAAGTCTGGGAGAAAAAAAGAGACATTTTATACACTCCAATTTCATAACAGTTACCGCAATATCCCAAAATTTGAATTTTGGAAGACATAATCAGTATAATTAATTAAACAAAATAATAAAAATATTATTTTTTAAGGGGAAAAGGTGAATTTAAGCGAATTTTATTAGTTTTACAATAGTCTTTTGAGTCACAACTTGGAAATATAGATTTCTAACAGAAGAATTAAACGTATATTTTAATTTTAGCAACAAAAACTTAACAAGTATCATTAATTTAACAAAAATAAATATCAATTTTAAAGAAAAGACGAATTTGAATAATTTTACACTAGTATTTTGAAAAGCAACATAGAAATATCAATACTTATTCACATATTTCACTTATTCACTGTATTCAATACTATATTTGATAAATTTGGATACACTTTAAGAATTTTCTAATCTATAATTAAATATTAGCTGTATATTTAATGTTACCCATGTTTTCAACATTAGTTCATAATCGTGAATTTTGTATTTTAAATACCATGTATTCAGGTTCAGATTATTTTCACTTGAAATCATACAGAATTTTTTAACAGAGTTTGTTTTTGAAATCATTGAAGCAACTGTATTTAATATTTTTAACACCAATTTTCTAAGATTTTCTAACATTTTCCGATTATACATTCTTCAGAAGTACATTTCTAAATGCTACAATCACTTTACATATCGAAAAGATATCATTGAAGCAACTGTATTTAATATTTTTAATACCAATTTTCTAACATTTTTTAACATTTTCCGGTTATACATTCCTCAAAAGTATGTATTCTAAACAATAGAAAATATTAATTTTAAGAATAAAAAGACGAATTTAAACAAATTTTATTAGTTTTACACTATTTTTTTTTCACCTCCAACACGGATATATCAATTTTAACAGAAGAATTAAACGTATATTTTAGTTTTTAACAACAAAAATGTAATAAGTATCATTAATTAAACAAAAATAAATATCAATTTTCAAGAAAAGACAATTTTTTACACAAATTTTCAACTTTGAAATACATTTGCTTACATATATTGTTACAGTATATTACTAAACTTAAACTTTTTAAAAAGTTTGAATGTCTTTACAAAGGGTTCATACTTATATTTTTCACGTCTTGACTGCATTCGAAATCTTACAACAAAAGTATACTTTTATTATTATTATTATTATTATTATTATTATTATTATTATTATTATTCTAGAAAACCTAAAAAATCGTTTCTTGCTGCTTTAGACACCTGACATATTAAAACTACTCTACCCATATAATTAATCAAATTAGAACATGATTCATCTTACACTTCAAAATTTCTGAATTTTTACAATACTTATTTTCATCAAACTTTATTCTTGATCCTATATATTTTAATAGCACAGAATTTCAACATCTGTTTTTATCTACTTTCAGAAAATTATTAAAACACCCAACAACATTTTCCAAATATGAATATTATCTTTACAATTTAATAATGCAAAACATACACGAATACAAAGTTTAATTTTTACAAACATTTCATATTTCAAACCAAACTATTCGAAATTTTCACAACATAAGAGCAAACATTAGACGAACTTTTTAACATTAATATTGCTTACATCTTTTCATCATAACTTTTAACTATGATAATTATCCATTTTTAGGTTGATTGTCGAAAAACTGTAACTGAAATTACATAAACTTAATGTAAAAAACCATGTTCTCACACAATTTCTTGAAATTCAACAAAGAATTGACTATTACTTATCTATTATTATTCTTATTAAATACTTATCTACATCAATATCAACTCTCGATAGTATATAGATATTTCATCATTACACACTTACAACTCTTTTCAAACGTTTATCAGAAAAATAAGTCAATCAAAGTCTAGTAGTTATCACACCTGTTCCTCAGAAATATTACTATCATATGAAACAGTAAAGAAAATTAATAGATATTTAATATTTAATAGCCTCATACGTGAAATTACTGTCGAATGAGAATACTAATAATCTATAAAATCAACTGTTGAACAAAAAAATAGTACAGATTACCGAAAATTCAAATGTTTTTTCTGCAAAAGTTACAAAAATTAACAAATGAATGACAAGTTAGAGAAATAACTAAAAAAGTTAATGAACATATTTACAAATTTATTAAAATCACACCTTTTTCTGGATTACAAACCACAATTTCTTGAAAAATTTATCACCGAATTTGTAAGATTTTAGTCCTAGTATTACATACACTCAATAAATATTCAAAATTAACAAAAATATAATTTTTTAGTCTCATCAATAAGCAGAAATTCTATATTAAAAGAATATTTTCATAGTAGTACTTATAAAAATGAGAATTTACAAACTGATTTTCATAATTTTATCACATTTAAATTTAATATTTTACATAAAACATTATTTAATCAAATTTTATGCTTTCTAATTCAGTAAAATTCAATACTTTTTTAGTTTTTAAACCAATACCACAATATTTATTTACATCAAACTTGATTCTTCACCTTTTATATTTCCACATTACACACGTGAGATAAATACTAACTTGGATCAGGAGTTGAAGTCAATTGATTCCATTCGATTTTCATCATGTACGCATTGCTCCTACACGAAATTTCTTACTGCTATAATCATCTAATGTATTAAAACTAATCTACTCATATTTTTAATCAATTCATCAGATGTTTCATCTCGCACTTCTGAATTATCGTGCATCAAGTTGCTTAAAATATAAATACTATCTTTATAGTTTTAATGATATATAGTATACATGGTTTATCTTGAGTTAGCACTTCCATAGTATTAATCAAATTATATGTTTCATCTTGCACTTGATCTTAATGTTTTCATCTTGCATCTAAAATTATCGTCCATCGAGTTTTTTAAATAATAATATATTTATAGTTTTTGATTATACATAGCATGTACAAATACAATCTTTAATTTTAACATTTCATATTTCAAATAACCTATGTCCGAAAACAAGATATGCGAATTTTACCACAATGCTTATTATCATAGAATAATTTGTGTTTCACACTTTTCTAAAAATTATGAGATATGTACCCCTCAGAGAAATTACTATCATATGAATAAATGAAGAAAATTTAATTTATATTAAATGTACACGAAATTGATTGCAATATACATGTATTTAATAAAAATAAATAAATAAGCGATTATTTATATACATTAAACCTTTATTAAATATATATTTCTTTCATTATACAGATGTTTCAACAAGATGAACCAAAACAGCAGCAAACTTCAGAAATTAATGACCCGAATGATTCATCCCTAGCACATGTAGCGTTAACGAATAAACATATGTGAGTACTTATATGAGAAATACTAGAATTCGTATATGAAACGTAATTAGAGTAAATACAAAATGATTTGTCTTACTACCTACACTTTAACAAGTGCTTTTTACCTATATTATTGAAGAGAATCCTAACTGTGTCCATTTATTTCTACTACATTTTATCTCTACTATATTTTACTACTATATACTCTACTATATTTTACATCTACCACATCTTATTTCTCTGTGCTCTATTTGCTACAAACACTTCTTAAGTAAATGGAATTTAACAGAACATACAAAAATCTATACATGTGAAAAACCTTACACTTGGAAAGATTACCATAAATGCTGTTTTCAAGAGACGTGAACCAAAAATGCACACATCATCATATAAAGCATCATCAGATATATGTAAACTTAGCGAAAATATTCAAAAATTAGTCAGACTTTTGAAGAATTTAGAAATAAAGGAAGATATTTAGGCTATTTATCCATCATATTTTCACAACACTTACCACAATATCTCAAACTTAAAATTTGGAAGACATACACACTGCTGAAAAGTAATTTTGTGATTCTTCTAACCAGTATGAATGTATAGATGTTATTTTGCAGTGTATTCTTTAAATGCTCACATTAAATATTCTTTTATATGCATATATCGTTGTGTTTATTTTTCTAATACCTATTACATTAATGAAATACATAACATTTTAAGTGAAATAACACTCTCACAACTTAAAAAATGCATAAGAACATACAAAAAATAAACAGATGTATGAAAAAATATGCAAGTTTACAAAATATTTTCATTGTTTTCTAGAAATATTAACAAAAAATATTTACAATATGAAAAAATTGTAAAAGTGAAAAGAAAAAACATAAATGTAAAAACAAAAACCACAAAGTGAAAAACTCATAACAAAGTTTTTGAAAAAAAATATTTACAACAAAATTTTTTTACAAAAACCAAAACTTCCAAAAATATTTTTTTCAAAAAATTTTTTTTTTCAAAAACATTTTTTACAAAAAATTTTTTTTTCAAAATAAGTTTTTACAAAAGTAAAAAAAAGAAAATCACAACGTTAAAAAAAAGAAAAATTTTTGTTAAAAAAAGTGTAAAAAAATTGCAAAAAAATGTTGCAAAAATTTCAAAAAAAGTTATGAAAAAAGCTTCAAAAATTTCGTTGGTTTTAATGCAGTATGCAATGGCCAAACCATTGCATTGAAAAAAATATTTTTGGAAGTTTTGGTTTTTGTAAAAAAATTTTGTTGTAAATATTTTTTTTCAAAAACTTTGTTATGAGTTTTTCACTTTGTGGTTTTTGTTTTTACATTTATGTTTTTTCTTTTCACTTTTACAATTTTTTCATATTGTAAATATTTTTTGTTAATATTTCTAGAAAACAATGAAAATATTTTGTAAACTTGCATATTTTTTCATACATCTGTTTATTTTTTGTATGTTCTTATGCATTTTTTAAGTTGTGAGAGTGTTATTTCACTTAAAATGTTATGTATTTCATTAATGTAATAGGTATTAGAAAAATAAACACAACGATATATGCATATAAAAGAATATTTAATGTGAGCATTTAAAGAATACACTGCAAAATAACATCTATACATTCATACTGGTTAGAAGAATCACAAAATTACTTTTCAGCAGTGTGTATGTCTTCCAAATTTTAAGTTTGAGATATTGTGGTAAGTGTTGTGAAAATATGATGGATAAATAGCCTAAATATCTTCCTTTATTTCTAAATTCTTCAAAAGTCTGACTAATTTTTGAATATTTTCGCTAAGTTTACATATATCTGATGATGCTTTATATGATGATGTGTGCATTTTTGGTTCACGTCTCTTGAAAACAGCATTTATGGTAATCTTTCCAAGTGTAAGGTTTTTCACATGTATAGATTTTTGTATGTTCTGTTAAATTCCATTTACTTAAGAAGTGTTTGTAGCAAATAGAGCACAGAGAAATAAGATGTGGTAGATGTAAAATATAGTAGAGTATATAGTAGTAAAATATAGTAGAGATAAAATGTAGTAGAAATAAATGGACACAGTTAGGATTCTCTTCAATAATATAGGTAAAAAGCACTTGTTAAAGTGTAGGTAGTAAGACAAATCATTTTGTATTTACTCTAATTACGTTTCATATACGAATTCTAGTATTTCTCATATAAGTACTCACATATGTTTATTCGTTAACGCTACATGTGCTAGGGATGAATCATTCGGGTCATTAATTTCTGAAGTTTGCTGCTGTTTTGGTTCATCTTGTTGAAACATCTGTATAATGAAAGAAATATATATTTAATAAAGGTTTAATGTATAAATAATCGCTTATTTATTTATTTTTATTAAATACATGTATATTGCAATCAATTTCGTGTACATTTAATATAAATTAAATTTTCTTCATTTATTCATATGATAGTAATTTCTCTGAGGGGTACATATCTCATAATTTTTAGAAAAGTGTGAAACACAAATTATTCTATGATAATAAGCATTGTGGTAAAATTCGCATATCTTGTTTTCGGAAATAGGTTATTTGAAATATGAAATGTTAAAATTAAAGATTGTATTTGTACATGCTATGTATAATCAAAAACTATAAATATAATATTATTTAAAAAACTCGATGGACGATAATTCAGATGCAAGATGAAAACATTAAGATCAAGTGCAAGATGAAACATATAATTTGATTAATACTATGGAAGTGCTAACTCAAGATAAACCATGTATACTATATATCATTAAAACTATAAAGATAGTATTTATATTTTAAGCAACTTGATGCACGATAATTCAGAAGTGCGAGATGAAACATCTGATGAATTGATTAAAAATATGAGTAGATTAGTTTTAATACATTAGATGATTATAGCAGTAAGAAATTTCGTGTAGGAGCAATGCGTACATGATGAAAATCGAATGGAATCAATTGACTTCAACTCCTGATCCAAGTTAGTATTTATCTCACGTGTGTAATGTGGAAATATAAAAGGTGAAGAATCAAGTTTGATGTAAATAAATATTGTGGTATTGGTTTAAAAACTAAAAAAGTATTGAATTTTACTGAATTAGAAAGCATAAAATTTGATTAAATAATGTTTTATGTAAAATATTAAATTTAAATGTGATAAAATTATGAAAATCAGTTTGTAAATTCTCATTTTTATAAGTACTACTATGAAAATATTCTTTTAATATAGAATTTCTGCTTATTGATGAGACTAAAAAATTATATTTTTGTTAATTTTGAATATTTATTGAGTGTATGTAATACTAGGACTAAAATCTTACAAATTCGGAGATAAATTTTTCAAGAAATTGTGGTTTGTAATCCAGAAAAAGGTGTGATTTTAATAAATTTGTAAATATGTTCATTAACTTTTTTAGTTATTTCTCTAACTTGTCATTCATTTGTTAATTTTTGTAACTTTTGCAGAAAAAACATTTGAATTTTCGGTAATCTGTACTATTTTTTTGTTCAACAGTTGATTTTATAGATTATTAGTATTCTCATTCGACAGTAATTTCACGTATGAGGCTATTAAATATTAAATATCTATTAATTTTCTTTACTGTTTCATATGATAGTAATATTTCTGAGGAACAGGTGTGATAACTACTAGACTTTGATTGACTTATTTTTCTGATAAACGTTTGAAAAGAGTTGTAAGTGTGTAATGATGAAATATCTATATACTATCGAGAGTTGATATTGATGTAGATAAGTATTTAATAAGAATAATAATAGATAAGTAATAGTCAATTCTTTGTTGAATTTCAAGAAATTGTGTGAGAACATGGTTTTTTACATTAAGTTTATGTAATTTCAGTTACAGTTTTTCGACAATCAACCTAAAAATGGATAATTATCATAGTTAAAAGTTATGATGAAAAGATGTAAGCAATATTAATGTTAAAAAGTTCGTCTAATGTTTGCTCTTATGTTGTGAAAATTTCGAATAGTTTGGTTTGAAATATGAAATGTTTGTAAAAATTAAACTTTGTATTCGTGTATGTTTTGCATTATTAAATTGTAAAGATAATATTCATATTTGGAAAATGTTGTTGGGTGTTTTAATAATTTTCTGAAAGTAGATAAAAACAGATGTTGAAATTCTGTGCTATTAAAATATATAGGATCAAGAATAAAGTTTGATGAAAATAAGTATTGTAAAAATTCAGAAATTTTGAAGTGTAAGATGAATCATGTTCTAATTTGATTAATTATATGGGTAGAGTAGTTTTAATATGTCAGGTGTCTAAAGCAGCAAGAAACGATTTTTTAGGTTTTCTAGAATAATAATAATAATAATAATAATAATAATAATAATAATAATAATAAAAGTATACTTTTGTTGTAAGATTTCGAATGCAGTCAAGACGTGAAAAATATAAGTATGAACCCTTTGTAAAGACATTCAAACTTTTTAAAAAGTTTAAGTTTAGTAATATACTGTAACAATATATGTAAGCAAATGTATTTCAAAGTTGAAAATTTGTGTAAAAAATTGTCTTTTCTTGAAAATTGATATTTATTTTTGTTTAATTAATGATACTTATTACATTTTTGTTGTTAAAAACTAAAATATACGTTTAATTCTTCTGTTAAAATTGATATATCCGTGTTGGAGGTGAAAAAAAAATAGTGTAAAACTAATAAAATTTGTTTAAATTCGTCTTTTTATTCTTAAAATTAATATTTTCTATTGTTTAGAATACATACTTTTGAGGAATGTATAACCGGAAAATGTTAAAAAATGTTAGAAAATTGGTATTAAAAATATTAAATACAGTTGCTTCAATGATATCTTTTCGATATGTAAAGTGATTGTAGCATTTAGAAATGTACTTCTGAAGAATGTATAATCGGAAAATGTTAGAAAATCTTAGAAAATTGGTGTTAAAAATATTAAATACAGTTGCTTCAATGATTTCAAAAACAAACTCTGTTAAAAAATTCTGTATGATTTCAAGTGAAAATAATCTGAACCTGAATACATGGTATTTAAAATACAAAATTCACGATTATGAACTAATGTTGAAAACATGGGTAACATTAAATATACAGCTAATATTTAATTATAGATTAGAAAATTCTTAAAGTGTATCCAAATTTATCAAATATAGTATTGAATACAGTGAATAAGTGAAATATGTGAATAAGTATTGATATTTCTATGTTGCTTTTCAAAATACTAGTGTAAAATTATTCAAATTCGTCTTTTCTTTAAAATTGATATTTATTTTTGTTAAATTAATGATACTTGTAAAGTTTTTGTTGCTAAAATTAAAATATACGTTTAATTCTTCTGTTAGAAATCTATATTTCCAAGTTGTGACTCAAAAGACTATTGTAAAACTAATAAAATTCGCTTAAATTCACCTTTTCCCCTTAAAAAATAATATTTTTATTATTTTGTTTAATTAATTATACTGATTATGTCTTCCAAAATTCAAATTTTGGGATATTGCGGTAACTGTTATGAAATTGGAGTGTATAAAATGTCTCTTTTTTTCTCCCAGACTTCTAAATATACAAGAATGAGAGGTCATTGCTTTGTAATTTCCCTACCTAAGGTAAGAAATTGGGGGAGATGGGGGTGAAAAGGCATGGTGAGGGACTTCGGAGGAATAAGTTCTGGTTTCAATATGACGTCACAAGAAGCAGGTGTTGTTTTCAAATTTGCGTGCGTGTCTGTGTTGAGTATTTATTGAAATGTGTTCGTTTATGCATTAAAATTCTACTTAGTTAGTATATAAAAGTATGATGAAATTTCCATTTAGAGTAAAAGTTAACCAAATTCGTTTAATTCGTCTTTTTTCGTTAAAAAATCATTAGTTTCCTTTGTTAATTGTTCAATTATTGAAATTCTTTGAGGTAACGACTGTTCAAAAACTAAAAAATATGTTTAAATTTCTATTTTAAGTTGTGTATTCTGATTTTATATATAAAAAAAATAAAAAATATATGAAGAAATCAGTTAAAAATTTAATATTTTCTGTTGTTTTGCTTAATTAATAATGTTCATGAAGGAAATGGTTGTCCAAAACTGGAATGCATGCTTAAATTTCTTTCTATCAAATTGATAGTCTGAAGTTTGAGTTGAAAAAATCGTAAGAAATCAGTCTTTTTCTATAAAACTTGATATTTTCCATTGTTTTTTACTTAATTAACGAAACTCATTAAGATTATAGCTGTTGAAAAACTAGAATGCAGGTTTAACTTTCAACTTGTAAGTCGATACACTGATGTTGCAGTTGATAAAAATCGTAAGAAATCAGTCTTTTTCCATAAAAATCGATATTTTCCATTGTTTTTTACTTAATTATGAATGCTCATTAAGGTTATAGCTGTTGAAAAACTGAAATGTATGTTTAAGTTTTCTCTCTTAAGTTGATAAAAATCGTTAGAAATCAGTCTTTTTCCATAAAACTTGATATTTTCCATTGTTTTTTTACTTAATTAACGATACTCATTAAGGCTATAGCTGTTGAAAAACTAGGATACATGTTTAACTTTCAACTTTTAAGTCGTTACATTGATCATATAGTTGATAAAAATCGTAAGAAATCAGTCTTTTTCTATAAAACTTGATATTTTCCATTGTTTTTTACTTAATTAACGATACTCATTTAGATGATAACCACTTAAAACTGAAATGTGCGTTTAAGTTTTCTCTCTTAAGTTGATAAAAATCGTAAGAAATCAGTCTTTTTCTATAAAACTTGATATTTTCTATTGTTTTTATTTAATTAATACTACTCATTAAGATGTCTATCAAGCAAAATTCAAATATATGTTTAACTTTCTTGTGTTAAATTGATAATCTCATCTTGTAGTTGAAGAAATCTAAATAAAATGGTTAAAAAATGAGATTTTAATTGTTTCGCTTAATTAATAATACTCATTAAAATTACGATTGTTCAAAATTCATATATAAATTTAATCTTCATCTTATAGTATGATTTCGAGCGGCGGCACCGCAGGCGGGACCAGGAGGGACAGCCGCAGGGACAGCCGGAGGGATGCTGCGGGCTGCCCCTCTGCCCCTCCGCATGTCCCCGTACTCTCCTTTTCCTACTACTAATGGAAATAGTACTGGCGTCTAGATTACCAGAACTATTTCCGTTATTTAACGGGAAATTTTTTTACAGTGTAACTACTGCAGTTTTAAACATCATGATGGCTTCATATGTGCAAATAGAATGAGCAAGTACTGAAAACTTATTTTAGTTACAATTTCAATTTTTGCAAAACTGTAAAAGGGCTTCAAAACTAAATTAGATTTTTGAATAGAATTTCATTTGCGTTTTTGGAACATAAATTCATTTAATGACCTTGGACTCTTTTCCAGGGGGCTCAAAATGTTTTAGGGGAGGGGGGCTGAGCCGTGCCTATCATCCTCTCAGCAAAGGCCCTGATTAAAATGCAATGCATTATTATAAAAATTTTATGAAATCCGATAGATTTTTTTAAATCACCAGATTTTAAAAGATTCACCTTTTATATAAACATTTTAATAAAAAATTTTTACTTAAGAAAGGTGTTATAATAATTAAAAATAAATAACATTGACATGTTTCGGATCTGTCTAATAAGATCCATAATCATAATAAAAATTAAAATTAAATTTCAAAACATTTCACGGTCAATATAAATGACACGCGACAATGAGATATAAACAACAAAAAACAAAAATCACGCGCTCTATTACAAAAAATTACATTAAAATAGACCATGGTCTAAAAGAATTTTGAACATGGTTCATCCCATTCAAGCTCTCACGAGGAATTTATTCATTAATTCTAACCATAACTTAGGAATAATAAAAGAAACGGTATGATTGCAAACAAAATTTTTACGCGTATAAATTGGCATGACTAGGAGAAAGCTTGGTATTAGAAAAGGTGAGCATGAATCCGATATTAAATTTGGACGTACTAACACTGCCTTATCTAGAACATATTTAAATGAGGAAATAAAAATATTGTTTAGTGAAAGCAAATTATGTTTCATATCTAATTGTAATCGTAAGTCTATTATAAGAGAGTCCATTGAAATTTATATATATAATATCGCAGCATATTTTTTACAACATGTTTTTATTCATATCTTAATACAGATATATAATTAATTTTACTGTGCATGTCAAAAGTTTAAGCACAACAGAAAATTTCAAAATAAAATTTTATTAATGAGTGAAAGTTTATTTCTTTTTCACATAATCTACAAATTGTAGTTTTAAAAAGATAGTTAACAGATTTATCCTACAAAATTTATCTGAAATAATAGAATTTATTAAAACAACAAAAATGAGTGTGTCAAAAGTTTAAGTACAGTAGTTTTTTAATCTTTAGCAGAACAAGAATTAAAAAAATTAATACTTGATTATTGCTCCTTTCTGCTGAATTACTTTAAATATACGGTCTTCCATCGATAAAATGAAGTTCTGTATTGTTTCTGGTTCAATTTTAAACCAAGCGTTCTCAATGACATCTTTCAAATCTTTAACTGAATAATAATGCTTTATTTAAAAAAAAGACTTATTAAAAAATACTTTTATTAAAAAGAAGAATTAATTAATCAATTAAAATTGAGAAAATATGATATTGACTTAACATTAACCTGTATCAAAATTAGCACGGCATATGATTAATTTTGAAAATGGCGGCCATTGTTTTCAGTATTTTTTAAACGAACTTTAGCGAGTAAAAAAATACTTGTAAAAAATGCACTTTTACACAAATTGATTCAAAATTTTTCGAAAGCGAGGTAAAGTAAAACAAATAAAGTATCTCTTCGCCAAATCGCAACCCCCAACTATCGCCAAAGTATTGCCTCTCCTTCAAAATCGATTCTTCATAGCTCTCTGTTGTGCGCATGCGCTTGTTTACCGGATCGTCAGGTCCGGTGACGTAATAGTATAGAATTTCATCTCCCTATTCATCATCAGTGGACGCAAGTATCAAATAACTGTTGGAGAGAAAAAAACATGGCAGGAGTTTAAGGATGGATTTTCACGTTGATGTGTTTTGTATTTTTAGATTAGCTTTTCATGAGTCGTAGAATTAAATTGCAGCTTCATATTGAATTTCAGCCAATAGTTTAACATTATAAAAAAGCAGATATCAATTTGTTTTATTATAAAATAAATTTATTGTTGTTGGATTGGTTTATATATATTGGTTAGTGATATTATTATTATTATTATTATTATTATTATTATTATTATTATATGTAATTGTAAGATTTTTTGTTTTGTAATTTCAATTTTGCACTGTATAGAAATTCAAAATGCTGAATTAAAAGAATAAAAAGTACTTTTATTCGTTTTCTTTTTAATGCTAAATAACTTTATTTTGATTGCATTGCATTTTGAATTTTAGGTTTCATGAATTGTAAAATTAAATATTGTTACAGTATAATTCTCTTTAAGGTAAAATAAACGTTACAAGAAACCTATTTGTTTCATTTCATGATAAACTTATCCTTCTGTTTTGCTTTTGTATATATATATTTTTTTAAAGCTGTTTAAAAATAATTTTCTGTATATAATAAAAACGTATGAGGAAACCGATATCTGTTTTAAATAAAAATACTCTTGTTTTCTATCGTTAATTTTTAAAACGCTGTTTAGAATAAACTATGTGGATAATTTAAACATTTAAAGAGGCAGATATCTGTCCTACTACAAAATCAAATTACTTTTGTTTTCGAATTGTTTTCTTCTAAATTGCTGTTTCAGAATAATTTGTCGTGAATAATTGAAATGTTTAAAAAAACATTTCTATTCTATTGTTAAAATAAATCTACTAAATTGTTTTCTTGCTTATTTCTTTATATTCCAAATTTATATATTAAAAGTATGTTAGTTTTATTTTAAACTATTAAATTATAATGGTATTTTTTGTTTTGTATTTTTTAAAAGGTTTCCTTTAGAAGATATTAACGAGAGCAAAAAAACATGCTTCAATCATGGAATATGAGAATCTTTCCACAAATTATGCCTATACCAATATGCATACACTGTAAATATATGTATATATATATATTTTACTGCAATATTTACGGCAAAACTGCTGGCAACATTGCTGCGCCGTAAATTTAATTATTATTTTTTTACAATATATATGCATATTACCAATGCGTATTGTTAAAAAATATCGTCACTTATGACTATGTTATGAGCTTATATATATATTTATATATTCTACTGCACATTAATTATTTTAACCTTAAATCTATCTTATTAAACATTACTTTATTTTTGGAAGGGCGGAGGGGGAATTGGACGGGTGGAAAATTTACAAGAAAATTATAAGCATTGTTTTCAGTCACCAATGGCTCTTTTTTATTTAAAAAAAGAATTTTGTTCATATTTTCAGTTTTTCCCCTAGAGTTGCCCGAGTGCAAATAGGCAAATAATAATAATAATAAATCTATAAGAACTTTTTTCTATTCTTAATATTATCCTTTAACAAAAAATATGAATATTTACTATTCCAAAATATATATCAAAATGCATCCAAAAGTTTTAAGGAAATTTTCGTATTTCCAGATTCTTCAATTGTTTAAAATTATCTCTGCTGTTTCTGATTAATTTCCTGTAAATAATTACTTGTATGAGTATACGACAATTAAAAATTACATATCCTGTAATAAAATAAATTTGCCATGTCTTTTAAGCTGCATTTATTTCTGTACATTTTATTATTACTATTACTATTATTATTATTATTATTATTATTATTATTATTATTATTATTATTATTATTATTATTTGTTTCAGTAATATGGTAAATAAGTTATTTCTTCAATGCAGAAAAATGTAACCATGTTAAAAATATTAATATAAAAATAATAACTTAAGAAACAACAACTTTATTTTCAAGTGATAAGCACTACAAGCTTAAAACTTACTTTCTACTTTTTTATAAAGATAAATATTTCTGAATGTTGCAACTTTTTATAATAAATTTAATATCAAAATAATAAATTTTTCCTTTTTGTTGCTTACTGGAATAAATTTCCATATATTGTAGAAGTTGGTAACAATTCTGCAATAATTTTATTTATTTAAATTCAACATACGTTTATTTTTCTGTTTCAAAATAAGCTTACTCTTATGTTGTATCTGCTGTTTATTTATTTATCTAATTTCATTTTTATAAAAGCATTAGTTTTCCAGAGAAGTTCAGCAATACTTTTTTATTTAATTCTTTTTAATTTCATAGTGTAACTTCTTTCCAAATGAAAATTTAACCATAAATAATAACGAAGTTATTTTCCGAAATTGGTTATTCAAGATTATTTTTTTAATTCGTTGGGAAAATTGTAGCAAATTCAATTTTTTAAATATTAGTTCTGTATACTTTTATAATATTTGTGGAACTGTGCTTTTTAATCTTTATATTTTTAACTGATAAGGAAAGTTTAGAAAATTAATGTTAACTTATCATATTTTCATTTTATTTTTAAATTTTTAATTATTTATTTTATTTATTAAATTACATATGAATTTTCTATTACGTATTTATCGAATAGTAATTTCTACAGAATAAATTGAAAATATTTTACGCAGGCAAACTACATGTATACTACATCAAATGATGAAATAGTTAAACAATTTTTAAGTCATACTACTTTTACAACATGTGATTCCCAGTGTGACGTCAAGTGAATATTGTTTATAAGTAAATCATTGTAAATGTATAATTGTAATATATGGCATAAATTTCCCGTATTTTTTTTCTCATGTAATAATTAATTTTAAGTAATTTTTCTCTTTGAGATTTATGTGTAAAAGTATAATTAAATAATGTTATTGAAATATTAATGTTTTTAATTCAAAAAACAATTCTTTGATTGCAAAAAAAAAAAAAAAAAAAAAAAAAAAAAAAAAAAAAAAAATTTTGCTACGAATGCATGGGAGAAAAGAGCTAATGATGTCAATTTTTGAGAAACATAATTTAATCACAATATTGTCGTCTTTATTGATTAAAATAAAAGATAATTTTAATGTAAATAAAAAAAAAAAATGATGAAAAAAAATAAAATAATCGTCGTAGTTTCCCATTTACTCCCTCATTTACTCCAAAAGCTGAAGTCATTTTGTCGTGATTATTAGAAAATTTTATTAAAATTACAAAAAAGTAATATCTCGAAAACTAATTAAAATTTTAAATTTCTAACAAAATTTGTAAAATGCGCGAATCAATATGGATAATTGATATTAATTTCATCGCCAAATGTTCAATATTTTACATTGAATAGCCGTAAAACTTAATCAGTCGTTTAATATGTCATTTCATAAAATAGTTTCATAAATTCGTTTCATTAGGATTTTATATATATATATATAGGGTAAGATATAAATCTTCCATGTATTATTATTTTCCTAATATAGCAAACAGTTTACTATTTTTTAAATTATCTTATTTTCAAAACTTTAATAAATTAACTTAAAACATCGATAATACTTTACATCTGTTAAGAATATACTGGAAATATTGTAAGCTTCAGGAATGTAAATTTTTTTATTGCTCAAATATCTTTTTAAAAGTATTGAAGGCTACTTATAGTTATCGGCAATTTAGAACATACCTATTTATTAGTTAAATAATTATATTATTACAATGTAATTCAAATGAACATTTGTTAACAATACAGTTTTTAAGTTTTTCATAATATTAACAGACTTTTTTTTTATTTTTTTATTATTATTATTTATGAAGGTACACATTATTTTTATATTTGCCTTACTTATCTATTTTTATTGTTAACTATTTTAATATCTATATATTATTCTAATTTTGTTTTATCATTTATTTTTAGCATGTATATTTCTGAAACGATTTTCTTATCATTTCTTCATAAAAACGAATAAATAAATAAATAGATTCGGAAGTCCTTAAATTTACAGCACTTTGGACTTTAACCCTTTATGTGCTGTTTTATGAATTAATAAGAATTCCAATTTAGAATTATCTTACTCTCTGAATAAAAATTCGAACAACCATAAGCAACATTGAAACAATTTAGAAAGCCTTTCTTTATAATAAAAAAAAGCTTAGGTTAAATTTTATAATGATTTTTTATAATTTTTTATAATATTTGTTATAAATTTTGAGAAATGGTATTCTCCGGTCGTAAAAATTTCATAAGATTAAATCTTTGCCACTGTTTTGAAGGAATGTCACAGAAAAGCTTTTGAATTAAAAATAAACTATAACTAGTTGGATGTGCCAATCCCCCCTTCCGGCGAATTATTTTTTTTTTAATTCAAGGTCATGAAATGTTTTTTTTTTTTTTTTTTTTTTTTTTTTTAATTTAGGCCTACTAGTCATAGCCAAACACTTATACAAAATATTTGGTTCGATTCTATAAATAACTTCATACGCTTTTCGGTGGTAACATATTGAAAATGGCACAAAAATCGCTATTGCAGAGCCCTCTTCCGGTGGATTTTTTTTTTTTTTTCAAATTCAGGGAGGACAAACTAGCCATAGCCAAATTCTCTCACAAAATTTTCGGTTCAATTCTATGGATAATTTCATACAGTTTTCGGTGGTAAAATTTTGAAAATGACACAAAAATTGTGATTACAACGCCCCATTCCGGCGGATTATTTTCAAATTCAGGGTGGGCTTATAGCCATAGTCAAACACTTACACACAGAAATTTTTTTCAATTCTATGCATATCTTCATACACTTTTCAGAGGTAAAATATTAAAAAGGGCACAAAAATCGCTATTGCAACGTCCTCTTCCGGCGAATTTTTTTCAAGTTCAGGGAGGACCAATTGGGTATAGCTAAAGACTAACACAAAATTTTTTTTTTTAATTATATGCATAACTTCATACACTTTTAGTTGGTATAAGATTGAAAATGACAAAAAAAAAAAAAAAAAAAAAAAAATGTTATTGCTGCTCCCTCTTCCGGCAGAATATTTCAAAATTGAAGGAGACATGCTTGCCACAGCCAAAAGCATTCACAAAAAACTTGATTCAATTCTATGCATATTTTCATATACTTTATTTGATAGTAGAATGTCGACATACGGACACACATACACACGGACAGACAGACATATTGTAAAAATATGTTTTTGGAATCTCTGACTCCTAAAACGTGTAAATCCATCGAAAGCCGGAAGTAAAAAAATTTCGATTACAATACTTTCTTCTATTGAAGATAGCAGAAAGTAAAAATGGAAATAAATAAAAAAAAATAGCTAAAATGAGCAAATCTACTTATAAACAGCTTTGATATAAAAAATAATTATCAAAATCGGTCCAGTAGAAAATTTAGGGCTGATGACTAAAAAATCAACGTGGTCTCACAAATATATCGATAATAGATATTCATGTCTAGAATTATAATAATTTAATATATAACTATAAAAATAAAATGCGTTAGTAAAAAATAAAAACTTCCGAGAAGTTACATATAAGTTAAATAAATATTTATTGGAAAGACAAGTTTTTCTTAATATGCGTTTGCCAGTTATTTTTTCTTGGTAAACTGAAAATATTCAGTAAAGATAAGGAATAATACGTTCTCCAAACAGCAATACAAATGGTAAATGTATCTGGAAAGCTGGTTATAATAACTAACTTACCTTCAGGAGGACTTTTCGGCAACTACTATCAGCTTATTTTAATATCGAGTAAGTATATTTAATATCGATGCAAATGAAGAAATCATTTAATAGCAAAGAATGTGGTATCGGTAGGAAACATTGTAATAAATATTCACATTTCGTGAATATTTTTCTTGATTCTGATTTTCAGGTTTTAATTATAAAAATGAAAATTGTTTCATTTTAGTAAAAAAATAGATACTATAATACTTCTTTTAAATAATATCTTTCAAAATTTACAATTTTAGATTTAGATTGGTATGCAATTTTATTATTATTATTATTCAAATAATAATAATAGTAATAATAATAATTAAACAAAAATGGAAATATTCTGAAAATTAAGATAGAAAATAAGCTAATAAGTATTTTAAAAAATCCTGTTTGATAATTTTTTTTTTCCTTTTCAATTAATTTAAGAAAACAGGTAAGAAATATATAACTGCTGCAATGTTTTTAAGAATATCTTTTGGTTGCCTGTACTTTTTCTTACTTGGACGGGAGGTATTTCAACAAAAGTAAGAAGGAATACAAATACAAGTTTCCACAATGTTATTTTTTACATTTATATTGTTTGAAGAATTTTCATAAGAATTTTAAATTTTTTAAATTAGCGTAGATGTAATGCAGATTTATTTACGAAAATTTATTTCGTTCTTTAACCATCCATGATGAAACAGGCTCAGCTCATATTAACTACAATATAATTGCGATTGTGTTAAATAACAGTGGGCTAATTATATTTTTGAATTAAATGAAAAAATAATTACTGTTAGGTAAAGCAGCACGATCCCAATTTTGCCACTATACTAATAATAAATCACTTATAAATAACTAATAAGAATATTTGTTATCGATAGTTCATGAAGTAGAAAGACTGATTACTATTACTTTAAAGACTTTTTTTTTCAGGATTACTTCGAAATTGTGTCTGAAGTTTTCTGATAATTCTCCATGAAAGCATTTCCCAGAAAGACAACAAACTAGAGATTTGCATTGGGTCAGGTTTCAAGGTCATTGGGTCAGGAAGCTCAAGCCCTGCGCTGTCTGCGAGCCGGATTCCCGATAATTTTCATTCACGGTATTTGGGCCTTGCTTTGTTCTTGGAGGATCGTGCCGGCTGAAGCCTAAATGATTTTGTTTTCAACATCTTAAAATCTGCTCCATATACGTGTGTATGCGTGTATATTAAAATTTCACAAAAGGTTTAGCCCTCTAGAGCTCATTTTTAGTGATGAAACTGGGTTAATCTCTCATCTTGATTTAGTTTTTGTTTGTAAAATTTGTACCTAACTTCGAAATCTACCATCGCCTGTGAGTCAGCCGTAAAGTTTTTTTTATATATATATATATATATATATATATATATATATATATATATATATATATTATATGACCTGTCGCGTAGCATTGTGTGAATTTGATGGAACTTCAAATATGCTTGAGAAATAAAGTATACCTTTTTATCCAGATTTTAATAGATTAATATAGTGTAAAATAATTTTCATATTTGAGCTATGCTAATGTCTTTCCATACCAATTCTTAAAAAATTGTACAGATTAAACTATTATTGATTCCAATCATATAAAATCATATACCAGACAAGAGTTTAAAAGATTTGAATTCGTTATACCTTTTGTGTCCTTTAAAAATCCAAGGTATTTTTCTTTTTTCACTGTCCACTTCGATCCTGTATATTACTTTGCTTGGAACTGCATTCTGTTACAAGGTTTCAATTTAATTTCTCGGCGCGATATGACTTCATTAATGTTTTGTTAAAAGTTAAGATTTATCTAATTAAATTTTTAAATTAAAACCCAAGTAAAGTGTCATACATTCTTTTGTAAGTCGGCGTATGAAATTATTATCTTGGGCTTATAAAACTATTAACGGACTTATAAAATCATTATCGTTTCCAATATCAGCACCGGGATATTTTTGTTGCACTAAATAGATAAAATATAAATAAACAGCAATGTACACCGAATTTCCATTGAAATATATTAATAAGTAAATTAAATAATAGTTATCTT
Organism: Maratus speculifer; assembly: GCA_964019185.1. Classification (NCBI taxonomy): domain Eukaryota; kingdom Metazoa; phylum Arthropoda; class Arachnida; order Araneae; family Salticidae; genus Maratus; species Maratus speculifer. Next base: position 99,554,996 of record OZ025296.1, on the reverse strand, counting down.
ATAGTCTCATGGGGGAAAAAATGTAGCGCTGATTCTTCCTTTCCACACATGACCTTGAGCAGGTATTGCCTTGTGTTATATGTAGTTGGATGTAGAGGCTTTTATTAAACAACTGTTAAAAATTGTAAAAAATTCGCTAGTTAGATGCCTTTTGTTGAAGATAAATAATATTTTCTCCGTACATGAGTTATTCAGTTTCAGAAAGAACTAGACAATGCGATTTTCACATTCTACAGAATCAAAAGTAGGGCACGTGTATAAGTAAGTATACATGGATAGCAAGACAAGGCATTGTAATTGTATAAAACTCATCTGTATCATACGCGGCTGATCAATAGAAGCCGCTTAATTGACCTTTTAGTGAATGAAGGGCTATGCAAATAGCCAGTAGACAAATTGGGCAATGCTCGCTCGGCCAAATTGTCTCCAGAAGCGGACGATTTACTACTTGTTAATACATGCTACCACTCTGAAAGCTTGCATAAACTAGAGAAAGCCTAAGTAAACCATTGGCAGTTAGAATCAATTAGCATCAATTAATGAGTTTCAAATACGATCGCACTAAATCAAATATATGTTTTGAAGTACATACACCTTTAAAAATAAATATGTGAATTCACGGTGAAACTACTGGCAGCAAAGTAGCCGAACTTTCACCGTTCCGTTAGTAGAAGTAGTAGGAAAACGACAGTACGGGGACAGCCGGAGGCGGCACTGCGGCACCGTGCCGCCTGCTCCTCCGGCTGCCCCACCTGCGGCCCCTCAGCATCCCTCCGCGCCCCTCCGCATCCCTCCGCGTCCCCCCTGCGGTGCCGCCTGTGGTACCTCCTGCCCCCACCATACATCCCCCTCCACAAACGCCCCCTAGTGGAAAAAAGGAACATTCTATTCTAACAGGAGAGGTCATCGTCCTTCCCTATTCAAAAATATTATCAATCACATCTCAACTCGGACAATACCTCTCTTTAACTGACATTTCCTCTCCTAAACGACCATTCCCTCCCTGAAACGGTCATTACCTTGTAAACAATCATTTCTAAAGCTATATAAATCTATGTTTTTCGATATTATTTTTAAAAGGATGTTAAACATCGAAGTGATTAGTGCTTTATGTGTTTACATATTGATGTGTGCCGTTTTTTCACTTGTTTATATTTTTACTAAAGTTGATAGACTAGCAGTAGATTTTATATTAAATTTTAACGATACAGAGAATTTTTCCCATTAATATCATATTATGGAGAAAAGTTATCAGGATCCAAGTCAAATTGCTAGTTTTGGAGGAGTGGACGCTCTTCATCGAGCAGTTCACGGTAAGGTATCTAAGAAAAAAATTAAATCTTGGTTAGAAGGGGTTGATGCTTACACTCTTCATAAACCTGTACGCAGAAAATTTCAAACAAATCGAGTGATTGTGTATTCTATAGATCAGCAGTGGCAAGCGGATTTGGTAGATTTAACTTCTTTACAGAAATTTAATGACGGATTTCGTTACATTTTAACATGCATTGATATTTTATCTAAGTATGCATGGGCTTACCCTTTGAAATCGAAACGTGCTGAAGATATAGTAGCGGTGTTTGAATCCATTTTTCGAACAAGGAAACCAAAGTATTTGAATACTGACGCAGGTAAAGAATTTTTAAATTCTCGTTTACAGAAGTTTCTGAAGCAACAAGGTGTTCGATTTTTTAGAACTTTTAACAATACGAAAGCTTGTGTAGTGGAAAGATTTAACCGCACTCTGAAAACTAAAATGTGGAAATATTTTACAACGCATCACACTTATCGATATATTGATGTATTGGATCAATTTTTAGATAGTTATAATCACACCTACCATACCACCATTAAGAGACCCCCAAGTGAAGTGAATAAGGATAATGAAAGTGAAGTGTGGTTTTCTATTTACGGTAATATGTCAAAACTGAAAAGGAAACCTTGTGTTTTTAATTCAGGGGACTTAGTACGTGTTTCTAAACATAAAATGACTTTCGAAAAAGGATATGAAACAAATTGGACGGAAGAACTATTTTTAGTAACAGAATGTGTCACGAGAATTCCTCCAGTTTACAAAATCAAAGATTTATTAGACGAACCTATTGAAGGAACTTTTTATGCAGAAGAATTACAAAAAGTACAACCAAAAAACCACTTTGACGTTGAAAAGATTCTGAAAAAACGTAAAAGAAAAGGGCAACTTGAGTATCAAGTTAAGTTTAAAGGTTACCCTTCTAAATTTAATCAGTGGATACCTTCTTCAGATTTATTTTCTCTATAAAACACCCATTTTTTACAACGAATGATCATTCACAATCATGTCATTCTACGTGACGCTACCTTCTGACAGTTCAATGAACTATTTTCCAGAAAACAAAATTTCACATTATTTTACAAGATTACCTATGCCTTTAGATTTAAAAGGTGAATGGGAAGTCGGTTTAACTGAATTGATTTATCCTCATACATGGCGTAATATTACTGAATATGGTAACGAGTATGAATATGTGTTAGGTAACAGTTTAGAATTACCAGATGGAAGACCTAGAAACGGTAATGAATATGAACAAGATGACAGTGACACGAAAAAAATTCGAATCCCATCAGGATATTATGAATCTCCTAACGACATCATTAAAGTGATAAATTATCAAAAATTTGGTGATAGAATTTCAGTTAGCTACAATAAACACACTAAAAAAGTGAAAGTTTCTTTGAAGAAATATGCACAATTGAAATTTTTATCCGGTTTAGCCGAATGTTTAGGATTCTTACCAGGTGAAGTAATCTCAAATGTTTCGACTCCCTCATTATCTTTTGAAAGTCCCTTTATAGCTGACCCACACGCAGATTTTAAATTGCTCTACTTGTATAGTGATATTGTAGAACCTCAGATTGTTGGAGATACAGTGGCACCCTTATTGCGAGTGATTCCTGTTAAAGGGGAAGACGGAGATATGATTCATGAAGTGTTTGACAGACCTCATTACATACCAGTGACTCGAAAAAATTTTCAAACGATTGAAACTGTTATAAGAACACACACAGGACGTTTAGTGTCATTTGATCGCGGGAAGTTGATTGTGAAACTACATTTCCGTCAGAAATATCTTTCATAATGCTTGTTCCTTACCAATGCTGTAATCAATCTTTTGAAGATTATTATACTCATCAAACAGGTAGCGGATTGAACTATTATCAAGGAAATTCTTTCCAGAAAGGTTATGGTTTCGGAGGACTTTTCCGTTCACTTTTCCGTGCAGCTGTACCTTTATTTAAATCGGGTGCTAAAGCAGTTGGAAAGCAGTTATTTCATACCGGTGTAGATGTGCTAAATGATATTTCTCAAGGTGATAATATTAAAACAGCGGCTAAACGGCGATTTAAGGAAGCCGGGAAAAATCTGACAGACAAAGCAGCAGTTAAAGTGAAATCTATGATTGGATCAGGTCAAAGGAATAAAAAACGAAAGAGACTTCAAAGTTCTCTCAGTCGCCCTAAAGCCAAGAAAGTGAAAGCACGCGATATTTTTGCTTAAAGATGTCTGGTCTTATTCATAAAGATTCTCCCGTTTGCGTCAAATCTGAACTAGACTTGTTTATGATTCCACCTACGCAAACAGCTATAGAAAAAGGTCACTTTGTAGAATATCATCCACTGGCTACTATATCTGAGAGTGGACCAGTTGAGTTTAACATTACAGGCAATAGTGAAGATTATATTGATTTATCAGCATCTTACCTTTACGTGAAAGTAAAACTAACTAACGCTGATGGAACCCCCTTACCCGACAAGACACCTGTAGCACCTGTTAATTTATTTTTACAAGCATTGTTTTCTCAAGTAGATGTGAGTTTGAACGAAAGAGTGATTTCCTCTTCTAGTAATACTTATCCGTATCGTGCTTACATCGAGACTTTACTGAATTATGGAGAAGATGCAAAGAAAAGTTTACTTTCTTGTGAATGTTTTTTCAAAGATGAATGTTTGGATACAGTCAATCCTACACTTACCGATAACCCAGGACTTCATAAAAGATATGAATTAACTTCAAAAAGTAAAGTTTTGGATATGATAGGCCCACTACATTGTGATATTTTTCAACAAAATAGACTTTTATTGAATATGGTAGATTTGAAAATTAAAATGACACGTAGCAAACCCAATTTTTGTTTGATGGCTGATAAAGTCGGAGATAAAACACCTGAATATAAAGTGGTGTTACAACACGCCTCTTTGTTTATTCGAAAGGTGAAAGTTAGTCCAGGTGTTTCTATCGGACACGCTAAAGCGTTAGAGAAAAGTAATGCTAAATATCCTATCGATAGAGTTTTGTGTAAAACATACTCAATATCGAGTGGAAGCTGGTCTTTTATGCAAGATAACGTATTCTTAGGATCTATGCCTAAGCGTGTAATTATAGGATTATTAGAAAATTCAGCTATTAACGGACAGTATGACCTTAACCCGTTTTTCTTTAACCACTACAACGTCAACTTTTTAAGTATTTACATTGACGGACAACCAATACCATCTAAACCATTAGAATTAAATTTTAACGAAGGAAATTATATTGCAGCCTACCATCGATTGTTTCCCGGCTTTAACCGAGATAATGGAAATTATCTATCTCGAGAAGATTATGCTAAAGGACACACTCTATATGCATTCGATTTAAGTCCGGATTTATGTGATGGTCCACACTTGAATTTACAACATCAAGGAAATTTAAGAGTTGAAATTAAGTTTTCTTCAGCACTTTCATCAACTATTTCCGTTCTGATCTATGCAGAATTTGAAAACATTATCGAAATTTCTAAATCAAGGCATGTGTTGTGTGACTTTCCAAACTAGACAAAGATGAACTCTCAACAGATTAAAGACATTTTATCTCATAACAAATACACTAAGAAATATTTTTTAGATGTGTTTCCCAGCGATATGCTCCCTAACACAATTAAGCAATACCCCTGCTGTTTCGTATGCAACGTCGATTCTTCTGATCAACCCGGTAGTCATTGACTTGCTTTCTACATAGCTTCACCTAGAAGAGTAGAATTCTTTGATTCTTACGGAAATACTCCAGACTTTTATCAAGGACCTATTTTAGACTTTACTTTAAAATTCTCTCAAATGATTTTTAACCCTTTAACATTACAAACAAATGTTACAGCTGTTTGTGGTCAATATACAATTTTTTTCCTCCTCTGTAGATGTAGAGGTGAATCTCTGAAAAAGTTTTTGTCACAGTTTGTATCTGAAAACTTATGTAACGACCAAAGAGTGTATAATTTTGTTGCCAAACGATTTCATGTGTATGTGAATTTTTATCAATAAAAAGTCTTATAAAATACCATATCTTTTGTGTCTGTTTTTATTTGTTATGGATTTCCCAAGCCTTCAACACCCCTTCACAGCTGTTTTAGCAGGACCTTCGAAAAGTGGGAAATCTTTTTTTATAAAAGATTTCATCTACTTTAAAACATATATGATAAAACCTACACCTGATAAAATTGTTTGGTTTTACGGCATCTACCAAAATTTATATGATGAAATATCTGACGTTACGTTCATTGAAGGTTTCCCAACTAATTATGAAGAATATTTAGGAACCAATACACTGTTCATTATAGATGATCTTATGTGTGAAGTTGGCGGTGATCGTCGACTTACAAATTTATTTACCAAGGGGAGTCATCACCACAATTTAAGTATTTTTTTTATCACACAAAATTTTTTTCATAAAGGAACGAAAGATCTTCGATTGAATGCTGACTATCTTTTCCTATTTAAAAACAGACGTGATTTAAATCAAATCACATGTTTAGGAAGACAATTATACCCACGAAATCATAAATTTTTCCAAGAAGTTTACGCAGATGCTACCCGAAAACCTTTTACCTACTTATTAATTGATTTGAAAAATGAAACAGATGAAGAACATCGGTTAAGAACACAAATCTTACCGAATCAAAATCAGTATTATTACACTCTGAAATATAAATAATTACGAAAAACGACAGACTCATCATTCCATAAAATGTCACCGACCCGTAAACAGGTCAAGGATTTACAGCTAATTCACTCATGCCCAAAAGCATTGCGCAAGCAGTTACTGAAAAAGCTACCTTCAAAAGTGGTTAAAACCATCTGTGAATGTTCTTTAAACGTGTTAAAAGGAAATATACCAATTTCACATTATCAGAAGAAGCAGCTTGGAAAACACAAATATCTTCTAAGAAAATTAGCCTCTAAAAAAGGTAGTCTTTACCAGAAAAAACGTTTAATTATTCAAAAAGGAGGTTTTTTAAATATTTTGATACCAGCTGCTGTTACAGCTTTGTCAACACTTATAAATGGAGTTTAGCAAAAAGTTTGTTTTAGTTCCTGAGAGTGATTTTTCTAAACATACACCTTCTCAAAAGCAACTAAGTGAGTTTGATAAAGAAATGCAGAAAATTTTGAATAGTAAATTACAAGATTTTGAAAAACTGCAATTATACTACGACTTGTTAAAAAGAAAAATGAATTTAGAAGATTTTAACCCACCATTCAAAATGGATGCTACAGAAAAGGATGAACCTCCAAAACCGGCTGAAGATGAAACTACGCAAAATCCTGCAAATTCCGAAGACAACATTTTAAAAATGATTCCAACAGGTGTTCAAAAACAAGGTGAACAACTCTTGCAATATTTGAAAACGTATCCAAATATTTTACGTTGGAATGAACGAGGAGAGATTATTTATAAAAACCAATTAATCCCTAAGTCTAATCTAACTGATTTGATTGGTTTAATACTCACTCAGAGAAAATCTTATAAACATTTATCTGGTAGAGAAGAATTTTTAAAAGCGTTGAGTTCCATGAATACTCCCAAGCTTTTCTTCAAGAACAAATATTTAACTATAGATGATAATGTGTATTCACCTATAAAAAATGTTAAATCGATTGTTAAAGCTAAAAAGACTCTTAAGTCCCCTGTAATACGTTGGCAGAAATTATATAAATAAATATATTTTTTCACTAAATTTATCATGTGTCATCTTTCTTTCTTTCTTAAACACCCACTTTCTTATACGTAAACAAACATTTTTTCCTCATCTAATATTTTTAAACAAAACTTTTTTTTCATTTGAAATATTTTTTTTTTTTCATTTCGAATTTTTTTTTTTTTTTTTTTTTTTTTTTTTTTTTCATTTCGAAATTTTTTTTTTTCACTTTGAATTTTTTTACATTTCGAAATTTTTTTTTTTTTCACTTTGAAATTTTTTTTTTTTTTCACTTTGAAATTTTTTTTTTTCATTTGAAAAAATTTTTTTTCACTTTACATTTTTTTTTTTTTTTTTTTTTTTGTTTGGAAAGTGAAAGTTAATCTTTGAAAAAATTTTTTATTCAAAATCTGTTCAAAGATTTTAATGTAGAGTTGATTTTTCTGAAAAAAGAAACTTCTTTTTTTTTCTGAAAGAAAAAGTATAAATTATTTTAACACATTAATTACACCATTTTGAGACACACCAGTTTATTTTTCTAAAATTTACAAATCATCAACTGTTTTAAACAGAACACCAGCTAACACTTTGTAATTTACATTTTGAAGGAAATAATGTGAAACAGTCTGTGTTTCCTTGACAAAAAGTTCTGATAATGCTTTAAAGTCGATTGTACAGAGAGATAATTCTCCTAAACTTAAAAATTTTTCTAAGTCACTGGAAGTCATACAAGCATGGCGAAGTTGTGCGGGTGAATTGTAGACGCATCCAAGACATTCATACTCTGATTTAAAAACTTTTTGCAGTTCTACTTCTATCATTGCTACTAAGCGTAATTCTAAAGATGTAAATTCTACAGCGCATGTTTCCGAAGGTAAGAGTTTATGAGCAATTAGAGTTGGTAAGTGATTTTCATACAGATATGTAAGCACTGTTTCATTGAAGGAGCTTAGATGGTGTTTTAAATTCTCAAGTTGATATTCATCTAACCGAATGCAACAACCTTTCTGAATGCTGCTGATTTCAGCGATACCATCTTTAGATAATATGAGGATGGAGTTGTTTGCAATGAAAGATGATGTTGTATAAATTAAATTGAAGTCAAATATTTTCTGAACGAAACGATACCATGATTTTAAATTCATGGAAACACCATTTTTTGTAGGAGTTAGTGGTTGAGTTTCAGAAGATCGAAGAAATTTTCGAATGTGGATAATGACAGAACCTTTGAACAGTTCACAGGTTAAATAGATACTATTTCCAAGTTCTTTTAAACAGATCCGCTGATTGGAATAGCCATCGTTCATATCCATAGATTGAGACCTTTTCTCATTTCCGCTAGATAATGTAGGAATTGCATCGGCGATTGGCGTAGATGAAGTCTGGAATGTAGTTGAAGAAGTGGGTTTGTCAGATGAAGACTCAGCTACAACTGGAGAGGGGGGTTCATCAGACAAGTCCATAATTAGTTTATTAAAATCGATACTTTGAAACACATCATCCAAATTATCAAAAACATCTTCTAAATCACATTCATTTTTCGATTTTTTCTCGCAACCATTCTGAGAAGAATTATTAGATCGTTTCATTTTTCCAAGAGAAAAATTGATGCGACTTTCCACAACAAAATATAACAGAGTTATGTTGCCACGTACAAATTCGAACTCACGCATAACTTCTGTGACGTCATATTGAAACCAATATCTTAGTTCACATTTTATGCACCTGGTGTTGACACAAACCGAAAAATTCTTTCTCACGGTTTTTGAAAACACCTGCTTCTTGTGACGTCATATTCGAACTAATTTTTTTTTCCTTTACTTTAAGTTTCTACACCTGGTGTTGTCATAAATCGTAAAATACTTTTTATTTAAAAACAACATCTGCTTCTTGCAGTTTTATGAGCCAACCTTGAAAACATGTTCTGTAACCGAAATTTTAATCTTTAAAACTGTAAACAAACTAGAAAATTTCATGACAGAAAAATTAATTTTCTGAATGCGAATACAAAAACTCTTAATTAAATTATTAAAACTAGATTTTTATTTAGAAATAGTCTTCTTTTCAACCCTGAATTTAAAAATGAAATGTATGTTTAAAAAGAAAAAATATTTTTTTTTTATGGGGTCCCTCCGCCTCCCGCCACATCTCCTTATGTGGCGCCCCACTTTTTTTATCCAGATCTTCATTTTCTTTTCCTCATTTTTTTCTTTTTCTGTTTTTTTAATTTAATTTTTCTGTTTTAAATTTGATGATGACCATAAGCGAGACTTGTTATACCATCATCTAGAATAAATCGTTTGTCGTCAAACGGGCTGAGTGCTAGCTTCTGTTGCTGTATAGTGTACAATTGATGGTGATCTTGCTGGATTCTTTTGTTTATTGTACAGAGTGTTTTCAGGTGATGTATGCATTCGGAATATTGTGAGTGTTTTATTTTCTTTCGAACGATAGATGTAGGTACTCCTTTAGCTCTTTTTTTCTCTCCATCTTCTGATAGGATGCTGTACATTTTCGCTTTAAGGCCGACAAATTCAAAAATAGTTTTTCCATTCATCTCATCCTTAAATTTACCTATTGTTTTCTTATTTTTTACAGAGTAGAGGGGGTGGTTCTTAGGATAATCGGAGAAGTCGAATTCGTCTTGATGTTCTTGCATATCTTGTAGTATATTATCTGTTTGGATGTGGTAGGTGAGTGAGTCAGTGTCAGTGAAAAGCAGTTGAGCACGATCTTGATAATGTTTCTTAATTATGTTGTAATGGAATTTGTACATATGTAATTTAGCGAGATCTAGAATAGCGAACCCTACATAGATTGGACGATTCATAGTCAGAGTGGTTTTGACTCGTTCCACGGCTACCAGTCCCTCATTGAAAATCTTGAAGTTGTTAAATGCTGGAGATGCGACAAGTTTTTTTGACCTCTTCTCGTTGTTACACAACTCAATATTCCGTCTCAAGCGGAGATTCTCCATTGTTTTACCGAAAACTGAATTGTTCAACAATTTGAAGAAGTCTTTCTCGAAAGAACTGGTAGCTTGTTTCCTCTTATCAGTGTTGAATTCTATGTAGGGCTTTAACCAAGGTGCTTGCCTGAATTTAATTATTCTGTGAATGTTAATGAGTTCGAGACCAAGTTGGAGATAGAGTTTCAAGTTTCTGTAGTGGACGATGTAGTGTTCTTTGTCTTTTAAATTCGGTGAGAGCTTCGAACTTCCTTTGTAGGGTCTGTTGTTTAATAAAGATTTTGTGTAAGGAGATAACATGTCTTCAGTGATGTGAATGTTTTCCGGAGCAAGTGGGTATTCGTTGTGGAGTAGATGAAGTTCAGGGGGGTAACGCAAGTCCACCTCCAGGACATAGCCGTAATCTGCATTATCTGGATGGGAAAGGATGCTGTTTATATCTGTTTCAGATGGTTGAATCCATTGAAACTCCCCAACAGGTAAGTATTCGGACATAGCCCAGCCATATAAGTTGTTAGCATCCCAATACATGATATGACTTGTTTTATTATTTTTGTTATAATTAGGGACGTTGGGATTGTTCGCTTTTGCATATCGTTTAGTGATAGCACTCACACCACCTCTTACACCCTTCTCAAAAAACAAGAGCATGTCAATGTCTGTGAGAAGTTCCAATTGTACCTGAGTCATTCTAAGACAAGCTTGCCATGCGAGTCCTGGAGATGTGAACATGTGTGTAGGATCAATTTTGTAATATTGTAGGCAAAGTTTTCTGAAGTTTTGGAAGATGTCAGCTAGAAGAAGGACGTCACATTTAACATATAAATCGTGATATTCACCGAGATTTTGAATGTTAAAAGTTTTCCAAACATTTTGAGCATGTTCATAATCTTCTATGGAAATGGGTTCATCTGTTAAATCGTTATGGAATGATGAAGGTGGTGGGAGTTGTGTTTCATCAAATTTTTGGAAGTCTGTAAAATAGCTATATGGATATATCCCTTTTCGAGTAAGGAGTGAGAGGTCTGTATCTTTAGGGAAATTAGCTTTAAGGAGGTGAAAGTCTGTTGGTTGCAGATTAGCTGTTAATTTTTCAAGAGATGTAGGTAAAAATTGGAAGGAGTCGAGAAATCTAAGTTTTATGGGACAGTCTTGTTTTTTGATAGTAAATGATATGTATTTTTCCATTGTATTTGCGATGACATCTATACCGTAACTTTTAAATTTTCCTAATTCCGTCATCAGATGGTGACCGTCGTAATGTTTTAGATTGTGAAAAATAACTGGGATGACTTTAGGTTGTTTATATTGTAAATTACAGTTCATATGGGCAGCACCACGGTATACACCTGTTATATGATCATGTTCTCGGCATCGCTTGTTGCCTAAGGGCTGATCGCAGATGCAACACACAGTCGCTTCTCTAAAGGCTTTTTCTTGTTCTTTGGATGGTTTCAGAGGTTTGATGGTGATTAATGTTTCGGCTAACTCATCTCTTTCTTGAAAAATATTCTTCAAAAAATCTGATACGGCATCTTCTCCCCGATACGTTTTCATCTTCTTATATGTTTTCCCATCTTGATCAATTATTATGTAGGCATAGCCGCAAGGGATATGTTTTTGTGTGGGGATAGTGTAAGAAGTGCTAGGATTAGGTTCTGTAGTGTGAATTGGGACGACAAGACTTTCAAAATCAGCTATGATGATGTAAGGTGTTAAGTGTTGGAAATGATATCCGTTAAATTTTAAAATATTTTTCTCTGGATCAGGCATCTTGATGTGTTGAGGAGCGTGTTCTGAGCAATATGGAAGGTGATTGTCTAGAAGTGTCTGGGTCTTAAAGCGATGGAGACACCGATAACAAAAATAGACTTCTCCGTTATATTTAGTGAGATGGGAAAAGAGTCTTGACATATTTTTTATGTATATGTAGTGAGTGTTCTTATCTTCATCCCCAATTAATAATAAATTAATCGCTTCTTGATGGGTTCGATTTGAGATGTGAAGCATTCCGAATTCATCTTCTTCCTCGTCATATGAATATACATTAATTCTTAAATTGTTTTTTTCTTCAACATCTTTAATTTTATGGTAAGGGACAGGGCAAGGAATATCATCAATGATTATTTCATGTTCGAAAGGCGTGTAGTTGGAAACACGTTCTGCATTTTTGTCTATTTTCTTTTTGTGAGCTAGTATGCACCAAATAAGACATTTATTATCAGTAAAGTTTTGAATATTAATAAGTGCTTCTTTTCTTTTTAATTTTTGAGGGGTTTCAATATAACTGCTTCCAGTTAGTGGCTTGTAATGTGCAATGTATAGGTCTGTGTGTAATATTTTTTCTAACGCCCAGCCCGACCCGAGTTGAACAAATTCTTCAAAATGGGTCTTAATTTTTTCTAAATTTTCGATGATGTGGTTTCTGACTGTTTCTTCAATATGTTCAGGGCAGGGATCAGACCTAAAATAACCTAACATTGATTCAACTTCCTCATCTTCATTAAATCGAGTAAACTTGATGGTGTGAATAAGATGCCATTTAAGGGATTTCAAAGTATTTAGAGAATTCAATATATGGTTTTGGATTTCATCTATAATCTGGTTATTGAAAATGTCAATGTCATGAGCGTTTTCTTCTGTAGCTGGAATCGTAATTTTCTCAAACGTATTTAATGCTTTTTCAGTGGATCTTTTTTTTGTGTTAACAGGTTTTGTTTTCTGTGGGGGGACTGTTTTTTTCGTTGTGTGGTGCGTACGTTTATGTTGAAGGAGATTACTTTTTTTCCAAAAAGATTTATCGCATACTTCACATTGATGAGAAGCAGATGAATTTGTGTGGTGTTCTTGATGTCTTCTAAGATCGGCTTTACGCGTAAATGTAATTTGACAGTCTTCGCAAGAAAACGATTTTTCATTGGTGTGAATCTTCATGTGGCGGTTAAAATTATCTTTTCTGCTAAAAGAGTCATTGCAGATTTTACACTTGAACTGTTTTTCACTCTTGTGTGTTTTCAGATGTCGATTCAAATCATCTTTTCGGTTAAATGATTTTTCGCATTGTTCACAGTGAAATAATTTTTCACTCTTGTGGGTCTTCATGTGACGATTTAAATGACCTCGATGGTTAAAGATTTTTTTGCAAATGGAACATTCCTGGAAGGAATAAAAGTGTTTTGAGTATTGAGAACATGATTATTTTTTAATTGATTGCAGATGGAACATTTCTGCAAGGAATAAAAGTGTTTCTGAATATTTAAATAGTGAATATATTTTTTAAATTGATTTTTAGATTTTTGTCTTTAATTTAGAAATAAAAGTGTTTTTGAGTATTGATTTTTTTTTTTTTTGTAATTTTTAACTAACAATTTAGAATTTTTGTACTTGTTCCTAATACTTAAAATCTAATTTGAGAAGCTCTAAAATTTTCCTACTTAACAGAGAGATAGGTTTTGAAAAAAATACTTACATGAGATGAAGCTTGCACCACTTCACTGCGACTCTGGATACTTTCATATTCTCCACTAACTTCAGGGTGTTCCTCATCAGATGCCTCGTTGTCGTGCCACCTGATGTGTCTTAAAAGATGACGTTTTTGTGCGAATTGACATGCACAAAGTGGGCAGCTCTAGAAATAGATAAAAGAAAAAAACATAAAAAACACTATTTTTACAAATTAAAAAGAAATTTTTTCAAACTCCTTTTTCTATTTAAAAAAAAACTTACTAAATGTTTGTCATTTTTGATGAGATTTGATCCACTGGGGCCAGCAACACCTTCCGAATCTCCTAATTTCCTTTTCTTAGAAAGTGGGGTGGTAGAATCCTGAAAAACATTAAAAAGAACAAAAAAAAAAATTATTTCAACAAATTGTAACTAAAAGAAAATTTCAAATTAGTTTTCTATATAGATATTAAAGAAAAAATCGTACCGAAGAGTCCTCTACATTCACTCTTTTAGATGGTGAAAACGTTGAAGAAATCTCTTCTTCCATCTGAGAACAAATTTTCTTTAATTCCTCAGAAGAAATGCCGAAATCAAAAAATATATCATCCTATAAATAAATAAAAATAAATTAAGATATCTAATTATTTTCAATTTCATTTAAAAAATGGTTACAGAGCTTTTTAAGAAAACGTAGAAAAAATATAAAATAAAGTTTACCTCTGATTGGGTGTGCAATTGAGATGACATTTTGCGTAATATAAGCGTAGATCTCTTCACTCAACAGAAAAAAAGAAGCAAGTCTTTATGCTATCGAGACGAAAGCAGAATAAACTCTAGATATGATTTCTTTCCGTAACACAAACCAAAATTCAGCACATACCCGGATATATGAACTAGAGTGACGTAATAAGTGAATGACCTCTTTTTCATCACCCCACGGAAGCAGATGTTTGCGTGGGGGAAAAGAACATCCTTCGCCTCTTGGCAGTGGGGGAGATTTTTTTTTTTTTCTTTTTTGCGAAGATGTGATTGAGCAACATTCGTTTGAGAAAAAATACACAGATTAAATATATAATATTTTCATTTATGAGATGAACTTTTCATGTGTAGAATTGAAACAATTCTATTTTTCTAAAATCAACTTTAGAAATGTTGTTAGCTAATTAATAATATTTTTAATGAAAGAAAGAAAAAATATTTACTTTTCATGCGTAAAATTTAAACAATTCTATTTTAAATATCTAAAATCAGTTTTAGGAATGATGTTAGCTAATTAATAATATTTTTAATGAAAGAAAGAAAAAATATTTACTTTTCATGTGTAAAATTTAAACAATTATATTTTTAATTTCTAAAATCAATTTTAGAAATGATATTAGTGAGTTTTAAAACAAAATTAAATAATATTAACAAATTTACTATACTTTTTAATGAAAGAATAGAGGAATTGTGTTTGAATAAATATTTTCATTTATATGATATTGAATTGGAATGTATTGGTCGTTTAGGAGAGGAAATGTCAGTTAAAGAGAGGTATTGTCTGAGTTGAGATGTGATTGATAATATTTTTAATTAGGGAAGGTTGTTCACCTCTCCTGTTATAATAGAATATTCCTTTTTTCCACTAGGGGGCGTTTGTGGAGGGGGATGTATGGTGGGGGCAGGAGGGACCGCAGGCGGGGCAGCTGGAGGAGCAGGTGGGGCAGCCGGAGGTGGGACAGCCGGAGGTGGGACAGCCGGAGGTGGGACAGCCGGAGGTGGGACGGTCCCGCAGTCCCGCCTCCGGCTGAGCCCGTACTCTTATTTTCCTACTACTAGTAGATTTTCCGTTGTGTGAAATGCAAGAAAAGAAAACTCCGTTTGAAGAAGCAGTAACTTTCCGTTACAAAGTTTGATTTTTCATAATAATAATAATAATATATAATTTTTAAAATTAATGAATCGATTAATCGTCCAGAGTTTCCCCCAGTGGGTTTCAGGGGGGCGCTCCGCCCCTCCTGCCCTTTGGTTTAAAAACTAGCGCCCCTCTTGCACCTCATCCAAAAACTAGCGCCCCTCTTGTCATTCATTCAAAAAAATAGCGCCCTTCTTGCCACATTTGAAAAAAACACAGCCCTCCAGCGATCATCCAAATGAACGCGTAAATTACTCAAAAAAATCAGCGACGGAATGCAAAAAACCGCTAAAAAGGGGCAAGTTTCGTTAAAAAGAGCTAATTTCGTCACAAAATTTCAAAAAACGTCAGATTTCCTCAAAAGATCGTGGAAAAACGACAAATTTCTTCCAAAAATCGCAATTAAACGGAAAATTTAGTCGGATGAGTCGCAAAAAGCGGCAACTTTTGTCAAAAAATAGCGATAAAGCGGCAGATTTCGTCAAAAGATTTGCGAAAAAACGGCAAATTTCGTCCAAAAATCACAATAAAACGGAAAATTCTGTGAAAAGTTCCGTTTTTTCGCGATATTTTCACGAGAATTATCGTTTTTTCGCGATTTTTTAGCAAAATATGCTGTTTTTTGCAATCTTTTAGCAAAAACTGCTGTTTATGCGATTTTTTTAATAAAATTTGCCGTCTTTTCGCGATTCTTTTTACGAAATTTGACGTTTTTTTTGCGATTTTTTTTTACAAAATTTACCTTTTTTTTTAAAATTTTTTGATGAAATTTCTGTTTTTTCACGACTTTTTGAACCGCTTGATTCTAGATTCAACTCTATAAAAGTGCCCTTAAAAATGAAAAAGTGCCCTTTTCAGAACAGTAGCGCCCTGCCCTTTCTTAAACCTGCGGGAAACTGTGATCGTCAAAGAATTCGAAATTACCGAGTGATATTATTCTGCTATGTTATTTTACTTAATTATTATTATTATTTTGTATGATTTAGTTACGCCGTCCTGAGGATCGAACTCGGGACATTTTGATAGCGGAATAAATTGTTACGAACTGAGCCAAAGCTCCTGATGCCGTACTGTACAAAGTATGTCTTTTATGAGTTAGTGGGAAAATCTGCTATGCTTTTTAAAGATTTCCTTTTAAATATATTCCTTAGACTATTTGTAAACGGTTTATTTTATTTTATTTTAGACTGATGCAAAATACTTATTATTTTTTAAAATCAATTTTAATTTTTTAAATAATTTAAATAAATAAAAATCACTATTTAAAATCACTGTTTTTTTATGTAAATGTTTTTACTAACAATTGTTTTACAAAAAAAAGTATAGACGAATTTTTGAAATTATCGTACACTATTTATTTATTTATTTACTTTTTTTGGCTAATTAATTAAAAGATTTTTTAATAAGAAATAAGAGAAAAATAAACAGAAAAAATGTAGTTTAAAAATGATTTTTTATGTTTTCATTAATCCATAACGCCAGTGGGACACGAACCCACAATCAGCTCTTGCGGGTGATCAGTGGTGTTGCGCTTTGAGCACTCTGCCAGGGAGCCCCTCACACAACCGAGTGTTTCCGTTTTTTGTTTGTATTTCCATCCGTTTCGTTTGTTTGTTTGTTTGTATTTATGTCGGCCGATTGTCTGCGCTATGGGATGTAGGCCCTATGGGGTGGGATGCCCTCCGTGGGGGTCTTTTTAAGGGAACCTAACCCGTATTTACGCAAGGTTCGAAGAAAACCACGGAAAACTCTGAACGGTTAGGCCGACGGTCGCGATTGGGTTCGAACCCAGCACCTACCGTCTACCAGTTTGCAGGTCAGAACCTCGCGGCCACTGGTGGGGCCCCTCCGTTTCGTTATTTTCAGGAACTATGTTGGAATTTTGTGATTTGTAACGGAAAATGTCCTTTTGTTGTGAAAAGGGACCTTTTCTGTGAAATTCAGGAAAAAAATGATTTCAGATTTTTCTTTAACAGTGTAGAAAAATAAATCAGTTATTTAAGTTTGGAAGTATACAGGCCCACGTCGTGTCCAAAAATGATTGGATGTCTTTTAAAATTACTTTTGAAATTTTTAGAAGCTGTACACTTAACGGCAGCTTATCTGCCTCTAAAATACAAAGTACTTTACAATTAAGTCAATTACTTTAATATTTTTATGCTTCTCTACTTAAGTGATATTTCTGTATAGTATATACGCACTATATGTCCAAAGGTAAACAATCACTTGTGATTTTACACGTTTTGTTAAATACCTAGAAAAATACATGACAAATTATCCTGAAACTCCAGATGTGTACACAGAATCATACAAGTCATATATTAGAGAGCCGTCAATAAATTAAATATATATATATATCTTTTGGATAACTCTGTCAAAGCTAGTGTAGAAAATCGTTAAAACCGTAAATTATAATTAAGTGGCACATTGCAATGAACTGTATTCATTTTTATGAGGATAGCATATAATACTCGTAGAGAAATTAAGGTTTTCATAAAAAATTGTCTCAAATTTTCCCAATTTCTTTTACGTATAATTTGCAAATTTCTTAATATAAAGAAAAGTTCTTTTCAGAAATTATAACAAACAGCATTGTATACATCACCCTGTTATCAAAATTAAAAAATACTAAAAATTGTATGGAAAATGAGCAGGTTTACTAAATAATGTATTATTGCGCATACGTGAATGTAATCAAAATATAATGTGTATGATGCATTAATTAATTGTACAAAAATAATTAAAGCAACTATTGTGAAAGTCCCAAAAACGTTGCTTGAAAATTCTGAAAATTATTGTCAATAAGATAAGCTCAAAATTCGTTCTTCTCAAAAGAAAGTAAAAAGATAAGGGCTGTATCCAAATATTGTAGCATGTGCAATATTGTGTGACTTAGCGAATATTTCATAAGCAATATACATCATTTTATTCATGTTCATAATGAATGCACTCAGAGGTAAGAAAAAATATTCCAAAATTACACAATTTTAATTTTTTGATGAAAAAAAATTTCCTGTCAAATTTCAAAATTGTTGTTGTACAACATTTAAGTAAAATTTTAGGTAAATTATTCTTTTTCTCCATTTATGAAATAAGGCATGGCGAATCTTTTTTAAATTTTAAATTTTGGAATATGTCTTAACGTATTGTAAGTTATAAACCAATAAACCTAGAGGGCTAACATAAAATAGTGTATGGAGTTCGCACGAAACAGTGTGGGAGCTATTGAAAAACAGTGTATGGAGCTAATATGAGACAATGTATGGGGTAGTAGTGGACGATACATGGAGAATCCCTTCAAAACATATTTATACAAAATGTCCGTTTGTCCATCTACCCGTATGCTATCATTGTAGCATCGAAAAGTTTAAATAAAATTATGCATAGAATTGAATCAATTTTATTGTTCATGCTTTTGGCTATAGTTATAGCTGGTCCTCCTTCTATTCGGAAGTATTCCGTCAGAAGATGGCGCTGCAATAACAGTTTTTGCATAATTGTTCCGATTTTTCATACCGTTATACGTTTCTAAAAGTACTAACTGCAATGGGAAATGGTCCAAAAGTAGACTGTGAATTTGTATTGACGACAGATATGCCCGCAGGGAAATAAATAAAAATTTGCCGATAAATCTGAAAAATGACAAATAAATAAAAAACGAAAATAGAAGATAGTGTAAATATGTATTCTCTGTATTATCCGAAAGTATGGAAATAAAAAATCAAAGTTAGACAAGCTATTTTGTTTCTGATGAGACATTGCTTATAAAAATTTTGAGAAATAATTCTATTTATTTATTTTGCTCTCTATTCTAAACAGATTGATTAAAAATAGTCACATTATTACTTGTATTTATTATGCACTAGCGGCCCGTCCTCGCTTTGCTTCGGATAGAGCAAGTCGCCTAGTCCCGTGTCACTACTGACACCGCAAATTGTTGCTACCACTTCATCCCATTGAATTCAACTACTAAAAGCATTACCCTCCTTTTAGGTAGTCGGGTAAAAAGTAACCTATATGTTAATCTAAGGTGTCAGATACATCCATACAAAATTTCATAAAAATTGATCTATCCGCTCTTGAGTTATAAAGGGTGTAACTAACACGACTTTGTTTTATGGATATAGATTATAGCAGCCAGCCCCGGATTCGCACGGTTATTAAAGAAAAATTTCAAGTTATAAATTTTTACAAACATACTCATACTCTCTTCTTTGTGCGTGGGGTTACTAAAAAAGTGTAAAATAATTAAAGAAAATTAGGATATTAGTATTATTTTTTATTTATTTGTAATAATGTTTGTAAAAAGTTTTACATCTGATGCAAAACAAAAGCAATTAAATTTATTCGGTCAGAGTTTCCCTGTAAACGATATTAGATGTTTTATTTTGTGGCAGCAAAATAAATTGATTTTCAGGAAATCCTACCCGCGATAGGCCAACATATATTTGGCTACGAGTAAAACATTCTTTCCGTAGGTCGATCCCTACTAATTCGAAGGTTTGACCTTACCTTGGGACTTATTAATAGTTAACGCGAAAGATGTTTTTACAGGAAATTGAAGCGGTTTAAATGGGATTGGTAGATCAGTTGGGATCATCGGTATCCTCGGTATATGAGCTAGTTGACCAGCTCTGGGCCGATGATAATGATTGCTAGTGAATGGTTTAGTGAATTTTAAATTCCTGTGGATAATGGACTGCGTCTTCTATATTAGTCACGGTGTCGATTGATTTCCAATTTTTTACTTGGCCGGGAACTTTTTGAATAATCATATTGTTTATATCGTTGACACTATCATTCCTAGGTGACACTATTGCCCTAGAACATAACCAATAAAAGTCTTTTTCGTGTAAATTTTCGATGTCAGGGTATACTGCATCCATTAAAAATTGTAAACTATGGACTCTTTGGCCTAGAGGCTCATCCAGAAGGATGTTACAATTTCTGCTTAAATTTGGAGTAGGGAAAATTCCTTCCCCAAGTTTAATCAGTTGCTGTGGAAAATCACTATCTGTGATTCCATGAAGATGAGCTCTCATATTTCTCCGTTATTTTATATTTTCAATCGAAGTCCATAAGGGCGACGATTTTAAGCATGCTTTCACGATATCTGCTCGCGTAATTCTGTTAATAACAGTAAGAGTCAGTCGGAAATCTCCAGCAAATACAAAAGTAATCTCGCCCATGAGAGCAGAGGAGTTTAAGATCTTTTAAGGTTCTGTCCACGGCCTCTATGTGTGCTTTATGGCTCATGGTGCATTCATTCCACATAACCAATGAGGCTTCTTGTAATAGTTTACCAAGAGGCCCATTTTAGTGAATAAAACATATCGATTGTTGCTCAAGATTTACTCTCAATCCTTTACGCCCAATCTTTCCTCTTTAAAGTGCTATTACACGTAAAAATTTCAAGCGACAAAAATCGCCTGCATTTTTTCGTTTTCTTAGCACTTCATTGGCTGTTAGAGAAGAGTCTACCATCATTTGGATTTCCAAGCATTTGATTGGCTGTTATTGGCGACTCGCTTCGTTCCAGGCGTCAAAGAAGCTCCGACACAAGGGAATCACGCGCTAACCAAGCGACTCTCCTGGTCCCATAGGATAACATGGAGACGCCTGCAGCACGGCACGTGTAATAGCACTTTTATAATATTGGTATAGATGTGACGTCATTATTGACCGATTTTTATTAGTTGCATATATCCATGCCTCTTGTCCTTTTAACAAATACTTCAAAATTCTCATGTCATTTAAAGTATGACGTCATATTTTTCCAAATCAAATATTTTATTAATAATTGAATTCTTTCTCGTTCACTTTACTTCTAATTATGTCGCCATTTTTCGGAGAGAACATCTAACGTAAGTGATATTCGTGAGTTTTATATAATAAAATACTTTTTCCTCCCAAGTATGACATCATATTGATTTTCCTTTGAATTATTTTTATTGTAATTTTTCACGTGGATAGTGTTCAACTGAAAATTAATTGCCGAGGAGAAATTATAATTAAAGCTTTTGATTTTATTGGCAACGGGAAAGAAAATGGTTATTTTTTATCGGAAAAATTTTAATTGATTATGTATGAAAAATAATGAAATTTTGAATTATTAAGGAAAATATTTGAATAAATCAATTAAAAATTAGCCTATGTTCAACGGATATAGTGTAGCTTTCCAACGGTGAAAGAATTTTCTAAATCCGTCAAGTAGTTTCGGAGCCTATTCAATTCAAACAAACAAACAATCAAATATTTCCTCTTTATAATATTAGTATAGATGAGCATAAAGTAGTAAACATTTAGTTTACTACCTTTTTAACATATTTTCTGACTGATAATTAGCGCAGTCATACAATTCTAATAATCAACAAATAACTGTATTCGAGAAGGTTTAAAAATCTATAGTGAAATTTAATAATGAACCTATTTTTTGATAAACAGTTTCTTCAAAATCTGCTTCATTTGTTTACGGGATATTGAATTTTATTTTATAAAACTTTACATGGTATGGACTTTAAAATTAAACCTTTCACAACAGATGTTTCTGTATATACACTTTCTAGGAGATTAATAAATTACTGCGTTAAGAAATTTCTGGATAAACAAATTTTACAACTTGAAGCTTTCTATTTTATGTCTTAAAAGCATCTAGAACGTTCAGAAAAGCGTTCACAGATTTACATTCTTTTCAATTTTAACAAACTAAAATTATTCACTTGTTATATGCTTTGAAATTTTTAATCATCAAAATAAAAATATAAAGTTTGCCAAAACTAAATCAATGTAGTTCTTCTAGAAAGTATAACAAATCAAGAATATTAATATTGAAAAAAAAAAAAACTTTAAATATCAATTTAAATTGTTATTCATCAATGAAAAAAAAAAAGTTCAAAACTGAGTAAAAATTGCTTAATTTTAGTGACAAGATATTTTGAAACTTTTATGCTATCTTGTAATGATCCCAGCAGTGGCTGAGAGGTTATGCTTTCGAAGCTCGTAGACGGGGGGTGCTGGGTTCGAACCGTCGACCTAAACATTCGGAGTTTTCCGTGGTTTTCTTCGAACTTTGGATAACCTTGGGTAAATACGGATTAGGATCCCTTAGAAAGACTCCCTCCCCATGGAGGGCACTACCTCTTCGGGGCCATATCCCTAGTGCAGTCATATAACACACACGCTCTCCTGTAATCTGGCAGTCCTCAATGGCTGCTTGAGTGGCACCTAAAGATGCCTTGATCAAGAAAGAGACTTTCTCGGTCAGAAATCGAGTACCGCTTTACAATTTTGATACAGCCTCTAAAATATGCTCGTTTTAAAATAATTAATTTCTCAAAAAATTAACGTACGATTTGCATGGAAATTTGTTTTTTGGGCTAAATGAAGGGTGTAGAGTTTATTTATGCTGTCAGAATTGGATACTGCTATTGAAAGAAAAACAAAGTTAGGGTTCGGTTTAATGTGTAGATGGAACCTTTAGCAAAATCTATATACATCATTTAAAAGTAGACTTTATTTCTAATTATTTGGCATCAGTATCTTTTTTGTACAATAATTTTTGCGGACTAGGGGATGATTACATTTTTTCCCACGACTGTACGTGTACATCAATTTAAAAAAAAAAAAAAAAAAAAAAAAAAAAAAAATCTTAAATTTTTTTGAAAGAGTACCTATTTTTTTTTTTTTTTTTTTTTTTTTTTTAACAAAATTGTAAGTATTTAAAATCTTTATTCTTATGTGACATATATATGGCGTGCCCAGGAAAAGTTGGCTGCATTAGAAAAATTGCTGCTGGAGATATTACTAAGTAAATAATGAACAATCAATATATTATTTTGACAATCTATTTTCTAAGAGAAGTAGAATAACTTTATGCATTGTTAACTCCTAGACAAAAGTATTGCAAATATACATACAGCTAGAAACAACGAATCAACATTATTCTTTTAGAAAAAAAAAAAAAAAGAAAAGAAAAAAGAAAGAAAAGAAAAGAAAACAAGGAAATATAGGTGAATGTATTTATTCTCTTTATTTGATTTGTATCTCAGAAAAGAACTTATAATAATATGAAGTAAGGAAAAGATAAGTAAGAAATATGGCTGAGAAGACAGGGAAATCATATTTATTGATTATGTCTTCAGCTTAACCCATTTATTCTCAGAATTTTTGTTTTGTTTTGTTTCCTTAATTTTTAGCATACAAGTCTTTTCTTTGTCATATATTATTAAATTCATTGGTATTGCAACCAGTATACAGTTGTAAGCATAAAGAATATTTGATAATTTATCACCTGCACGAGACTAACTAATAAAAATGCCTTAAACTAATTTATTAACTTTAAGTTATAAAAATGTTAAAATGTTATACCGTCATCAGAAAGACACCTGTATAAATATTTTTGTTTTATATTTTTAGTATAACAACACTATTAAACTAGTCAGATACGGCAATCCCAAAATTTTCTTCTAACTTATGCATATTAATACTTCCTGAAAAATGCAGCATAGCAGCGACTCCAATTAGGTGATTTAAACCTAAATCTAGTCAGCAACAAATTATGTCAACTTATAACTGAATCTGAAATTTGATGAAAGTCTATGCATTGGTTTTTCAGATACATTTATTGCGAAAGTGTGAAAAATAGAGCATAGCAGCGCCATCTGTAGGGCGATTTACACCAAAAACACAACAACCCTAATGTATATCAGGGACTAGCCGAATCTGAAGTTTAGAAAAAATTGCGCATTAGTTCTTAAGATAGAGATATTGCGATAGTCAAGAAACACATCATGGCAGTGCCACCTGTTGAGCGATTTGCATCAAAACGTATTCAGCACCACAATATATCAAGTACTAACTAAATCTAAAGTTTTAAGAATATCCATGCACTAGTTCTTGAGATATGGCTATTGTGGAAATTATAAATGATGCAGCATAACAGCACCACTTGTCGGGCGATATACACCACAATCTAATCAGATATACTTTACATCAAGATCTAACAATCTAAAGTTTTTTGGAATTCCGTGCTTTAGTTTTTGACAAAGAGCGTCAACAAATTTTTTATCACATACAGATAGACACACTTTTTCAGAGTCAGATATTTTTTATAACATGTTTTTCTGGTTCCCTGACCGCTAAAACGTGTAAGACCGTCAAAAACCGGATTTCGAAAATTTTCACGAATTGAATACTTTTTTCTTATTAAGACAGAAGAAAACAAAAAAAGCAATTTTTCCTGCATTTTCATTTGTAAATTTTCAAGCACCAACACTGTGAAACCGAATTCAAGCAAAAAATTCCTGTCGGCTTGGTCTACAAGTGCAGATAAGTGCTCATTTTAACAAATAATAATAATAATAATAATAATAAAATATGATTAGAGATAAACCCAGTTTAACAACTTTATTTGAGCGCTTTTAAAAAATTTTTAATTTCATTTTTCTGTAAGAACTGGTTTTATCAGAATCGCCTTAATCGAAATTCGGCTCAAAATGCCCAAATTGCCAACATTTTTTGAAATATATTCTGATTTTATGAAAAAATCAAGCAATGTGGCACATTATACAGTTCCTAAATAAGAGAAACTGCCAATTGAATGGGTTTGTAAGCAAAATTGAATTTGAAAATGAGTCAAAAATAAGCAATTTGTTATTTGAATACATCCTCAGTTATTCAATCACGATCGTTTCAGACACTTCTGTTCAAAATGATTACTTTGACTGCACTTTTTGAAATGTATGGCTTTATTATAAAATTGACCAATACGGCACATTATACTGTTCCTAAATAAGAGACGTTATAAAACGAATTCGTTTGAGGGCAAAAATGGGTTTAATAATGAGTCAGAAAATAAGCAATTTGTTTTTTGAATACTTACTGAAATTTTCAATCACGATCACTTCGAAAATATCCGTTCTAAACATCCAGTTTAAGATCATTTTTTGAAATATATTTTGTCTTTATCAAATAACTGGCCAATACGTCACATTATATAGCCATGACTCAGCAAATTGTCTCTTGCACTGGAAGTTTCCATCTTTAGAAATTTAAATCACTTCAACCTCAATTTTTATCCTGAAGACGACTACGGAAGCAGTTTGAAACGTAGATTTTATATTTTTATTATCTTTGTTTGTACAAATACATATAAAGGTTCTTGTCTTTATGGTGCAATTGCTCACATGTGTTAAAGAATACTAGCAGAATTACCCGATTTCGCCCTTGTTAAAATATGATCAAATAAAGTAAAATTATCTTTTCAGGTAAAATAAAGTAAAAGGAAACAGTTTGACAGTCACAATAATGGAGCTTTGTTCATTCTCGCCAATAAAAGATTAAAAATATGATAAGAAAATATGACGTTAGTATGTCGCAACCATAGTAAAATCCCTCACCTTTTAAACATTAGAACGCGAGTTTTTTTTTTTTTTTTTTTTTTTTTTTTTTTTTTTTTTTTGAGCAGGTGTAATAAAATAAAATATTATTTTAAAGGCAATGCGTAAAAAGAAAATTAACCAAATTGCGTAGCAGAGTAAAATTCTCGTTAGCATTTCCGTCTATCTAGATTTTAAAGTAATAACATGTCAGTAAGTAACGCTGAAACCATACTGATGGTCACAGTGACCTAATCTACAAATTGTGCTTTTACTGGAGTTTTTCTTAAGACGCGGCACTAGTCACTGAAAAAGACCCGGCCCGGATGATAATGGTTTTTTTTTTTTTTTTTTTTTTTTCAAATATCTCGCTCGTATTTTAAAATTTTTACATGATTTTTTTTATAGGATAGCTGAGGATGATTTAGAATCGGGCTAGTTTTTACTTTTTCGTTTTTGGTTATATATTTTTTATATTGTGATAGTTTCAATTTCAGAACCGGTTCAGACCGGTTTCAAAAGTTAAAGTAATTTTTTTTAAATCTGAAACCAAAATCGAAAAAGTAAAGACTAGACCGGTTGTAGATCGTTCTCAGATATCCTAAGCAAGAAAAATCATGCAAAAATATTAAAAAATGAGCTACATATTTGAAAAGAACGCCCCCATAGACTTAACATCCAGTTCTTTTTCAGTGACTAGGGGCAGTATTTTAGTGTAGGTCCTGACTACACTTTCTGTGACACCAGTCACAGAAAAGTACATTATATACATCTTAGATCATATATTGAGCTTCATAAAATCACTGGAGTACTTTTTCTGGCTATGGGGTGTGATTTTTAAATTTGTTTGAATATTATCTAAAATACTTTCTTAGACATCTTATTACGGCGAGGTGTTATTGGAAAGTGTTTCATAATGTATATTTGACAAATAATTTTTATTTCTTGTTCATTTACTTGTATTGATACGGATTCTGCAGTTCAGATAATAGAGTTTTACGGCATTATTCAAAAGCGATATAGAGAGATTCAAATTGCAGATTATCTCAAACTTCACAAAATTTGTGAAAAATTATTCAAATTTGAACTGAAAGTTAATTAAAATTCGTTGAAAATATCGATAAAATAAGAATGCTGGATATTTTCCTGAAATCTAGATTGCCATCGATATTTAATCCGATTTCTATCGAGAAACGCAATTTGAAACTAATATATTTTTCTAGATTTAATATTTGATTGTACCGCATTTCGGATACTCAGATGTTTCCCGCTGCTTTGCAGAGATGATTACATTTCAATAAAAATACTCGCTAAAAAGATTCTGCTATTCCCGGGATGGTGATCTAGGATTTCAATGAAATCTAAAGCGAAAAGTAATCTTGGAAAGCTTATTGAAAGATACATCTCAGATACGATTACCAACAGATAAAATTTAATACACGTAGCAGAAAGTTATTTTAATAGAAAATAAATTTTAAAAGTAATTTTCTAGCATTCCTTTCAGATATTAGAGTACATTAGAATTTTATTGAAATCTGAAACATCAAATGAACAATACTAAATTTTATATAAAAAATACAAGGGGATTAAAAAGAAACTTGTATAGCAATAGTAAAACGATGCAGGTTTTTTCATATAAATACACAGAAAAACAAGGTATTTTTTTTTATATAAAAAACTATTGACAGAATAGCTGTTTTTAATCACTGATAATTCACAACTAAGGGATCCCAAAACTGCTGCCTGTCACTATTTAACCCTCTGATCGTCGGGCTATAGGGCAAAATTGTAATGTGTTTTCTCTGTAATTTTTTTAAATGTTTAAAAAAAGATGTTTTTTCGAATGAGATATATTTTTTATTACATATAGATACATAAGCCTCCAAAGTATTAATTATGACTTAATTTTTGAAAACTGGATTATATCTGTAGAATTATATTAATTTAAATAATGCTACTGTTGCAGTGAAATCAGTAATCTAGTAAATCGATATATCAGTTCGAGGCGATAAGAAGGTTTTAAAGGAATAATACTATACTTACATCTTTAAAAGAAAACTCAATATTTAGAAAAACCCATATAAGGTGTTTTGGGGTAATAATTGGGGTAACTAGTGCGCATAATAACGCGAAGTGGTAATATTACGCTTTGTTATGAAAAAATCCGGGATATGGTATTACGGGTTCTGAACTGAAAGGCTCTGAGTCATCTGAATCACAAACAACCCTAAAAGTTAATTTATTCGATTTTTAGAACTCATCGCTAGAATAAGCACGTAAGAGTCAACGCCCGATCTAAAATTTGCTAGGTACTTTCTGATGTGAAGACAGTATACTTATTAAGAAATACTTGGTTTATTACATAAATTTGTGGTGTATTTCATGTACTTTCAAAATGTTGTGGGAGATTTTGGATGTGTTCGCAACATAGCTTGTAGCTTAAAATGTACTACAAACCCGATATGCGAAATGTATACCCGGATAATAATGTTATCCCTAGTGTTATTACCCTGACTGATTATTTTCAGTGACTGAGCAACATTATTTATTTACTTATTTATTATGCACTAGAAACCATTATTGTCATTGTTGAAAATTAAAAGGATAAAGAGAAATTCATATGTCTTAATTGTTTATTATTACTGCATCCTGATATCGCAATTAATGTTAAATAAAAATAATTTGTAAATTTCTGTAACTGTACAGTATGTATTCTGCAATCTCCAATTTACCTGCCATTATTCCATTTTATTTTATAGTTTTTTTTTTTTTTTTGTTTTTTTTTGTTTTTTTTTTCATGGCATTAGTCAAGAAATCACGCCAATACATTTTACGAATACACATCTGCTAAAATATCCCTTTCTTTTATACACTCTCACTAAGTTGCTGTAGCAAATCCAATATTTGTTTGGGGAAAAAATATGAAACTAAGTCGAGAAAGTTGATAGATCCTTAACGTGGCATTATTTCCCCAATTTCAGTTTATATGAAAAACCAGCATTATTGAAAAAAATAGCTGTATTTATCATTAGCAGTTCACACTGTAGTAATCCCAAAGCTGCCGGCTGTCGCCATTTCAGGACATGCTACGCTGAGAAAAATGTCGCTTTTATATCTGAGTAATTCGATATTTTCATTTCGATATAAAACTTTTTATTTCTAATATGACGACCCAATGCTTTTAATTCTGAAATCACAAGAATACTCACAAAGATGGCCTCTTTGTAAATTTTTAAAAATATACTAATTAAACAACTCATGTATATAATAAAGAGTCGGTCACATTTAGCTTCGGAATTACAGTAGAAAGCCAGTGAAAGAAATAAAATGCTTCCGGATATTAGGCGTGAAAAGACGAAAGCGTCACGCAATTTGGAAAGCAGCACTTTTCCTCGACAAAAACAAACCATTTTAATGTAGATGAAAACTGTTTGTTAATGGTTTTTTAGAATGCGTGTAAACGGTATTTAATAAATTTAAACTTAAAATGAAAGTGTTTAATTGTCTGAACGAAGCGAAGGCTAATTAGAGGTCTGCACGGGCCGGAATTTCCAGGCCCGGCCCGGCCCGGCCCGTAGGAAAAAAATTTCGGCCCGACCCGGCCCGTTGTAAAACTTAAAAGTTCGGCCCGGGCCCGGCCCGGCCCGTTTAAATTTTTATATTTTAGGCCCGGCCCGGCCCGTACAAAAATCAATGAAAACAGGCCCGGCCCGGCCCGGCCCGTTTTGGCCCGTTACAATTTCTACGATTTCTAAAAAATTCAATTTTTTTTCATAGAATTAAGATTTTTTTAAAGAATACTGCATACATATCTATGGAATGATTTTACAGTATATTTTACAGGAAATACACATTAGCAACATTAGTGATTACTAAGATTCTTAGGCTTTCAACAATCAAATAAAGATTCATCAAAAAATTAATATGGCTTAGAATAAAAGAAAAAAGAAAGAAAGTTAAAAACATCGTAACTTTTGAAGCTGTTTAATAAAGGAAGATTTATAAAAATATTTCTATATCATTTTATTAAAGATTTTAAATCCAAATTCATTCGTTAACTCAAATATACGCCTTTCTGATACATTTCTAAATTCATTTTTTTCTCAAAAACGCACTGCAGGTATCTTTATTCAGAAACTATATAATCAAGTGACATTAACCGTTTTTTGATACAAACAATTTAAGAATACTGAAAGGAAATAAATTATTGTTATAGTCAGCATTTTCAATATAATTTCCGGAAGCGATAGCATGGGAAGGGAGAAAAACCTGCAACCATTTGAGAAATTATTACATCTGAACAAATTTATGCAAGTATTTTATTCATCAAAAATGAAAAATGCTATTCGATTCCAAATGCCTTCAATAGTCAGGCTTATCATTTTTATGCTTTTACAATTAAAAATTAATCTGAAAATGTGTCAAACTTTCGCGTTATTGAGAAATTAATTTAAAAACCATCAAACTTTCGCGTTATTGAGAAATTAATTTAAAGACCATCAAGAAGTATATATCCAAAGATTAATCTAACATAAGTTCTTTATTGCTGTTAATAATTTTACAAATCATGTTGTCTGCCCTACAGATCTTGAGAACAATTAAGTTTTGTTCCGGTCCGGCAAGTCTATATGTAGAAAAATGATGCAAGCTTGATCTCGGCCCGGTATGAGTCAGCTAAAAAAATATTAAAACGGGTTACACACAATTTAATTGTCCGATGCATATCTCACACTGTACAAGTTACATTTTTTTATTGATGCTGTCAAACTAGTATGGCTCGTGACGCACATTTATATTTATTCTCGTTAAAACCATTTGCGTTGAAAATAGATCATATTTTATCGTTTCTGCTTAAATCTTCAGAACGGGCCGGCAGGCCCGAAAATTTTTTTATCGGCCCGGCCCGGCCCGTATGGCCCGTTCAATTTTTTTGCCGGCCCGGCCCGGCCCGTTTATTTTGTTTGTCGGCCCGGCCCGGCCCGTTGAGAAAACTATTCTGATTCTGCCGGCCCGGCCCGGCCCGTTAGGAAATTAGAAGCGATTCCGCCGGCCCGGCCCGGCCCGCGGGCCGGGCCGGGTACGGGCCACGGGCCAGGCCCGGGCCCGTGCAGACCTCTAAGGCTAATACACAGCGAAATATTACTTTCTGGAAATGAACACCTGCGAGCGATATTAAAAGTCAAACAAAATTCTTTCGACAAGCAAATCTCAAAAAATATTTGTTGGATTTCGATTCTGATTGTACCAGAAAGTACCTATGAGAGTAACCTATGAATGCACCTACTATATAAAAGTTGTTCCAAATAGTTTTAAAAATATACTTAAAAAAATTATAAAAAGAACAATTTATTTGCATACGTCACAGAAATTTGATGTGCATCACTTTCATAGACACTGACGTTTCATCGATGTTTTCGTAGATAACTGAATAAGAGTACACGGAGTAAATAGACAAAAGTTACGCACGCAAAATTATTGGAGTACAGTGAAACGTATTAAAAGTGAATCAAACAAAAAAATATATTTGATTTTTTTTTTTTTTTTTTTTTTTTTTTACCATTTAAAAGATAAAAGTCATAAGAACTTTGATTTTGTGATAATCTTTCAAAACATTTTTTAATCTACAAAAGAATATTTTATACTTCGCATGAAAATTATAAACAGCTATACAGGGTGTCCCTAAACAAATGGTATATACGTTGGGGGGTGATAGAACACATCAAGACGAGTAATAGTAAATAGGAAACCAAGGGTCTCAAACGTTTTCCAAAGGAGATAACCGCCATTAAAGTTTGGGATCCAAAATTTCAAATACACATAAAAAAAGGAAAAATTGGTCGATTGATTTGCGGTTTTCACTAAAATTATTCTTTATGTTGGTATTTTCTTGAAAATAAATTATAAAGATAAATTTCGAAAAATGCCGATAGAGGGTGCTTTAGACTTTGAAGTAATGAAAAACAATTTTTTTTCCGTAGTTTTTTGCATCTCATTAAATGGTTTTGTAAGCTTAGACTTAAACTTAAATTTTGAGCTCAAAATCTGAATAGTTGGAAGCGGTTAAGTAGCACAAACTTAACTGTGTTCAGAGGGTTTAAATTTCAAATGATTATAAAAAACGGAAAAATTGGTCGATTGATTTGCGGTTTTCACTAAAACTATTCTTTATGTCGGTATTTTATTGAAAATGAATTATAAAGATAAATTTCGAAAAATGCCGATAGAGGGTGCTTTAGACTTTGAAGTAATGAAAAACAATTTTTTTCCGTAGTTTTTTGCATCTCATTAAATGGTTTTGTAAGCTTAGACTTAAACTTAAATTTTGAGCTCAAAATCTGAATAGTTGGAAGCGGTTAAGTAGCACAAACTTAACTGTGTTCAGAGGGTTTAAATTTCAAATGATTATAAAAAACGGAAAAATTGGTCGATTGATTTGCGGTTTTCACTAAAACTATTCTTTATGTCGGTATTTTATTGAAAATGAATTATAAAGATAAATTTCAAAAAATGCCGATAGAGGGCGCTTTAGACTTTGGATTAACGAAATAATCCATCCTAATACTATTTTTGCCGTTATTTTTTGCATCTCATTAAATGGTTTCGTAGTCTTAGATTTAAATTTGAATTTTGAGCTCAAAATCTGAATAGTTGGGAGTGGTTAAGTAGCACAAACTGAACTGTGTCCAGAGGGTTTAAATTTCAAACAAAACGGAAAACTATAAAAAAACGGAAAAATTAATCGATTCGTTTGCGATTTTTGTTAAAACTACTCTTTAAATCAGTGTTTTCTTGAAAATAAATTTTAAAGATAAATTTCCCAAAATGCCGATAGAGGGCGCCTTAGACATTGGAGTAGCGTACAACTATTTTTAACCGTTATTTTTTAAAAATCTCATTAAATGCTTTCAAATGCTCAGATTTAACGTTTGAGATCAAATTCTGAGTCATTGCGAGTGTTTAATTAGCGCAAAAGTGAACTGTGTTCGACGGGAAGGGGAGTTAAATTTCAACTCCTGAACACACTTCAGTTTGCGCTTCTTAACCCCTCCCAACGATTCAGAATTTGAGTTCAAAATTTTAGTTTAAATCTAAGATTTCGAAAACATTTAACAAGATTTAGAAAGCATTTAATTAGATACAAAAAATAACGGTTAAAATTTGTTGTTGGTTATTCAGAAGTTTAAGGTGCCCTCTAAACAGAATTTTTTGAAATTTATCTTTAAAATTCATTTTCAAGAAGATACTGACTTAAAGAATAGTTTTATTTTAAACCGCAAACGAATCGACCAATTTTTCCGTTTTTTATTATCATTTGAAATTTGAACCCTCTGAACACAGTTCAGTTTGTGCTACTTAACCACTCCGAACTGTTCAGATTTTGAGCTCAAAATTTAAGTTTAAGTCTAAGTTTACGAAAACATTTAATCAGATGCAAAAAATAACGTAAAAAGTAGTTGTTCGTTACTCCAAAGTTTAAAGCGGCCTCTATCGGCATTTTTTGAAATTTATCTTTATAACTCATTTTCAATAAAATACCGACATAAAGAATCGTTTTAGTGAAAACCGCAAATCAATCGACCAATTTTTCCGTTTTTTATAATCATTTGAAATTTAAACCCTCTGAACACAGTTAAGTTTGTGCTACTTAACCGCTTCCAACTATTCAGATTTTGAGCTCAAAATTTAAGTTTAAGTCTAAGCTTACGAAACCACTTAATGAGATGCAAAAAATCACGGCAAAAAATAGTTTTTCATTATTTCAAAGTCTAAAGCTCCCTCTGTCGGCATTTTTCGAAATTTATCTTTATAATTTATTTTCAAGAAAATACCAACATAAAGAATAGTTTTAGTGAAAACCGCAAATCAATCGACCAATTTTTCCGTTTTTTATGTGTATTTGAAATTTTGGACCCCAAACTTTAATGACGGATATCTTCTTTGAAAAACGTTTGGGACCCTTGGTTTCCTATTTACTATTACTCGTCTTGATGTGCTCTATCACCCCCTAGCGTATATACCATTTGTTTAGGGACACCCTGTATATTTTAATATAATATTTCGATTTATGGCATCATCTCTTCTGATTTTATTTGTTTTTATTACATGCTTTCTTTTAACTTGCATTTTATTTGTATGTGGAACTCAAATCTTGTGACTCATTTTTCAGTACAAACGTCATATATGCACCAGATTTTGGCGCGATCTTTTCCTAACGCCCATTTAGCGAAAACCGGTTACGTATAAATTTTTTAATTATTTTCCATTATTTTAAAAAGACATTAACAGAAAAATAATAAAATAATAATAACTATAGAAACAAACAATTTATAATATTATAAAAAAGGAAATTAAATAATTATTTTATTTTATTAATAAAATTATAATTATAAAAAAAAAATTAATTTATTTTATTAATAAATAAACAATAACAGTCGGGTTACTATCTCAGATAAAATAAAGCTACTTTGATTCCAACTAGCTAGCCTGGTGCGTATATGACATCTGTGTCCATTTTTCAACCGTTTCCTGCTTACAGAGAGCTTTGAAATTAGTAATATATATGTATTCCTGGGAGCTCACAGAAATTGGACATTGATTTTATTTTTATTATTATTTATCGATCCTTTAAGTGGGGCAACGGGGGGAATTTACTGAAATCCTTCGGACGAGTGTCCTTAGCTTATTTCTTAATCTTTTGCCAAGAAAAAATAAGCTTTTTCAAGAAAAAATATCTCTTGTTTCGAGTGAAATTGAATCATTAAGGTAATAATTATTCGTGCAAAAACAAAATTTTTAGCTCAAATATAAATATATGCAATGTCGCCCCTCACCCCCCCCCCCTCAAAAAAAAGGCAGAACTATGAAATTAAATTATCATTAAGCGTCGTTTTTTAAAGCATGACAATGATCAAAAACCAGATTACAGAATATTCCCATAACATTTTAATTAATCACGATACTTTTTTTTTTAAACCGGGTCCAAATTTAGCCAAGACTATGTTTTTTTTCGCCAAAAGCAGCTTTTTTCCACATGTGTAATTTAAATGCAATTCTTTGATGATGAAATGAAATACTTTGACATACGCGGTTATATTTTCTTATTTATTTATTTACTTGTATTTTAAATCAGATGAGTCAAAATCATGTTTTTTAAATGTATGTATTTTATACGGAAAGGGTGCATTTCGAAAAAGGGCGAAAAGAATAATGTTTGGCGATTTATCATCTGTGCCGTATATTTAATACTCCTCTCAGTACTTTGCTATTATAAAAAGATTCATATTGATTTTTTAAAATGCATTTAAGCGTGTTCAAAAATAAAAGGCTGAGTCTTTCCCATAGCAATAAAATTGAATCAATAATACTCAATTTGTCTTGAAATCTATCATTTTGAGATTGAAATAAATTTTTAGTAAATTTAAATTTTTAATTTCGTTTTAAATTATAATTTTGGATATTTAAATTTCAATATAAATACATATAAATATAGATATGATAAAATTATAGTTAAAACAAGCAAAAACTGACAAAACTAAAGTTTTTTAAATTAAATTTTTTTTAAAGAAGTTTAACATGAAACATTTTTTCCTTTAAGTGTATTTAACAGAAAAAAAAGTATATTTTAAAATTGTATTCCATTTGCAACCGATAAAAAATCTTTTAGTAAAAAGTATATATCCTCATGAAAAGAATGTAAAGTAATTTTTCCAGATTTTTCGGAATTTGCCCTTAAGGTGAACTTTCTTATCAGTTTTAACAAAACTACTTTTCATTCGTTAAACTTAGTAAATTATATCAGGATAGTTGAATTTATTCATGTTATTTCATCTATTATGATTTCAAACGAAATGCGCCTTTCAATAATAATTTATAACAAAGTGTGTCGAACTACATTTTTTATCGTGTACGTAATATAATTGCGAAACTTTTATATTATTTTTTTTAATTCTATAAATTTTATTTTTCAGCTCTCGAAATTGATAAATGTATAAATTCCTAAAGGAAAAACTTCGCAGGTTGAATTTTACAACCATCAACAACATATAAGGGAAAAGTAGAAATTTTATGTCCCAGAGGTCTTGAACACATATTTTTAAAATTACAAAATAAAAAAATGACTTAAACTATCAATACTTATAAGTTGTACACATAAGCTGTAATTATTTGTTTATTGAAAATGAAATATAATATTTTAAGCATTTCTTTTGACGCAAATGCCTTCTGTACCATTACAAAATGTATGTTTATAACTATTTTAGTTTTAATCCATTAAACATACTTAAGTAATTCTTTAGCTCTTTAATTATGTTTACATTTTATGCAAGGAAATAATTAAGGTACTTTTTAATGATGTCCCTAGTATTGGCCATCATTCCTTCACATAACTAAAAATTTTCCTTTACTTACTTAGGACGGCTGCATATGAATTATATAGGTCTAGGACA
The DNA here is from genome assembly GCA_964019185.1 of Maratus speculifer. Taxonomy (NCBI): domain Eukaryota; kingdom Metazoa; phylum Arthropoda; class Arachnida; order Araneae; family Salticidae; genus Maratus; species Maratus speculifer. The sequence goes on along the minus strand of OZ025296.1, from coordinate 99,518,874 downwards.
GTTTGTACAAGAATAAAGTGAAGCAGACCTTTTTGGTCGAAAACATTCTTGAATAGCTATCATATGTCTTTAAAGTACAAGATCAAAGAAAGTATTTTTATTACGCAACGTTCCCTCGTCTTTTATAAATTATAATGAAATATCTTTTTATGTAGTTATATAATTACAAATGTGTTTCAAAAGAAATTTTGAAATTAAATCTATACCTAAAACTAATCTTTTTTGTGTGACATGGTTTTCTGGAGTATTTCACCATTCCCACACACTCTTAACTTTAATAAATGAATAAATGATTTAAATTGTGAGGGAATGATTTAAATTAGGAGAGGATGATTTGAATCCACTAATACACCATGTGACCATAGGTGACCGGCCACTTACGATTTCAGACTTTATGCTAAATATCCTGAAAAATATATGAGGAATTATCCTGAAAGTCTAAATGTGTAAATATAATAGCACAGGTCATAACATTTATGTGAAGATTTTTTCCGGAAACTCCATAGGAGACCGTCAATAACTTGAAAAAGAACGCATATCTTTTGGATAATTATCAAAAAACGAATGTAGCAAAAACGTTCAAACTCTAGATTATGGTTAAGTGACTAACTGTAATAAGTTGTGTTCATTTCTATGCGGATAGCATATATACTTGTGGAGAAATTAAGCTTTTATAAAAACAATCCCAAAAATTTTCAAGTTTTTTCCTTATAATTTGCAGAATTCTTAATATAAAATAAATTTCTTTTCCTAAAATATGACACACAATATTGTACACAATACCCTGTAGTAAGAATTAAAACATAATAAAAGTTGTATGAAAAATGAGCAGGTTTACTAACTATTTTTTCATTGTGCATGCCTGAACGCTATCAAAATTTCATATACATATTGTGTTAGTTGAATGTATAGAGTAACTGTGAATCTGAGAGTCTGTAAGTCAGTCAGTCCGTCTGTATGTGACAAAACTTTTGTGTGAGCTCTATTTCAACAATTAATTCACAGAATTTCGAAAAACTTTAGGTACTGTTAGATCTTGATACAAACGAGATCTGATTCGGTTTTGGTGTATATCTCTCAACAGATGGTGCTGCTATACTGCTTTATTCATAATTTCCAGAATAGTCATATCTCAAGAACTAGTGCATTCATTTTCATAAAACTTTATATTTTGTTAGTACTTGGTATAACATGGTGCTGATTACATTTTGGTGCAAATCGCTTTACAGGTTACTGTGGCATGGTGTGTTATTCGTGATTATCGCAATAGCTCTTTCTCAAGAACTGGTGCACGAAATTATCAAAAATTTCAGATTCAGTTAGTCTCTGATACAGATTAGTGTTGTTTGGTTTTGATGTAAATCACCTTACTGATGCGCTGCTATATGATGAATCATTTGAATGAAGATTTGGCATGAGATTTGGTGACTTGGCGGGTCACGGTAGTAGAGAAACACCACTTTGACAAGCAGAACATCACCATTACCTCCATCTTGTTTAGTGTAGCCACAGTCCTACCATATAGCGGCGTGTGCGCGAGACACGAGACAGAGCTTTAAATTTAGTGAGTGTATGTTTCTTGTCATGTATCATCCGTCTTTGTAGGTCGTGTACCTGCCAATATACCGTGTTTTGAAATACGACGAACCATTTTGGCTAACTCTATATTTATTTAAAGCAAAAATTATTCCAATTCCTTTGAAATAGTAACTAATAATACTCTTTGAAAAAATTAAAAATTTAAGACAGTTATTTTTCAAAGTCAATGCAATTAATATCATATTGTTCTGATAAGAACTGACTTTTATTTCTCAAAGCTTCTCTAAATTTTTCATCCATTCAAACTTAAACTAATGATTCATCCGAAAGAAGAAAAAAAAATCAAAAGACTTATTTTGAACAAGTTTCAACATTATTATTCATTTATTTTCATAATAAGCGGCTTAGCGTGAAAAGGGATATTTTACTGACTAATATTCTTTTAAAAAATGTTACGATACCCAGCAATGATAAATATAATTTACTTGTCTTACAGTGTATACATAGTTTCAATATTCATAATTTAAAGATCATCTTGTGAAGTAAACAGATCATATTTCATGGACTAAAGTTTTTATAAATTAAAATTTTGCTCTCACGAAGTCATTACATAAATTTAATTCTATAAATATTTTACCGATGACTTATTGCAGCTTAATGAATATATGTATGAACAAGTTGGAAATTGCACGTGAACGTAGCAAATGAGGTGCGTTCGTACGATAACGAAGTTTTAAAAATATTCAGATCTTGCTGATATAGTAGAGCGTACTCCGGATACAGTATAGTAGTCGAAATCTTTACCTTACTGATGCGCTGCTATGAAAATTACCTCCTGCATATTTACAGAAACGTAAAGTTTCTGTAAATATGCAGGAAGTAATTTTTATTACACCTCAGCAATGTATATCTTATTCATAAAATGTGAAATAGTTGAATATAATTAAAACACGTACCAAACCATGTTTCCCCGTATAGCATTATATAGTGGAATACTTTTGTGTGGCCCTGTAATTTAATAATAAAAATTCTTTGCATCACAGATTGTACAGAATGCATATTTTAGTATATATTTCATAGATTCATGCCAATTCTATTATATTCGAATGAGTGTAACATCATTAAAATGCATTTGAAACTTTTTCCCCATTGACCGTAATGTAACGGAATCCTTTTGATTGTCCCCGTAATTGATCTATGCATCAGATTTTCATAACATTTGAAATGACTGGACAAAATTACGCAATAATTATATGTTTTAAATTTCAAACGATTAAAATGCATTTAAAACTTTCTTCCCTATTGACCGTAATGTAACGGAATCCTTTTGAATGTCCCTGTAATTGATCTATCCATCCGATTTTCATAAAATTTGAAATGACTCGACAAAATTATGTTATAATTATGTATTTTAAATTTCAAACGATTCGGTTGGGTAGTTTTTGCGTTGTTATATGCGGACAGACGGACAGACAGACAGACGGACGGACGGACTGAGCGACAACAATAGGTGCTACGTATTTACATAATTACGAACGCACCTAAAAATGATGCATGATCAAATATGAATAATTTAATCAGTATATGAAGAAAATTTAAATAAAAGTAATAAAAAAATATTTGTTGTAAATGCTCATATAAAATATCATATTTTTTTCAAAATCTAGTATAATATTTGTCTAGTAAACTTTTCTACAAGTTTCGTGAACTTTATTTAAAAACTTTCTATGTCATATGAAAAAAAGAAAAAACAAAAACAGTTTAACATATAAGATTTCTATATGACACAAGCAATAAGGGAAAAAAAAAGAAAAAAAATCATGCATAAGACATAGACTATAAAACACTCACCAATCCAGAATACTGTAGCGAAACTTTGATATTTATTGAATTAAAAGATTTAAACTTAAACAAATTAGAAAACGAATAACATATTTGAAAAGCAAATTGTAACAATTACTGTCCATAATCTGAAAATTATTCGAACACATTTGTGCAGCCCCGTATGTGATCTACACTTCTGCATACATACTACATAGTTACTAAAACTAGGTTCAGTTAGAAAATGCATTAACACAATTAAAATTCCCCCTTTAGTTTTTTTCTACCACAAAGCAGGCATGCGCTCGAATTCTTTTCAACAGTCCTGTATATTAGATTTTTATTCTTGCTACATATTAAGTTAAAATTTAATTCATGCAAAACATGCATACTTCTGCCTCATGGCAACAATATAGCAATGCAAATAGTTCTTTACTAGCTCTGTATATTAATTTATTTATATCCTGCAAATATAGCTTAGCATATTAAATGCATAGATCATCTGAAAAAAATGTAAAACACATTTTCGCTCCCATAAATATCAATAATTACAAATAAGTCTGTACACCCCAAATCAAATAGAACTGTATATATATATATACTATACATGAAAAAAAAAATCGCCTTAATCCTAAGTTAATTACTTCCAAATTCTTTTAACATTCAACTTTTTCCTTTCTTTTTATATTTTAATATATTATTTTTGGTTCCATAACTTTAGTCAATTTCTTTTATTTTATTTTATTCTAAAAAACATTAATCTTTCAAAACAATTCTTTTCTTAAAAAGAAAATACCATTACTTAATTCATTGTATCAGTTGTATCATATTTCCTTAGTTACTCTCTCAAACGTTCGATATCCTAGCATTCCATTAGGTCGTTTTTGTTTGAACAAGGGATTCTAGCGGCATCATATGCGGCCGTCTTAGAATGGTAAATAAGGTTTTTGTCAGGGGGTTAAATTTCACTGGTAAAAGATGAGTTCTCAAAATTTGATTGGCAAATTAGCAGTTTGTCCTAAATTCATTTTTTCCCGCGCAATGAGGCTATATAAGACAGACTATGTTGGCCTCGGAGAGTCTTTTTTATGTGTGTCTGCTTCAATTTTTATAGGGTTTATGCTGATGAATCGCTGACACGCAGTCGCAGCTGCAACTAGTGAAATTTCATTTGCTGGCCTTTGGAATGTTAATAAAGAACTTTATTGAAAAGTCGATGTCTTGAATCAGTCATGGGAAAATTCTACAAAATTTCACTCCATTTTCGCCAATACATACCCCGCTAACTGCAAAACGATAAATGCTATGCTCACCAAACTCAACAGAGACCATTTCTAGTGCATCTCATAGATGTACGAAGAAATTTAAGATAACTAAAATACGATATACGATTTTTCTCACTGGCCCACTTGTTAGCGGAATTATTTTGAGTGTTGCTGCAAACGAACTATAAATGCTGCACATTTCATTTTCAAACCGAACATACCACAGTTCAAGCAATAAAATACATTAATGGTATCCCAATTCCAGTCTATTTTTACGAGTAAAACCACAGATAGACTCATTGAAGTGAAATATTAGTCCAATTTCGTAAAAAGTCGTAGAATTTGGAAAAAAAAATTTTAATTTCGGAAGTTTACACGCGCATTTATAGATATATTTACTTATTAGCCTCGCATTAGAAGTTAATAGCCAAAGAAATTGTCAAAGATCGCTATCTATATAATCAGCCATTTTGATTTTGTTCATGCACATTAAACTTTTATATTACTTATATTTATTGTTATATTTATGGATTTATGAATGTTTTTATTTCATTAATTATTAAAAGCTGAAATTAAATGATGAGTTATGTATGTTAATTTAGGTGAAAACAGATTTATTTATCGTAATCGCCTGTGTGCGATAATGCTTAGATTTGAAAAAAAAAATATGCTTGGAATTTTTCTTAAATAATAAAAATTCAGTAAATTGCGATACAGTTTTCTAACAAATTGTATTCCAAAGTAATTTTCCCAATTATTCGATGGCGTTAAAATTTAAAATATGCAACATTTAGAAATTTTAAAAATAACAATAAAAGTAAATAAAAGTTAAATTTGATCATCTGCTGTTGCCATCCGCAAAATGACGTTAGCGTTACGCACGATACGTTTGTCTTGTATATTATAGACCGGGAGGTGGTAACACAGATAAACACCTCATCGAGTTCACGGATTGGAACCTAACATTAATTAAATCTCGATCTGCATATTAAAACGCAATCGATCTGCCACGTCATATGTTGATGAAAAACATCTAAAAACCCGGTTTTAGCTATTGACTCATAGGTTTACCATTATGTTTTCCTGTTCTCATTCCGCCATGTTTTCATATTTTTGAGTGCAGGGAAGTGCAATGGTAAACTTGCGAGTCAACCTCTAAAATCAGGCATTAGGTGTTTTCCACCAAGATATAACTTGGCAGACCGATTGCGTTTTAATTAGTAGATCGACATTTAATTAATCCTAGATTTTCACCCGTGAACGTGATGAAGTGATTGTCTGTGCTGCCACCTCCCGGTCTTATATGGAAATTAATCGATTCTGCAATCGAACTGACAGAAGTTTTCTTAATAAAATAGGACGATACAGAGTAATGATAAACGTGACTTATGTTTCTTCTTGTAAATCCTTAATTTCAGAATGCATAATCCTCTTAAGTAAGTCATCTTATGCAATTTTAAAAAAATGTATTCGATGATTAATGAATTTGTGCATTTGATTTCTGAGCACTTTTCATAAAATGATTGCTAAAATCAATCGTATATCATTTTTTCAGATGATTTATTGCAGCTTTGATGTATGTATGAAAAATGAAGTAGTATGAAATATGAATAATTTCGTTATTAAGCGACCGAAGGAGAAATGAAAAAATTTCAATAAGTTTTATAACCAGTGAATGCTCATATATCATCATGTATTCAATGTACTCGAATTTCTGTATAATAATTCTCCTGGTCGGTGTTACGTTTTCTGGGAGTTTCATAATATGCGATTGATAAACTTAGCTTATTATAAACAGAACACATGCGAAAAAAGAATTTTTAAAGCGAACTTTTTTAGGGAACCGGTCGTTGTAGCAAATTGAGAGTTACAAAGTTGGCGCATGCGTACTTGCTCTAATTTGTTGTCTGCTCGAAAATCAAAACAGAGAGAAAGATTGAGTAATTAATGTAAACCGGTGTTATTTTTTTAAACGAAAATTTTCATCAATCATTTTCGAACCAAAGCTGTAATAAAGCGTCCTAAGATAAATATGAGAGGTGTCCGCAAGATTAAAGGCGGTGTCACATCAATCAAGGTTATACGCCATCTAGCGGAAGGGGTGAACTTTCAGAAGTAATCCAGTTGCGTCCATACCTTCAATAGCATATTTTTGTCCATCACAGCAGCAGTGCTGCGTTTTATGACGCGAGACACGATTCGACTTTTTAATCCTTTATCTTCTGCAATATGAATTCATGAAAATTTTACATTCTAAAGCATTTTACGTAAATTGTTTAAACTAAATTAAAAGATTTACATAATCATTTAATAAATTTTTGAAGGATTTTAGTTGGATTTAGAAGGATTAATTAAATTTGAATTTACAGGGATTTTGTGCAATATTTATAACCCCGCTCAAATCTTTTATTTTAAATTGTTTTCTTAGTATTTTGTAGAATTATAAAATGTACAAATATGATGTTCTTACAATATAAATATAGAAATATTTCCGATTTGAAAAATCTCTATCCCCCTCCCTCAGCGCAAAGGAAGCTGAAAAGAAACAAAGACAAGAGAAATCATCCTTTGAAAAATATTTTTGTTTTGTGTAACCAATAATGCTTTTGAAACAAAATAAAGTAATGTATTTGTAACTCATTCTAAGCAGTATTACAACTAATTAACGCATTAAAGGAATTTTATAATAAGTAATTTTTATGATACTGTGATATCGGCCGGCTCCGTGATGTCGACGCCAATAAGTCTGCGATGACGTTCCATGCCTAGCGCCATAAAGTCTGTGAAAATTGTCCGCTCCGTGATTTTTTTCATGTTTAAAGAGACTTTTTGAAAGTAACTTTTCTGTTTGAAATGGAACTGAAACGAAAGGATTCAGTTGTTGCCTGGTGCGCAGCAAAGAAAGAACGTTTTTTTTCGGCGGGCTCGGGTGTGAGCCGTGTATGGTTCAGGTTTTAAAAGAACATCGGAAAAGGGTGTTCGAAAGCTCAGGCCCGGAAGGGGTAGTATATTTTCAAGTGCATTTTCCTAATGGATATACCTGTACATAATTGTAAATAGCGGAGTGTGGTTATGTATATAGTTTTCATCGTGTATTCTGTGTGTTGATTTTATTAAAGTGAATTGTGAAATTCTACAGAGAGTCGAAGTATATTTAGTTACGACGTCACAGCTAGTAATATATAAAAATTATTGGTGGCTTGCTGTGGGATATAGGAACTGAAATAAAAAGTTTCGCGAACTCATCATCTCTGCTGTATTATTTCGAATGTGGACTGAAAACTCATCGTCTCTTCTGTATTACTTTGAATGTGGACTGAAAAGCTGTGTCGGTCATTGAAATCAGCGTTCGAAGATTGTTAATTTCAGCTCGGAATATCAAAGGATCGAACGGTGAGTCCCTATTGTTTCTCTTGCGCGCTGAATTTTGGGGAGGTCTCAATGCCATACGCTTAAATGTTAGAAAATTAAAATAGCGTGTTTCGTTTTGTTTTCTTTTTTTTTAAGGTTACTGCACAAGATTATTTTCGTGATTTATTATTATTATTTGCTAATTGCTGTTTTGTTTTAAAAGTAAAACAAAATAAGAAGTGTAAAAGTAGAATATATTAAGTATTTTAAATACATTTTTATTTTTTGCATAAAGAGTAAAGTAATTTTCATTGCACAAGTAGGGCGGTAATGAACTTAATTGTTTAAGTTACAGTATAAAGTTTATTAAATTAGAAAGTTGAATTTACTGAAATTATTATTTACTTTTTCTTAGTGCATTAAAGCAAAGTGATTTAGTAAAGTAATGTACTGAGTGTTTATTTTTTTATTGTGAATTTTTTATGAATACTTTAGTTACGGTTTTAATTATTTACTGTGATTAGAGAAAAGTGTTACTCAGTTGAAAAAAAAATCTTGTTTTTCTTTGGTATTTTAATGCTATTGTGCTCAGGAAAGTTATAGAAATATTTTGTAATTGTATTTACTTTTTTGTAGTGAGATATTTTTCTGAGTTTGATTATGGCTTCATTCTTGAATAGGCAAAATAAAGATGTATTGCTTTTGCTCGCAGCAGAGTTTGATACCGAAATATCTGCTGACATTAAAAAAGTGCCTTTAATTCAGGCAATTTTGAAAGCTTCTGATTATGATGAGCAAATTGCAAAATATATGTTAGAAGGGATTTTAGAAGAAAGGGAAAAATTAGCAGAGCAGGAAAAATTAAATAAATTAGCGGAACAGGAAAGGTTAGAAAGAGAGAAAGATAGACAATTGGAATTAGAGAAGCTGCGATTACAATGCAGTGCAGATAGTAACTCCTTAGTTTCCCCAGATTCTGTAACAGCTGAAAATAAAGATAAAAGAGTGAGTTTAAAGGATTTAGTTCCAAAATTTGACCCTAAATTAATTGATATTACCTTGTTTTTTATGATTTTTGAGAGTCAGGCGTCAAAAGAAAATTTAGAAGAATTAAATTACGTTTCCCAACTTATACCTTTGTTACCTGTAGAGGAAGCTGAAATTATTGTAAAAGAACCCTTAGAAAAAAGGGATGATTACCAGCATATCAAGAATGTTTTGTTAAAGAGATTCAGATTAGGAGCAGGGGCCCTGAAAACAAAATTTGAGACTCATCAAAGGAAGGCAGGTGCGTTATGGAGTGAGCTTGTTTATGAATTAAGAGGATATTTAGAATACTGGTTAGAAACTGTTGAAGTAAATGATTTTGAATCACTCAAAGAACTAATGCTCACAGAGCAGGTTAAGCGTAGAGTCCCTTTTGCGATTAAAGATAAATTCCTCGATGAATGGGATGAGATTAAGACAGCGTCATATTTAGCAGAAAAATGTGATAAATTTGAAAGTGTGAGAGGGAATGTTAGGAAGTTTGATAACAAAACGTGGAATAATAAACCATATTTTAGGGATAGGAATGGGCAAGATAATGCTAGAAGTAAAGGGGATCAGGTAGTTAAATCAGGTGGGGTTGATAAAAAAGATAATGTGCGTAGGGATTTTGGGAATAAAGATAAATTTGATAGAAAAAAACCAATTATCTGTTTTCAATGTAATCGTTCAGGGCACATTAGGCCAGATTGTCCGGATTTAAAACGCAAAAGTTCTGGAGATTTAGTCAGTCACGTGGACGTAGGTGTAAGTTTAGGACAGTGTTTTACACCTTATTTGAAAAAAGCAGAAATTAATGGGATAGAACGAAATTATTTAAGGGATACAGGGGCTGGAATTGATCTTTGTGACCGTAGTTGGATAAATAACGATGATTTAATTGGGGAAGTAACGTGGATAAAACAACCCTTGGATAATGCGTGTAAATGTTTGCCCTTGGCGAGAGTTACAATTAAAGGGGATTTTGGAATGGTGATTACTAAGGCAGCTGTGATACCGACAGAATTAGAGCAAGGTTATTATTTGCTGGGAAACAAGACAGCTGAACTTATTGAAGAATTAAAAGGTAATCCTGTGTTGGTAAATGCTGTAATGACGCGCAGTCAGAAGCGGGAACGTGAAAGGGAGATATCCGTGGTTGAAGTTGAGAATGGATTGGATTTGGAGGATGGAGATAAAGATGAGGTGGAGTTTAAAGAAGAGGAGGAAGGGATGATTATACCTGAAAAGTTAGAGACGGAGACAGGTTTGGTTAATGTATCAGCGGAGAAATTTAAAAAAGAGCAGAAAAATTGCCCTTCACTTAAGCAGTTGTGGGAGAAAGCTAAAAACTATAATGATAAAGAATTTTGTGTTAGGGAAGATAAGCTTGTACGGGTGTCGCGATCAAGGACAGGTGAGGAGAAAGTACAATTATGCGTACCGGAAATTTATCGTAGAGAAGTTTTAGCATTGTGTCATGAGCAGGTATCAGGACATTTAGGTACGACAAAGACAAAGGATAGTCCTTAGGTATTACTTTTGGCCAAATTGTTATCAAGATATTGAAAATTACGTAAAAACTTGTGATCCATGCCAAAAGGTGGGTAGTAATAAAGATAAGCGTAAGGCCCCTTTAAAACTGGTACCAATAATTTCCGAATGTTTTTCTAAGATAAATCTGGATGCGGTAGGTCCCTTACAAACTAGTAATAGAAATAACAAATACTTAATTACATCCATTTGCCTTGCTTCTAAGTATCCGGATGCCATACCGGTGGTAGATATCACTTCCACTTCCGTTATTGATGCTATGTTGCAAATTTTCGCGAAAACGGGCTTTCCGAGAGAGGTACAATCTGACTTAGGAAGGTCTTTTACGAGCGAATTAACGACCGAATTCTTTCAAAAATTTGGCATAAAAGTGTCCCATAGCTCAGTCTGCCATCCGGAGTCCAATTGTGTGGAAAGATTACATTCTACATTAAAGAAAGCCATTAAAGCCTTATCTCTCGAATCGGGTCGTGATTGGGAAGAAGTTTTGCCTATGGCACTGTTCGCTTTAAGAACAGTAACGCATGAAAGCACGGGGTTTAGTCCCGCTGAACTCGTTCACGGGAAGAATTTGCGTATGCCACACACTTTGGTGTATGAAAATTGGATGGGTGACGAGAGTACGGACCAAAATGTGGTAGATTATATTTTGAACCTGACAAATAGGTTGAAAAGATGTCAGGAGTTGGCAGTCAAGCGCATTGAGGAATGCCAGGATAAGCGAAAGTTATGATATGACCGGAATGCAGTGATAAGAAAGTTCAAGGTTGGGGACCAGGTGTTAGTTTTGGCAACCTCTAAATCTCATAAGATGGCTGTAAATTGGATCGGGCCAGGTACGGTCACGGGAGTAATTTCAGAAACGAATTACACCGTTGACTTACCAGAGAAGCGAAATAAGGCGACAATCTATCACGTTAATTTATTGAAACCTTATTATAAGCGGCCGGAATTTGTTAATCTGATAATTGATATCGATTCGGAAGAGGTGGAAGAAGATGCCGAAATACCGTACCCCATGCCAAACCCCACACAAATTGATTTTTGGGAAATCGTGAACAACAGTGAACTAGAGAAGAGGGCGACAGAAATTCAGATTAATACTTTTAAGGAAGTCATAGAGCGAAATAAGAAAGTGTTTTCTTCAGACCCAGGACGTACTCATTTAGTGGAGATGGATATAGAATTAGTTGATGAAACGCCGGTGAGAGCCAAATCTTATAGAATGTCGCCGAGGCAGATAGAAATTTTGAGGGAGGAGATAAGAAGATTATTAGACTTAGGAGTAGTTGAGGTAGGGCAGTCCGATTTTACGTTCCCCATGATTTTGGTAGAGGTTCCGGGAAAAGATCCTCGTCCTTGTGTGGACTATAGAATACTAAATTCCAAGACTCGAACGGAATTTTTCCCACTCCCGAATATAGAGGAGGTAGTAGAAAAGGTGAGTTCTGCGACCTTTATTACGGTGATGGATTTAACCAAAGGTTATTTCCAAATACCACTGACCAAGAGGGCCCAAAGGTACGCTGCATTTGTGACACCTTTTGGGGTATTTTTGCCTAAGGTCATGATGTTTGGTCTCGTGAACGCTCCTTTCTACTTCTGTAAATTAATTTCTATGGTTCTGGGAGGTCTGGAATCGTTTGCCTTGCCGTACATTGATGATATAGCGGTGTTTTCACTTACTTGGGAAAGTCACATGAAGGATATAGCCGAGGTCCTAAAGCGCTTATTAGAGGCCGGTTTAACAGTGAAACCCACAAAATGCAGATTTGCACAAGACAGCGTGAAATTTTTAGGTCATGAGGTAGGTTCGGGAAAGAGGTCCCCCAGTGACGTAAAAATTAAAGCAATTTTAGATTTTCCAACACCCTCAACTAAAACACAAGTAAGGTTATTTCTGGGAATGACGGGCTAATATTCTCGTTATATAAAAGATTATGCAATAATTGCGGTTCCTCTAACTAATATCTTGAAAGGGAAAATAAAAAAAGAAAAGATAGAGTGGAATGAGGATTGTGAAAAGGCTTTTCAGGAATTAAAAAGAAGGTTGACCCAGAGTCTTGTTTTATATGCCCCCGATTATAGCCAAGAGTTTATTGTGCAGACCGACGCAAGTTTATATGGGGCTGGTATAGTTCTGTCACAGATTCGAGATGGGGAAGAGCATCCCATTTTATATTTAAGTAAGAAATTTTCTAAAGCAGAGCAGAACTACAGCACTATTGAACGCGAATTAGCAGCGATTGTATATGGTCTTAAAAAGCTGAATCATTATCTGGATGGGCAGCGGTTTGTTATACAAACAGACCACAATCCGTTGACCTATCTTAAAACAATGATGGGGGAAAATGCTAGATTGACTAGGTGGGCATTATATTTACAGGCATACAATTTTGAGATTAAGCACAAACCGGGAAGGCTTCACGGGAATGCCGATGGACTGAGTAGAACTGAGTAATAGTGTGCGTAAATATTAAAATCCAATCATTGAATTCACTCATTTATATTTATTTTACATATATTGAATTTTATTTAATTGTATTAATTTTGTGTATTATTTAGTATAGAACTTTATGTTGCACATTCGAGAATAGTACTGTGCCATTCTTTCGGCTCAGATGGATATCTCAAATGAGTAGCTCATTGTGTTTAGTGAATTTTAATCATAAGTTTTTTTTTATTATTAATATGCATTTATTTTAATAGTGTTCTGGTGTTGTGGCCTCTTAGGTTTGGCGTGTCGGGAGTGACGAGGGGCTCAATGTCGTCTTTCTAATCTTCAATTTTCATAGGTGTATGCACCCTATGAAAATCTCTTTAGGGGGAAGGAGCTGTGATATCGGCCGGCTCCGTGATGTCGACGCCAATAAGTCTGCGATGACGTTCCATGCCTAGCCCCATAAAGTCTGTGAAAATTGTCCGCTCCGTGATTTTTTTCATGTTTAAAGAGACCTTTTGAAAGTAACATTTCTGTTTGAAATGGAACTAAAACGAAAGGATTTAGTTGTTGCCTGGTGCGCAGCAAAGAAAGAACGTTTTTTTCGGCGGGCTCGGGTGTGAGCCGTGTATGGTTCAGGTTTTAAAAGAACATCGGAAAAGGGTGTTCGAAAGCTCAGGCCCGGAAGGGGCAGTATATTTTCAAGTGCATTTTCCTAATGGATATACCTGTACATAATTGTAAATAGCGCAGTGTGGTTATGTATATAGTTTTCATCGTGTATTCTGTGTGTTGATTTTATTAAAGTGAATTGTGAAATTCTACAGAGAGTCGAAGTATATTTAGTTACGACGTCACAATACTTATACGTACCGTTGGTCGATAAAGGGTTAACTTGAGGTGAGAATGAGTATATTGTCTAGTATCCCCGTTTTTACACCTCGTAGTATATACATCTATCGTCGTATACACCTCAGTATAGTGTTATAAAACCCGGTGAATCACTTACACTAATATTTTATATTTCACGTAATTGGTAATAGCTTTAATATGCTTACGTAAAATTTAGCATGATAAAAGATAAATAACTTTATCGTTAGATAAAACTCCAACGGAAGCTGATTAAAGCCATACAAATAAATTATGAAAAATTGATTTCCTATTATTTTTTGCTTATCATATCTCCTTAAATCAGTACTGCTAATGTTTAATTTCTTATTATCCTTGTTGTAAGGAGGTTCGGGACACAGAAATCTTCAAGTTTTCTTAAAAACTTTTATTGCATTGGAAATTTCTCTGTTTTTTGTATGTTTAAAATGACGTTTAAATCATATTTCTATCTTAATTCAAAGAGGAAACATTATTTTTTTATTTTTCGTTTGTTTTCAAAATCTAGCTTCCAAGCAATGGCTATCGTGAAAATGCTTTTTTCTTCATAATGGGATTTTTTACGATGTTTCGGATTTAAATTATTATTATTCAAGAATCGTTAAAAATCAATGTCTCAAACTTTGAACTTGTCTTTTTTGATTGTTTTACTTTAATTTGGATTCAACAAATTAAATAAAAGTGTTAGCTTTTGAAAATAAGTTTTTTAAAATAAAATTTACATTTTTTTTTCAAATTTTTGCTTTGAATATTTTTAATTTTTTCAAAAAATTATATTTTAAAAAATACTGAATCAAAATTAAAGTTTAGATATATCTGTTTATTTAAATGTAAAAAGTAATTGAAATTCTACAAATAATATTTTGAGTTAACAATTTTAAATTACCCCACTTTTTTAAGAAAGATTAAATTAAAAAATTAAACATCATAAGAAGTTTTATCATGTAATTTTTGTTTACAAATGATATGAATAAACATAAAAAAAATTCGAAATTGTAACTGAATAAATAAAAATTATATTACAATGTGTCTTGGACCCCCCCCTCCCCCCTTAAGCCCTTCGGGACGGAAGCCTTTTACGAAATTTTTAATGTTTTGCCACCAGTTTTTAAAAGCAAAAATTGTACCTTATTGAATCGACTAAGTGCAACGATTTAATAAGGCAAATTTTACAATCAATTTTTAGTGGTGGGGATAAACAAGGATTCTTAAGACGTGTCGCTCGTCCCCAAGGGATTAAATTTGTATTTAAATGAGTACTAACTTTTTTAAATAATTTCTCATGAAATTTTAAATCCATTCGATCATAAATTATTGTTGTATCTAAAAGAAGAAATGATAAAAAACATTATTTTGAACTGTCTGCAGAAAGTTAATTTTTCATAGTAAATGGTGTCAGGTTCTGATGCCACCTCGGCTAAAGAATGGAGTTTCTACTATGTCTCTATTTCAATATTTCGTATTGTAAGGTTGTGTACAGAATTTCCAAGGTGACATTCCTTCTTCGTGGAAAGGGGAATTGCCAGCTAATCCTGTGCAGGTGGTGAACAAGAGAAAGAGAAGATTGCTCAGAGGTATGTCCATCTGTCAGTGAAGTATGCGGATGATGAGCAGATTAGCAACATGTCACTAGGCAAGAAAGGAGTGGGGGAATGTGCCCAATGAGGAAGCTCCAGAGGGGGTTGACATTCGTGTGACCCAGTGAGTTGAGAAGGGCATGTTGGTCTCAGAGAAGTCAGTCCGTTCCTTGGTTTCGTACCAAGAAGGTGTGTGTAGGACCGAGGTCCTTCTAAAGTGTGCTCTGTGTTGTAGAGCGTAAGGCAGTGCGTTTTCTGGTGAGCAAAGGACACAGACGTCCTGGTGTTTAGTGCTCTGGGCTAAGAGATGCAGGCCTAGTATACTTGTGTTGGGAGACTCAAGGTTGAGCTCCGATAAAGTGAATTTAACGTGCATTGAGTGTGAGGTGGAAAGTGTAATTGGAATAGTACACAGCCAATCTTTACTGTATATAATTTAATGTTGAACCGGATCACCTATATCCGAGTTGTAATTGTGTATAATTGTAAATAGTTTATTTAGTGTGTACATATATTCTTAAAAAACTGATAATTCAGTTACCTGACGGCGTAAGTCTTCATTTACACAAACCTCACAGTGGGTGACCGATATCACCTAATAATATCGGTGGTGGCAGCTATATCTACCACGAACATTCTTCAAAGTTGTGTGGACTGAGAGGAACGTCCGACAAATTGGTGGCAGCGGTGGGATAGAATCGCCTGAAACCAGTGACCAGCGAGCCGTGTTGCAGTCTGTTAATGCCGGAGTATCCAGTGGAATTCTTGCGTGATAATGCCGGATCGTCGAATGTGTGCTAAAGTGTCGTGCCATATCGTCGAGTGTGTGCTAAAGTATCGTGCCGGATCGTCGATTGTATGCTAAAGTATCGTGCCGGATCGTCGATTGTATGCTAAAGTGTCGTGCCGTATCGTCGAATGTGTGCTAAAGTGTCGTGCCGTATCGTCGAGTGCGTGTTAAAGTGTTGTGCCTGTGCCGTATCAATATTAGAAAGAACTAAACTGTTGTGCCATATTACCGCTACATCGTGGAACTACCTGTGATTAGAAAAGTACCCTAGCAAATAAAGTATAAGATAAGGTGTTTTGATCATATCCTTCTACTGACATCTCGAACCAAAACTTGTTGTTGTATAATTAATAGTAATTTAAGTAAATTGTCTATAATATTTATGTGTTTTATCAATACTTCCTACCTACAAAGTGTTGATAACCATATTGGCAATTGTTTTAAGGAAAGGTCATAATAACTTGAGCTAGTATTGACTGTCTATAATTTTTTTTTACTAATTGTGGTAATAGTAGTTGGAAGGAATAATTAAATTTACTTAAAGTTAAATTATTGTTAAAATAATATTTAAATCAAGCAGCATTTTTTAAGTTTGAAGAGTGTATAATAACATTTGCTTAGAATTTTAATTTTCCAATAGTAGTGAGAAAAAAAAGGCTCAAAAGAGAGCCATAGTGGAAAAAAAGGCTCAAAAGAGAGCCATAGTGGAAAAAAAGGCTTAAAAGAGAGCCATAGTGAGGAAAAATAAAAGTGAAGATTTTCAGTATATTTGTTTTAAGTGTGAGAACCAGTATTGAATTCGGAAATATTTTAGTGAGGATAATTGTAGAAATTTTTATAGGCATGTTTTACAATTTTTCTTTATGTGGATTTTTTGATGGACATCAGTTTTTCTATTCAATTTCAACGTATTAGTATTATTAGGTAAATTGTATGTTATTATATAAGTATATAAATTGAAATCTGTATTGCATAGTAATCAAATCGAATTACTGTTTTACCTTTTGTTTTATTGGAAGTGTATTGTGTGATAGCAATGGTTGAGGAAAATAAGAGTATTCAGTAGGTTAATTAGATATGAAATGTATTGATTATCTGAAGGGTAGTATTTAGTATAATATGTGGGATATAGCTGTACTAAGTTGAAAATTTAGGAAATATTAATTTGGTAGGTTTAAATATTATTGTAGGGTGGTAATAATAATCGGTGAAGGTATGGCTTTCTTATTGAAACTAAAAAAGGTTGATCTTCAGGCGATAGCTGAAGAATTGGGTGTTGAATTCGCGGAAGATGATACCAGAATTCAGCTTAAGAAAAAGATAATGGACAGTGATGAGTATGACGAGGGGGTTATTAAGGAATTATCTGACGCTATTGTTGCAGAACGATTAGAGCGCGAAGAAAAGCAGGCAAAATTAGAGCGGAAGAAAAACAGGAAAAATTAAAAAGTGAAAAGTTAGAAAAACAGGAAAAATTAGAACGCGAAAAGTTAGAAAAGCAGGAAAAATTAGAGCGCGAAAGGTTAGAAAAAAACAGGAAAAAATAGAGTGCGAAGAAAAACACGAAAGGTTAGAAAGAGAAGAGAGAATTAAAAAATTAAGGATGGAACATGAATTAGAAATGGAGAGAATAAGGGGTCAAGGATCGGCAAATAATTCTTATGTTTCTAGGGAATCTAATAATGAAAGTAATATGGAAAAATTGATCAAAAAAGTAAAAACTATCTATCAAAGTACCGGAAAGGACTGAGGGATGGAATTTATTTTTTAACAGCTTAGAAAGGGCATTCAAAACTAAAAATTTACCGGAAAACCAGCAGGCCGAAATTCTACTAAACATGTTAGGAGATAAGGCGGATAATTTGTTAATTTATACGACTACGGAACAAATGGAGAATTATGAGGAGTTAAAGGAGTTAGTTCTAAGGGAACATGAGCCGACACCGAAGACATGTTTGGAAAATTTTAAGAAGGCTAGGAGAAACCAGAACGAAACTCATGTATTGTTTGTATCGCGTTTAATAGCGACATGGAAAAATTATTGTAAGATTAGAGGTGCTGACTCTTATGAAAAGGTCAATTAGTTAATAGTTACTGATAAGTTAGTAAGTACGTTAGATGAGGATACTGCGTCATATATTGGGTTAACTCACCAAGGTAAATGGCTAGAAGCTTCTAAAATTGCTAGAGGATGTGTCCATTATTTTGACCATAAAAATAAGTCTTATGCAGTTACGTATAAAAATTTTAAAGGTAAAGATAGGTATGTAAACAGTGAAAAAATGAGACCGAGGGAGGATAGCAAAGTTAATGGTAATTGGAGGCAAAACGGGAATAATGAGACTAGTTCTTTTTCGGATAGGAAAATAGATTTTAAGAAACCTAGTGATGCTTCAGCTCCGAAATGCTTTAAATGTGGTTTGAGAGGTCATTACCAACGTTTTTGTAATAAAGTGGGTAATGAGAGAAATAATGGTAATAAAGAGCGAGATCCGAAAGTGGGTGTACATAAGATTGTGGTAAAAGAAAGCAAAGAGTTACCTAATGGAGCTATTGTGGCGAGAATATCGGCAAAGGCCGAACAGAGAACTAATGTTATTGGTGAGAAATTAAATAAACTTGAGAAAATTGAAGTTAGTGTAAATGGGCAAAAAGCAAAGGGATTGATTGATTCTGGATGTGAAATTAGTGTTGTTCATAAAGATTTGGTACCGGAAGGGAAATTAAAAGGAGCGGGTAGTATTTATTTACAAGGGTTATTCGGTGAAGCAGTTAAATCGCCGTTGGTTAAACTACCGTTAACTATTCCGCAATTCGGACAAACTAATATAATTCATCAGGAAGTACTTTGCGCAGTGACTGATAATATTAATGAGCAAGTAATTTTACATCCCGAAGTGATTAATGAGTTGTCAGGTGTCAACCGCGAGGAGCCATTGCTAGAGGCCCAAATATTAGAAAGTTCAGAAATTATTATTGATAATTCGAGTGAAAAGGGAGATATGAATAACGATAGTTGTAATGTTTACGCAATAGAAGCGAGTTCGAAAAATGTACAAACTCAGATTACGGAAAAAACGGAAGTGGAGAAAGATAATAAAGCTATTGTTAGCAATTCAGATATGTTTAAGCAGTCCCAATTAGAATGTAAAGAGTTAGAGAAAGCTTGGGAATTAGCTAAAATGGATAAGGGGGATTATTATATTGTAAATGGTTTATTATATCACAAAGAGAAATTGTTAGGCGAAACTATAGCGCAATTAGTAGTACCCAAAAATAAGAAGGGAAGAAATCTTAAAATTAGCGCATAGTTCGGTATTTGGAGGGCATCATGCAGCTAAGAAAACTTTACAGAGAATCAGGTATTCATTTTATTGGGAGGGGATGGCGAAAGAAACTAAACAATTTTGTGAGTCATGTTTAGAGTGCCAATTGACTAGAGGGGTTAAAGTAAATGATAGAGCTCCTATTTCCCCAGTGTCGCGGCCGGAACTCCCATTTCAGGTAGTTAATGTTGATTTAATTGGGCCAATTGATCCTAAAAGTTCACAAGGGCATCAGTATATACTAACTTTAATTGATCAACATACCAGGTGGGCGGATGCGATCCCTTTAAAAAGTTTAGCAGCTAAAACCGCGTGTGATGCGTTACTTCAAATATTTATGAGGACAGGAATTCCAAATATAATTGCCTGTGATAACGGAACCAATTTCACTGCCGACTTAACGAAGGAATTTGAGAAAAGGTTAGTCCAAGATTTTCGACCCCACAGTATCCACAGTCTAACGGGCTTGTGGAACGATTTAATCAGATTCTTAAACGTATGTTACATCATACTATTAGAGAAGAAGGAAAAAGATGGCATGAACAAATACCATTTGTATTATGGGCGTATAGGGAAGTCCCAAATTCTACGACGGGAATCGCACCTTTCCAGTTATTATATGGTAGAGCGCCGGAGGGTCTTTTATCGATTCTCAAGTCATCCTGGGCAGGAGAAAATAAGGGGGCGCAGTTAGATACTACGCCGATCCATGAGTATTTGAATAACCTTAGGGGACGTTTAGAAAGAGCCGCAAATGAGGCAAAATTATCGTCTGAGGTGCAACAAAATAGAATGGCGTATCATTATAATTTAAGATCAAAAGAAAAAACGTTTGAAGTAGGCGATAAAGTAATACTGTTAATCCCCGATTCAACTAATAAATTATATTCTAGGTGGCAAGGGCCGGCAACCATAGTCGAAAAACGAAATCAGCATTCGTTTATAGTTGAGTTAGCTGACGGGAGTAGGAAGCATGTGCACCAAAATAAAATACGAGAATTTATTGCTAAATGTAATATAGTTAATATTGTTTTCGAGGGTGATGAGGAATTTGGAGAAGTTGGGGAAATTCCTATTTTGAACCAGGATCAGGAAGTAGAACGAGATATAGAGAGGTTCGAAATAAAAGGGTTATCTAACAATCAAGTTAAAGATATAAAGTCTATTTTGAGGGAGAATAAAGAGGTGTTTATGGGTCCTGTACGACCGGCGGATGTAGGAGAACATCGTATTGATCTTAAACCGGGGGTGGAAAGGAAAAAGCCAAAGTTATATAGTGTGCCGGTAGCTTATAAAGAGGAAGTAGATAGGCAGATTCAGGAGTTATTAGAATTAAATCTAATCGAAGTGTCAAATGCTGAAATTAGTCATCCAATTGTTTGCGTGGCGAAAAAAGACGCAACTGTTAGACTTTGTATAGACTATAGAGCGTTAAATTCGGTAACTCAGGTGCCAACCTTTCCGATGAAAGATTCTCAAGAAATCATGTATACCGCGGGGGCGGCTAAGTATTTATCGTCGATTGATTTATTGAGGGGATATTGGCAGATTAAAAGGCAGAGGAATGCAAACATTTGACAGCTTTTACAACGCATAATGGAACTTATCAGTGGCGTACAATGCCTTTTGGATTATCAGGGGCGGCTGCCACGTTTTAGAAAGATATGAATGAGGTTCTTCAAGGTCATCGGAGATATGCGGAAGCATATATTGATGATGTCATCATTTTCTCCGACACCTGGGAAGAGCATTGTGAGCATGTTAGGGCTGTCATTGAAGAACTTAAAAGCAGAAATTTTACGATTAGGCTAGACAAATGTAAATTTGGAGAGCAATTAACTAAGTTTTTAGGTCATGTAATTGGGGGTCACATGCACCTGATGAGGAAAAAATAGGAGCAATAAGGGATCTAAAGAGACCAAAAACTAAAAACGAAGTTAGATCTGTTTTGGGATTAATGGGATTTTACCGATCTTATATTCCAAATAAAGCCGAAATTGCTATACCATTAACCGAATTAACCAAAGGGAAGGTTAAAAATACTGTACCATGGGATGAAAGGGCAGAAAAAGCATTTAATACTCTTAAAGATGAGTTATGTAAAGTGACGAGTTTGGCTACACCTATCGTAGGCCGGGAATATCAGCTCCACGCAGATGCTCCCGACCTGGCAGTAGGATGTTGCCTTACTCAAAAAGATGAAAAGGGTCAGTATAAACCAATAGCTTTTGCCAGTCAGAAATTGTCAGGGGCTCAGCGTGCTTGGCCGAGTATAGAGAAAGAGGCTTGGAGTGTTCTCTTTGGGTTGCGAAAGTTTGAAAAATGGACTTATGGATCTCAAATTGAGATCATTACCGATTACAATCCATTAAAATTTCTCACTGAAACAACCCCAAGGTCCCCCAAACTCACTAGATGGGCTCTTGCATTGCAACGCTGGAACCTGAGTATTTCTCATCGTCCAGGAGCTCAACATTTAAATGCTGACGCAATTTCTAGGCTACATAGAAAGAGCTGGGAAGAACAGCCATTTGTTAGCCCATCAGCATCAACGACCCAGTAGTGGACAACCTTAAAGGGATGTCGTCACACATTTAATTTTTTTGTGTATGTTTAAATATTTTTGAATTTTGTGTTTATAATAGTGTATTAGTACATGTATTGTTTATGTAATAATAATATTAGTAAAGGTTCAGTAGAGATGTCAGTAGATAGTGTTCAGACACCTGAAAATACTTATGTAATAAGCATAATGAAGAAATCTGTAAAGAGACTATTGAACTCTTCTGCGATATTACGATATGTTTGGGGAAAATTAGCCCCTAAAAGGCATATTTTCCGCTAAGGTGGGGGGGTGTCAGGTCCTGATGCCACCTCGGCTAAAGAATGGAGTTTCTACTATGTCTCTATTTCAATATTTCGTATTGTAAGGTTGTGTACAGAATTTCCAAGGTGACATTCCTTCTTCGTGGAAAGGGGAATTGCCAGCTAATCCTGTGCAGGTGGTGAACAAGAGAAAGAGAAGATTGCTCAGAGGTATGTCCATCTGTCAGTGAAGTATGCGGATGATGAGCAGATTAGCAACATGTCACTAGGCAAGAAAGGAGTGGGGGAATGTGCCCAATGAGGAAGCTCCAGAGGGGGTTGACATTCGTGTGACCCAGTGAGTTGAGAAGGGCATGTTGGTCTCAGAGAAGTCAGTCCGTTCCTTGGTTTCGTACCAAGAAGGTGTGTGTAGGACCGAGGTCCTTCTAAAGTGTGCTCTGTGTTGTAGAGCGTAAGGCAGTGCGTTTTCTGGTGAGCAAAGGACACAGACGTCCTGGTGTTTAGTGCTCTGGGCTAAGAAGTGCAGGCCTAGTATACTTGTGTTGGGAGACTCAAGGTTGAGCTCCGATAAAGTGAATTTAACGTGCATTGAGTGTGAGGTGGAAAGTGTGATTGGAATAGTACACAGCCAATCTTTACTGTACATAATTTAATGTTGAACCGGATCACCTATATCCGAGTTGTAATTGTGTATAATTGTAAATAATTTATTTAGTGTGTACATATATTCTTAATAAACTGATAATTCAGTTACCTGACGGCGTAAGTCTTCATTTACACAAACCTCACAGTGGGTGACCGATATCACCTAGTAATATCGGTGATGGCAGCTATATCTACCACGGACATTCTTCAAAGTTGTGTGGACTGAGAGGAACGTCCGACAAATGGCTTATTCAGAAGTGATGTGTTTCACTGACTGAGATTGTTTTAATAAAACTGGACCACGCTGAATATTGATGAACGTAACTTATTAGGTAGCTTTCATTACAAAAAGTAAAAAGCTACCTATTGCAGCCGTCCGGAGGAAAGCACTTCCGGAAAATTTTGGTATATTTTCACCGATCATGACCCCCAGATCCCAAAACCACCCTCCGTTCAAATGTTGATATATATATATATATATCTGATTTTTGTCATGCGATAACTAACGTATTTATGAACCGATTTGAATGAAACTTGGTATGTACATAGCACATACAAATGTCTCGACCGAGTTCGTTGGTCAGCATCATCCGCCATTTTTTTTCAAAATGGCGGCCATTTTAAATTTTTTAAAAATTTAAAATTTAAAATTAAATGCGAAAAAATTAAAAGTTGAAAAATATTTTTCTTTTACGTGTTAGAACTTAAAACAAAGATTCCAGAACACTTTTTATTTTGTCTATATCTTAAAAAATGATTGAGTTATAGCACTTTGAATTTTTCTTATGGTTGACATTTTGAAACGATCTGATTTTTGTCACGTGATAACACGCGTATTTATGAACCGATTTCAATGAAACTTGGTATGCACATAGTACATACAAATGTTTCGACCGAGTTCGTTGGTCAGCATCATCCGGCATTTTGTTTCAAAATGGCGGCTATTTTAAATTTTTAAAAAAATTTTAAATTTAAAATTAAATGCGAAAAAATTAAAAGTTGAAAAATATTTTTCTTTTACGTGTTAGAACTTAAAACAAAGATTCCAGAACAATTTTTATTTTGTCTATATCTGAAAAAATGATTGAGTTATAGCACTTTGAATTTTTCTTATGGCTGACATTTTGAAACGATATGATTTTGTCACGTGATAACACGCGTATTTATGAACCGATTTCAATTAAACTTGGTATGTACATAGTACATTCAAATGTCTCGACCGAGTTCGTTGGCCAGCATCATCCGCCATTTTGTTTCAAAATGGTGGCCATTTTAAATTTTTTTTAAAATTTAAAATGAAATGCGAAAAAAATCAAAATTTGAAAAATATTTTTCTTTTACGCGTTAGAACTTAAAACAACGATTCTAGAACACTTTTTATTTTGTCTATATCTTACAAAATGATTGAGTTATAGCACTTTGAACTTTTCTTATGGCTGACATTTTGAAACGGTCTGATCTGAACAATCCACAATGTTGCTTTAAAATGGCATACACTTTATGATATCGTGGAATTTAGTGACTCTCCAAATCGCTTAAAATAAAACCAGATTGAAAAAAAGATGACTAATTTCTAAAAATTCCTATTAATATTCAGTCTTGGCAAAAATAGTATTCAATCTTATAAAATCACTAAATTTATAAGATTATTTCCACTAATTTGAGATTAGTATTTTTGAACAATGTAACTTACTTTAAAATAAATAAATAAATATATAAGTATATGAAAGCTACCTCTTCCTCCCGGCATTGCCGGAAGGACTTTTTTTCTGATAGAACTTCCGGAATTTCAGAATGTATAATCCTCGCTTTTGGTCATCTTCTGGAATTCTAAAAAATAGATAGGAAATAGAAGATTTTTCACAGATGACAGAACTTGTGTATATAAATTTCGCTCACACACGCAAAAGTCATTGCATAAATTTAATTCAATATATACTTTACTGATGATTTATATTATGGTTTTAATGCATATGTGAAATATGATGCATGATTATATGTAATTAATGGCTTCATTAGATCCTTATAAATTTATAAAAGTATTAAAGGAAAGTATATTTACAAATGGAGTTTTATTTTATTAACCCATTCTCTGCCGCATTATGAAAATATGAGAATTTTACATTCTAAAGCATTTTATGCAAATTGTTTAAACTAAATTAAAATTTGTACATAATTATTTAATAAATATTTGAAGGATTTTAGAAGGATTGAAGGGTTTAGAAGGATTAATTAAATTTAATTTTACAGGAATTTTGTGCAATTTTTATGACCCCACTAAAATTTTTTATTTTAAATTATTTTCTTAATATTTTGTAGAATTATAAAATGTACAAATATGATGTTCCTACAATATAAATGAAATAGAAATGAATATAGAATTACTTCCGCATTGAAAAATCCCCTTCCCCCGCCCTCAGCGCCAAGAAAGTTGAACACATGCAAAAGCAAAAGAAATCATCTTTTTAAAAATATTTTTGTTTTGTGTAACAAATAATGCTTTTGGAACAAGATAAATTAATGTATCTGTAACTCATTCTAAACAGTATTTCAACTAACTGAAGTATTAAAAGAATTTTATAATAAGTTATTTTAATGGTAGTTATAAGTACCGTCGATAGATAAAGGGTTAAACGGGATTTGGTTTAAGAATTTTGAAGGATGTTTTTTTTTATTGATGTACATTTAACTGTTATATGCATTTTAATCTAGGTAATACTTAGAAAAGTTAATTTTGTCAAAAAAAAAATCATTGAGTATAAAAATTGCGATTTTTTTTAAATTATTTATTTAATTTAAAGAATTTTAAAGTTTTTTTTATATACATTACTGTGTTTTAAACACTAAAACTACCACAAACATTTGTCAAATCATTTCATTATTTTATTTATTTATTTTTTTACTGTTATTATTTATTTATTTTGTTATTTATATGCTGTACTTAATAAAATTAAGGATTTATTTTACAATATAATGAAAAGAACAAAAAATAAATAAAAATCGAAATGTTGAAGAAATCATCTTCTTTTTTGTGGTTTTGACTATGCTTATAAATTTTATATTTCACATCGGCTCGGTTATCAGAAACCTCGATTAATCAAAGCTCGGTTAATCGACGTTCTACTGTAACTTTAATATGCTTACGAAAAATCAAGCATGATAAAAGACGAGTAACTTTATCACTAGATATAGCTCCAACAGAAAATGATTAAAGCAACAATTCTTTTTTTTGTTGATCATGTGTAATTAAATCAGAAATGCTAATGTTTGATTTCTTATTATCCTCGTTTTAAATTTGAATTTAAATGAGAACTTTTTTTATAATAATTTTTTTTTTAAATCAACTCAATCTTAAATTACTGTTGTACCTGAAAGAAGAAATAACAAAAACATTATTTTGAACTGTTTGCAGAAAGTTAATTTTTCATAGTAAGTGGCTTATTCTGAAGCGATATATTTCACTGACTGCGATTATTTTAATAAAACTGGACCACGCTGAATATTGATGAACGTAACTTATTTTTCTGATGGCACTTCCGGAATTTCAGAATATATAATCCTCTCTTATGGTCATCTTCTGGAATTCTAAAATGTGGATAGGATATAGATAATTTATCACAGATGATGAAATTCGTGTATTGAAATTTCTCACACATATGCAAAAGTCATCGCATAAATTTAATTCAATATATATTTTACAGATGATTTATTATGATTTTAATGCATATGTGAAATATGATGCATGATTAAATATGATTAATGATTTTTTTTAGGTCCCCGTAAACTGATAAGAATAACAAAAAAAAGTATATTTGCAAATGTGGTTTTATTTTATTAAAAGAGAAACAGTTAAAGAACTTTGAAAAATGTTTTTCTTGTTGATGTAAATTTACTTATTACACGAATATTATTTTAGGTAGCACTTAGAAAAACTGATTTTGACAAGAAATAAACGGTCAAGTGCGAGTATTATTTGCACTCAGAGGGTTTCGTGCAATAAATATATGAATTATTAACTACATTATATTATTAAAAAAAAATCTTTGCTAAAAGAACAATACGACTTTGTAAAAAAGTTTACAATATAGGGTTGGATGCAGCTGTATACACTAGAAAAGTATGAATATCTGTATAATAAAATTTCAATGAGATATGAAGCCTAAATAATATCAGATATTGCTATTCCGTATAAAAAAAAATTATTTTAATTTATTTTCTGTTATTTTTTTAATGAACTTAATTCGGTACTAACAATAAAACTAGCGCATATTTAAACTTCACTTGGCATTTCATAAACTAAAGTAGAACATAACAATAATCTTTTGTTTCTAGACTGCAGCTGAAATGAAACCCTTGTTTAAAATTTAAACTTCGCATTGTGCTAAGCGCGCTTCGAAAGTATATCACAAATCTGCAGCACCGCCCATGGTCAGTGCCGCGTATTTCCAAATAGGTTTTAATACAAGAAAAACCGGAAATTTCAGTCAAATTTTATAAAAATATTTAGCACCAGAATTTTGATTTAAAATTGTTAAATTTTTTTATTTAATGTTTTCATTCTTTGTATCTTTTAAACTTTTTTATAAAAAATATTTTCATATATAAGGAATCAAATTTACCGCTTTAATTTATCACTAATCTGTTAATTATTATTAATATATTAATTAGCTTTTATAGACACGAAAGGTGTACTGAAAGATCAATTCATTGTAAACTAGGCGTGAATTTCATAGTATTTCTCTGATTAACCCATTAATATCCAAGACATATTTTTAGATCATTGGATTTAGTGGCAAGAAAGTATCTTTCGCATGAGTAAATCTGAAGATAAATATATATTCTCTTTCATAAGACTATGAAAAGTGTAAATTTGAAGACAAATATTTACTTTCTTTCACAAAACAAATACCTTAATAAAAGAACACAAAAAAATATTCTTCTTTTAAAAGTGTCGGGAAATTTAAATTTGGCGAAGAAAAAAAATTGAGTTCTAGTTAAATTAGTCTGTTTTTAACAATTTGACGCTTATAGTTTGTGCATTGATACTGAGCACTGCATTACAAAAATATATCATTAAAAGTTATTATCTAAGGCTTTAAAAACCGATGGTACATACGGCATATATATGTCATTATGTATGTCCGAACCGTTTATATTTTTAAGAGTTAATATACCACCTAATTTCCGACGATTTCTTTTTTCGAAAATCATTATTAACAATGTTTTTACAATTCTGTTACAATCAGTGCTTTCAGTGCTCTTCAACATCTTTGTTGAATGCCATAAATCGAAAATTGTGTGTAACAGGAAAATGCTCTTCTTTTTGACGTTATTTCAGGTTACAAAAGCTTTCATACGACATACAAAAAGAAGATTCTTTTTTCCAAGTAACCTAATTAGCCCCTATACATTTGCCCTAAATATATTTATGAATGTTTAGCACTGTGTAGATATGTGGATAAATAATCTTTATTACTTTCCCCAATTTCAACTTTCCACGTTGTATAGTTTACGAATAAAACAACTGTGACAGATAAACAGACGGATAGACAGACTTAGGCATTACATCATAAGACAACATTATAAAATACAGGAATGATCTTATAATGTTTGCGTTTTCACTTTTTAATTACAGAATCCAAGAAAATCATTCCTAGTGTAAAAATTGCAATTTTGTATTACTTATTTAATTTAAATAATTTTAAATTTTTCTGGGTTTTTTTATATATTACTAAGTTTAAAAGTCTAAACTTTTACAAATATTCGTCAAATTATTTCATTATTATATATTTATTTATGTTGTGTGTGTGTGCATGCTCTATATACAGCACTTTATAAAATTAAGGATCAATTTTGCAATATAATGAAAATATGGAAACATAAATAAAAATAGAAATGTTGAAAAAGTCATATTTTTATTGTGGTTTTGTCTATAAGTTTTATTTTTCACATTAATTCATTAATTATAAAATTGATCTCTAATTTTATTAATAATGGAGAGATTTGACAAATATTTGTAGAACTTTTAGTGTTTTAAACACAATAATGTATCAGAAAACAAAAATTTAAAATTCTTTAATGTAGAAAAAAAAAAAAAAAAAAAAAAAAAAGATAAAATTTTTAATTTTTACCCACAATTATTATTATTATTATTATTTTCTTTTCTTTTCTTTCTTTCTTTTTTTTTTGTGAAAATCTTTCTAAGAATTATTTACAATAAGATGCATATTTAATAAATAAATGTAAACCAGTAAAAGAAATATAGGGTAACATCCCCAGTAATTGGCATGCACCAGTGATTGGCACATCCTACAAACATGTCCTAAAATAAGATTTATATCCAGTCTTTTAAAAATGCAAGACCATATACCAGTTATATGCTCATTTACGTTAAAGATTATAACTTTGATTTATGCTACTAGATGACAATAGTGCCTAGGAAAGAGAAACAATTATCGCTTGTATCAAATTAGTCATTTTTGTTGCAAATGCTTCTTCTTTGGCTTAAGAAAGGCATGCTTTTCAATTCATTATTATCAGATTTATAATATATTTTAAATTTTAATTGACAAGAGTTTTGTTTAGTTAAAAAGGGTTACTTTAATTGTGTAAAAGTATTTTCGACACAAATATTTGGATTTCTGAATTAATGATAGATGCCAATTAATGGTGCTTCAATTTTGCTAGTTCCAAGTAATTGGCACCTATTCCAATTACAAGGAATTCGCAAGTAATTTGAGATTAAGCCACTTATTTTGGAAGTATTTTGAAAGTAATAGACTAATTTTGTTTATTATTTGTTTTTATTTGAAAATATGAAATATTATCAATAATTGAAATCCATTAAAGCTTCATATGACAATTACTGGGGACAGCATGATAATTATTGGGTATTAATATAAGTATATTGTATTGTTTTAAAGTGATCACATTTCAGACTCATATGCTGATTTCTTACTCTAAAAAACCTGAAATATGGCATCTTCATCTACAGTAAATTCATTTAAAGCGATTGAACCCAATGCAAAATGTAAAGTTTTTTTTTAAAATATAAACATGTGCCAATTACTGGATCACAAGGTGTCATACATTGGTGCTCTAGGTGCCAATTACTGGTGATTTCAGCAACTTTTTATAAATATATTTTTATAAAAATACTTTTCTTTTTTTTTTTTTTTTTTTTTTTTTTTTTTTTTTTTTTTGTTTGTTTGTTTTTAGTGGGCAAAATAGATGCACATGTATAGTAATAGATATACATTCTTTGATTTAAAAATATTTCCAAATAAATATCTTATTTCTTTGCAATGAAAATTGAAGTAAGTTTAAAGACAAATTCTTAATGTGCCAATTACTGGGGATATTACCCTATATACATTTTTTCAAAGATTTTAAGAAGTACCGAGAATATAAATATACCTTATAAATTATCGAAAAAATGATATTATAGAAAAAATATATACAAATATATTTATTCGCTGCATATATCAATTCATTTTTAATGATATTAGTCACCAATCATTATTTTCTTTCTTTCTTTCTCTCCCCGACCTTGTCGAATGACATCTTTCTTTTCAGAATAGACTTTTTTTTTCTTTTTGATGTTTACTCAGTTATAAAATCTATGAGACATTTTACTTCAGAAGAGAAATAGGATTAAAAATTATTATAAATCTGTTTAAATTCCAAATCAATAATGCTTTTAAAAATCTTTATGATTATGTTTGATGACTAGTATAACAAATTGTCTAAATCAGCATCTGTTTACATCATTTCAGGAGAGCGCATAAATTTTCTTTCTGTCTCTCTGAAAATAGCGGTTCTTTATCTTACAAGCTGCTTACCTAATAGCCAAAGGCAAAATTTCACACTATTCCCTTCTTTAACTCCTTGCTGAGTAAATCGGCAACGTCCCCTCCCCCCCCCCCCCATCCGCTTTTTTCTAAGTGGGTGGTTCTTAGTTAAGGCGGGATTTTCCGGCTTTCTGAATGTTTTAAACAAAAGGGTTTCAATTTTTTATACATTTAGCATAGAATTAAAAAAAAAAAATCGAAACAAAATAAAGAGTATTTTTGGAAAGCAAAACAATCAAACTATGCATGCCCTTTTACCAAATTTTTAAATGTCAAACATATATTTCTTATATGTCTTTTAATATATATTTCTTTTAATTTATCATGTAGCAAACAGATTTCTCACGATAAGACACTAAAGAGAAAACTTTAAAGAACTGAAATAACGCATCTAGAATGTCTTAAAATTAAAAGAATATATATATATATATAAAATTTGGAAACGGCGTTCATAGTTTAAGAGTACAGCTTTTAAACGCTACTAAAAATAAATAAATAAAAGTAAATAAATAAAAGCTATAAATTCCTCCCATTGAAATAACATTAGCTGCTCTATTTTGGAGCGTTACTGAAGTAGGGTCTTAAGCCAGCATGAAGATAGAATATTAGAAGATTTTTAAGATCTGCTACTTTATCTTCATGAAACATAGAAAACTCTCATAAATGCGCACCTCCAAGGAAAAAGGAAAAATACCACTCACCCACAAGAAAAATGACACATCTCGCAAAAATTCATCTTGCACTAGCTGTTTAACCCGCTCTGCGCACGGGAGTTCAAGAATTTAATTTCTATATAAATGAAACGAAAATTAACATAAAAACATAATGACAACAACCTTCATTAAAATATCTAAATAAGAAATAAGAATTTCCCTTTTAAAGTATTAAGTTGTTCAATGACTATTCGATTTCGAAAATTTTTTTCTACTACTGTGCATTTCTTTTAATTTATCATATTGCTATGGCAGCAGACGTTAAAACGATATCTTTAGAATAACGGAAATAATAGAATAAAAAGTTTGTTGATGTTTGTCATAAAATGTTTTCTTTATTTTTTCGAAAGAAGGTAACAATTAAGCAAAATTAATTAATATCTAATTGTTTGCATGCGAGGTAGAAGAATTATCGATACAGCTTCTTAGTATTGCAGCGTGGCGTATGTAATATGTACATCTTACATTGTAGTAAAAATTTCAAGCTGGTTAGAACTCGAGCGATTTCAAGTTAAACATAAAGACAAAAATTCGTCAAAAACATTTAAATAAAATCTATTTAAAATTTTTGAATTTTTTAGCTCAATCATTCATGGGCCCCTTATCAGTAACCCCTGTTCCAAATTTTGTAACTTTGCACTCGGTGGTTTCCGAGTTTTTGAGGTTACATAGATACGCACATGGATTTTAATAACGTGGATGATTTTTTCAGACTAAAATTTAAAACAAATTCTATATTGAAAAAAATAAAAGTAAAAAACTTAATTTTTAAGTTGATCAAAGCGTGGCTTGCGTAAT
Organism: Maratus speculifer; assembly: GCA_964019185.1. Classification (NCBI taxonomy): domain Eukaryota; kingdom Metazoa; phylum Arthropoda; class Arachnida; order Araneae; family Salticidae; genus Maratus; species Maratus speculifer. Next base: position 99,486,465 of record OZ025296.1, on the reverse strand, counting down.
AACAGAGTCATATATTACGTACGCCACAGATTAAGCATTAATATTCCTGGAACAACAAACAAATTCTTTAACAAAACTTCAGGTTTACAATTTTCGGTACTGAAATTTTAAATTTCTAAACATCGCATATTTTCAAAATTTACACCATCGTATTAAAAAATGAATCCCGGCTTTGAATGCATTGGTGGCATCGATTTTCCTTACTCTCAATTAAAATTGTGGGAAACCGAGATAGGTAGAGCTGACCAGACATGGAGTAAGCCTTGTTTCAGCTCATTTAATAACCTTGGAGGAGGACTTACAGTAGCAACCTGTTTTCCAAGTCGTCCCAAAGATGTTCTACACTCTCAAAAAAACTTCCGTCTTTTCACAGAAAAAGTACTGGCAGCACTGCTGCCAGAAATTGTCTGTATATTGACGACTATCTGTTTATTTTTTCTCCGTCAAAAGAGGAAAAATATCCGTCTTTTGAAAAAAGTCTGGAAAAGATAAATACGCCGGCGGTGAGGGTCGAACTCACGACCCCAGCATTACCAGGCCAACGCGCATCCACAGCGCCACGATTGCTCAGGAACAAAAGTCTTAGAAGTAGAACCCTTTATTTCTTATGAGTGTGATTTGGTTTATTTCGTTAAAGAGCAAAGAGCTTTTAATTTTGAAGTTTAATCTTTAATGAAACTGTGGCTGGAATGTCGGTAATTTTTATACGTTTATATTAATATAGTATAAAAATTTGAATTTTAATTATATTTGCGTAGATTGCTAGAAGAAAAATATGGATGTTCTATGACAAGATTTTTTTGAATAATATCAATTTTTTTTTCTTTTTGCATTTTATTTTTTAATTAAAATATCTTTTAAATGTGTTCACTTAAAGTACATTTTAAATGGGAATATTTATTATATAAATAACTTAGTAAATTCAACTTTATTCAACTTACCCAACTTTGAATATGAATAACAAATTGTGAGAATTTTTGAATGAATGAAGAAAGTAATTGTTATTTATTTTTAAATACGAAAACATTTGTGTCTTTTTAAACTAAATTAGACGTTTTAATCTATAGAATATTTTTCTTTTCATTTTAAAAATAAATTCGAATTTATTACTAACAGACCCAATACGCATGCGTGCAAGAAATAAACAAAATCTCTTCCTCATTTTTCGACGTTCCGAATGAATTCACAGATCAAATACGTTTTTTGGGAATACGGTAATTATTTGTGAAAAAATAACGATAACTTAGTGTATATTGACGAATTTTTCTGACAGTGTATCGGATCATGTCTGGAAAGTGAGCTGGCCATTCCATTCTCTCCAAACCGTGATCCTCAAGATAATTCTCAACATCCTCAGCTCGGTGTGGTCTCGCATTATCATCCATTAGAATGAAACCATGGCCAACAACACTGGCATATGGGCGCACATATTAATCAAGGATCTCATCCAGATATATTGCACCAGTAAGAATTCCTCCATAGAACACATGCAGGTAAATGATTGAGATCCCTACCCAAACCATGATTTCACCGTTTCTGTACCTGTGTGTTTCGACAGTGTTTGATTGGCGGTATCGAGTGCATTGTTCTCTCCAGATCAGAAGGTGTCTTGAATCGCTCTCCAGTGTGAATCTGGACTCGTCTGTGAAAAGTACAGAAGCCCATTGTTGTCTGGTCCAGGAAACATGTTCTCTTGTATAACATAAGCGGGCTCTTCTCTGTGTGAGTTGAGGGGGACACATACAACTGGTCGTCTTGCATAGAAACATGCATTGTGAAGACATCTTCGCATTGTAATAGCTGATGCTGCAAAGTGGTCTGCAATGAGTTGTGGCACAGTAGTGAATCTTCTCCTTAAGGCCGAAAGAGCTAGAAACCGTCTTTCTGCAGGTGTAGTAACACGTGGGTGGCCTGGAACATGTCTTCTTGGCACAAAATCTTCCGATTCATACTGATCTCTGAGTAGTTGGACTACACTGCGAGGCACATTGAGCCGTCTAGCAGTATTGGACTGTGACAACCCCATTTCCATCCATCCTACCACCCGCCATCTTAATGAATCGTGCAAACGACATTTCTAAACTCTATTAGTTGTTGTGAACAAAACTGACAATAGTCCAAATACAACAAAACTTACACGCGAAATTACGAAAGCCTCGTAATTGCATATTTTTATCTCATTTACAAATACCTATTCTTTTCTATAAAATAAAAATGGTAGCTGTAATTTTTTCTTAAGTTTTTTTAAAGCCTTTTATTGTCATTCATATAAACTATGAAGTTTAATCTTGACTGGCATTTTTTTCTGGTGAGCTTCGAAAAGCATGTTGCACCTTAACTTTTGGAGGCCAGTGTAAGATAATGTAATTGTTGATGATAGTGCTAAATGTTTTGTTAGTTACTTTTAAATCAGAATACATAAAAATAAAAGTTTTTAACCCATATAGTCATTCATTTCTTTATTCGACCACAAATGTTTCACTTAAATTTTAATTTACACTTCACAACTTATTTAATCATGTATGTAAAAAAAAAAAAAAAAAAAAAAAAAAAAAAATTGTAATGTTCTTCCGTGAAAAAAAATCTGATGATCGGTTCGGATTTTACATGAAAAATATATAAATTTTTTACAATAAATCAGATATAAAATATCTGTTGTTTAGTACAATTAATAAATTTTTATTAATTAGTTGTAAAATGCATATAAAGACAGCTAAACCCGTGAGAGGCTACATCTCTACAATCGTTAATCTTATTTCTCGATGCTTTTTTCATTAATTGATAATTAACTGCAATTTTTACACTCAAATTGTTTTTTATGAAACGTAGGAATACCAAGTCAAAAGTTTGTTCAAAATCTTTCGCATAATACTCCATTGGTCATTGTATATTTTGTATGTGCATTGAAAAGAGGCTATTGACATCAGAAATAACATGTATGATGACACTCCTAAAACGATAATGAAAATTCAATTTTTACTGTCAAATATGGGGGGGAAATGCTACCCTCCCCCCATAATTCGACGCATCTCATTCGATCGATACCTTATTCATCGTTGTACTAAACATATTAGTTAAATTCGTTATGAGATGTCAAATAAGAGCCAAAAAAATCCCTGTCGGCTGGGCCTATAGGCGGAGGTAGATTTCGAAGAGTGCTCATTTCAAGAAAAAAAAATATATATATATATGATTAGAGATAAACCCAGTTTAATAACTTCATTTGGCCGTTTATGAAATTTTTTTAATTTCATTTTTCTGCAAAAACTGGTTTTATCAGAATCATCTTAAGAAAAATTCAGCTCAAATGCTCATTTTGACAACATATTTTGAAATAGATTCTGAATTTATTAAAAAATCGACCAAAACAGTACATTATACAGTTCCTAAATAACAGAAAACTGTCAGTTGAATGCATTTGAGAAAAAAATTGAATTTAAAAATGAGTCATAAAATAACCGATTTGTTGTTTGAATACATCCTTAATTCTTTAATCATGATTGCTTCGGAAAAGTTTGTGCGAAATACTCACTTTGACGGCATTTTTAAAAATATATTCTGTCTTTATCAAAAAACTGGCCAATGCGTCACAGTATATAGTTCCTAAATAAGAGGATCTGTAAATTGGATATGTTTGAGAGCAAAAATGGATTTTAAAACGTGTCATAAAAAACACAATTTGCTATGTAAAAACTTCCAAAAAACTTATTGTGAAAATTTTCAAATCACGATGACTTCGGGAAATTCTGTTCAAAATACCCTTTTTGGTAGCCTTTTTTGAAATATATTCCGTCTTTATCAAAAAACTGACCAATACATCACATTATATAGTTCCTAAATAAGAAGATCTGTAAATTGGATGCGTTTGAGAACAAAAATGGATTTAAAAACGAGTCAGAAAAAAACGCAATTTCTTATTTGAATACTTCCTTCAATTTTCAGTCCCGATGACTTTCGGAAATTCTGCTCAAAATACCCCTTTTGGTAGCCTTTTTTTAAATATATTCTGTCTTTATCAGAAAATTGACCAATGCGTCACTTTATACAGTTTCTAAATAAGAGGATCTACCATTTGTATGCGTTTAAAATCAAAAATGAATTTAAAAATGAGTCAGAATATAAGCAGTTTGGATTTGGGGTTTTTTCTCCAACTCCTATTTTTGTTTAATTTCTTTTTGCTATACGAATTGGTCCTATGAAAAACTTGTCAATATAAAAGTTGTAGATATTTTTGAGAAAATGTAAAATAAATTTAATCAGATTTGATATTTTAAAAACTGACGGAGTTATGGATTTTTCTCTTTTTTCAGCGCCCTTTTTCTTTTCCTTTTTAATTTTTTTCATCGGTAAAAGTTGGTCCTATCAAAAACTTGTAAATACAAAAGTTTTAGATAATTTTAAGAACATTTACAAAAAATTTAGTTGGACTTGATATCTTGAAAATTGACGAAGTTATGAATTTTTTTTCTCTCAAAATCCCTGTTTTTTTCGCCCCTTGAGCCCACTTCTAAATTTATCAAAAATCTGTCATGCATATACTTTTGGCCCATTTTTAAGAAGTAATATAAACTTTAAACCGATTCGATATCTACTTTAATTAAAAAGTTATAGCGTTTTTTCGGTTTTCACAAAAACGCCCCCTATTCCGACCCCCTTGGTCTGATTTTGCCCAATAACGAACTTAGCCAAGATTTTAACCCCTTTGATTTTTTGTACCAGTTTGGTGGAGATTGGTGAAGAATTATAGAAGTTATCGTGTCCATAAAAAAGTGAGATATATAGATATAGATAGATAGATAGATAGATAGATAGATACACAAACTGGTGCGATTGCAATAGGTAGTATTTCTTACGAAATCTACCTAAAAAAAAATCCCATTTAGTGGCACATTTATTGTTGAACGCTGCGTTAACCTAGAAAAACTGGTGTTCACAACAGAAATGTGATATTTGATGTATGATATATGATATATGATAATTACAATTCAAAAAACAGAGAAAAAAACTAATTTTGCGCTAACAAAAGATGCAAAAAATCAAATCGTTCTAGAATAATATCTTTATTCATTCATGAAAATTCAAAGTTACACGATTATCATTATCAGATACAAAAAGAGTAGGCTACAAACCCCTCTTTAGGCTTCATAAAATAAACAAACAGAAATGACATAAAAATTCTATTGTTTTACGTATAACAATGAATATGCTCTGGAATTTTAGTTTAAATATGCAACCAACCTTCATTAAAATGTAAATATAAAAATAGCTGCTCAATCCCATATACCATTACTAGAATTTATTTTTTTTGAAAATTGTTTCTTAATTATAATTCTTCTGAAAATACATGCATATAAACATTTTCATTGCATTATTTATTAAAGTATAGAAAAATTAGGAACTAGTTATAAAAACTATTTGATGAAAGGATTTAACCATGAGACATTTGAAGAAAATTACTTCATAGCTTCGTGAAAAGCCTAAATATGAAATGAGACTGTATATTGGCATATTTGAAAAACATTATAGCATGTTAGTATATATCGGACATATTTGTCATGCATGTGGAACAATATGGCAACTTAGAACATGTGGAATCATTTTTCATTCTATTTTTAGCGAGTTTGTTCAAAGAGCTACGACTCCAAAATAATTTCTAATTTAAATAACCACTTTTAGTTAACTTCTTAAATATTTTTTGGTTTAGTTTTCTTTTAACTCCCGAGCAAAAGCGGAAATTAATGTTTTTTTCTTCTGTAATTTATTCAAAATGCCAAGAAACCAACGTGGTATGGACGTTTTTATTACATATATGCATATAAGCTTTAAGAGTATTAAACTAAAGCTAATTTCTGTTAAACAGGACTGTATCTGTAGATTTACATTATAAATATTTAAAAGACCTGGCTGTTCTTTTAGTTATCAGTCCTGAGATTTCTACTGCCGCGATTTTGATAATTATTTTTTTTAAATGAAAGCTGTTTATGCGTAAATGTGCCCATTCTGGCTAATTTTTATTTTATATCCATTTTTATATTTTACTTTTAATTTTAAAAGTTTTTTCGTGACGTTACTTCAAAACAGTGGCAACAGGTGAAGCTTTTCTCACTTATAATAAAAATTTATTTTGTTTTTTTACTTTCCTCCAATCAGGAGCCTGATCTCATCGGTGAATATATAATCGCATTTCAAAGAAAAAATAATGGTTTTCCTAAAATTTAATCCTAATAAAATGATTGCACATAATTGTTCACTAATAGCGGTACAATATACAGATTATTTACTGAGTAATATAAGCATTATGTAAATAAAAGAACAGAACTTAAATAAAATATAATGCCTAAAGCGAAATTTTGTCGATGGAGAAAATGTCGTCATTCAGAAAACAGATAAATTTGTTCCATGTGTTTAATATACATTGTTATAGCTGTGTCAGTGATGATCTCATATTCACTGACTTTTATTCTTGCATCTAAATAAACTGAACTTCTATTTATTTAAAAGTCCGTGGTGTGCACAAATGAAAATATTTCTGTAAATTGCGCCATTTCTATTTAATTATAATAAATATTTTATGAAACTAAAGAATTTCCAAATAACTGCATAAATTACGCTTTTATTTCGGAAAAGATGAGTGTTTCTGAAGGTGTAAATGATGTCATATATAAAAAAGAATAAAACCTGTGATATGTCATTGCGATATTTCTATTTTACATAATATCAAAAATTAATAAAATCATTTTGTTCAAGTAAGTTATTTAAAATAAAAAATAAGCAAAATGTTTTCTGCATATCAGCAACAAACACAAAAATTTTATACTTTTTAATAACAAAGATATCGTTTTTCTTTTCGTTGCCATAACAACAAAATTAATTTTGAAAAGTTCATGGAGGCTACAAACCAATAAATTTATTAAATTTATTATAAGTGCTGTAAATGTGTAGCGGGTTGGTTATGCAGTTTAATAACTCCCTGTTTCTATTGAAATTTTTCATTGATATTATAATTATTGTACTAAGTTTGGGAACATGGTTTAGTACCAAGCGATACTTAAACGGAGAAAAAATACAGTATGCAGATATTTTTAAATTCGTCTTCTGAGATATTATATTAACTTCCTAAATAATTTGGCATTTAAATAATGTTTAAGGTTTAGAAAACACATTAAAAAAGATTTGTAGCTGAAGTTGAGTCCAACATAATAATTTATGAGTTGTTTTCCTTATATTTTGTTATTTTCTGAAGTTTGTGTACCTTCATTATGAAAAGTTATGTTATCCCTATTTGAAGAAGTCGCAATTGTTTATTTCGCCCAGTTTCTTATTGTCTTTATAAGACTGATATATATCATATTTAATATATATTCTTTTCCGTCGAATTTCGACGAAAGTAGCTAGTTTCCAATAAAGAGCAACCCTTATTAATAATAAGCCTGCTATAAAAGATTTTTTAAAGGTTTTTTTAATCACCGGTTTTTCTAAATCGAAATTTTTGTGTAATTCAATTATAAAAACTTATCAAAAATTATTGGTAAAAGTAATCAAGAATGGCGAGTAATTTATATGTCACGTATTCGAAACCCTCATCTTAAAGGGGTTAATTCATTTTAAATGTATGTGAAAAACTCAAATGCATAAATTAAAACGGGAATAAAATAAACTGCAAAATGTAACTTTAGACTCAAAATTTTATATTTTTAAATATCAGCACTAAAAATATTTAAAGTTTTTTTTTTTTTTTTTTTTTTTTTTTTTTTTTTTTTTTTTTTCTTAATATCTTCTTTTCTAAAGTTAATTAAGCATTTATTATATTGGCTCACTTATGTATTATGCATTATTAAGTAAGCTAATACACATTCATTAGCATAGTCCGAAAAACAGATTTATCGCTAGCTGCGGAAGCACTTTTCAAAGTTTAGATTTAACATACATAAAAATATTATTCTTATTACTAAAATAAGTATACTTGCATATAAATAAAGCATAAAATACTTCCCACTCAAAAGTCGTTATAAATGCACGTTGTATTTAAACAATTAACATGATATCAATTAAATAACGAACTTCTTGATTAATATATATTAAAAAATTTGAAACGAAAAAAAAAGCAAATACTTTTTGCTTGTAAAAATAAATAAATAAATAAAACAAAATTGTTATGAATATTACAAAAATAAATTTTTTTATTAATGGAACTAGATTAGTGACATGTAATATTAGAATTTTTGAGACCATAAAGCTAAGTATAAATCTAAAAGTCTAACCCATATTTTACCATAGACATGCATTTTTCAATACACTGATTTATTATTAATTACTGTTGTATTTTTATACACTAATATAGTTTAGCATTCTGTATTTACTCTAACATTATTGTATGTTTAATTTATTGGTAAAAAGTTTGAAATTTTAATCAAATAAAAAACATCTACGAGATATAAAAAATATTTCACCTTTCATAGTGAAAAAAAATTTAATCTGTACACCTTTTATATATAAGTTTGACAATAGTTCCATTCTATTTAGTAAGAAAGTAACAACTTGGTTCATGCTTCTTTTCTTGACAAAAAAATCGATTCATGTATCTTACTTTTTAAAATAAATCTATTGACAATCAGAATCCGATCAAGCTGAAGTTGGGCCCAGGGCCTGTTAAAAATTTGCCCCCCCCTCCCCCCTATCTACCCATTTTCGGCGACACTTTCAGAAAAAAAAAGGTTTATTTGATGAGTTGTCAAAGTTGTTTGGGTGAAAAGTGCCTATTTTAAAAGCTTCTAAAAATTTTATTGAGTCATTCAGAATATTTAAATTTTACATCTCATATTTTATAAAACAATATTATTTGAAAGTATTTGATTAAGGCGGAAAAATCAGCCACATAATTTGTGGGCTCTTGAAATTGGCGAGCCCAGGGCCAAGGCCCCGGAGGCCCGTGCATTAATCAGGCCCTCTTGACAATAGATTCATATTATATTAAATCATAAATTAACAAATTTATGCATACAATTTATGTTCGTGAAAGAAGATTGTTAAAAAAGAAAATAAGATTATTTAACTGATATTTTTCTCATATCTCTCTATTATAAACACTTTTTATAAAACGGGTTTTTTTACTTGAAAAATATTTTTTCCAAATTTCTGTGAAATATTTCAATGTTTTTATTTTGTTTAAATTTATAAAAATAAAATTTTTTAATTGCACATTAAAATACTTTCGCATTTAAAAAAATGTTTGATCTGATAAATCTTATATAAATTGGAGCTTTCATCTTCATATTAATAACATTTATTCGATTCAAAGTATACTTATTTTACTTGAATTGTAAAAATAATTTAATTATGAAAGAAATGTAAAATAAGACATTAAAATAGAATGTAGGTATCAAATCCTTTATTTTAGTTTCATTAAGTAATAAATTAATTATACATCTCAAAATTTTCTAATTTTAATTAAATAGAAAAATTTAATTTATTTTTTTAAGACTGCCAAAAGAGTTATTTTAGTTGAATATGTAAGTAGGAAGTATGCTTAGAATAAACGAATGTAATTGAAAATTTGATTTTTTTTAAAGCTAATAATAAAAGCATCTTATTATTTTATTTACTTATCAAATTAATTTATAAAAGTAGGCTTGGTAAAATAATTTACATTAAAATCATTTTCGTTAAATCAATTAAAATCTTTTGTGTTAAATAATTTGCAGTAAAATGATTTACCTCAAATCATTTACATTAAATTCATTGTATTTAAATTTATATATATATATATATATATAATATTTAAAAAAACAAGACTTGTGCAGATAAAAGTATTCAAATTGTACATGCATATAAACATTAAAAATTATTTAACTTATTTAGTATAGATATTATAAACAAGAAAATGTATGAGTTTTGAAGAATGTTTAAAAACAGATTAAAAATAAGCAAAATGCAAAATTCAAGGCGCATTGAAGAATTGGTAATATTATTCTTTTCTCATACTGCATTTTGTAGAATATACTTTTTCTTCCATTCACACTTATAAAATGTTACTTGGAATTTACAACCTTATATATTAAATTATCAAAGATGTGTTAAATTTTTTTTTAAAAAATTATAAGAAGTATCGCATATCGATTTGTCAAATGTAACAAAAGATACAATTCTATGAATCATGACATATAAACAAGATGATACACAAAGTGCGATTCAAAAGTCCCATGATTTTCCTATAATGCTTCAAAAAATGAAAGTACATATCTGTAAATTCCAAATGATAAAATATAAATTCCTGTTACAACAGATTAGACTTGCTGTGTGGGCCATTCTCCTGCATCCATACAATGGTAATAGACAATGGCTAAATTTGTATACATTAGATACACTGACTTTTCGATCACACTGTGTCATAATGACAAAAGCCCAGAATACAATTTTTTTTGCTCTGAGCATAATTATACATCAATAAAACCAATTTTTGTGCAAGAATTTTCGACAAAAATGCACGTTACCTCGATCAGAATCTACTTCAAGCGCATTTGCAACTAGTAGCTATCATGTCTTTCTGGATTTTCATCGTTATCTTCAAATCTTCGTCACGTACCAACATAGTAAGAGGTGCCAAGTCTTCAGCGATGCAGGATGGATTCTTCATTCCCTTGTATACTGTACTTGCAACTGCTTTTATGATGACGTAGTTAGTAGAACTAATATGATCCGGTAAAGGAAGACTGCAATCACCGCGACAATTATTCGACTGATATTCTTTTGGAGCAATAACGTAATCCCTCCAACCAGAATCATCAAAGTTGAAGACAAAAGGCTTCAGTGAGCATTTTTTTGCACCTTTTACCTTCATACCGCTGTCATTGATGCGACGACTGAAAGATTTCAATTTAGGTACTTTTCGCGTTACTGTTGAATGGTGAAGACGTTCAAGATTCTCCGTATTTGGTAGCAAGTGCAATATATCTTCAAATACATCCAGCTCTTTAAAAAGAAGAAACATATCGACGGGCTCTTTTGTAAGATCTATGTCTGTTTTGTTATTTAATGAATAAAAACGAAGCTTAAATGTGAAATCCTCGGGGGATTTACCTTTGGCAAAGCAAGCTTCGTACAGTGACGTTATGTCGAATTTCATTTCCAGTATATCTCCAGGAAAACGGGCCCTTGAAGCGAATACCTGCATCCGACAATATTTAAATATATTCATGTCTTGCGGCGAAATCACTGGGGTGATGTTTATGAAGTATTTTTTGGTCTGAAGCTTCCTAGATGGGGTTATGTTTGGGAACTCCATCCACAGCTGTACACTTAAAATGTGGCTCTCTGTTTTCCTGTATGTAGCAGTCAGGCGAAAGACATCATCCTTGACATGTGTCACTATAAAAACAAAAAGATTTTTATATGAGATATTTAGAAAATTTTTATTTAGCTGTTTTAAAAATATTTTAAAAAATTTCTCTGATCTATCATTTGTAATAAAAAATATAAACAGAATAATTCATGTATAAGTAATAGAAAAATATTTCTAGTTCCGTGGTGCCACGTTTTAAATATTAGATTTAAAGTCTTGATGTCTTGTATTGACATGTTAACAAAACGTAAATACAACACTTATAATATTTAACTTTGAAATAAGATTTATGATAAATTTCAGGGGAGCATGTCAAGAATACTCCTTTTCCGAGACAGAAATTATTCCATACTAAAAGAAAAACTATATTTTTCTCGCTCATTTTTCTCGATCATTACGTAACAACATGAGTAAATGTCGAAACTCGCCCACAGTCATTTCAATAAATTCTGAACAATTTATGCTAATTTTTTAAGTATATTTTTATTAAAAATAGAAAAAATATCAAATGATAAGATTAGTTTGTCCAAAAAAGAAATTTGCGAAATGATTAATAATAGTTATACTATAAATTACTTTTGGTACCAATTATAATAGTAAGAAAATAAGTTTTATATGATGCACTCAAGAATAACAGTTCTCAATAGTGCTGACAAAAAAAAGATGGTGAAAAATTTTAGATACTTTTTAATGAGATATTTAGAAATTTTTAATGAGCTGTTTCAAAAGCAATATTTCATTTTCAAAAATTTCTCAGATCAATCATCAGCATTTTATGCAATTTTAGTATTAAAGAAATAACGAATCGAAAAATATTAAATGGTAAACATAAAGATCAATTTGGACAGAAAAGAAATTTGTCCGATGATTGATGAAATTTATAATACTATTGCCATTAATAATAATAAAATAATTTTTATATGAAGCGTTCAAAGATAAGGTATTCTGAATATCTCTGAAAAAAAAGTAAAAATATAGATATTTTTTAACAGTCAAATGGTAAAGGCTCAGACATGTAATTTAAAAAATATTTTCAAAACCATTTATTGTGATTCTTCTCTATATTATATTAAAGAAATAATAGAATAAAATAGCATATATCTAAAACACTGTAAAGGAAAATGATAACAAATAGACAATAATCTCCTTGTTGAAATCTAAAATAGAGTGCTCTAAAGCTGACATCCAAAAAACAATTATGCTGATATATTTAAATAAAATAAGTATTTAAAGCATTATCAAATTTTCTAAAATAATTTAGACTGAGTTTTGCATTTTTCTTGAATGGCAGCTCTTCTTAAATCCAAGATGGAGGTAAATGTTTTGCAGATTGTGATTGATGTAAATTTTGTAGAAAATTCTTAAGCATTTTTTATAAAAGACAATTGCTTTATATAGATTAATTAATTGCGTCAAAGTCGACCCCCTGTCTACAGCTTATGAAGCATTCTCATAAAATTTTAATTTTCAGGAATAAAAATCCGGTGAAATTAAATTTAATAAAATATCATTTTTAACTTACAGATGATCGACTTAATGATTCAAAATAAAGAAAAAGTGATGATTTTTTTTTTTATTTATTTGAGGTTTAAGTCAAATTTTCATATTTAACTTTCCTTGAGATCCCCCAGATATTTTACTTCTCTAAATTTTCACCTCTAATAAATTTGCATAGTACTCATAGAACATTTAAATAAGAAATAAAAATAATGTAGTAGTTTTAGTATAAAATTTTGATACAACATTGTTTTAAAAGGATGTTAAGGAAGGGACGGTAAGGAAAATTACCACCTAGTTTTAGGCAAATCGAGTTAAGATTAAGTGGTAGCCAGAATGTATTGAATTTTAGCAACAGTTATTTACATTGAATTAAATTTAAAAAAATAATTTACCTCGGAAAATGCAAGAACAAACCTTAGGAGATGATTAAACTACTGTGACGGATTTAAATAAGACCCTACTGCAAACTTGGTCTTTTTTCTTTTTATTAACAACAATCACGTTACGTAAAAAACACAGACATATAATGACAGAACACACACTGAAATAAAAGGGAATATAGTTAAACAAGTAGGAAATGGCCTACGCGACCGCTTTCCATCGCCTTTCTCGAGCATCTGCCCTTCTGGCCGCGTTCAACTCCAAAACTTTGGTCACATGACCATCTTAACCCTCATTAGTTCATATTTACCTAAATGTCAGTCCGGGCACTTCTCTCTGAAATTTAGTATTTTATTTAACAGAGTTATAGCCATCTGGAGTCTTTCAGTGGATAAGTTCGATTTCAACCGAGGTGGCCAATTAGTAAATACTGTCTATGAAATGTTTGAGTGGCCATGTGTTGCATTTCAAAGAGGAGTCATCAAGACGTTACACTACCAATAAAGCAACAATGCTTGAAATTGATATTTAAATGCTGATTTAAATTCTGCAGTGAATTTCCAGTCAAAGAATTTTAGCCATTATTTTTCTAGCATACTTCTGCAAAACAGTTGGAAAAAAAAAAATCTGTTGCTGCATCTGTGCTTGTTTAATTTTAGCAAGAGAAACGGTAAGGAATCTGAAATCCAGTGACTGAGTTTAAAAAATAACGCTACCTAATTGCGCCATATTGTGATCGGTACCATATGAATAAATCGTCGATCACCGTCAATCCCAGACATAAACTGCAAACATCACAAATTTTCTTTAAAAAAAAAAGCATTCTGCTACTGTTACAAAAGAGAAGAAAATGCTTCCCTTTCATCTGGACTTTAAGAGGCCAGATGGTTTAAAAATTTATATGTAAGAAAATTTGAAAATTTTTCAATAGAAAAAAAATGTCTGCTATTCTATTAGATTAATGCTTTACATCAATTTTTCTGCCATATTACTTTATTGTTATAATGCCTTGATAAATATTCATTTTCGCTTCTTAAAGTATTATACTTTTTATTTTGTGATTGTCTGCTATTTTCATTATAAGATAAGAAAATTCAACAAGTAAATAAATGATTCAAATTAAAATTGATAATCAAATTAAACAAGTACTGTTATATTCTAACTTTCATAATTTAATTATTTAAAATCTTTTTAATCACATTCATATGCGGTAATATTAACGTTTCCCCAGGAAACGAACTATGACATTTCCAGAAAAGATGAGATAAAGCAGCGGAAGTGAAGGAGGGGGTGAGAGATTGCCTAGCAGCATTTAAAATCTTAACTATTATGAATTCTATTTTTATCTTTTTTCGACAAATTCGTGGGAAAAGAACATCTTTACAAGTTTCTTGGGAAAAATAAACCTTTCACATTTGTATGTATTTACAAGAGGAAGTTTAAACAATCGTTAAATTGTACCGCGGATTCAAAATAAAAGTCAAGCCGATTATCTCAAACTGCCGATAAAGGAAACATATTTCTAATTCAAAAGCTATGCAAATTAAGTATCGTCCTTAGAAATGGCATTTGATTAAAAAGGGGCTGTATAAATATTAGTTGAAGAATTACCCCCCTTCATGTCGCAAATTATGAATTCATAAGAACTTCATCTTCTAAAGCATTTTTCGAGAATTTTTGAAACAACATCAGAAGATTTACACAATCATTTAATAAATTTTAGAGGGATTTTACCAACTAAAATTGAAATTTATATTCATAGGGATTTCGTGCAATATTTATAACTTCACTCAAATCTTTTATTTAAACTGTTTTTTACTATTCTATAGAATTAGAAAATGTACAAATATAATACCCTTACAATAGAAATATTTCCTAACTTTCCATCCACAATCTTTCAACGTCAATAAAATTGGAAAAATGCAAATGAAAAAACCAATCTTTATAAAAATATTTTTGTTTTATTCAACTAATAATGTCTTTAAAATAAGGTAAAGCAAAATATGTATTGAATGAATTTTATAACAAACTAGCAAACCCTGCGGCTTTTTTCGCTTAATAGTTGAAATATGTCAAGTGATATTTCAATGTCTAATTTATATTAGAAGTAATAATATATTTAGGAATAATTCAAAAATTTCCATTTAAGACACGATTTGACTAAATTTTATTTGGCTAAATTTGTGGGAAAAGAACCTCTTTACAACTTTTCTAGGAAAAATAAACCTTTCACATTTGTATGTATTTACAAGAGTAAATTTAAACAATTGTTAAGTTGTGCCGCGGATTCAAAATAAAGGTCATGCCGATTATCTCAAACTGCCGATAAAGGAAACATATTTCTAATTACAAAAGCTATGCAAATTAAATATCGTCCTTAGAAATGGCATTTGATTAAAAAGGGGTTGTATATGTATTAAAAGAAGGAATTAACCCTTCATGTCCAAAATTATGAATTCATAAAAATTTCATTTATATAATTCTCGGAAATTTTTCTATAGAAAATTTCTTACTCTTTGCAATCTACAATAAATCAAATTTTACTAGTTTAAAAAGTCACACAGCCAAAAGAATAATAAAGTGTCCAAGGTGGTAATCGAACCCGGGCAAATGGTATAGCGCACCCAAAGTTCTACTAACTGAACCACTTAGAACGATATCCTACCTAGTACCTTCTCAGTATCATGTGTTGGCAAGGTTAGTAAATATTTCACCTTATACTGCGGTTATAGCCTTGACTGAAATTTTCCCACATAAAACAGGACATTTCAAATATTTTTGGTCTTTTTAGCCATTTTACAAAACTTTATATCTCCATACTGATTTTTCCACAAATTTCGCCATTTTTAATCTTTTAGTGCATGCGTTTTTTTCCTTTAAAAAAAAATTATATATATATATATATATATATATATTTAAATGGTTGCCAATTTTTAGACCATGCATTAATCGCATGTATATGATACTTTTGCAAAAAACATTGCTGAAAATAATCTAAAATAACTTTAAAAAACATTCTTAAAAAAAAAAAAAAAAAAAATGAAATTTTGCAATTTTTTTGGGGGGGGGAGGGGGGGTAGAAATTAATCTATGGCTAGGAAAATGGTAGATTCACAAGTTTCTTTTTATTTGTAACTGATAACTAAATATTAACACATACGGTATTTTAATCAATTAAACCTAAATATAGGATCAAAATAAATACATAAAGTTAGTAACAGACAATAGTAAACAAAAGATAAGGAGAGAAAATTTAATTTGTTGCCAGTTGGCAACATTATTCAGTAGAGGGTTAAATAAAATCTTATCTTGAGAAAAAGTCGAAGTTGCGAAATAACCTATTATGTAGATTTAACACACAAATGAAGAAGACACTGTAGATTTAACACACTATGACTAGACACTGGGTTACGAGTCATTTGAATGATAAGTTTTTCAATTACAAACTTAGTGCTTCCAATGTTAAATTACATTTCATACTTTTTTTATTAATATCACCCCAAAATTACACTCCAAATGGGCTAATTAAATTTTTTTTTATGTAGCAATAATACTAAAATACCCAAATTTAAATAAATACGTTAAATTTGCAATTTTTATAATTTTATGATATAAATTATGAAATTAATATCCGACGAAATTATAAATTGCAATTTACATTTTTTAATGGATTTAAATTTATTAAGTCCTGTTTTATGAAAATCAAAAATTTAACTTTTTTCTTCTAAGTAATTTTTAAATTATGCTAAAAAACGGCAAAATAATGGTTTAAGCGGCCGTCTACAACAGAAGTGTCTAGATATGTTCAAACATATACTACACTATATGGCCAAAGATGACCGGCCACTTGCGATTTTAGACATTTTCTTAAGTATCTAGAAAAATTCATGAAGAATTATCCTGAAACTTTAAGTATGTAAATATAATAGTATAGGTCATGCATTTACGTGAAGATTTTTTTTTTCTCTGAAATTCCATAGAGGATCGTCAACAAATTGAAAATGAAAAAACGCCTTTGAGATAACTCTGTCAAAACTAATGTAGCAAAAGCGCTCAAACTGTAGATTATGATTAAGTGGCTTATTGTAACAAACTGTGTTCGTTTTTATGTAGATAGCATATATATTCGCAGAGAAATTAAGGTTTTTATAAAATATGTCCCAAAATTTTTAAGTTTTTTGCTTATAATTTGCAGAGTTCTTAATATAAAGTAATGTTCTTTTCTGAAAATATGACAAACAACATTGTACACAACATTCTGTAATCAGAATTTTGAAAAATGAAAAATTGGATGAAAAATTAGAATGTTTACTAAATAAATTTTTATTTTTTACTGCGCACGCGTCAACGACGGCGAAATTTGATTTACATATTATGCTAGGTAAATGTATAGACCAACTTTTGTAAAAATCTCAAAATCATAGCTTAAAAATTCTGAAAGTGATCTCCTACAGAATTAGCTCAAAATCCGTTATTCCCAAAATGAAGCAAAAAAATAAGGGTTTTATCCAAATATAGTAGTACGTGCTATATTATATATTTTATATTGTCACTAATCAATGGATATATGGATACAACCCCTCATCTTTTTGCTTCATTTTGGAAATAACGGATTTTTCAGCTTCTTTTGACGATTATTTCCAGAATTTTCAAGCTATGATTTTTAGACTTTCACAAAAGTTGCTCTATACATTTAGCTAACACAATATGCAAATGAAATTTTGAAATCTTTGACACATGCTCAGTGAAAAATTATTTTGTAAATCTACTCATTTTTCGTACAATTATTATTATTTTTTTTAATTTCAATTACAGGATATTGTGTGCAATGTTGTTTGTCATATTTCCAGAAAAGAACATTATTTTATAGTTCAAACTCTGCAAATTATATGCAAAAAGCTTGTTAAAATTTACGACACTTTTTATAAAATCCTTAATTTCTCTACGAGTATGCATGCTATCCGCATAAAAATGAGCCTAATATGTAAAAGTAAGGCACTTAATTATAACCTGCAGTTTGAACGCTTTAGCTACATTAGTTTTGATAAGGTTATCCAAAAGATATTCGTTCTTTTTTATTTTGTTGGCGGCCCCCTATGGAGTTTCGGAAAAAAATCTCCACGGAAATATATGACCTGTACTATTGTGTTTACACACCTACTATTTTTAAATATTTAACAAAATCTCAAAAATCACAAGTGGCCGGTCATCTGTGCGGATATATAGTGTATCCTGTAATCTGGCAGAATTCAATGGCTGCTTGAGTGGAGATTAAGGTGCCTTGATCAAGAAAGGCGCATTCTCGGTCAGCAATTGAGTAGCGAACTTCAATTTGGATACAGCCCTACCGCATGCTCGTTTTAAAATAATTTCTCGGAAACTTATCGTATGAACTGTGTGAAAATTTGTTTTTTAGGCTAATTAAAGGGTATATTGTCAGAACTGAGTACTGCTAATGAAACTAGTCGTTGGGGGCCACCGTAATACTTACCCATCATATATATACATAATAATATATGGAAAAAAAAACATTTGTAAGCTATTTATAAAATGCATTGCAATTCCAAAACAAAATTTAAACATGTATTTAAATATTTTTTATGCATAGTAATGCTCTATTAATGAGTTGCTGGTGAATCAATTTCGACAAATTATACAAACGCCAAACTACTCAAGTAGTACTGAATTGCGAAAAAGAGACATCCTTATAACTCCAAAAATAATAATCTTATCAACTAACAGTTTATTGCGTCAGATTAAACTTCTCATTTCCAATTAAAATATACTTTTGAATTGAAATTTAAATAAAATACAGGGTCATGAAAAATCGAAGAATGTGGAAAACAGGATTACAGATATCTCGGCAACTAGTAATTCGATCGACTTCGTTTTTTTATGAAAAATTTGTGTTATTTTATTGCCTTTTACGATCACTCCTTAAAATAAAAAAATTCGAAATTTTTAATGTATCTTTCACCAGAACGAGAGTCTGAAAAAGAGGGTCTATTTTGAGAGTCTGAAAAAATTAGTTCCGGATAATCGAGGTTACTGATATTAAATAGGCTTTGTTCCATTCTTACATACTATGTGCATACAAAATTTCAAGTCTCTTTCTCAATCTGTTCGGGAGATAGAGCGTTTACAGACACACAGACAGACAGACGGACGGACGGCAATTTTTTTTTCTAAAAGTATGTTTTTCGAAATCTTCAGTGTCTAAAACCTGCAAATCAGTCAAAAAGTCAAAAAATTTTTTTAGATTTTAAAAACGATTCCAAGACTTACCCTATACTACGTATGATGGGTAAGTAAAAACCAAAAACAACATTAGCGTTCATTTTAATATAATAGATGGCCGTCTAAACAAATTTTATGTACAACATTTAAAAATAGATTTTATTTCCAATCGTTCAGCACAAGCAACTTTCTTCTACAATATTTTGTTGAGGAGTTAGTAGGGAGTATTTACATTTTATACATTAAAACTAAAAACTAATATTGTCGTCTACAGCTTCAATTATTCCTATATAAGTTTTTTTGAAGGAGGAGGGGAGGGGCGTAATTAAGCAAGAACAAAATCTTATAAATGAGTGTCAACATTATTATTAGACCAATTAATTTTTCTATATTACAATTTTTTTTCAGTGGTAACGTTAAAAGGTGAATGTCTGTGTCATAATACCAAATTCCAATATCTTCATCCCTAGAAATTTCTGAAAACTAAATAATATCTCCTTTATCTTTTTTCCGTATTTATTTTATGTCACTGGCTTGGGTTTTAAAATATTTTCTGTTCAATCTTTCAGTTATTTTTCTTAAAATTTAATACTTTTTGTTAAAATATTTGCATATTATTAGTAATTCCTATTTATCTTATTAACCTCCAGACCACCGATAAGAAAAGGAAAATTATAATGTTTACTCTAATTTAAAAAAAAAAAAAAAAAAAGGATGAGTTTTTCAACATGACATAATTATTTTAATTATGCATATTAATATAAGCCTTGAGATTATTAATCAAAACAAATTTAGTTAAAACTGCATTATATTTGTAAAATTACATTAATTTAAGTCATGTTTATATTGCAGTGAACCCTGCAGCTTAGTGGACAGATATATCAGTTCGCGGCGGTAGAAAGGTTAAAAAGAAGGATTGGATCCATCCCATTACTCCCCACTACTTTCTTTTATGAAACTACCTGTGTAAAGAACAGTGCTGCTTTTAAGCTTAATTTGAATTAATGATAAATATACCATATAATGCTTTATAAATAGGGGAACTATTACATCTATACACATAAACAAGCGATTAATATACAGCAAGCATAAAAAGTATAGGAAGCAAATTTACTTTTGAATCTTGAAGTAATCTTTACCTTTATACAATTGTAAGCTAATGTAGAACAATAATTTTTTTCAACGAAAGACTGAACTACCACAGCTTCATCTAGTGGAAGATTGATTAAATGTCTGTAATGATACGTAGCGAAATAAACCTACTGTCCCACTTTACCTCACTCTCCCCTACATTTAAGAGATATTTGTCAAATAAAAAAGAAAGACATTCCTTGAGGATCATATCTATATTATAAAGGTCAAACATATCTGTGCATAACGCATGTGTCATTTTGCGAATGGCAACACTTTCCCCTGTAATTTCCGTTCTGCAATTTTCGCTACTACAAATTTTATACTTCTAAACATCGCACATTTTCAATTTTTACACCATCGTATCGAGAAAAAAAAAATTACTTTTAAATGCAATTTCTTTGAAAGCTGCATCTTAATTTATTTTTTATATATTATTTTTTTTAATAGTTTTTAGTACTAATTTTGTAATTGTAGCAGCAGAATCACTCCATTTTCTCTGAAAATTGAAAAAAAAAAGTAGAAATTAAAATGCGCAACACTTTTCTGTGCAATTTCGGTTTTGAAATTTTCGCTACTGCAAATTTTACACTTCTAAACGCCGTACATTTTAAATTTTTGCTCCATCGTATAGAAAAAAATGTACTTTTAAATGCAATTTTTAAAAAGCTGTATCTGAATTAAATTTTGCGATATTAATTTTTTTTAAATATTTTATAATACCAATTTTGTAATTGTGGCAACAGAAACACTCCATTTTCATTTAAGATTGAAAAAAAAAATAGAAATTAAAATGCGTTTACAATTTTAAAAATACCGTCTGTTATAAAATCCGGTGAATTTCGGTTTTATTTTGTTTAATAATTTGGATAATTGAGTTTCATAGTATTTTGTCAATTTTAGCTTAAAATAATATTTGTTTGAGAGTTAGACTGACCAATATAAGATGCATATTTTACTGTAACTAATTTTGTAGATTCATTATAAATCTATGAAAGAGTTCTTTCTTAAAGATTTTCTTTCGTCGCATTTCGACGGGTTCCATCTCGTATACAATAAGTTAAAAAAAATAATTTTTTAGAAGAAATTTTTAAAATAAGAAGCATCCATATCTCATTTGGAAATTTACATGTTCAAGCTTTTTTTTCTGTAGATTCCTATCAAGGAATGCTTCTTTATTTCACAAAATATTCCTAAAATATATGCTTAATTTTATTTGAAATGTTAAAACAATGGTCAATTTTATTTGAAATGCTGAAACAATGCTTAATTTTATTTGAAATGTCGAAACAATGCTCAATTTTATTTGAAATGCTGAAACAATGCTCAATTTTACTTGAAATGCTGAAACCATGCTTGTACCCGTTCCCAATGCTTAATTTTACTTGAAATGTTGAAACAATGCTTAATTTTATTTGAAATACTGAAACATTGCTTAATTTTATTTGAAATGCTGAAACATTGCTTAATTTTATTTGAAATGCTGAAACATTGCTTAATTTTATTTGAAATGCTGAAACAATGCTTAATTTCATTTGAAATGTTGAATCTTGTCCAAAGTCCACCTCTTGTCAGTTTTTGTCAAGTGAAGTATTAAATTAACTCTTTCTGGCTATAACGTTTCAGATTTGACGAATATTGACTTATACGTTAGAATACATCATTTAAATTTTCAAAAGGAAAAAAAAAGTTAAAAAGGCATGAAAAATGACTTGCTATCACCGTCTGTTGCAAATTCTATGAACAGTTTATGTTAAATGCTGTGTTGGGCAGTAAAAAATAAAGTTAAAAACATTAATTTTCTATTACTATACTTTAAAAATAAGAAGACATTTCAGGAAAATAGGTTTAACATCAGCAAGGGGTATTTGAGATCTCACTAACAAATATCCAAAAGAAATGTGAACAAGTATTTTCTGAAAAGTAAAATATCTGTGCAGATTCACCGTCACCAATCGCTTCGTGGCGACTCAATTCTTTGACTTGGCGACTAATTTTCGGCGTCTAAGTCGTCATCTTTTGGCAAATTTTGCGTTTTTTCTCGCTATCATTTGACGAAAATTGCACTTTTATGCAATCCTCTGAGAAAAATCACTTTTTTTTTTTTTTTTTTTTTTTTTTTTTCGATCCTCTGACAAAAATCTCTTCTCTGTGATTGTTTGACGAAAATCACCTTTTTTTTGCGATCCTTTGATAGAATTAGCGTTTCTTCTGCAATTTTCTGAAGAAATTTGCTTTGCTTCTTAATTTTTTCACGTTATTTCTTAATTTTTGCCCAGGTGATGAAATATTTGGGTTTAGTAGCCAATGGCCGCTTAATATTTTTAGGAATCTTCATCTATTTAATGTATAGTAATATATTTTTAATTTTTAACAAATTGATAATAATACGAAAACAAAACATTTTGCTCTTTTCAAAATTCTCAGTCATCACTTGGATATTGTAATTTTACAATTATATGGTGATTAACAAATCATTTTAAAGCTTATAATTTATGATGGTTCAAAATTGAAAATGTTAAATTCTTCAATACATAAAAATTGCATTTATTTTTTTAAGCTATGCAATGTAAATATTTTCACAAATCTTGTTTTATAGAAATACTTGTTCACAGTAAATAAATTTAAGAAAAAAAAGGAATATATATCTTCTTCAAAGCTTTATTTTATCTCAGGGGATAAAATTCGCTTACAATAAAAAATAGCATAAAATTAATGCAATTGATTTATATATTTTTAAGAAATTTTACAAAACATACATTTTTCTATTAAAGCATTTTCTACAAAGTGCTCATAAGTGTGATTAAAATTAATACAACCTTGAAACTAGTCGGATGTGGCAATCCCAAAATTTTCTTCTATCTCATGCATGTTAGCTCAAACCTCAAAATTCGCTAACACAGTGTCGAAATTAAATGAAACCTATGCCATCGTGAGTATTCTAAAAAGGATGAAATTCCGTGTATTAGTTCTTGAAAAATGAGTATTGCTGATATCAGGAAAAATGCAACATAAAAGCGCCACTTGTTGAATCCGAAGTTTGATGAAAAAATTCGTGCATTAGCTCGAGATAGAAATACTGCAGGAATCTGGAAAATTTAACATAACAGCAACACCTTTTCGGCGATTCACACCAAAACATAAACAAAAGTAGTTCATATAACGGATTTTCAGATTCTGAAGTTTGGCAAAAATCCGTGCATTAATTTTTGAGATAGAGCTATTGCGAAAATCGTGAAAAATACAGCATAGAACTGCCACCTGTTGAGCGATTTACACAAAAATGTAAACAGCATTAATTCATATCAAGGGTTAACTTAATCTGAAGTTTGATGGAAATCCGCTCATTACTTAGTGAGATATAGTTGTTGCGTACATCGTAAAAAATGCAACATAGCAGTGCTACTTGTTGGGGGATTCACACCAAAAACTAATCAGCATCAATTTACATAAAGGACTATCTGGATATAAACTTTCATTAAATTCCTTGGATTAGTTCTTGAGACAGTGTGCCCACAAAATTTATGTCACATACAGACAGACAAGGTCTGAATCACAGACAGACGTTTTGCAAAAACATGATTTTGTTTCTTCTAACGATAGAAGAAAGTAAAAAGTTATTCATTATAAAAGCTACAATTCAAATAAAAATACAAACAATAAAGCCGTAAAGCAATTAGGTATATAAACATACGCTCAAACCTCAAGAAGCTCAGTTATGTATGTTAAACATTAGTTTTCCATCATATTATGGACCCACGATTGAAAATTACAAAATTTAACTTTATATCGAAACACTTTATTATTTTCTTTATTTTTACAAACACACCAGAGTTAAGTATACTTTTCATATTTCTCCAGTATTCACCCTTAACAATTTATAAGATGTTTTACAAAAACAACATAATTATTTATGCTAACAAAATGGGCACCGAAAGAACGAACTTCATGGGAAAGACATTTTGGAGCGTTTGTGGCTTAGTTTGACCTATCACTGCGCTTTTGCCCCCCCCCCCCCCTCTATTTAATGAAGAATACAAACATGAAATAAGTTAAATTAAAATGTTGAAGTCTTAGGCCACTTTTAAACATATCAACGTAAACAGCAAAAGAGTAATTTAATATTTAAGAAATATTAAGAATTCCAAAACGAGCTTCTATGCGCTTTTCAAAATAGAGAGTTGGACAAGTTTATGCCCTTTTTGGTCCTAAGGGCTGTACATTCCCGAGTCCCCCGAATAATTTTTTTCTTAAGACTATTCTCAACTGCTCTGCTTAACAAGCGCAAAACGTTTTGGCACATTTACAAATTCATTTTTTAATGGAAGGATATGAAATTGGAAGGCCTGGCTATAAAAGCAATTTCGAATCGACCTTTGTTTTCCATTTTATGATAATTAAATTATCAACCAAGTAATAAGTTATTTTGATCACGTGATCACGCATTTCTCTCTCTCTGTAAGGCTCATTTTTCTGTTTTCTTCGGGAAATGTGGTTCAAAACGCCAACTTTGACAGCTTGTTCTGAAAGATCTATTACGTTTCCAAAACAGAAAAATAAATGTGGTTAGATAGTTGCTAAACAACAACATCTGCCAGTTTCATGAATTTCCGAACAAAAATAAATTAAAACTTACATCACAAAGTTGTCCTTTTTTATTTAAGAACACCCTTAAATATATTATTCTAGAAAAAAATATATAAATTAAAATTGTCTTCAATAGGAGTTCATTAAGTTTTTAATTCTGTCTTTTCAACGTATTTGATTCATATAAGATCAGTTGGAGAATAAGTTTTAATATTATTTTTTAAAATAAGGAAAAAATATTCATCAATTAAATTAATATATTCAGGGAGGGATGATCACTCTTTCATTGCCCTTTCTCTTTTGAGCGACTTTGGCTGATAAAATCCCGCAATACTTTAGAATTACTATATTTAGCGCACAAATTAAACTTATAAGAAATAATAAAATACAGTTAAAACATAGAATAAAATAACCATGTAGCATCTGACTCTTTATTTCCTTTACGTCACTTTTCATAATAAAAATACTTTGACATTCAAGTGCAACAACAAATCAAATTAGGTTCTTTATTGCAGCTTTAAAACATTCTTGAAATAAAAAACTAAATTTCTCAGCTTACAGTGGATCATATATTTCACTTTTGTCTTGCACGTTTTCAAAACAACTTAAAGTGTCAAGTACATTATAGCTTAAATCCAAAAGCATTTATCAAACAAGCTTAAGCCCTCAGATAGCCAAAAATTTAAGTCTATATGATCAATCATAAATAATGTGAGGCTTCTAAAATTTACTCTTAGGTTTTTTAATAAAATAATAAAAAATGCTAAAACTGATTGAAAAATAGACAAATTAATTATTTGTAATTATAATTTGATATATTATTCTTAAATTAACTTTCTGTAATTATTTTAAAATTTTTAATTTTTAATACTTTATTTTTAAAATTAATTCACTTCAATAGAGCAAAAACTTGAACCACCACAAATAATTTCTGCAGATATTATTCTATTCCTTTCAATGAATTCATAAAATCGGCCAATTATGCCGCTTCGACTTCTTAGGCACACTGCTCCTACAGAGCCACCTAAACACTACTGTAAATAAGCTTACAACTCAGAATGTCCCAACCCCTACCCCCTCTTACCTATTAAAAAAAAGGGGGGGAATAAAAATTTTAGTACGGAGTCATGTAAGTTCCAAGAAATTTTTGTGTTTAAATTCAAGTCAAAATTTAAACTACAGTAAATTTTTCAGTTTTGAATGAAATATAGACACATCTAAAATTCATAGAAAAAAAATGGATGCTTTATTGCACAAAATATTTCACTCCGATTCAGCAAAGACTCCTCTAATAATAATATAGAAAAGTGTATATTTTTAACGATTACCAAGAAGATTTTTGCAAAATATTCAATTTTAATACCATTTAATAAATTTAGAAAGATGTTTCACGAAACTTGTTGCTTGCATTCAATAAATCTCGTGCGTAAGAGTATGCCTATAAAAATTTTTAAGTGTTTTGTTCGTCATTTCGTAGAATTTAATGGGAAGAACTGAATTAATAATTTTATTTTAAATTCGTGTATTTTTTGTTTGTTTGTCTCCCTCCCCCCCTCCTCCCTTCAAAAAGAAGTCTGGGTGCATTGGACCGAAATCTTTGATATCACATGAATCGTTGATCACGACTAAACCATACTATAACCGGACCCTGGTAGCTTTTCCTTGTATGCTTGTTTATTTAAATTGCGAAAATTGCACATAGTGTATTGTTTAATTATTTTCCAACTATTGTTACTTTCCTTATTAAAAATTTCATCCTTTTTTTTTTTTTTTTTTATATATATATATATATATATATTTTTTTTTTTTTTTTAAAT
This sequence comes from Maratus speculifer, assembly GCA_964019185.1. Classification (NCBI taxonomy): domain Eukaryota; kingdom Metazoa; phylum Arthropoda; class Arachnida; order Araneae; family Salticidae; genus Maratus; species Maratus speculifer. The sequence goes on along the minus strand of OZ025296.1, from coordinate 99,459,474 downwards.
GCAGTAAGTAAAGGGTAGGAAATTTGAACTAGGTTCTTAACAAAGTTCCAAATATTTGTTCGAATGCAGTAAATGTATGGGAAAATAAAAGTAAACATGCCTTACTAACACCTCAACAATTAGTAGTCATTTCGTAGAAAGAAGTTACTGATAACGAACAATTGGAAATAATGTTTACTTTTAAATGATGTACATAAAATTTCCTTAGAGAGTTATCTACATATTAAAACGAACCCAAACTTCATTTTTTAAAAAGCAATACCTAATTTTAACAAGATATTTCAAATCCTCACTTCAATTTATTCTTAAAGACAAAATTTCAAGTCATTTGAATGATAAGTTTTTGAATTATAAACATTCAAAATTCACTGCTTCTGGTGTTAAATTATATTTTCCTATTTTTATTAGTATCTCTTGAATTTATGCTCCTAATGTGCATTTTTTTGTTATGTACCAATAATACGTTGCATTTGCAATTTTTATAATTTTATTGTAGGAATTATGAATTATGGAATTAATCCAAAAAGTTATGAATTGCAGATACACGATTTTTTTTTTTTTTGGGGGGGGGGCGGGGGTAAATTTAGGTTTATTAATTTCTGATTTGTGGAAATGCAAAATTTAGATTTTTTCTTACAAGTAGTTTTCAAGTTAATCTTAGAAAATGGCAAAATAACGATTTAAGGGGCAGCTTAGTATAGAAGTGTCTAGATATTTTGAAAATTCTTATGCTAATCTGTAATCTAACAATCTTCGATGACTGCTTCAGTGGTGCCTCGATCAAGAAGGAGGCTCTCCGGATAACAATTGCTCACGAAAATTCAATTTGAATACAACTCCTATAATATACTCGTTTTAAAATAATTTCTCAGAAACGTATCGCATGTAAATTTGTTTTCAGGCTAATTCAGGCTGTGGAGTTCATTTGTGTTCGTCAGAATTGGGTAGTGCTATTGAAAGAAATAAAATTAAGGTTCCTAACTTTCTGTAAAAACCAATATAACCAATATGTTTATTCCTTATTGTTGTCCAGTTTTAAATGTATTTATTTTTTCTTTGCCTTTATTAAAGTATTTATAAAATATTTTATGAAAGTAAAATTTAGTTGCCCAAATAAGTGATGAGTATATTGAAATAATCACCAATTTTTTAAATCACAATTTTATATATTTTTAAAATCATAACGCACAATTGTGATACACTCCATAACATTTACAAAAACAGAATTATTCATTAATTTATTTAAAAGTAACACAGTTTTGCCATGTTTGACTAAAGAAGTAGGTTTACGAGGGTATAATTTTACGAAAAATCTCTTGTATCTATGTTGAAATATTTATTGATTTATTCACACAACGAGAAAGAAGTTATCTAATTAGTTTTTATCACAGTTTTTATTCACTTTTTTTTTTTTTGTCCTATTTATGCAAATGTTCACATGTTCCCCATATACGTTCACAACTACCCTTCCACCGGAGCACATTTGAACAAATTGACATTTTTTAGAAATATGGTATAAGTTAGAAATCCTTTGCATTAAAAAATTTCACAAATCGAACAAACAAAGTTCATATAAATCAATTTTTGTTTAATGGCAACAAACAATGACAATAACAATTTTGAGAAATAGTCAAAAATATAAAAACTGTTCACATATGCCACCCCCCCCCCCCCTATTCCCTAAATAACCTTTTTACCGTACACAGGATTTTGAAAATTTTTACGAATTCAATAATTTCTTCTTGTAAAGATAGAATATAGTAAAAAGCATATAAAAGCTCATTTAATTCTCTCAGTAGGTAGTTTATAATTTATATTTTGCACTTTGCACCTATGTCAGATACTTTAGAAGAAAAATCAAATTAAATCATTTTGTGGCTTATTTGCAACTATTTACACTTGGTTTTATTTATTTATTCATCTTTGTTTTCGGCATAAAGTTTAATAACTGGATTTAGAGAGCCTTCTGGAGTTTTGATTCAGCTGACACAAATTAATAGTTTGTATTCCAAATATATTCTTTGGCACTGATACTAGATGAGGTTTACATTTTTAATTAAAAATTTTTAAGGGTTATGTATTTAAAATTTTAAGGATATCAAGGAATGAGAAAAAAATAGGTTAAATTCCAAAATTTATATTTTATAGTGTATATACGTTTAGTAGTTCAAACTTCTATTCCAAAGAATGTTAAAAGGGAATAAAAATTTATAATTAGACTTAAAAGAAATATTACTTATAATAAAATATAATTAAAGCATTACATAAGGTGTTTGCAGGCAAGCTGAATTATCTCATATTATAACTAACTGGAAAAAACAAAGACTGGAAAAAATCAATTTAATACATTTTAAGTGCTTTATGAAGGATAGCGTTAAAAATTAAAGAATATATAAATATATTTTCTATTACAGTTTATAAAGAAACATTATTTATAGCGAGATTATAATATTAAAGCATTATATAAGACGTTTCTAGTCACGTTGGCTCTCTCAAAAGAAAAAGGCTGAAAAATAGGCTATTTTAAAATACTTTATAAAGTGTTTTGAAGGACAGAAATATGAAAATTATAAATTACAAATATGTTTTAATATAAAAACAAATGCACTACATGGCTTAATCTTATGTGATATCGAGAATTTGTACGATAAAAATATCGGATCATATACTTTGATATTTTTTCTGAAAAGTAGAAAAACATTGTTTTTAAAACAGCTGATTTACTCAGAATGAATGGTGAAAACTCATTTTAGCCATCATTTTCTTGAAAAACGTCATATGTCAACCGATTCCAAAAAGTATTATTAGATCAATAAGGAATCATGTCAAAATGCTTAAGATTCGTTCCAAAATTTAACAAATCTCGCAAATATGAGGCATTCACGAAATCTATTTTAACCTTAGTTGAATTTTTTAAATGCTTTTATTCAGAGATTAACGAATCAAATAGTGTTTTCCCTTTTTTGATAAAGAGTCTTTCTAAAAACGATACAAAAATTTGTGTTTTGAATTTTAATTGCAGACGATATACGAGATAGGATTTAATGAGACATTTACTAACTTTATATTTTTACGTATAAAATGACGTCGTAAACTTTTAAGATCATTCTTAAAATGCATTTCATGCTAACTTTCACCCACATAATAAGAGACATAACATTACAATGTCAAAGCAAATACTCACCAAAATTATGTATTTAAAAAAATAATTATGAAGGAAATTATTTCCCGTGCAATGCACCTTAGGTTAAATATTGTAAACCCCTTTATAGAAGCCAGCAAATAAAGTTGATTTGCATATTTTCCTAAAAGTGTCCCATTCCTCCCCACTCTCCCATATATAGTATAGATGTGTCAGTAATGGACACTCTTAAGGAATTTCTTTTAATTTTTTTATTAATAGCTATAATTATTTTATTCCAGTTTTTTTAAAATAGTTTATCAACAATATTTAACCATTTTTATAGTCTTATTTTCAGTTATAAATCAAAAGTTAATTATAAATAACAGAAATACATCAAAACATCCAAAAGTCCAGTAATGAATACTCTCTGTTCAAATAATGGGCACCCCCATAAGAAGTAATAAAAAATTTTTTTAGGACTGTATTTAGAACAGAGTATAATGAAAACATAATAATGAAACAATAGTTATTTTCAAATAAAATTTCTCATTCAAGAATCCAATAATTAATAAAATATTTGTTATAATCATTTACTGTTTGCGTCAATAATATAATTACCAAAAGATCTATATTTTAATTATTTTAGATGGATAGTTTAAAACACTAAATATCAGGTAATTGCAGCTATTAAATTATTAAGACAGTGGGAGATTTAAAAAAAAAAAAAAAAAAAAAAAGGTTTTGGAATATTAGTGTTTGTTTTGTCGCATTATTGTTAAAAATCAAAACTTCCAGAGACTGCTTGATGTATCACTTATAATAATTAATATTACACATATGAAAGGAATGATATTGGGAATCGGATATTTTAAATAATAAATAAAATAATTTCGAAATAAAACTATAAAATTGATGTTAAAGGCCCCCGATCTGCATATGTACTAGTTTCATGATTAGTATAACTTTCATTAACATTCTATTTCTTTTTTTAGGGGGGGGAGTTCAGAGGGGAAAAAAGTATTAAGAGAAGAAATAGGTTTTTAATAGTTTCTGTAACTTAATTGTTTATATTTAAAAATGGGAAGGGATTAAACCCAATGAGCTCCTTTTTGACTGTTCCCTTAAGCAATATTTTCTGCTCCTTGATTGGTTCAATACCCAGAGTGTAAAATATGCAAGACAAAATTATATACACTAAAAGAAAAAAAATATTGAAATTTTATTAACCTTGTAAAATAGTTTAAAAGCAGCAATTTAAAAAAGATTTTGGAGTTACATTTTCGTAAGTGTCATTTAAAAAGTGTCATTTAAACTTGATTATTTAGGTTTACAGTTAAGTCAAATTATATTTATGGACTATAAATATAACCGAAATTGCATTTTTAGCAATGTCTACATGGAGTTTCCATTACAGGAAAATGAGTTATGAATCATCCTAGTAATAAACTCCGCTTTTTAAAACATACAAAATAAATGAAATCTCATAAATGTAGCCATTTATACATTATATACTATATTTATATATAATTTATACATTATATATAAATGTAGTCATTTTTTTATTTTAATGTAGCCATATATACTATTAGCATAGTATATAAAATTCAAAATTTTCTAATGCTACTGAATCAAAAACATTCAAAGTTTGCAAGAAAAAGAATATATGCATTTATGAAGCCAGCTCATAAATCCAGACATACATTAATGAAGCATACTCTTAGCATCATAATTAAGAATTTCACTGAAAAACAGCGAAACTTTGAAACATTATTTTTTGCTTCCTGATTGGTTTGATTAAAAGTGACAAGTATAACCCAAATTATAAAAAGTTCAAGAAGGAATTGTAAAAAAAATAAATAAATAAAATAAAAATAAAGTTAAATATTTCTTAGTAATTTTTTTATGAACCAAAAACATCAAGTTGTGTCCATTACTGGCACATCTACCCTATATGTGCAACCAAAATCGAAAAAGTAAACATTTTCTATTAAAGATCGACCTCAGATGCCCTATAAAGAAATTATTTAAAATAATTTTAAACGAAAGTGATAAATTTGAAAATAACTCTCCCATAGGCCTAAAATTAGCTTCCAAATATCCAAATATCTTCGCGTGAAGTTACTATTAAAGTTCCGATCAACTAAATATCATGAAACCAGAAGTTACCATTCGAAAAAATATTTACCGCTGTTCATTTATCCTGTGTTATAGATTATCCTGGACTTCCCCTACACTTATTAGATACTAAATGGTATTTTCGAACAGATGCTAGGTTATTGTTTATGCATACTGAATATTATTTAAGATGTTTTTAAGTTATCTCTTAAAAGAAAAGTAAACTGTCACTTTTTGTGCAATGAAAAGTTTTTAAACGTTTGCTAAAATATGTGGATTTTTTTTTTTTCCACTTAAATGTCTAAATTGAACCATAACAATTAAAGATACAGAGCTTAATTTTTTAGTTTATTCCACAGATAAATAAATACATAAATAAATATAGGAAAGTTTCATAAGAATTTGTAAAATTTCTTAAGTTTTCGATATTATCTGATAACAAACTTATTTAAAAATTCATCAAAAACGCTCATGAATTTTTTTATTTTTGAAAGGTAAATACTCGATTTAATCTGAGTCTATGTTAATTAAAGTTTTTTAACATGACAAATCAGTAAAATCATTTTTCTAATATTAATGAACAAACAAACATTGAATGCTAAAACAAAAATGCAATATTTATATTTCTACAATTTTACACTTATAAAAATTAACAGCAATAGGTTTCCAATTTACTAAATAAGCCTTTTTTTAAAAGTTAACTAACATAATGATGAAAATAAAGCATTTTTTGAATTCAAAATGTTACCCTCCCCTTCTATCCCTCAAATAGAAAATATAAAAATCTATCAAAATTCAATTCTTATACTAATTAAGGTTAAAAAACAGAAATTTACCTTGGATCGGTATGCTGTGGTATAGGTACGTAGATAAGTTTCTGGGAGAATTAGCCCAATCAGTATATTTTCGGATGATAACTCTGGGAAGTTTCACTCGCATCGCCCGGGCAGTTTGATCAGTCAGACTCCTTGTCACTTTCCTTTTAGATATCACATTTTCAGTTCCACCGACATGCAACGTTGTCATAAATACAAAGATGATCGAGAGAAAAATTACAATTCCTAAATAGCGCATTTTTCCGTTGAGGGAGGCGATCAAACAACACACTTAAAACTGCTGGAAACAGATGTAGAGTTAGAACATTGAAATATTTAAACAAAGAAACCGTAATCTAAAGCTGAAGTTTAGAAGCAATAAAGCAGTCAAAATTCTAGTTGCAATTTTCTAGGCGGTCGCTCTTCTTGATGGTAAAGATGACAGTAATATCTTCTTTAGATATATCGACTCTTTTTTATAGTTCAGCCTTCGTGATATTTTGAAGGTGGAGCTTCTCGTTATCGCAAAACTTTCCAGGGATCTTACTGGTGTAGCGCTGTACCAGTTATTAAAATTTTCCAGGTGGCATGAACATGAAATTCACCCCCAAAAGGAATTGTTCTTAGAAGGTATTGTCACAAACTTCCGGACCAATTGATCATCTACCGGTTCTTAGATCTTTCCGGTTTTGTTCAGTATTATCTTTGAACCCTCCTCCACGGTATTTCTTTAAAGTCTCTGGAAATGAAATGAAAACAGAAATTATAACCATATGTGCGCGAAAAGAAATTGCGGAACTTTCTTTTTATAGGCCTATCGTGTAAGGGTTTGGTTTGGTTTATTTTTGTCGTCCGATTATCTGCGCTAGGGATATAGGACCAGAGGGGGAGTGCCCTTCGTGGGGGTCTTTCTAAGGGAACCTAACCCGTATTTACGCAAGGTTCGAAGAAAACCACGAAAACTCCGAACGGTTAGGCCGACAGCCGCGATTGGGTTCGAACCCAGCACCTGCCGTCTACCAGTTGAGAGGTCTGTACCTCTCGGCCACTGGTGGGGTCTATCGTGTAAGGGAATGTATTTAATTTATATAATACTGATTCCATTTAAAGTACTGCTAACTCTATTTTAAATTATAATTTAATTTCACCTTATAATTAGTACAAAAATAAATTTTAAAATACAAATCAAGGATCACAATTTACAACATTTATTTCATGTACAGCATGCTGTTTTTCGAACACAGCGTGATTTTCCGAGTCTATCCTAAATTCGGTAATATAAATGTGCTTCTATATGCCCCCCCCCTTTCATACACACACACACATGCCGCAAAAAGTAAATATCACTTTTGTTTTACCTTTCCTATATGTTTTAAATATTGTTGTTGGAAGTCGCATGTATATGAAATTTCTCATTTAATATTATGTACTGTGTTTTACGAACTTTTTTTTCCCCATATCGTTAAAAGAATGTGGGGGCTGGAGAGGGGTTAGAAAAAATGCGCCATTCTTAAGATTTTCTACCATTCTCAGTTTTCTATCTGTTATTTATTTGACGGTGCTCTAAGACACGTAAATATGCTCTAATTATCATGTAATTTATTATATGTTAGCATCTATTGGTGTTTACTGTACAATATTTTAAATTGGAAATATATATATTTATATATATATATATATAGAGAGAGAGAGAGAGAGATAAATTATTATTAATTTTTATTTATATATTTTTTTTATAATTTTTTTATTAATTTATATTTTTATTTATTTATTTATTTTTCATGAAATGAAACCTGAATTACCAAAAATAAATTATGTTTAAAAGTAATTTAATGCTTCAATAAATAAATTATAGATATGGATACATTCCACTTTTAACAGTTTTTATATGTGTATTTAAATTAAGTTAAAAAAAGAGCTTTTCAGGTGCGTCTGTAATTATGTAAATATATAGCACATATAGCGTCGCGTCGTTAAGTCCATCTGTCCGCATTTATCAAAGCAAAACCTAACCAACCGAATCATTGTAAATTTAAAATATTGAATTGTTGTATAACTTTGTCGAATCATTTAAAATTTTATGAAAATCGGATGTATAGTTTGATAACAGCCACCAAAAGCACTACAGCAAAAGGATTCTGTTACATTACGGTTAATGGGAAAAAATGTTTCAAGTTTATTTTAATGGTGTTATAAAATTTCAAACAGGATAGAAATGATATGTATTTACTGAAGTGTACTAAAATATACATTCTGTGCAATATTTGGTTTAAAAAATTTATTATTCATTTACAGAGCTACACAAAAGAATTGCATTACATGAGAAAACATAGTTTCCGGCGTATTTCAATCATGTTAAGTTGTTTCATATATAATGAAATAGATATACGTTGCTGCGATTTATTACAAGTTATTTCCTGTGTAATAGAAAGTGCTAACAGTATTTAAAGGAACTCACAAAAGATTACAGATACTTTATCAGAAATACTATATGTTACAGATTTTACTGGAAGTGCATTTTTAGTTGGATATGAGTTTTTAACTTTAACTAGATTTTTGCTTATTACGTTGTGTATATAAATGCTGTGTATCATATACAGGGTAACACGACAGAATCTGTAAGAGTTACAGAGTATGAATGTAAATAGCTTAAAATGGTTTTGGAATGAGTTACACATTTTTAAGATATTCCAAGTATAGGTAATGATTCTAGGTTTGCCATCTTGATTACTTCCTATTTAAAATGAAGTCCTATTATATTCGTATTACTCAATCGACGACACATAATCGTATCAAATTTTGTACTCATGCATTTTTGCATAAGAGTTTAACAGCCAATGCATCAAGCTCTGAATATTTATAAAATTAATTTTAGTACGAATGCACCTTATTTGCTACGTTTGACGTTCAATTTACAACTTGTTTTAAGCTCAGTAGTATTTTGAAATAATGACAAAAAAATAAAGTTATCGAAAAAATGCTGATAAATTCTAAAAAGCCATTATACTAAAATGTAACTCTTTGTATCACTACGTTGCAAATATTTGCAACAACATAACGGAATAGGACAGTGGGAAGCATGCGACAGTAAGTTTTCCTCTTTATGAATCATTTTAAACATTTGATCAATTACACATTAGATGAAGCAATAGTACCACAATCTTCAGTTGAAAAAAAGTAGCTGGTCTGCATACGTTTACAGTTGTGTTGAGAAAAAGATTATTTCAAGAATCAAAAATAAATTTGCTTCATATACTTTTTATGCTTTCTGTATAGTAATGACTTGTTTATGCGTAGATGCAATAGTTTCCTTATTTATGCAGCATCCTACTGTACACTATCCATAAATTAAACTATGCCCAAATGCAGCATTTTTTTTAATGCAAGAAGTTTAATTTAAAAGATGATAGAGAAGAGAATGGGAAATGTCTAATTCTTTCTTTTTAATAAGATGAGTATAAATTACTAATATGCAAATATTTTTAGAAGGTAGTATATTGATTATAACAGTGGAAATATACCCTTTAGTTTACTTAAAAATATAAATAGCTAGAACGTATAGTTTTTTAATGACATCTCTGACTGATAATTCTTAATTTTCCTTAATTTTCCTTTTAGTGATGAAGATACTGAAATTTGGCACTGTACAGACATTATCAACTTACAATCTTAATTAGATCGTATATATACCCGACACTAGACTAGTTGTGCCTTATTATACTTTGTTTTATAGCTGTCCCATTCCTACCTATCAATGGGGCATTTAAAATTTAAAAATTTACAATTTCTTTAATTATAAAATTGTTTTTGTGTGTTATAAGTTCTTATATCATTCAGAGATATTAAAATAAAGTTCATCTTATATTCTATAAATTGAAATTTTTGTTTTTGTGTAAAACAAAATTGATTTTCTTATTTTTGTATAAAGTGTCCCAAGCTTCCCCACTCTTTCTTACACAAAAGTCAATGTTATTTGGGCTTTAAATACTGTTTTATTTATTACCGCTATCTTCCAATACAGCAGTTTATAGAAATTCTTCATAAAATTCGAAATGGTCAGTGATACTTAGTTAATTTTTCATGCCAGAATTACTTATTATTTGAACAGTTTCACATAGTTTTGCTAAAAATAACTTCGTAAATTCTATAAAATTAAAAAAGCTGTAAGCCTCGAAAAATAGATTTGTTACGAAACTAACCTCATATACTTTACAATTTTGTATTAGAAAATTGACAATATTTATGATTTATTAAGGGTAAATCATTTTCTGTATTGGAGATGTGAAATAAGCACAGGGTGGTCATAAAAAAACTTTGCCGGTATATGAAGCTCTAGCGGACAGTCCGTTCAACCGATCGAGGTGAAATTTCAGCTATAGCTATTCAGAGGTATGAGCTCAAGATTCTCTGAACGGGAACAAAATGGCGCTCACAGTTACGGTTATACTTACATAAACGCGAAATTTTCCAATGACAACACTCATTTTTTATCGCAAAATGCTCAGCGCATGCGAAAACCCTAAAGGGCATTGGAATCGTAAGTGTATAGTAAGAAACGGACACGTTATGCACGCACAAAAAACTGTTCTGCGAATCCCCCCCCCCCCATAAAAAAACACGATTGGGGCGCATGGAGTAAATTTGCATATGTAACAGAATCAGTGAACTAATCTCTGATTACAACACATATCGGAGAAAACTTTTATTTTGATTACACATTTTCCACATGGGTGCCATCACAGACAGTTACACATTGCATGGTGGCGACTGTGGGCAATACAGCCGAACGTTATATCGCATGAGTATGTTTACAATCTCAAGTTTGGTAGAATCTTTCAAATCCGGCAAAATTTGCGGATTGCACATGTACACTCTAGATTTTAGATATCACCAGAACCTGAAATCCTTAAGGAGTGAAGTCGGGGGATCGCGGAGGTCATTGACGTCACCAGTTAAGGTGAAATGTGCCTCGTCCGTTCATAATATGCGAAGAGGTCGATCGTTATCTCCATCATACTGGATAAGAAATTCATTAACAAAGTCTATATGTTGTTGACGGTCTCTCACTTTCAAAATCTGGGCGCGCTGGCACTGGTAAAGAAACATGCGGATTACAGAACGTAGTAACTTTAAGACCATTTATTTTGGTATATCAAATACACGAAATGCATCTTTTGTAGTTTGCATGCGTTCTCTGTCACTATCTAATGCACTTCCATAACAGTATCCTCAGGAACAGTTGGTCGTCCGGATCGCAGACTATTACAGGTGCAGCCAATTTCTTCGAATTTCATTACTAAATCATGAAGAGCTTGTAAAATGCATAGGCCACGTATTTGGCGGTGGTTTCGACGGTAAACGCGCCAGGTTTTCACAGAATTCATCTCATTTTGATAAAAGTTTACCAACTCACCACGAACGAAGTCATTTTGTTGGCATCTGCGAGCTCCGACTAAAGAATTAACATTACCACCCTACTTTTTATCTGTTTTCTACGCTGACTATCTGGCAAACGAAGTTCCTTGATTGATATTTTGTCTCTGTCATTTTCCAATTTTCTTCGTGCGCCTTGGTCGTGTTTTTGGGGGGCCGTTCGTAGAGCTGATTTTGCGAGAGCATAACGCTTCCGTTTATTGCAATAACCATACCGTTCCATCGCTCTTTAGGGTTTTAGCCTGCGCTGAAAATTTTACGATGAAAAAAAATGGGTGTTGCCATTGGAAAATTTCGAGTTTCAGTAACTATAACCTCAACCGTGAGCACCATTTTGTTGCCGTTCACGGAATCTCGAGCTCATACCTCTGAATAGCTACATCAGAAATTTCACACCGAGATTTCACCTCTGAAATTTGACTTTGAGCTCCAAATATCGGCAAAAAATTTTTATGACCACCCTGTATATTTTAGTCAAAACAGCAACAACAAGTCATGCTTAAAATTATGCATTTAACATTCGAGTAATAAATATTTTTCAAATCGGAGTTTTTGAGTCACAAAGACTAAATATGTGTTTGGGAATTTGGTTTGTCTCTTGATCTATCTGTGGTCTAACTCGCGTTAATATAATCCGATTGCCATGAAAATGATGCATTTTATTGAGTCTTATTGTGACATGTTCGATATTGAAAATGAAGCATGTAATTCTTACAGTTCGTTTACGGGGACACTCGAAAAAATTCTGTTGCATTACAGTTCGCGGGAAAAATCACTTGCGGATTTTTTTTTTTTTTTTTTTTTTTTTTTTTTTTTTTTTTATGCTATTACACTATTTTAAACATATTAAAATTTATATATATCACTGTGGGCCATTGGAAAGCATTTAATGCAGAATATAGTTGCTTAGAATTCACCGTTCATTTACAAGGACACACAAAAAATTTGGCTACAAAAGAAAGTGAACAATAATTTAATTATTAAAGCCTAAGAGCAACAATTACTGAAACTTCGTTTTCAATCGTGGTGCACATTTTTAAATTTAACTGTTTTTTTTTTCTTAGTAATATTTTGTGTATATAAAGGTTATAGATCATGTACAGGGCTTCTCAAGTACTGTTGTGGAAAAAAAGGGAAATATCCCTTACTAACTCTGCAATTCATTACAGTTGAAGAGAGTTAATGGTACAAAACAATTGGAAATAAAGATTACTTTAAATGATATCTATAAAATATTCTTTTGGAGAAGGAGGGAGCACCTACAAATCAAAACCAGATCAAATATTTTTTTTAATGGCAACACCTAATTTTTACAATATATTTTAAATCTTCAGGTGTCGAGAAACAAAATTTCTTGTCCTTTGTATGATGAGTTTTTGAATAATAAACATTCAAAATTAGAGCTGCTAATATTAAATTATATATTTTTATTAATATTTCTCAGAATTCTAATTTTAATGTTTTCTTTTAAATTATAACAGTAAAAAACCCAAATATAAATATATTGAATTTCTAATTAAAAAAATTATATTAAAACTATGAATTATAAAATTAATATTCGAAAAATGAATGACAAATGAAAAATGACAGTATGAATTCTAACCTACATTTTAAAATAGATCTATACAGGGTGAGTCATAAATATCGAAACAATAGGCTATCTCCTTAAATATTGCCCCTAGACCCATACTTCCAATTGCAAAGTTTCATCAAAAAAGGTAAATTTTTTGGTAAGATAAGTTGCAACTCCATGGGGGGTCTATTTTAAAAAATACGAAAATTAAATTTTTATACGACCCCCAGAGAATAAAACTTTCAATTAGAAAATTTTTCCTTATCCTCTTCTGAATCGAACAAAAAAAAATTCATCTCGATATCTGCAAATCCCTGGATGATATTAAAATCCAAAATTTTTCAAAATTCGTGACTTACACCACTTTAGCATACATCTGAGTGCAGCGATATCAGTTCATTTGAAATACAATTTAGGGATCGACCATTAATTTACGCATTGTTAAATGTAGACCCAAGACAATGCTTTAACTTTTAAATATAAAATAAAAGCATATAGCTTTTTGCTTTAAACTTCCTTGACATATGCTAGATGTCTGCAATATCTCGAGCTTGGCGTCAGGCTCGTAATTGGCACGACCCATTGGCCGGACCGTCTTATTAAAAACTTATTAAAAGTGTTATTAAATTAAGTGATATTAATTAAACTCTCATTAACCGTGTCTTTAAAACTTATTGCCACAGGTAATAAGTTTAGTAAAAATAGTAATAGCGATAATGACCCTTATATTAACTGGATCATATGGAATATATTTTAATGTTATTGTACATTTTAATGTTAATGGAAATATATTTTAAAAAATTACTTAGAATTTTTTTCAAAAATCTAGTTTTTACTATTCAGCTTCAAAATTTATGTGGTTTTAAACATATTTTTACTTTTTTCTATCTTTACAAGAAAAAGTATTGGATTCATGAAAATTTTGAATTCCGGTTTTCGACGGATTCACACGTTTTAGGGCTCAGAGATACCGAAAAACATGTTTTTACAAAATGTCTGTCTGTGAGTCACTGCTTCTGTATCTCTGTATATGATATACATTTTGTGAGATCGCTATCTCAAAAACTAATACACAAAATTTAATAAAAAATTATATTTACTTAGTTCTTGATCTACATTGATGCTGATTAGTTTTTGGTATGAATTGCTTAACAGGTGACCCTACTGAAAAGGCTTTTGTGCGATTTCCGCGATCGCTGTATCTCCAGAATGCAAGGAATATCATCAATCTTCAGATTCAGTTATTCCTTGACATGAATTGATGTTATTTATATTTTGTTGTATATGGCTCCACGAGAGGCGCTGCAACACTGAATTTGTTAAGATTTCTGCAATAGCTCTACTTTAAGAACTAATGCAATAATTTCCATAAAAAGTCAGATGCAGTTACTTCTTGACATGAATTGGTTTTGTTTACGTTTTTGTATCAATCATCTTTCGGATGGCGTTTTCATAATGAATTTTGTATAGTTTACACGATTTCAGCGATATCTTGTACTAATCCACGGAATTTCGTATCTTTAGAGTCCTCCGATTGCTACATCCGAGTAGTTTATTTATTCCAAACGGCATTTAAAAAAATATTTATTCGAATGTTAAAGTCGAAGAGTATAACGTTTCTGTTGCGTATTTTTTTTTATGCTAAGCTCCCACTAATATTTCATTCTAAGTGTATTTAATTGATCAAGGTTTAATGCGTTCGAACCAAACATCATTTAAGAAATTCAATTGAATAATTTCAACTTAAAACATTTAAATGAAAAATGCCGAAGATTCATTAAACACCTGTTCTTGTTTTAAAAAGATAACTGATTCGAAAGTTAAACAAAATTTAAAATGTATTTGTATTTGAATTGAAAACTGTATGTTAAACTCTAAAAAATGAAAAAAAAAAAAAAAAAAAAAAAAAAAAAAAAAAAAGCGCAGCGGCCTTTGAGTCCGCTTACAGCAGTTAACACGTTGGGGATTGTTTTTTTTAATTGTTTTTTTTTTTTATTCCGGCCAATTATCTGCAATTGGAAATCCAGGGTTCGAAAAAAACTACGGAAAACGTCGAACGGTTAGGCCGATGGTTGCGATTGGGTTCGAACCCAATACCTACCGTCTACCAGTTTGGAGGCCCGTAATTAGAGACATCTTTTACGCATCGTGTAGTGGCAATTTTAACAAGAAAAATATGAAGTTGACAGGGATAAAACAATGAAAAAAATTGAAGTCGGCGTGATAAAAAAATTAAGATTAAATAAGCTGACTCATTTAAATAGTAATTAAAGAAGGCGAAAATGGCAAAACTTAAACAAAATCTGAAATTGAAACTACACAAGAAGAAGTTAATCACCTAGTTAATCACCTATTTTAAAAAAGCATTTAAACGTTAGGAGCCAATCTTTGTTTAAAACTAAATGCACATTTCTTCATCAGATGTTTTTATTTCAGTATTTCTCATTTTTAAACTTACATCATAAGTCAGTAACCCTTGGTTACGGTAACAATTCAATAGTTTTTTAACACCTCAATAAAAAAAATAATTTAAAAAGATGCCGAAAGATGTTTTCACCTCAGAAAATTTACTTTTAAAAATATTATTTGTTCACAAAAAATTGCATCTTTTTTTAAATTGCTATTTTAAATACTTTTATTTTTTAAAAATATTATTTAAAATGCTGAATCAAAATTGAAAATTAAACATTTTCATTTAATTAAAAGAAAAAAATTCAATGCGACAAATAATATTTTGAGTTATGACAATTTTAATTTACTCTACATTTTTTGAAAAAAAAAATTATTAAGAAAGCTTATTATGTGATAGTGCTTACAAATTATGTGTTTAACCATCACAAAACATTCAAAATTCAAACTCTGTAAATAAATAAATAAAATAAATGTTTTCTGGACAACATACAGCAACATTGTTTCTTCAATTACACGCATTTCAATTTGTGTCTGATCCCTTGAAACCTCACGATTTATTAAAATTATCATAACTCTCTGAGTTTTGGAGATATCAAGATGGAATTTTTTTTGTTCAATTCAGGAATGGATAAGGAAAATTTTTCTAATTGGAAGTTTTATCCTCTGGGGGCCGTATAAAAATTTAATTTTTGTATTTTTTAAAATAGACCCCCCATGGAGTTGCAACTTATCTTATCAAAAAATTTACCTTTTTTGGTGAAACTTTGCAATTGGAAGTATGGGTCTAGAGGCAATATTTAAGGAGATAGCCTATTGTTTCGATATTTATGACTCACCCTGTATATTTAAAAATACGGGCTATTTTTTAGTCATCAGCTTTGAGCTTTCTACAGAGCTTATTTTGATCATTGTTTTTTAAAATGAAAACTGTTCATATGTAGATGTACCCATTTTAGCTATTTTTTAAATTTATTTCTATTTCTATTTTTAATTTTTATTTTAAATGCTTTTTGTGATATTTCTTCAAAATGGTGGCAATAACTTTAAGTTTTTCTTTCTATAATATAAATTTATCTTGCTTTATGACATTTCACCAGTCAGAAGCGTGATTCCATCAATGAAAATGCCATTATAATTAAATGAGTAAAATTAATGTTTTTCATAAAATTTAACCATAATAAAAGGATTGCTATCGATTATCTATTAATCACGGAAGAACAAATTATTTATCGAGAAATAATAAGTAATCTATGTAAATAAAATAACAGAAAACAATCTATGTTAAAAAGTAATAATATAAAGCAAAATACTTCCAGTGAAAAAAAAAAAAAAAAAAAAAAAAGGCGTATTTCAGAAAACACTTTTTTTTCTCCGTAGATATATGTTGTTATTACTGTTCCAGAGATGAAATCATATTCACTGACTTTTATTCCTGTACCTTAACTGACTGAACTTATTTATTTGACTGCTATTTATTTAAGGTTCATCGGTATAGACAAATGAAAATATTTCTGCAAATTACATCATTTTTATTTAATTATAATATATATATTTTAAAGACAAGGCGTTTTTCTTGGTCGTCTACCTTAAGTTTTCTACTAACCCGATTTTGAAAGTTATTTTTTAAAATATTTTTTTTTAATTTAAAATGAAAATGTGGTTGGCAATATTTGAAACATATTAAGCGAGTGAAATGGTCATATTGGTAAGAAATAATACATTATTAAAAGTGTCAGTCTATCTGTAGCTTTTTAATAATCGAATACCGACTTCAGCTTAAACACATGCCCTAAAATATGCTCATTTAAAAATAACTATTCTCTCTGAATCAATTCGTACGAATTTCTTGAAAATTTGTATATTAGGCTAATTTAATGATGTAGAATTTCTTTATTCAATAGAACTTGGATATTGCTATTAAACAATGTTTAGGTTTATTTTGATATGTAGATGGTCCCCTAAGTAATTTTTATATACATCATTTAAAAGTAGGCTAATATTTAGTATTATTACATTATTATTAGTAGGCTAACTTTCTATACTAAACTATTTCACATTTTATGAAAATTATATATGCTGCTGAGTTTTACTAAAAGTTACTTCCTGTATGATAGAAAGCAGATAGCATTTACAGGGGCTAACAAAAGATTTCGACCACTATACTGTATCCAAAATATTGTATATTATTACACTAATATCTGATTATTTAAAACACTTCGTTACAGTATGAAAGCATCTCAATTGCTTCGTTTGATGTGCAGAGCCCGAATAAGGTTATAGGGGGCCCAAGGCCCAGCGCCTTTTCAGGGCTCCCTTGCATCAAAATATTAGCTATCCCCTCCTCCCCAGGAATATTCTAAAGGTATTATACTATCATACGCTTGCTAAGTTAACCAAAATATTTTTTTTTTTGAGAAAATAATTGCAAAAAATCCAGTATTAAGAAATATTTTCTAAATTTTATTAAATTTGGGCCTTTTGTAGCAGTGGGCCCAAGGCAACAGCCTAGTTGGCCTGTGCAGTAATCAGATCCTGTTGATGTGCAATTTCCGGCTTGTTTTATTTAGGCATCTTTCACCATAATAAACTGTGAAGATTTGTTACAAAGCACTGAGTTGATGGAAAGTGTTTCGTAATCATGATTAGCTCTTGTTTATTGTTATTCAGAAGAACGCACCGCTCTAATATTAAAATCCGCCTCAAAAAGCTTTTTTATATACAGCGAATACAGTTTTTAGAATTTTATAATACAGACAAACGTCTTTAGATGAAGTGGATTTATCTGGGATAAAAAGATTTTATTGCTGGTAATAAATTCATTATCATTTCATCAAAATCCGCCAATCAATATTGAATCTGATGAAAAGAAGAAATTGAAGGAAAAAGGAATTTTAGTTTACAAAGAATTAAGTATTAACAAATAATTTAACTATAAATATAATAATAAATCATATGTGCTAAGTTTTTGAAACAAACTATAAAGATTTATTTTAAAGCAGGTAAAAAAAAAATAAAAAAAAAATAAAATCGCCTCATAGCATGCCATTGGATTTGTATCAAATCACATTTCTTTAATTTATGTTACATTTAAAGTGAAACTTACGCACTTTTATACATAGATACAGAAATACATACGTATGTATATATATAATATATGTGTGTGTGAGAGAGAGAGAGAAAGCGGATATTGTAGGATAAGTATTTCGAATTTTCACACTACCACAATATTGTCGGTTCATTTTAAACACTTCCGTTTATGAATTTGGTTTATCTGTCTGGCAAAGCTCTAACTCGTCTAATTATACTCGGGTTCCCATATATTTTATTGAAGTTCTCTATGATGTGTTCGGTATAGATAAAGAATGTCTAGCATCTATATTTCATTTACGGTGAACGATGAAAGCTGTATAAAACAGTAGATGATAAGAATTTTGTAGGGTTCAATATGTTTGAAGAAAAGCAACATCACTAAAATACCCCCCCCCCCCCCCCACGTAACGTAGTTCTTAGAATTGGTAAAAGAAAGAGAGATGCTTTGTAAAAAAATATTCTTTATGAAACAAAATTCTCGAGAAACAAGTTCAGTCTTTGCGAATGTTGAAATGTTCCGCATTTTTTTATATCGCGCATAATAAAAACTCACGAATGTTAAGGAATTGCTGTACATTAAAATTTTTTAAGCAAAATTATGTTTTGGTCTTTCAAAACACATTCAAACAATCTTTAAAAAAAATTAAGCGGATAGTCCCAGTTATTTCAGACATAATTTAAAACCTTTAAGAATTCGAGGAAAAAGAAAAGGACTGATTTACCAGGTAAGTTCAGTACCACCGTTTAGGCTCAAAATCATTCAGCTCCATTTCGTCTGGTAAGATGAATACTAGGTGTGCGGCAACAAATCACACAGTTAACCCAATGTGCAATAAAACCACAAAGATTATCAACAAAGCACTTATCTAAATAGCCGACCTGGATACTTGTTTTAGTGTATCGTCACAAAATTCCCGACATGTACGCTAATGGCGTATGGTGCATGTAAAATCCGTCGTGGGTGCAAAGTCCTCCAAGTTACCTGGGAATTATATCTCTGGAGGTGCCTTGCCAGGTGAAGGTCTCGTCATCTGATCAAGGTTCTAAATTACGAGACCAAATTGAGTTGCCGTTTGCAATACAAACAACAGGATGTAACGTTAAGCAAACGGACAAAACAAAGTATGCTCAAACGAGAAGCAAGTACTGCAGATATGATGACGTGCGAAGCGAAGGGATCAGGCTTATTGCCGCTAGGCGGCAATTAGGCAATCACTCGCCCCGATACCAGGTATCTAACCCGTTAATCTGAGATAACTCGGTAGGTAGGGGCCTGATCATCGGTTAGAAAGAAAGAAAGAAGGACTGTCGCAGGGGAGAGAGGTGGGATATATCAATGCTTATTTACCCAATCACATTTATATTTTAGATCTTTTTTTTAAAAAATAGAATCTTTTGAAATGCTACAATAGTTTTTGGTTTTTTATATTTCTGTTCAGATATATATTAATAGTGAGTTGCCAAAAGAAATTAAAATTCATATCAGAGTTTCTCAGTTTAAAAAATTTAATTTCTTCAAATACCTTTCGTGAAATTAATTGCTTAAAAGCATTGAAATGAGAAAAATATTAAACTAAAGTTTAATTAAGGAGCAACAGTACTTTAATTCTTTGAAACTTAAAATTGTTTCAAAAGATTTTCTAAAGCTCTTTCTTCTTTAACCTAATTTGCAAAATATAGAATTAATTTTTTTTTTAACTTAAAGTCTGCATTTTAAAATAGTGCTATGACATCTGACATGCGAGAATGCATGAATAATAAAAAAGATTTAAACTGTTACAGATTTAAACTAAAACAATTTAAGAAAAAAAAATTATTAATCCAAATCTAGTGAATAAGCAGCCGTTTTTTAACACTTTCAGATCCGTTTTTTTTCAATTTTTTGAAAAAATTACTTTTACGTTAATAACAACACTAGATATTTAAATAGATTAATTAGTGTTTAATGAATATTTCATTGTCTGAAACGTAAGTAATGTTGTTGTTTTGCGTACTATTCAATTCATATTCATATGACAACAGGTTGATACAGAGTTTTTAGAGATGTTTACAAAATATTACATTATAAGAAGATTTAACTGATATTGCAAATTTCTAACATTTTTTTGTGCTTTATTATGCATGATTCTTTTAAGAAAATAACCTTTATTTTAAATTGCACAGGTTTAAAATTAAAAAAAAAATAAAAAACAGCGAAAAAGAAAATTCAGCAAATATTTATTATTATTGTTGTTATTATTACTACTACAAAATACCTAAACGTTAATGAAGTCTTACATTAAATGCATAGACACATACTGACATTACTACGTGTAAACAGTAACAAAAGTATTTGTTAAAATAAAACAATATCATTTAAAAGACATGTTCTATTAATAGTATACCAGCCCAGAAAGAGTTAAAAGAGCATTTTTAGTGAAACAGCTTCCATTCAAATTAAAATGTAGATATTCAATCAAGAATTTAACTTTCAATCAAGATTTTTTTTTATGCATTGACTATGAATAAATCTTGAACGAATGCTCTGTTTTATTTATTTTTTTTCCTTTTAAAGGATTTCGTTCCAATTTCACCAGGATCTACTATGCTATGTCAATTTTGTCCTTTTTTTTTCTCTCTTTATTTATTTATAAGATTTAGCTTTCGTAAAAGTTGACAAATCGTCACGAATTAAAAAAATTGTGTTAATGTACACAGTACCACTATGATAATGAATAATTTAAACAGCCGTCATGTCGTGAATAGCTTTCTATTTATTTATTTATTTTATTATTTCTTTATTTATTTTTACAGGGATATGCCAAAATTTTCAATATGACATCAACGAACGAATATGGACCAAAGACACCCAATCTACCCCATGCAACAAAATTTAACTGAAGCCTTATTTAACCCGTATACTAAATACCGAAACGACGAATTTTTACTACGTAGATGAAAATTATATTATTTTGACCAGGTCTGTCAACAGCATAGAATAGTTAATACCACAGCAAAAAAGAAAAAATATATATACAGGTTTTTTTTGTTTTTTACGTAGTGTCTAGTACATTTTTAGAAGCTATGCGTAGGAATAATGTATGCGGAGAAAAATGTATGGAAAAAAATCCTTGTCGGCTTGGCCTACAGGCGGAGGTAGATTTCGAAGTTAAGCTCTCATTTCAAAAACAAAAAGTAAAATATGATTAGAGATAAGCCCAGTTTAACAACTTTATTTGGTCGCTTTTGAAGAATTTTTAATTACATTTTTCTTTAAGAGCCTGGTTTTATCAGAATAATCTTAAGCGAAATTTGTTTCAAAAATCCACTTTGATAGCTTTTTTTTAAATATAGTCTGACATGAAAAAATCGACCAGTACGCACATTATGTAGTTTCTATATGCGAGAAACAGTCAATTGAATGCGTTTGAGAGCAAAACTGAATTTAAAAATGAGTCATAAAATAAGCAATTAGTTATTTGAATGCATCCTCAAATTTTCAGTCACAATTGCTTTGGGAGATTTTGTTCAAAAAGGCTACTTTGACAGCATTTTTGGAAATATATTCTGCCTTTATCGAAAAATTGACCAATACGGCACATTATACTGTTCCTAAATAAGAGAACCTGTCAGTTGGATGCGTCTGAGAACAAAAATGGTTTTAAAAATGTGTCAGAAAATAAGCAATTTGTTGTTTGACTACTTCCTCAATTTTTCAATTAATATCGTTTTCAAAAATTCTGTTCAAAATGCTCCTTTTGGTAGTATTTCTTCAAATATATTCTGCCTTTATAAAAAAAACTGGCCAATACGCCACATTATATAGTTCCTAAATAAGAGAGCCTGCCATATGGATGCATGTAAAATCAAGAATAGATTTAAAAATGAGTCAGAATATAAGCAGTTTGGATTGAGGGTTTTTTCTCCAACTCCTATTTTTCTTTAATATATTTTTGCTATAAGAGTTGGTCCCATAAAAAACTTGTCAGTATAAAAGTTGTAGATATTATTGAGAAGATATAAAATACATTTTATCGGATTTGATAGCTTAAGAATTGACGAAGTTGACGATTTTTTCTTTTTCGTCCCCTCTTTTTGATTTCGTTTTTAATTCTTTTTCGTCGGTAAGAGTTGGTCCTATAAAAACTTGTAAGTACAAAAGTTTTATATAATTTTGAAGAAAATTTTTAAAAAAATTAGTTGGATTTCATATCTTGAGAATTGACGAAGTTATGAATTTTTTTTTTCTTCCAAAAACCTTGTTTTATTTCGCCTCTTGAGCCCATTTTTAAATTTATATAATATCAGTCGTGCATAAACTTTTTGCCCATTTTTTAGAAGTATGACAAACATTAAAATGATTCTATATCTATTTTAATTAAGAAGTAATGGCGTTTTTCCGTTTTTCCCAAAAACCTTCCTATTCCCACCCCCTTGGTGCGATTTTGCCCATTAACGAACCCATTCGAGATTTTATGCCCCTTGATTTTATGTATAAATTTGAAAGAGATTTGAGCAGAATTATAGAAGTTATTGTGTCCATAAAAAGCTTTATATATATACTAGCGGACCCGACAGACGTTGTCCTTCCTGGCACCGACACCAGAAAATCAAATAAATGTTCTTAAATATAGTAATACGCACGATAAACACTACGCTCTTAATTTAATTTCTTATTACAATTATGTAAGGAAATTATTTTTCACTCTTCAGTATTTTTTGAAGTCGGTTCAATTTTTGATAGAAAAGTTTATTTTTCTCTTTTTTGTTAAAAGTTAACGATTTCCTGAAGTCAGTTAATCAAAATTATAATACAGGCTATATTACTGTAAAGCATACACGTTTGACAGGAGCGGGGTTCGAACACGCGATCTCTTTCTTCGAGAAGCAGAGCTTATATCTGGCGCCTTAGACCGCTTGGGCAATCCGTCCGTACTCTATTTATCGAACTTATTCAACACTATTAATTAGCGAAAAATCACTAACTATTAGTTTTTGCCTAGTTACTAAAAAAGTACTGAATCAATTTCGACGAAATGTGAATTTAAACAATTCTCGAATCTACTGGAACGCACACACAAAAAATTCATCAAAATCGGTCCAGTCGTTTAGGAGGTGTTCAATTACATACACACGCACAGAAAATTTTTATCTATAAAGATGAGCGATGAAAATTTCAGGTTTTTGCGCCGAAGAAATCGCCAAATTAGGAAAATGTTAATTATCTCATGAACTACTGGATTTAAACGAATTTGCTTAGTACCATTCGATTCAGAATGAAAAAATGCACTAAAATAAGTTATCAGTTGAAAAATAACTACAAAAGCTTATTTTTAAGGAATTTTTTTAAAGTTCGTTCTTTTTTCTACTCATCTTAGGGGTGGAATTTTCGAAAATCCCTTTTTAGCGGCACTCGATGTTATAAGCATTTTTACCCCAAATTTTAAGATTTTTGGAGCGGTAGATTTCTTTTTGTGCTATGATTAATACGAAATTCTGACTTTCTTTAATATGTATAGCACTTTTAATAAGCGAAAAATCACTAATTATTAGTTTTTGCCTAATTACTAAAAAAGTACGGAATCAATTTCGACGAAATGTGAATCTAAACCATTCTCGAATCTACTGGAACGCACACACAAAATTTCATCAAAATCGTCCAGTTGTTTAGGAGGAGTTCAATTACATACACACGCACACAAGATTTTTATATATAAAGATATATAATATATATATATGTGTGTGTGTGTGTGTGTAAATTTTTTATTGGTGGTAGTTTTTAGGTCTAGGAGTCATAATCGGCGTAGATCTGGATTTTTTTTTTTTTTTTTCCGAATTACCAACATAGGAACGACCGCAATAGATAGTATTTCATGCTAAATCTACCTAAAATGAAAAAAACAGGTGAAAACCAAAAATTAACAACTGGTTAAAAAAAATATATATCACTGCTTGTTCGACCTGCAGGTGGAGGTAGATTTTGAATATAAATACTAATTTCATCAATAATAACTAGAGATAAAAAAAAAAAAAAAAAAAAAAAAAAAAAAAAAAAAAAAAAAAAAAAAAAAACATTAACATAACAACACAACAGCCAATTTATTTTCAAATCCGTCCCTTGTCGCATTAAACGGCGTATACAGTTCCGGCTGAACATTGCAGTTTCTTTCTTTCTTTTTAATTTAAACCTTGATAAATGTGACTGGGATGGGCACTGTGATCTATAGACTAAGTTCTGAACAGTCTTTCTTAGGCTATCAAATCAAATTTTATCTCGCCTTTTTTGACAGTTTTTTGTTTCGTTTTTCGTAAGAGTTAGTTTTATCATAATAATGTTAAGACGGTTTTCAAAAAAAAAAAAAAAAAAAAAAAAAAATTCGACATTCAACAACTCGAAATTTTCTGACAAGTTTTCAGACTCAATTTTAAAAGTAAAAACATGAAGCTTGTTGACATGTTTTCTTTTTAAGCGATTTATAAACGACCCATGTTTTTTTTTTTCGTCAGTTAATTAGAACTTGATTTACAGACGATTATTTTCTCGACTGTTTTTTTTTTTTTTTTTTTTTTTTTTCATTTTCAGCTGTATTGTTTCAGGAAATTCGGTTAAAAACGCCCAATTTGGCAGCATTTAAAAAATATATATTCTGCCATTATCAAAACATCCATCAATGCAGCATAATATATAATTTCTGGATAAGAGAACACACCAATTGAATGCGTTCGAGAGTGAAAATAAATTGTTATAAGCAGTTTTGATTTGAGTACAACCTTAAAACTATAATTTTATCTTCGACCCCTATTTTTGTTTAGTTTGGTTTTGCTGTAAGAATTGATTCTATCAAAACTTGTCAATATCAAAATTGTAAATAATACCAAGAAGATGTAAAATAAATTGAAGCGAATGAGATATCTCCCTTACCAAAATAGTTCACAGAACTGTATAGAACTCTATGGGATTCTTTACAAGATTTATAATATATAGCTTTTATAAGGAATGTTGTTTCTATAGAATTTTAAAAGGTTCTATAAAATACTTTTTCTAAGAAAAAATTTATATAAATTTTTTAGAGGTTTTTTTTTTCAATAGAATGGTTTTCGATAGAATTCTATCAAATTTATATAAATTTATAGATATTTATATGGGTTTAATGGATTTTTTTTTGCAAAAAATATTTTTTGGTTTTCTAGAATTTATGCGTTCTAATTTATTTATACCAAATATTATAGACTAATGAACCTATAGATTTTCTTAAATATATTTTTTTGTTTTTTAAAAATTTATCTGCATTAATTTGTTTATATCTATGCATTAAAGTTGAAAAAATTGCAATACATAAATTTTAATATAATAATATTCCATAGATTTGATATGATTTTATACTTTTATTCATAATTCTAATACATTGGGATTTAATTATTAATATAATATTATAGCAATTGAACTACACTATTTTAGTTATGGTTAGTTAATTTGTTTGTTTTAATTAATTAATTAATTGTTCAATTTTAAAATAATAACAATTTGCCCTTAATTTCCTGAAGAAACATTCATCCAATTTAATAAACTTTGCTATTTAATTGTAAATTGTATGGAAACATTTTATACTGGAATATATATATATAATTATGTTACAAGTTTAACAAAAAATATTTTATGAGATTTTTAAATTTATTTTCAATACTATATTAAAATAGACTTCCTCATCCGCCGCAGTCTGATTAATGAATTTTAACAGAAATCTGAATTGAATATCTAACCAGGACTTAAGTTTTGAAGCTCATTTTAAATTGTAAACAATGTAGCACCATCCTCATAAATATAATAAATAAGTAAATAAATAAATAAATAAATAAATAAATTATTTTACCAGGGTTTTTTTAGCACTTTCCAACAAAGTTCAAAATTTTGTCTGGGCGTCTGATCTCGGATTTTCATGCAATCGATAAAGTTTATTTAGATTCATCAAAGCATGTTTGGTATTGCGTATGGAGTATGCACGATTAATATGGTTCATTTACAGGAACACTCAAAAGAATTTTATTACAGTACGGTATGGGGAGAAAATGTTGTTTGGAGTGTATTTTAATGACATCACGCTATTTCAAATATATTAAAACCGATATAAATCACTAAATTTCATTACGATCATGTTTAAACAGAGCACTCATAGCACTTTTTTATTAATTTACAGAGACGGGCAAAAGAAATCTGTTACAGTATTGTCTTTGCGTAATAATTGTTGGAGAGTACGTTTTAAAATTCGGCTTTCGCTTTCAAATTTAGTTTGTTTTTTGCATATTACTCATTATAAATAAATTCTGTACCTCATACACAGGAATGCACAAAAGTATTTGCATAGAATTCTCATTATTAGAGGAAATTGTTGAAGGGGAATTTTTAACTGGCATTTATGTATCTCTTAAATGAACTAAGTTTTGGAATGCATGTTGTTAATAGATACAAATCTCTATATCATATGTAAGGCTGCCAAAAAAAATCTGATAATTTTTCTATTGTAGATGGCAACAGGTGAAATTCGGTTTTGAAATGCGTTATACATTTCCATATGGTGAAATGAGACGTAATATTTTAATTTTTTAAGCAATGCAGTTTTATTACATTATTCTAAATAATTATCTAATAATAATCTAATAATAATTTTCATAATCTATGCTTGTCGCATGATTTTTTTCTTTTTTGTTTCTTCTTAAATCTGATTTTCTAAGTTGCAAATGACTTCGGTTTTCATAAGTCATACAAATCAGCATATAAAATATATATGATTTCATATGCGCATGGGCAACGAATTCGATTATGAAAAATTCACTGTTTTTACTTACAATTTGTTGAAAGCGTTGCAATATTTTTTTTTTAATTAAAAGAACACGAACGGAAGAATGTAACAATATTTAGATTACTTTTTAGGATTTCTAAATTCATTTCTCAACACATAATCGTAAATTTATTTAGATATTAATTAATGAAAATGTTTTTCTTTTAATTATTTTACTCTTCATTTTGTTTTTTTATACATTATTTTACACTTCTGATTGATTCAAATATTTCATTGCAGCAGTTTTTAAAAATTTGGCATAATTTGGTGAGCATTTATTCGCGTATCATTAAATCATTTGTCTTTTCAACTCCCATACAATTGTACAAGTTATAGAGAATATTTGACGATCTATATCTGTAGAAAGTTAAAAGAAAATGAATTAAAATGAATTAATTAATAATTAAGTTATTAGAAATATTAAAATGCTGCAGTGTCGTCGGAAACACGTCTTTGTACATATTTTTATGTTTCTTTCAAATCAGAAAGAGGGCTAAAAATCGATTGAAATATAAATTTGCACAAACAAATATGATAAAAAAAAGATACATTTTTTTTAAACATAACTAAAAATTGAGGGTTCTGAATAAAAATTACATAAAAAGATATATTCAAACACAGGTTTCGACATTCTTACATCATATGCGGTCGATATCTTTCAAAAAGTCGCAATTGTATGCTGCGATTCAGGTTCTAGCTAATCTTTTCTATTGCAAGTCGGGTTTCAGGTGGATTTCAAATAAAATTTCATGTACTATATCGTGTGCGGTATAACGCAGTTTATCCAAGGCTACTTGTATAATAATAAAGATTAGCCACAAAACATAAAGTTATATAAAACAAGTCGTCTTTATTTTATTTTATTATTATTCAATTCGTAAATCCCCCTTGTTTCTTTACCATTACCTTTTTTATGTAATCTCTCAGTATTTTATCATCAACAATTCTTTACAATACGCACACACGGGGGCTGAAGCCCTCCCATATCAAATAGCTACTTACAGTTTTCTAAAATTATAAAAGTTTAGTTTTATTATTTACAATAGATTCTGCAAAATAGAAATTTTGAAAAATAGTAATCTTTACACTTTTTTTTTCTTATTTATAAATTTTCTTGTGAAATTTGAAATATCAGCATTTTTAATATTTACCATTAAAATAATATTTTCTTTTTATTTATCAAAGAAATTTAAGCCTTTAGAGTTAGCCAAATCAAAAGTTTTCAGAGCCCCTCCCCCAGGTTTCGCTTTTTGCTTTCCACTTCCACCACTCAGTCTTTGTTCTGTATCAAACGAATAGAAAAAAACATATGTCCGGGAACGACATACCTCGTTCATTTTTAATAAAATATAAAAAAATCGGACCGAGCTCATCTGAATGGAAAATATAGACATCTAAATTATGCTAGCCCCCTCCAAAGATTAATCCTGAGTGCACTACTGATTCTTTACATTGCTTGAACGACATACACTGACATGAAAATACAGGTGACTTGCATGTCAGGACCATTTCTTGCGGTAGTTTCCTGTTTACGGGGAGAACAATGGATGTATTTTATCTTTGATGCTAGTAATGCAGTCAAAGAGTAGTAGATCCATACCTAATCGTTTAAATCCCATACGTTTCTTGTTATTCTGTTAGCGGCATCCTTGTACCAGGTGAACCACTTTTATGTCACCGACCGGATCTCACTTTCAGGAATTGAAAATTCGGATTTAATTTTTCACGGCGTTCAAGAAAGGTGCCATGATAAGAAGCCGGTATACAGAACATGCAAAGATAATAAATGTAAAAAAAAAGATTGAAACTTGTAAAATTTTGCTAAATTTGAAGAATAATTTAGACTTGTATGAAGGGCTAAAAGTGGGCCATTATCTACCAAAATTTTCAAAATTTACTATTTATTTTTTATTTTTTTATGCATGATGATTAAGGGAGAAAAAGGAAAAAAATATTCCTCCATGTGATTAAATAATAAAACGCTGAGGGGAAAAATAATAAAGAATCTTACATTTGAGAAAAATTTTTACCTCTTAACGACAAATGAAAACAATTTTCTAGTTCTGTTTTTACATATATGAAATTAAGAAACAACTTAAAAAGTTTGACATCTAAAATAAGAAACTGTTTCAGTCTTATATTTTTTGGGGAAAAATATAAATATATATTTATGAATATTTTGTATTCCTATGATATGTATTACATTTTTTATACTTTTACGATAAAAATTTCTCTTAGAAAAAGGATTTTTCTGAAAAAAAAATTCTTAGTTTAGTTTATTTCAAATTTTCATTTTCAATCTTAAAATACGCGGCTTGGGCTGCGGAATACATATTTATATCGTTCCGTTCTGCAGGAGTCCATGCCTTTATTATCTTTATTGATGAAAAATCATTTTTTAAATATACTTTGTTTTGTTTTATGATAAATATTTCTTAAAATTCTTACACACCTAGTAATACACTTTGTGTTTTAGAAAAAAGTTACAATGAAAAGTTTAGAAATTTTTTTTAAATGTATTTTCGCATGCAACATTTTTTTTTTTTCTCTTGCAGTGTCAGAAAAGTTAGCCCTTTATCTACTGACGGTATTTATGCCATAAATACCATTAAAATAAGTTATTATTAAAATTTTTTAATACGTCAGTTAGTTGTAATACTGTTTAGAATGAGTTACAGATACATTACTTTATCTTGTTCCAAAAGCAATATTGGTTACACAAAGCAAAAATATTTTTAAAAGGATGATTTTTTAGCTTTGCATCTTTTCAGCTTTCTTGGCGCTGAGAGAGGGGAAATGGAGATATTTCGATGCGGAAATGTTTCTATATTTATATTGTAAGAACATCATATTTGTACATTTTATAATTTAAAAAAAATACTAAGAAAAAAATTTAAAATAAAAGATTTCAGTGGGGTTATAAAAATTGCATAAAATCCCCGTAAATTCAAATTTAATTAATCCTTCTAAATCCTTCAATGCTTCTAAAATCCTTCAAATATTTATTAAATGATTATGTAAATCTCTTAATTTAGATTAAACGATTTGCGTAAAATGTTTTAGAATGTAAAATTTTCATGAATACATAATGCTTTTGATAAAGGGTTAATTGGCTATCCGGTAACAAAAATTGCAATGGGTAAAATGTTGGCCTCCCTCCTTCCACCAAGAAAAAAGTAACTTCTTTCTTTTTTTTTATCATTATGCTAAAAGAAACTTGGATTTTTCGGTAATGCTTTCTGAGAACACATTCTCTGAATTTGCCACTTATCCCTGCCAAAGATAATAAATAAAGTCAAACATTCAGTTAAAATTTTACTTTCATTTATTCATTTGTTTTTTCTCTTCACGGAATGGAGTTTTTCATCCATTTATCAATGGAGAAGTGGAATTTAATTTCTTCCTTCTATTCCCTTCAAGGATTTGTAGTTTATTCTATTTGTCTTTTCTTTCTTACTTTTAAGTTGAACTTGTAGAAATTGGGATAATTTAAAAATTCTTTTATAATCCGGAACAGTAGGAAGTTAAATGGCAAATCAGGATATTTTTATTCTGTCAACTTGGTTTTTGTATATAGAAATGGAGTTTTTAATCGATTTTTTCACCCGCTTTCTGATATATTCGAATTTTAAAAATTAGATATAAAGTGTATTTCTGATAAAAATACACTACAGTCAAACTTCGTTAACATGAACCTCAAGGGGAATAAAATTTTTATTCATGATAACAGTAATTCGTGTTATCAGTATCGAATCTTTGCATTCGTCTTTATAGGAGACTGTGAAAACAATTCACGTTAAGAGGCTATTTCACTCAAATGAAAAGACCATCCGCTAATACTAATTCTATGAAAGCGATTTATAAAGATATCTCGGTTGCATTTTAATATTTTTAAATGATTTTTTTTCATTGGATAGCTGAGATCGATCTGTCTGCAGGCCGTTTTTAACTTTTTTTATTTTGTTTAGAGATTTTTTTTTATCAGGATGTTTTTATTTTCGGAACGGGTTTGGAAAGCAAAAGCCCACTCTCAAAAAAAAGAAAAAAAAATGTGCAACCAAAATCGAAAAAGTACAAAACAGCCTGCATACAAGGCAGCTATCCAATGAAAAAAAAAAAAAAACATTTTAAAATATTGAAATACAATCAAGATATCTTTATAAATTTCTTCCAGAGGATTAGCATTAGCGAACAGGTCTTTTCATTTGACTGAAGTAGCCCCTTCAGCGTGTTCATGTTAACGATATTGCGTGTTTTTAATTTTTTCAATAAATAGTTTTAAAATTTTTGTATGCATTTTTGTTTACTTGTTTGTGTTTAAAAACAATGCTGTAATTTTAATGTACAGTTTTCATTTTGTAAAATGAATTTCATTTGCACGATAATCATCAAATTAATGTGCTTCTTTATTTTTGATAATGTGACCCGCAGCTTTGCGTGTAATGCTAAATCTGGCCCGCGGTGGTAGACGAGTTTGACAAGCCTGACCTATACCATGATATAAAAATTGACAACCTGCGATATTTAGAAGTCTAAAAAAATTGCAATATACATTATCGGTATTTAGCAGTACAATGATACATCTGTTTATTTTACGTCTGTTTTATAGAATGGAACGTTATTTTTTAAAGACGACTCTTTAATTGCTGGCCGAAACAAATAGCATATTGGGGGATAATAAAAATTTTACTTATAAATTTTAGATATTGCAAATATATTTCTAAGCCGAATACAAATATCTTTTTTTTTTGTTTCATATCAAGTGTTTTTTTTTTTCAAACATTCTCTGATTTCTAGTTCCCAAGAAAGTTTTATATTCACCTTTGCGAATTTCAAATCTATTCACATTTTCCTTTTCATTTAGTTTATAAACTTATTATTCAATAGAAATCATGCATTTATGTGTATTTTTTTAATAATAATAATAATTATTATTATAGCAGAAAAATAAATTTATATAATAAGTATAATAATAATAATAATAATTATTATTATTATTATTGCAAGAAAATTGCAGTTATTAAATAAACAGTAAAATTTGTTTATTTTATTTATTTATTTCTTCATTTATTTATCATTTATAAACTTGAGAAAACAAAGCAGAAAACAAATGTCCTTTTATTATATTTACCGATCTTTATCCTTTCCTGGAGGAGGGGGGAAATGTGTAAAAATAAAAATAACGTTTTCTTCTTCCAAATGAAAAAAAGGATATTTTTTTATCTTCTTGACTTTATGTCGAAGAAAAAAAAAATGTGATGCGTGATCATGATTATCAGATTACCCCAAGAGAAGAGGATCAGATGCACATGATGTTGGTCATCTAACTACTTTGGTTTCTGGTATTAAAAAAATCATAAAATTAAGTTGTAAGAGTAAAATCCGTTTCTATAAAGCATTTTTTGTAATATTCCACCGTATTTAATATTCATCTTGAAAATCATGCTTACTTTTTCGACTGCAATTTATATTTTCTCCCAAAATTTCCTTTAGAACACATTAATTTGGCGTTGAAACCGAGCTCATTTATGAAAAATTCACAGCCTTTTTTTATGTATATCTGTAATTATATAAATACGTAACTCCTGCAGTTGACGTTTGGTCCGTCAGCCTGTTTGTTTGTCCATTTGTCTGCATATAAGCAATCAACCAAATTGTTTGAGATTTAAAATACATTGGCTTCGAAATGTTAAGGTACAACATGCTTTTTGAAGCTCCCCATTAACACGTTCGCTGCCGATAACTCCACCCTCTGTGTTAAATGAATGGGAACTTCACGCACTAGCACGTGAGCGGCAGCGAATATGTTAAAAAAATAGCAATAACAATAAACTTCATAATTTATATGAATGATAACGATGAGCTTTAAAAAACCTTATGAAAAAAATGATAGCTACCAGTTTTATTATGTAAAAAAAAAAAGACATGTATATGAATGAGAGAAAGAAAATTATGCAAATATCAAGCTTTCTTAATTCGTGTTTAAGGTTTTTTTTTTTTTTTTTTTTTTTTTTTTTTTTTTTTTTTTTTTCAGGTGTTGTTGGAAGCATCGTTGAGAATAGCCAATAGAGTTTAACGATGTCTGGAGAAGTCGTTTGCCAGATTCATTAAAATGGCGGTCGGTCCGGATTAACATCAATCCGAAGATTTTATACACAGAAGACATGTTCCATGTTCACCATCAGTTACAACATCTGCAGAAGACTGTTTTCCAGCTCTTTCGGCTCAAAATGAGAATATCCCTTTGTAGCATAAGGCAGGAAGATCTCGACTACTAAGGTGTGAAGGCGCCTTCACAATACAGATCTCTATACAATGATACCAGTTGTCTTTGCCTATTTCCACGGACAACAGAGAACGGTGTGTTAGACAAGAGAACGCGTTTCTTGGATCAGACAGCAATGAGCTTCTGTACTCTTCACAGACGAGTTTACATTCAAATTGGAGAGCGATTCAGGATGTCTGCTGATCTGGAGTGAAAAACGCACAAGATATAGCCAATCCAACACTGCTAAAATACACAGGTACAGAAGTTGGTGGAAGCATAGTTTGGGCAGAGATCCCACTCGGTGGTCACTCTGACCTGTACGTGTTCCATAGAGGAACTCTGACTGATGTGAGATATCGGAATAAGATCCTTGATCCGTATTTCCGCCCATATACCGGTGACATTGGCAACGATTTCATTCTGATGGATAATGATGCGAGATTTCACAGAGATATGGTTATTAGGGACTAATTCAAGGGGTCACAGTTTAGAGCGAATAAAATGGCCAGTTCACTCTTAAGACTTCAATCCAATAGAGCATTTTTGGGACTATCTCAGCAGACAAATTGCTGTTTTAAGTACTGTTTCAAGGTCGTTAGATGAGCTGGAACAAGGCTTACTCGTATCTGGACCTCGCTTCCCATTTCGATGTTTGACAACTTAATTGACAACATAGAAAGTCGATTTTTCTAATACATTCGAGCCACTGATGGGGCACATTCCTCATAAGAAACTATTCTTGTAATGCTTATATCACATTTTACCGCATACAACTGTGATGTACTACACTTCTCAAAACAATTAAAGGATATTGCAGTTTTAGGTGGATTTTGTATCTGGGAAACTTTTTAGCTGATTGATAAATGGTCGACAGACATAGTAGGTTATATGAGAATAAATTACACATGTTTGGCAGAAAAAAATGCATTTTATTGCGCATTTGTGTACAAAAGGAAAATAACACAATTTGTGCACATGAGAAAAAAAGAATAAGAAAAGGTGTTTTCTTCAAAGAAAATCATTTTCAGTAGGGGGTATGATTTCCACGGTGGGCCAGCAACGTTGAACACCTTTGAGGCATGGACTCAATGTGGCTATAATGACGAGTTGGGTTATTCTGCCCCACTCTTCCAGAAGAGCTCTTTTCAGTTCTTGGAGAGTTTGTGGGGGTTGTTGGTGGCTAGAAACTCGTCTTCCTAGAGCGTCCCAAACGTGCTCGATTGGATTCATGTCTGCAGACCACGCTGGCCATTCCATTCGAACGATTCCTTCCTCGAAAAGGAAATCCTCCACCAGGTTTGCACGATGTGGCCTGTAGTTATCGTCCATTAAAATGAAGTTATCTCCGATTGCTGCAGCGTAAGGGACTACAATAGGTCTGAGGATCTCATCCCTATATCGGCGACCAGTCAGAGCTCCATCTCAAATGATATAGAGGTCAGTGCGCCCGTCAATGGAGATGCCATCATACACAAACACTCATTCACCGCCAAATCTGACACTTTCGTGCACGAACGGAGGATTGTTCCTACTGCCACGGTCCCTCCAGATGAAAATACGCCTATTATCCGGATGCACAGAAAAACGGGACTCGTCAGAAAACAGAATATTGCTCCATTCATTTCTCCTCCAGTTGACATGCTCGGTTGCCCACTCCCTGCGGTCGCGACGATGCCTTGATGTTAATCTAACACATACTATCGGTCGGCGAGCATACAGACCTACAGCATGGAGCCGGTTTCGGACAGTCTGAGTTGAAATCGTGGTGCCTGTAGCCGAGCGAATGTGTTGTTGGAGAAGAGTAGCGTTCATGTTTCGGTGTTTCCGGGCTGTTAACGCTGAATACCGATCTTCATTGGGCGTTGTTGCCCGTCTACGACCTTGCCCTGGTCTTCGGCCTGCACATCCACTCTCCAAAAAACGGTTCCATATCCTGGAAATGACACTTTGTGACACTCCAATGGCTTGCGCTACTTCGGCTTGAGTTTTGCCCTTTTCTAACCTATCAACAATTCTCCAAGCTTCTGAATCTGTCAAATGACTTCGCTGAGACATCGTACTCATCGAAACAAAGCAATCACTGAATGCCGATCATCCTTGTCTTCATTCTCTTTTATCCAGTTGAAAGTCAAATTTCATTCGCTGCCGCTGAAGCGACGTTTTTGACGTCGAACTCAAAATTTGCATACTCCACAGTTTGAAAACCAGAAAAATTTGCATTTGTGATTCTCTTCTTCTATTTTCGGCAAAAAAAATTTCGTTTATATCTTTATTTTATATAAAACTTCAAATATCCTTTAATTGTTTTGAACAGTGTATTTTTTGAAAGAATGGACTTTTCCACCTTCGTTGTAAATCATTTTTGAGTTCAATTTTTTTTATGCTGCATTCAATAAATAACTATTTAGTGCACATTTCTTTCAAATTTGTTTTTTCTATATCCATTCATTTTCAAATTAGACTCAAAAAACTCATTTTACCTGCATTTTGGGATGCCATTGTAGATAAGAAGAAAGTAAATATATAGCACAGTTCATTACATAGTTTTTGAGCTATACTTAAAATAATATCCTCATTGCTATCTGTTTTAGAACCATTAAGAATAAATTTAACATTAGGAATTTCAAACTTTAAAATTCCATATTTACTACACTACTTGGCTGAATGACTTCCTATTTGATATTTCAGTATAAAATATATCAAAAGCATACATATTACAAAGATGCTGTCAAAACCAAATAATATGTATGTGTTTATGTATGTATGATAAGGGCTTTGGCGCCAATGTATATGACTCATACGAAGGTTTTCCTTTCGTATTCTATTTTCTTCGTTCTATGTTTTATCAGTCCGTCCTGTGCCGTCATGGAATAAAGACATAAAATGCAATCGTGTGTTTTACTTCTCTCCAATCAGCGGAACATTTTGGTGTCAGGAGTGGGGTATAGTTTTGTGTATAAGATGTTATTCCGCTGTTGGGAGGTT
This sequence comes from Maratus speculifer, assembly GCA_964019185.1. NCBI lineage: Eukaryota > Metazoa > Arthropoda > Arachnida > Araneae > Salticidae > Maratus > Maratus speculifer. The sequence continues at coordinate 99,422,843 of OZ025296.1, read as the reverse complement.
TAATATGCGTATGTGTTTCGGTTTTGAAAGGGGATAACAAGGATAGCAGTTCCAAAGGATAGCAGCTAGAAATGGAAAGTTTGAGATTGATAGAGGTGAGTTTTGGTTTCGATTTGTTTGTTTATGGTATTGTAGCAGTGAATATAGAATTAAATATAGGTAGAGATGCTTTTATTTGTCTGTTTGTACAGAGATGTTAGATTTTGGGGTAATTTAAGTTTGAGAAGAGGGAATTGTTATCTAATTGCTGTGTAGTAGAGAAGGTTTTTCTGTGTTATTTTGTTGATTTTTTGTGTATTGTATTTTATGTTGTATGTTGAAGGAAAATTTGTTTATTCTGTAATTATTGTTGTGTAACTAGTGTTGTTGAATTTAGCATAATGTCTGATCTAGAAAAAAGTAAGGGCAAGCGAAAAGCAATTAGAACCGCAACCACAAAATTGTTAAACAGCATCGAAGAATTGTTTAAAGAGATAGATTCTGTTTGTCTAGATACTTTAAATGAAAAATTAATGTTAATTTTAGACAAGGAAAATGCGTTAAATGAAATAAATAAAGAAATTGAAACTTTGCTCCCCGCTAAAGATATCGAAAGTGATGTAACAACTTCGATTGAATACAATGAAAATATTTGTTTGTGGAAACAAAGAATAAAAATACAAATTGGAAAGTTGAAAGGTCCCGAAGTAATTGAGTTGAAACACGCAATAAATGAAATAACTGTTAAATTGCCAAAATTGAATATTAGACCATTTTATGGCGATTCTGCTCATTGGTTGGAATTTTATGGCCAATTTGAATCCGCTATTGATAAAAATCCAAATCTTACGAAAATAGATAAACTGAACTATCTGAAATCTTATTTAAATGGTCAGGCTGCGAGTTCGATTGCTGGGTTGGCAATTACAGAGCAAAATTATGACGCGGCACTCAACATTCTTAAAACTAGGTTTGGTAACACTAATACATTAATACAAACACATATGAACGGGTTATTGAAAATTCCTGCTGTTCATAATTCGCAAGATACGATTGGCTTAAGAAAATTATTTGATAGAATTGAGAATCAAATTAGAAATTTGGAGGCCTTGGGTGTTCAAAAGGAAACTTTTAGCAGTTTGTTAGCGCCTATAATTTTGGATAGGATTCCAAAAGACCTTGTTCTAGAGTTTAATAGGAAATATCCGATTAGCTATACATTTCAGGATATACATAATTATCTCGAAAATGAAATTCAATCAAGAGAAAAAACATATTTAGCTCCAGCGAAACCGGATTCTTTTAAAATAAAATATGAGAGTAATAATAACAATGAATACAAAAGCAATTTTAGAAAGTTTAATAATAGAAGATTTGATCAGACACGACCAATCGCAATTGGGAATTATGTATCAAATGTAAAAAAGAATTGTGTGTTTTGTGACAGCACCGAACATGAATTTTGTGAGTATAAAACAGTAGAAGATAGGAAAAACAAATTAAAATCGGAAAACAGATGCTTTAAATGTTTTTCTAAAGCTCATTATAGCCGCTCGTGTAGATTAAAAATTGAATGCAAATACTGTAAAAGCAAATTTCATAATTATATTTTGTGTAGTAAGAATAATGTTCAAAATGAAACGCCAAATGTAGATAATAGTAATACTGAATCGGATAGCTCTGTTATATTGCAATGTAATTCTTCTGTTTCAAAGTCTAAAATTTTGTTATTAACATGCTCAGTGACAGTTAGCCCCATTAATGAATCAAAAAATGTTAAAATCGCCCGCCTTTTAATGGATAATGGGTCGGAGCGTTCATGGTGCACCAGGTCCCTAGCGAATTTTTTAAAGTTAAAACCAATTCGAAAAGAAAGATTATCAGTTTATTGCTTTGGTTCGGAAAGGGCGAAAGAAAAAATTTATGACGTCGTTAAATTGAAATTAACGAGCAGAACTGACAGTCAGCAATTTATTGAGATAGAAACACTAATTACTGATACAATAACGGCTGCCCCAGTCGCCATACCAGACGTAGAAATTCAAGATGTTTTGAAAAGCAATGGGATAGTTTTAGCTGATCAATGTGAAAAAACGGATGAGTCAATAAGCGTCTTAATTGGAGGGGATATGTTCTGGAATATTATTGAGAATTGCGGCTTTCAGAAAATAAACAAAACGCTCACTTGCGTACCGACAATATTCGGATATACTCTTCAAGGCTGTCAGCAGAGTGATAATAAATCTAGTTGCGTAAATATAGTATCTGCTAACTTGAGTTTGGGAACAGATGTTCAGGTATTATGGGATTTAGAGAGTTTGGGTATAAAAGATAAGGAAGAATTATCTATCACCGAGAAATGTTTTATTGAGCAGTTTGAAAATAACTTAAAGTTTAATGACGGTCGTTATGAAACACGGTTGTTATGGAAAGATTCGCCTGTTGCGTTGCAGAATAATTTCACGTTAGCGAAAAGGAGATTTGATGATTTAAGGAAATGTTTTGATAAGAATGAGTGGATCGCAAATGAGTATAAAGAAATAATAAATGACCAGATGGGTAAGGAAATAATTGAAGAATGTGGCAGGGATAATATTGAATATTTCATGCCGCATAGAGCAGTTGTAAATACAAATAAAGAAACTACGAAAGTTCGCGTTGTGTATAATTGTAGCTCTAAATCGAAAGAAAATCTGTCATTAAATGATTGTTTGGAAACTTGTCCGAATTTAAATCCAAATGTATTAGATATTATATTGAATTTTAGAAAATTTAAGATCGCATTTAACGGTGATATTGAAAAGGCATTTTTAATGATAAAAATAGCAGAAGAGGATCGCAAATTCTTAAAATTTCTTTGGTTTGCTGATAATAATGAAACAGATTATAAAATTATGCACATGAATAGATTGCCATTCGGGTGTAAAATCTCATCTTTTATTTTGAGTGGAACTATTAAGAATCACATTCGAAAATATGAAATGACTAAACCTAGGTCGGTGCATATGTTAAATACCTCTTTATATGTTGACGATTTATTTTACGGTGCTCAAAATATACATGATGCGTATAATTTATCTCATGATGCTGTTTCAATTTTGAGGGAAGGTGGATTCAACTTGCGAAAATTAAGGTCAAACTCTTCTGATTTGGAAAAGTTATGGGAACAAAATGGATTAAATGTTGGTATAAAGGGTCATTTAAAGGTATTAGGCTTGAATTGGAATCCTGAGGATGATGTTTTATCGTTAGAGGTTAGATTATTGATAGATAGTTTGGGGGCAATAAAAAATACAAAACGAGGTGTGTTAAGAGTAGCTGCAATGATTTTTGATCCGATTGGTGTTGCCGCTCCTTTTATTGTGAGAATAAAGCGTTTGTTGCAGCAAATTTGGGAAAGGGGTATTAGTTGGGACCAGGAGTTGCCTGATGAATTGAAGGAGAAGTGGTTAGCGTGGTGTTCGGAAATTGCGGGCCTAGAGGAATTAAAAATTGGTAGAAATTGTTTGTTAGGTCATGATAAGGATAAAGTTACGGGTATTGAGTTGCACGTGTTTTGCGATGCTTCGCTAATTGCTTACGGAGCTGTTGCTTATTTTCGCTATCAGGATGACTTTGGTAAAAATAATGTGTCGTTTGTCATGTCTAAAAACAGGGTTGCTCCTCTGAAGAAATTAACGTTGCCCCGATTAGAGTTAATGGCGGTTTTAATTGGTGCTCGGATTGGAAAATATATTTGTAATATTTTTCAAGATCTGATAACTAAAACGATGTATTGGTCGGATTCAGAAATAGCTTTGCATTGGGTCAAGGGATGTGCGAAGCGTTGGAAACAGTTTGTATCCAACAGAGTTATGGAAATACAGGAGAAAACGGACCCGAATTGTTGGTTTTACTGTAGGTCTGAAGATAACCCCGCAGATTTAGTAACTAGAGGGGTATCTGTTGTAAATTTAATTAACAATGAAAAGTGGTTTTACGGACCGCATTGGTTGCAGGAAAGTGAGGAAAATTGGCCTAAACAGTTAAAAGGCAAACAGGTGGATAAAAGCTCTATAGAAATTGAGGAGAAGGCAATTTTGGTCACAAGTATGGTTGTCAAATCGAATGTAGTTGAAGAACTATGGAGTAAATTTTCTAGTTGGAATAAATTGCTCAGAGTGGTTGCTTGGTGTTTAAGGTTTGTTGGCAATTGTAAAAAATTAAGGGTTCTGACACCATATCTGGAAGTGAAGGAATTAGAGAAGGCACATAACGTAATTATCCGATCAGTTCAAAGTAACGAGTTCTATAACGAGATAGAACAATTAAAAGGCCAGAAGTGTCTGCAACCTTCAAATAAGTTAAGCCAGTTAAGCTTATTTTTGGACAATGAAGGACTCATTAGAATAGGTGGCCGAATAAAACATTCGAATTTGAGTGTTACTGTGAAACATCCGATTCTGCTGCCAAAAGACCACCTAGTTACTAAACTTTTGATCACCTACTTCCATTTAAAATACCTACATTGTGGACTGCAATTGACCCATTCATTTTTGCGGCAGAAGTACTGGATTATTAGAGCCCGTGTCACTATTCGTCAAATAATCCGAAGTTGTGTTATATGTATACGCCATCGCGCAGAACTTTCGAAACAAATGATGGCAGACTTACCATGTTCAAGAGTGAATCCAGGCAAACCATTTTCGAAAACCGGAACTGACTACGCTGGTCCTTTTAGTGTTAGTGCTAGACGTGGCAGAGGTGTGCGACCAACAAAGATTTATGTGTGTATTTTTGTTTGCTTTATTACCAAAGCTGTGCACCTGGAATGTGTTTATGATTTGACTGCGTACTCTTTTATTTCTACGTTAAAACGGTTTATTGCACGCAGAGGAAAACCCGAAGAATTATACAGTGACTGTGGCAAAAACTATATTGGATCACGACACATATTGAATGCATGGGTATCTCAAGATGTTGGACAATATCTCGCTAATGAAGGTATCAAATGGAGAACAAACCCTCCTTCCGCACCTCATTTCGGTGGACTTTGGGAGGCCGCCGTCAAAACTATGAAATATCATATGAGGAGGGTCATCGGTCAACAAATACTTAGCTATGAAGAATTTAATACGTATTTGACCGAAATTGAAGCGGTTATGAATTCTCGTCCGTTAATTCCAGTCTCAGACGATCCATCTGATTTGTCAGCCCTTACTCCAGGACATTTCCTAATAGGAACCGAACTCAAAGCATTGCCAGAGCCTGACATTCAGTCGGAAAAGATTACTCTTAGAGAACGCTATAAACTGAATACCCAATTATCGCAATCCTTTTGGAAAAGGTGGCAAAAGGACTACCTAACTCAATTACAATCGCGAAATAAATGGAGAAAAGACTATCGAACTATGCAAATGAACGATTTGGTTATTATAAAAGAGGAAAATTTACCCCCATTAAAATGGAAAATGGGACGAATTCTGCAAGTGTACCCAGGCAGTGATGACAGAGTTCGAGTTGTAAAACTAAGAACTGCTCTTGGTGAAATTACTAGACCCATTCACAAACTGGTACTTTTAATGAGTGAAAATTCAAAAGAGTAATTTATTTATTTTCATATTATCTCCATTATCATCTGTTATTGTGTTAAGGTAAAATTTAAACAAGCTTTTTTTTTCCTTTTCTTCTTTCATGTGTAAGTATTATGGGTAATAACTTCTGTGCATTTGTAAATTATGTGTTATGTTGCATTTATATGATATTCTGTGTATATAACTTTTGTTGTATTTTGAAAAAGAAATGGTATTTAATTGATGTCTTAAAAGCCATCGGGGCCCAGTATGTTTATGTATGTATGATAAGGGCTTTGGCGCCAATGTATATGACTCATACGAAGGTTTTCCTTTCGTATTCTATTTTCTTCGTTCTATGTTTTATCAGTCCGTCCTGTGCCGTCATGGAATAAAGACATAAAATGCAATCGTGTGTTTTACTTCTCTCCAATCAGCGGAACAGTATGGAAGATTTTTTAATTCAAAACAATTTCTCTATGGAAACGGCCCACTAAACAAAATTTAAATACAGCACATATCAGTAGACGTTGTTTCTAATCGATTGCTATCAGTTACATTTTTATACGAGGACTGGCGACGGGGTGGTGCTAGTTTTTTTCTCTTCCTTTTTTTCGCCAAGGGTAAAAAGTGTAAGTGATTAAAATGTATATGCATGTAATGTAGGGCAATAATAAGGTGTTAAGTATCATTTAAAATATTTTGCTATTCATTAAGTAAGAAAGTACCTTCAAAGCAAAAAACTATTGGTTAATTTGAAAAATGTGTGTTTATGAATAATGCCTGACAATTTCCTAAATACTGTCGATCAGTGCTATGTTCTTTTGCATTTGCATGAGCATTAAGGGAACCCAGGAATGCTGTTTAGTCTGCAAATGCTCAAGTTTAATGCCCATACTGACAAATGGCATCAGTAATTTTTACTTTCTTCTATCTTCAATAGAAGAAAGTATTGCAATCGAAATTTTGTCAACTTCCGGTTTTCGACGGATTTACACGTTTTAGGGGTTAGAGATTCCAAAAAACATGTTTTTACAAAATGTCTGTCTATCCGTGTGTGTGTGTATGTCTGTGTGTGTGTCCGTATGTCGCCATTCTACCATCAAAAATGAAGATATGCATCATGAAGATATGCATGGAATTGAACCAAATTTTTTGTGAATGTTTTTGGCTGTAGCAAGCAGGTTCCCTTTCAATTTTGAAATATTTCGCCGGAAGGGGGCACAGCAATAACAATTTTTGTGCCATTTTCAATATTGTATGAAATATTGTATGACTAAAAGTATATCAAGTTATGCATCAAATTGAGTTAATTTTTTTGTGTAAGTGAATGGCTATGGCTAGTTTGTCCTCCCTGAATTTGAAAAAAATCCGCCCGAAGGGGGCGCTGCGATAGCGATTTTTGTTCCATTTTCAATATTTTACCACATAAAAGTGTATGAAGTTATGCATAGAATTGAATGAAATTTTTTGTGTAAGTGTTTGACTATGGTCAGCAGATTCTCCCTGAATTTGAAAAAAAATCCTCCGGATGGAGGCACTATAATCGCAATTTCTGTGCCATTTTTATTATTTTACCATTAAAAAGTGTTTGAAATTATACATAGAACCGAACTAAATCTTTTGTGTGTGATTTTTTGGAGTAAAGTGAGCAGATCTTCCCTAAATTTGAAAAAATCTGGCTATCGTTCTACTGTTCATCGGCACGTGCAGATACGGAAACTCGTTTTTACTCCGAATTATTGACAGAAGCAGAAATTTAAGATGCAAATCATTGTTGGTATAATACTGAGTTAATAATATTAACGCATTAACATGTGTAACTAAATTTTGAAATATTAAAAAGTACGTATAAGATAGAAGAAAGTTTGGGGATTGGCACATCCAACTAGTTTTAGTGTAATTTTGATCGCATGATATGCGTGAAGAAAAAGCTTCTGATTATATTCAAATAAATTTGTTCATGAATTACTGTGTGAGTTAATTAGTTGAACATTTTTGGAGCAGAAATACCTTGAACCCGAAAGGTTAACTTATCATTAAAAATTTTAAGACTGCTGATTTCATTTTTTTTCTAGTCTTTTCCGCTAATTTTCTCTACCTACTGTAAGTAAAATTTAAATAGTGAAAAGCTCCTATCATCTTTCCAATTTATATTTTGTAAATTTTTTTTTACGTGCAGTGAATATTATAGCAATTTTCAACATCTTTCTTTAATTATAGTTTACATATTTTCTTTTCCGTCATCCTGGTTTATTTTAGCTTTACAGAATAAATTTATATTATTTTTATATATAACCATTAACCTTCTATAATGACAAATGTACCATAAAAAGGTTTGCAAAACTACTTAATTAAGGGAGCCCTGGCCATCTGGTCAATCCATCCTCTTATATAGCTTGTGTGAAACCAGTCCACATTTCCCTTTTCTAAGGAATAGAATATTATTATGTTAAGCCTAATTTAATGTACAGTCTCTATGCTGGAATTTAAGCTCAATATTTCTGCACTATAACCTACTTACTTAATTTTTTATAATATATTTTATCTGAAAAAAGCTTACAAAATATTTCTGTAAAACTTTTAGGTTGAAATCGCTCAAAATTGATTTTTAACTCACCTATTTCAATTATTTGTATAAAACAAAGAGAGTGTTCCAATAGCATTAATTGACACTTATTGGTAAAACTCTGGCTTTTTTTAAAATATGAAAACTGAGGGTTGCGTACTGTGTCAAGCCTTTCGTATAGTCAACCTTCCCTAGTCCCCCCTATTCAATCGTATTAGAGAAGTATTTCGCTAATTTCGCTTTGGAGGACCAAAAGATATTTCAAATGGAAATTGTCACTTAACAGTTCTATGCTACGACAAACAATTACCCTTTTTTTATCCACACAAATGTTTTAAATTTACGGTAATTTTGCGGACCAGAATTGATTTGTGTGGAGAAAAAATGTTTCATTATCTAATGATAATTTTAACCTTTTCGGGTCTGGTGTACTATTAATAATACATGCCTTTTAATTGAATATTATTCGGGTTTAAGAAATACTTTTGTTGCTCTTTACATGTAGTAATGTTAGTATGTGTCTATGCACTTACTATAAGACTTCACTAACGTTTAGGTTTTTAGCAAGTAATAATAATAATGAATATTTGCTTAATTATCTTTACACCATTTCAGATTAAAATAAGGGTTACTTTCTTGAAAGAATCATGTGTACTAAAGCGCAAAAAGTATTAGAAAATTAATAATATCAGTTAAATATTGTTCTCTATATTAAATCTTGTTGTAATGTAATATTTTCTAAACAAATCCAAAAACTCTTTCTTACCTTATTTTCATATGAATATGAATCGAATAGTTCGCAAAACAACAATATTCGTTGTGTTTTAGACAGTGAAGTATTCGTTAAACTTTTATTAATATATATGGATAACTAGTGTAATGTTATTAACGTAAAACTTATTTTTTTCTAAAAATTTAAAAATAAATTGGACCCGAAAGGATTAAATGCACCATGACTTATTTACTCAAACTCATTCTACTGTATTATCTTTGATTGTATAAATATTTATTCAAACTCTTTCAAATGTTTTTTAGCTGTTCTAATTATGTATTTTGCTTTAGAGGACCAAAAAGCATTTCAACTAAAAATTTTCACATCAAGCTTAGCATATTTATATTCAACTAGCTGATCCTCCCTGTGTTAATCGGAACCATAGATGTTTTCAAACAAATTGCGAATATTTAAAATTTCCATTCATACTAAATTAAACAAGTTGGAAATTGCACGTGAAGCGTAGCAAATGAGGTGCGTTCGTACGATAACGAAGTTTTAAAAATATTCAGATCTTGATGATATAGTAGAGCGTACTTTGGATATAGTACAGTGGTCGACATCTTTGTGTTCCTGTAAATATGCAGGGAGTAATTTTTATTATACTTCATTAATGTATATCTTATTCAAAAAATTTGAAGTAGTTTAGTATAATTAAAATACGCCCTAAACAATGTTTTCCCGTATGACATGATTTAGTGGAATACATTTGTGTGGCCCTGTAATTTAATAATGAATATTCTTTGCATCACAGATTGTACAGAATGTATATTTTAGTACATACTTCAAAGATTCATGCCAATTCTATTATGTTCAAATGAGTGTAACACCATTAAAATGCATTTGAAACTTTTTTCGCATTGATCGTAATGTACCGGAATATTTTGATTGTCCCTGTAATTGATCTATGTATTCGATTTTCATAACATTTGAAATGACTCGACAAAATTATGTAATAAATATACGTTTTAAATTTCAAACGATTAAAATGCATTTGAAACTTTTTTCCCCATTGACCGTAATGTAACGGAATACTTTTGATTGTCCCTGCAATTCATCTATGCATTCGATTTTCATAACATTTGAAATGACTCGACAAAATTATGTAATAAATATACGATTTAAATTTCAAACGATTAAAATGCATTTGAAATTTTTTTCCCCATTGACTGTAATGTAACGGAATACTTTTGATTGTCCCTGTAATTGGTCTATGCATTCGATATTCATAACATTTGAAATGACTCGACAAAATTATGTAATAAATATACGTTTCAAATTTCAAACGATTAAAATGTATTTGAAACTTTTTTCCCCATTCACCGTAATGTAACGGATCCCTTTTGATTGTCCCTGTAATTGATCTATCCATCCGATTTTCATAAAATTTGAAATGACTCGACAAAATTATGTAATAATTATGTATTTTAAATTTCAAACGATTCGGTTGGGTAGTTTTTGCGTTGTTATATGCGGACAGACGGACGGACAGACAGACGGACAGACAGACGGACGGACTGAGCGACAACAATAGGTGCTACGTATTTACATAATTACGAACGCACCTAAAAAGAAAAATATCTGAAGAATATATTAAATTTTAGAATATTTTTAAATTTTATCTAAGTGAACACAGGTATGTATTTCTGGTACGAAAACCATGTTTTAGAAGGATAAAGAAATATAAGTCGTTAATTTTAGCTGTTTTGAACCGCAAAAATAATGCAAGAATTGAATTATTTTAAAATTCCTTTCTTCAATGAGACCTACTCCGTGTAAAACCTTCTGAGCACGCGCGCGACGTGTGCTGCATATTTGGACAAACCCTAAAAAAACATAAAAGGAGTAATTACATAAATTACTACTTTTTTTGGATGGTGCCATGGATTGATTTTGAAGATCGATTGTAAATCAATCAGGAAAAACAAAATCCTCAAAACAGGAAAATTTTACAAATGCGTGTACAATTTGTTGCTAGCATGCATTCAGCCATGAAATGCAGTTGTTAAATCCCATATTTACCGCCTGCTCTCATTGGCTGGCTGCTTCGTTGCCTAGGATTAGTGGCGAGCTGCAAGTAGCCTCTAACTTGGATGCTTCGTTGCCGTGGATTGGTAGAAATCCTCTTACCTAGAAAGTTTTAATTTAAAAAAATCTAAATTGAAATTTAAAAATCCGGCTGCGAAGTGCCCTTTCCAGTGTTAGCATCCACATATGACAAAAATTTCAGAGATCTGGGTGTTATAGTTTCGGCGGTCAGGCAGACAAGTAGACAGACATCTTAGATACTTATTTTTGGTATGCGTTTTGAAAATTAACTAATGTTTCGCATATAAATCGATGCGTCTAAATTCTATCATATACATGGCTACACAAAAGAATTCGATACATTTCTGTTTATTGTCAAGAATTGTAGAAACAAAATTTTCGACAGTGTTATGAATTTCCTAACATAAATGATTTTTTTCACATGTTATATATATGCATATTTATAGTTCATATAAAGGACTTCACAAAAGATTTCAGATAATTTTCCAACTGTAAAAGTTAATTGCTGAAATTGTGTTCTGAAAAGGGCTATGCGTTTTCAAAAGTGTTTACTTAAAAATGATCTTTCACCTTATTCTAAATCTGTTGGAAAGTGTTTCATAATCTATGCTTAATGCTTCATTTATCTTTCTTCTTTAATATAAAGTACTGTCATTAATTTTATAGCGCGGTTTAGAAAGGGATAATGTTTATCCATTTTCTTTCAAAATAAAGACTATTTCATCAACAAATATTATGATCTCATTGGAAAACATAAATCATTCTTTAACTTCTTGTCAAATCGGTTTCGAAGGTAATATCTAGATTTTGCTGTTCCATAATATTAAGATGATTTCCCCCTCAATTTTAATGAACAGTTTTCAGTACATGGGCGATTAGTTTAAGAGTTAAGTAGTAAATGGTCTAAAACATCTTTCTGGATCTATTTCAGAAATACCATATTTTCTCATATTCTGCTTTATGTAAAGAATTTAATATGTTTTTTGACATTGGTCTAATTTCTGATTTATAAGAAAATGACTAAAGAAGTAAAAGTACAATCTAAGAAAACACTGATGTCAAAAAACATACTAAAGTTATCATCATCATTATATTTTTTGCTATAAAATCATTTCAATAATATTGACATAAAAAGCTCTTTTGTTTGAAAGATATATTGATATTAGTTTTTTTGTACTGAGCTGCAGAATTAGTATTACTCTAATAGTTTTTCCGGAAGAACAAATAGTTTCTGAGTTTTGTGGAATAATATTGCTTAATACCCTGTAATTAAGGAATATCAGCTTTTTGCAATTATATATTTTACTTCTACATTTCAAAGCTTATAATTACTGGTAATTATTCTTATAAGAACTATCTACCGTAATTTCGGGTGTATAAGCCGCAGGTCAAACAATTCTTTTTCGACCCAGAATTTCTTAAGAAACAAATATAACTAGTTAGATCGCCGTAAATATTTGTCTTCAATCACTAAATAAAATGTCTGGGTCCAAAAAGAATTGTTTGATCCGCGGCTTATACACCCGAAATTACGGTAATTTTCCCTGGGAGTCCAGTGTATTATAATTATGTACCATGCAGCTTCATTTCAGAATTTTATAATATTGTTAAATATTTTCCATTTTAAGATGACGACAAATTTATGTAGAAAAAGTTACTTAACAATACCTAAAAATAGAAAAAATATACATGATATTTCTAATCATTGATTACAAAAGAGCGTTTAAATACTCTTAAAAATAATTTAAATTTTAAGTGAATAGCTTTCAAAGTACAATGAACTCTCGATTATCTGAGATGTTCGAGAAATTGATCGTCCCCGATAAGTGAATATACAGGATATGGAATTTGTGAAAAGTTTTTTGAAAAAATTTAGAAAAAGGATAGAAAATATCTAATTATTTCACAAAACGACATCAATAGTTTTATTAATACAAAAGAAAGAGAATTAATATAAATGTTATTTTCATTTAGTATCAGTACAATGTAAAATAAAATAGAAATGTAGTTTTTTTCTTGATTTGAGAAGGTGGAAATGATAAATTCGTTTTTCACCCACCCTTCGTCGAATTTTACTACGTAATTTTCCCAACTTTTTTTTTTTCAGCAGATGTGTTTTTATTTTCTTACTCGAAGTAATTAAGTAATGCCTCGATGTGTGTCACCTGATGCATCACCGCGACTTAATTTGTGGTGGGTTATAACAGTTTCTTAAAAATTTGTAAAGATTTTTCTCTGCAAATTAGTATTATCGCCATTTTATATAGATATTTCATTTACTTTATCCGGTAAAATTGTCCTCCATGATTTCTTACTAGGGAACGTTTCCAAGTGTAAGTTGTGGATTTGGACGAGTGTGGTAGCAAAAGAAAGATTTCATCATGAACGTTAAAAAGTGCAATGGGATTATCCGTCCGAATCCCGTCCGTATCAGCACTTAAAGTGTGAATGAATAAATAAATAATATAACAGGCTGGTATATAAATTGCCCCGATCTACGAGTGAAATCCTTTACATTCACACATTGCCAGTTACTTCCCCTCTTTTAGACAGGCGCTTCGCATTCTATTAAAAGGTATTGCCAGGAGGATTAAAAACAATGCAAAGAAGCTTTTAACTTGCGAATAATTTATATACTTGCTTGTCATTTTACTTATTTATTCATTCACACTTCAAGTCCTGATATCTCGAAAACGACTGGATTTGGACGGGTAGTTCCATTGCACATTCGTGCATGGCGAGATCTTTCTTCTGATACCACACTCGCCCAAATCCACAACTTACACCTGGGAACGTTCCCTAGTTTGCCATGGTCCTTTTTACTAATTTCCATACAGCATCAACATAAATAAACTGCATCGTAAACTAAAAGATATTTATCGTCCTGGTTAATCTACAACTCGGATAATCCGATTATGAGTCTATTGTAATTAATCTACTGTACTCAATCGAGAGTCTAATGTAGTTTAAAGATAATCAGAATTATTCATAAAAAAGAATAATTTTTATATTTTTTTATCTACACTTTCCAGCATAGTTGAAGTGCTTGTAACTTCGATTTGTCTATCCATCTATTCGGCTGTGTCAAAGTATAAATTTGGATTTAGGGATATGTCTATCTAAAAATTTCGAAACACTCATCGAGAGAAATGTTAAACTGGCTTAACTAAACTGTTTGTATTTTGCGAAAATTCGGCTATGTTCTTTCTTTTAGAGTAAAGTTGGCTTTCAATAATTTTTGGAAAAAAAAACCAATAATTTTATAGTGATATTATTTTTTCAAAAGCAATATAATAAATTAAAGATGTCTAAATTATACAAAATTTTTTTAAAAGAAAAAAATTACATACGATATTGTGAAAAAATAATTCTAATTTTTTTAATTAAAAAAAATAATAATATGATTTGTAATATTTTTTTCTGTTTCCCTCTTTTTTAAAAGTTTTATACGATATTGATATATTTTTTGTTATTTTCCCATTTTTTCTACTTTTTATTCTTCTAATGCACTTTTCTTTTTTTCTTTCCTTTATTTTTTGGTCACATTATTACTTTACCATTTTTTCCTTCTTTATTGATATTATTTGCTTCATACATCCTTTTTCTTCATCAATCATTTTTCTATTTATGGAATTTTATTTCATTTCTGTCAAGGCGGCATACATTACTGTTCAGAGATTAAAGAAAAGTGACTTCGTATTTCTTTTCATCGCTTTTTTTCATTATTTGATATTTCATCGTAATAAAACTGCTTCCTGAAATATTCATTTTTTTTTATTTTAAATAATATCTTAAAAAGATCTTTAGTTAAAAAAAATCGTGTTGTTGTTTACACCTACTTAAAAAATAGAAAGAAATACCAAGAACTAATAAGCCAAATAAGATATTGTTCAGATATTTTTGTATTATTTCCTCAAAAATTTGAATAACATGAAATTGGGACTGATTCTCAATCTATGCAATTTATTATTTGGTTTAATAGGCTGTAAATTCAGTTAGTCTTTAAAAATATAATTTCTTTATTTTTGATTGATGGCTTGTTTTCTCATTTTAATGAGGTAATAAAACACCGCATTTTTTTTTTTTTTCGATACGAAGAATATTTATGTTCTCTCTCTATTCTAAAAAAAGCTAACTAACGCTGTCATCGTCGCTGACAATGAATTTTTTGTGATCTAGTGTACTTCTTCGCTAATGTTAAGAAAACTGCTACACACAAAAATATGAACATTGTTAATCTTATAGAGAAATGTTTGAGAAATCCACTGATTCACACAGTTTTCAAATTCAAGAAATATTTTAAGAGATATCAAAGGCTAAAGTTGATCAAAATTGTTCTATTAAATACATTTCATAGGAGCAAAAAATATACATAGGAATTTACAATATTTTAGATCATTTTATACATTAAAAGTTCCCGGTGTGCAGATTACATATTTTTTTACTCATTTTTTGAGGACATATTTCCATTTTCAATTCAAATTTGTAGCAAGTTGATAGACCATTTTTTTTACGTATTTTAGGGTATGTTATTATTTTAAACTGCTGCCAAATGATCAAAGAATAATATTTTCTTTAAATTAAGAAAATATTTACAGGCGACTATCACAAACAGAAAATAAATTTCAAATGCGAATTAAAAAACTACGATTTAAAATCTGGAAATATTGAAGATTACATCTTAAAACTACATTTACATGGGGATATTGAAAAGGAGAGAAAATATTGAAAGAATGAATTCATTAAAATGCGTGAACCGCTGTAAATGGAAAAAATTAATGCGGAAATTAAACAAATATATACTTTTTAGCAATAAAAATATCTTCACACACTGTCAGAAATATTCGTCTTTATACACTACATTTTCCCTCATTCTCGAACAAATAATTTCTGTACTCCTTGAAAAGGTTATTTTTCTGTGAATCGTTGCAGCAAGTCGGAAAAAGACGAATAAATTTCGTTTATTCCCCGCACGCATGCGCATTTGTCTTTTTCTTCTCTACGTCTGATGTTACCTGCTTCTGTTATTTGTTCCTAATCTATGGCTCTGATTATAGAAAAATTATATTAAATAAGCCTTGTGTTGCTGACTGTGTGTGCACATGCGCCACGTTTGACTAATTATTACAAGATTCGGATAATATAATATCAAAAATGGGTAAGTACTTATTTCAGAATTTGATTTTAATCATTTCTATGTTTTCATTGTATAACCGTTAAATTATTAGAGATGTCTTTAGCACATGTCATTTATCTTTTTTATTATCTACACTTTAAAAACAAAGGAGCATTATTACATTTAAACTGGAATTATGAAATGCCAAATAAACTTTAAATCTATACTATTTTCTGTAGTAGCTCCGTAAAAAGTTTAAGAATAATCACGGAATGATGGTATTTTATTCTTTAGTCGCAATTCATTCCAATAAATCATCAAATTCAGTGTAATAATAAACTCAGATTGGTGGTATTCTATTCTAAAGTCGAAATTATTGTTATGTAACACGAAATTCAGTGCAAAGAAATTAATTTTCTGTTTTGATTACGAATCGTAAGTTATCAGATGACATGCGCCATTTTACATCCGCTTTCAAAGTTCCAAACTGTAAACAGCAGGTGAAAAAGTAAACATAATGTAAGCAATATTATTATTATTCTTTTTAGATTTTAGATGTAAGACTAAAGAATGTTTGCATATGTTTTTTTTAATTATATCATGTTTTTAATAGTGCACTAGTACACTGTCATTTTAAGAACAATGTCGACATTGTCGAATTTAACGAAAAGTATGTCTTTAGTATAACAGTTGTAATCAACTTTTTTTTATACAGCTTTGTTTACTTTTAAGCTGGCATAATTAAGCATTTTTTATGCTATGCATTAAATTGTATAACTGTGAGATAATGTAATATCATATGTAGCTTATGTTTGTTATTTTCTTAAAAAAACTAGAAACTCCGAATTAAATTAATAGTGATAGTTACAAGTAATTATAATTTTTGTTACAAAAATATTTTATAACCATTTGTGACCATGATGTTTGCCCGAACTCAAACAAAAAATATTTTCATAAAAAATTAGTTATATGTTTTTTAGCTTACTTGACGCATTATTAACCTATGAGAAAGATATTTTTAAGCATGCAAATATAGGAAATTTCGTTGTTTAAAATGTATGTTTTATTAAAATGTCTCAATTAAAAGGAAATTTCGCAACCTCATTGCGCCAAAATATTTATTTTAAGTTATGTCTGTATTAAATTTAAGATGTAATATCTACAAAGTTTCCCCCAGAGGGTTTCAGAGGGGCGCTCCGCCCCTCCAGCCCTTTAGTTTAAAAAATAGCGCCCCTCTTGCCCCTCATCCAAAAACTAGCGTCCCTCTTATCGCTCATTCAAAGAAAAAAAGAAAAAAAAAGCGCTTTTTATGCCCCATATTTGAAAAAACACAACTCTGCAGCGATAATGCGAAAATTGACTATATTTTCCCTTCATAGTCTATCAAAATTCATTATTTTTTACTTTTGCACTATTTTTCCTAAACTCGAATGAAATTAGCGATTTTACTCAGCTACCAAGTGAAGATTTGTGTGTTTTCTGAGATGGCAACAAAATTTTTAAAGAAGAAAATTCTTGATATAAACATTTACGAAAACACGATTTATTGGTGGTTAAGAAACATTGAGGGTTTTATGTTAACAACTTTATTGTGCAATCCAGTTTTTTTTTGTCCAAATTTTTAAACTAACTGTCGTTATTTTAAAATTTCCGGGACGAAATGCTTTAAAATTTTGGAAATTTCAGATCAAAACCACTCCTTAAAAATGTTTCATGGACTAAAAATTGCAAATGTAAAAAATGTGTTTGTGATTTAAGATTGCAGTTTATAATAACTCAAGCTTGTAAGAACTAAGGTTTATTTTCATAGCAGTTGGCAGATCTGCATATAGTTGAACTGTATGTTTTTAGTAAAAAATAAAACTATTTATGTTTTCATTGCTTATTTATTCTGTGGCAGGTAATTTATTATTATTTATAATAATTACAGTACACTCCCTCTAATCACATGTTGGGATCAAGGATTTTGTGAATTATAGAATTGTGCAGATTATATGTCAATTCTTTGTTTACATCTTAATATTAGGAATTTATCAATAAATGTAATAATCATACTGCAAATAAATTACACAGAAATGAAAGAAATGATTTTTAATATAAAAAAAGGTTATATTCAATATTATGAAACTATTTAAATGATATAATACAAAACTACTAGAACAAATTTCTATTTGCTTTATAGGTTTTTAGTTTATTGTATCCTGAAGCCTTTAGAGATCAGTTTATCTTGATCGATAACAAAACTTTGTTTTCCTAAAAAGCTGAGTTTTTTACTCATGGGATACCTATCCCTTCTAAGATTTTTTTTCTTTTTATATAGCTAGTGAATGTGTTTAGAATATATCACATTATTCATAATGTACATAAAATATCTCGGTCTAATGAATGCATTAAAAATTTCTTAATTCATAAGGGCAATCAACTTTTATTATGGTCTGAATCCAGTTACACTGTGGATTATAGGCTATTGTGGATTAGAGAGAGTGAACTTATATCATATAAACTATATCTCAGTGGAATAATATTTTATAATTTAATGAAATACTTATTTAATAACAATAAATAAATTCAACTTCTAAAGCAAATAAAAAATACTTCTTAGATGTTCAACTTCTTAACTGCACATTTTTTTCTTTTTTTTTTTTTTTTTTTTTTTTTTTTTGTCAAATCCAGCCATCTGATATGGGCAAAATTAGTGTTGTTCCATTCTTTGGACTATTCTTGATCAATTACAGTAATCATATTGGCCAAATTTATGCAACGCATTGAGAATTATGTTTTTAGGTATGTGCCATATGTGGTACACAATGCAATGAGAGTTAAACCTAATAGTTGGTCCTATAAGTTTTTAAGTGTGTTGTTTGAACTCAATTTTTATTTGCTTTTTTTTACTACATTTATTTGTTGCATGACCTGTTGGATTAACCGAATGGAACTGCCTAACGTTTTTTTCTTTCTTGAGCTGTAACAATTAGATTGTAATTATATATGTGTATGGGTGATTCTCAAAATAGGGGACAATTTCAAAAGTGAAATCTTAAAAAAATTACTGTTAGCAAAATTTCTGAAAAAAATAGGTTTTGTTAATATAGTATTAGGTATACTTTACATGTAGTCAGCAGAGCTAAATATTTAAAAATTAACTTTAAAAAAAATAATTAGTATTTTTTTAGCCATGCTAATGACAAAACAAATTGCATGGAATAAATATATTAAGATATTTTTATTTTCTTCCTGTTTAAATGTTTTTTTTCTATATTTATTAGCCTTCCTTTTCAGCAAATGGTTTCCATTTTTACATATATACATATAAGGAGAATAAAAACATTACCAAAAATCAAACTTTGTTTACATGAGCAACATTCTGACACTAACAATGTAAGATGCTGTCTTAGTGATTTTCTGACAGATTTAATGCATATTTTAGGGATAATAAATGTAATACCTAAATGTATATGTAAAATTAAACTTTATAAAAGATACAATTTAAACAATGGTTACATTTATGCACATAGGAGTCTTTAGCATGGACAGAAAAACCATGCTAATGACACTGATATTTGTCCATGCTAATGACAAATTTTAATTTAAATAAGATTATGAGCCATAATATAATCACAATGAAATAGTCCTTTCTGGGGCTTTTTAAAACACAAAAGTCCTATGCAAATAAGTAAAATAAAAATTTTAATTATAAAATAAACATGAAAATTATTATCCATTCTAATGACATACAATTGATGTACGCCCCTAATATTCAACTTCTATTCTTAAAATACAATACATGCTTCTATTTTCAGGCTGGGATAAAATGGCTACTTGTTGCCATGGAGAAACTTTATATTTCCAAACTATTGTCATATGTGAAAATGAAATTTTGATTAACAACCAGCTGTTATAGTATAACCTTGTTTTGAAAATAGAATATGGAGGACAAACTTTAATTCTTTTCTTACATACTATAATTTTATTTTTAAAAAGGAATTTATTGGGTAAATCCTCTCCTTGATTAATTTAAAGAAAGAATAACATTTGTTTTATTTTATAAACATGATATTAACTCTTGAAAAAGCTAGTATATACAAGGCACTGTTGCTGTGGACATCCATTCTAATGACATTTTGAACATTTATTCTGTTATTTTAAGGCATTTTTATCTAAAAAGTGAGTAATTCTTGAGTGCAAATAATGAATAATATTAAGACAAACATATCTAAATATAAAAACATGACAGAAAACCTCTCAATTTTTTTTGTATGCCGGAAGACATAAATTGTCCTCTATTTCGAGAATCACCCGTATGTATATGTTTATAAATTCTGTAACTTGTATTTTTATTTAAAAAATCTTAAAGTATGCTAGACACAATAATTTCAATTATTCTTTATAAAACAGGTATCTCTGTTGTAAACAGCTTAATAGCTGATGTAGTGAATCTCAATTATTTTGAATGGTGGAAGAAGCCTATAATTGTCACCGAAGAGGCAGATGCTAAAAAACTTGGATTTCATGATGAGCAAGCTGATTACCTCACCATAGTTTAATCTCTTTCAGTAGAAGGAATATGCCTTTGGCTTGGTATATTCGAAAAATTTAGTAATCAACCGAGTTACCAAACTTGTTTTTCTGTACGAGCACTTTAACTAAACAAATGCTTATATCTTATTTGCTTCCGAATTTGTTTAAAATGTGTTAATATCTTTTATATACTGTAGTTACTTTTTTTATCTTAACTAAAGCAGAGTTTCCCCCAGGTTTAAAAAGGGGCAGGGCGCTACTGTTCTGAAAAGGGCACATTTTACATTCTTCAGGGCACTTTTTTGATTTTTAAGGGCACTTTTTATACAGTCGAATCTAGAATTTAGTGGTTCAAAAAATCGTGAAAAAAACAGAAATTCCGTCAAAAAATCGAAAAAGAACAAAAATTTCGCCAAAAAATTGAACAAAAAGAAAAAAACCCATAGAGTTTGCTAAAAGATTGCGAAAAACAGCAGTTTTGCTAAAAAAAATCACGAAAAAACGACAAATTTTGTTAAAGATCGCGAAAAAAGGCAAATTTTGTTAAAAGATCGCGGAAAAACGGCCGATTTTGTTAAAAGATTGTTAACCCCTTGGGGACGAGCGACACGCATACGTGCCGCAAATAGGCTTAAGAATCCGTGCTTATCGCCACCAGTAAAATTATACTGTAAATTTTGTCTTATTTAATCGGAGCATTTTCTCGATTTAATAAATCACAAATTTCTGTATCTTAAAACCGATGAAAAAACAGTAAAAATTTCGTAAAATGCTCCCGTCGCGAAGGGGTTAAGGAGCAGGTCTCATTTATTAAAAAAGACATATTTTTTTTTTTTTTTTTTTTTTTTTTTTTTTAAGAATACTTTTGTTCAATAACGGGTTCTTTTTATTTCATAAACGGGTGCTTTCAGGATTCACATTTAGAAAGTTTTGTACAGTCAAAAGGGGGAGGAGGCAGAGGGGGGGGGAGGGGAAGGTCGCCTCGGGCTCGGAAATTTAGGGGGTCCCAAATTTATGCTACAAACGTCATTTTTGGGCTGTCACAAGAAAAAGTTGGGAGGGGGGGGGGCGTTCCTCAAATTCTAATTATGCTCCAGGAGTAATTTTCCCTTCACACGCCTAGATCGTGAAGTAGGAAAATCCGCTTTTTGAGCATTAAAAACATAATTTTGAAGCAGGAAAATTAGTTTGTAGAACAGAAAAATTCACTTCTCGCATTAACTTTTTGTGTGTGTGTGTCTCTATGAGGAAATTTGCATTTTTTTTACAATCTTTTGACAAAATCTGCCGTCTTTTCGAGATATTTTGCGTTTTTTCGCGAACTTTTGGCAAAAATACGTAGCTGTTTTTCGGAAATTTTTTGACAGAATTTTCCGCTTTATTGCGATTTTTTGACGAAAATTTGCCTTTTTTTGTAAATCTTTTGACGACATCTGCCGTTTAATCGCAATTTTTTTGACGAAAATTGCCGTTTTTCGTGAATTGTTTGACAAATTTTTCCGTTTTATCGCGCTTTTTGCATGAAGATTGGCTTTTTTTAACGATCTTTTAAGGAAATCTGCCGTTTTTATGGGATTTTGTGACGAAATTAGCCTTTTTGTCGTGAATTTTTACTAGAAGTGAGTCTTTATTTCGTGATTTTTTTAGTGAAATTTGACTTTTTTTTTTTCGCAATTTTTTGACGAAATTACACGTCCTGTGGGACGCGCAAGAACTATTTTTTTGCGTTCCGACGCCGATTTTTTATGTAATTTATGCGTTATAGCGCGTCTGCATCATCGCTGAAATTCTGTGTTTTCTCAAATGTGGGGCAAGAAGGGCGATATTCTTTTTCAATCAGCGACAAGAGGGGCGCTAGTTTTTGGATGAAGGGCAAGAGGGGCGCTATTTTTTAAACTAAAGGGCAAGAGGGGCGGAGCGCCCCCCTGAAACCCTCTGGGGGAAAACTCTGACTAAAGCATTTGCTTGTCCTTTTCTTGTCTTATAATTTTTTACATTTGATTTGTAGTTTACCATGTATTTTGTATAATAAAATTTTTTACCGTAACCTAAATGTTGCCTTTTAATCATTTACATAAATTGTGTAATATTATTAATAGTATATTGGTAATACTTTGACATGCATATTTTTGTGTATAATGTTTATTTTATAAATCAAAAGAAAAGTCATAAAACAATACTGTGGGAGTTTAAAAAAAATCATGAATTCTGATGTGTGATAAGACCAATAATAAGATAAGACAAAAGTTGAAAGATATATTTAGCTAAATGTGTTTTATAAAAGAGCTGAATTTTTTAAAATGTATGAATACAGCTGGATGGATATATATACCACAAAATATAAATTATTAATACTACTCTTAAAATTATTGCTGATTATTTAGAAAGAAGTGTAATACATATCTTGAAAGTAAAGTTAAATATCTGAAATGTGCAATAATTTGTATAATTTAAAATTTGGTATTAAAATCGATCTAGAATTTAAGAATTCACAACTTGAGTGTGAGGGGGTGAAACTTAGAATATTTATTACAATATACTTCTGCTTCGATTTCATTTTTCTTTTCAGCTTCCGATGCTATTTCTTTCAGACAAGCTAAAAAATGTCGTGTCGTCAGCCCAAAATTTTCTACTCAACAGATTTTGATAATTATTTTTTTAAATGAAAGCTATTTATTTGTATTTGTGGCCATTTTAGCTATTTTTTAATTTATTTGCATTTTTATACTTCATTTTTAATTTTAAATACTTTTTACGATATTTCTTAAATATAGTGGCAACTAGAGGTCTGCACGGGCCGGGCCGCGGCCCGAAGCCCGAGCCCGGCCCGGCCCGCGGGCCGGGTTCGGGCCGATTTCCAATAATGGCATTCGGGCCGGGCCGGGCTCGGGCCTTACTTCTGAAGACTCGGGCCGGGCCGGACCGGGCCTAGTCACTAATCTTTCGGGCCGGGCCGGGCCGGGCTCGGGCCTTAATTTTTTTGCTGGACGGGCCGGGCCTAACTTTTTTTTCCGTACGAAACCGAGACTGATTCCATTCTTCCTAGTTTTCATGGACCAAAACAATCGGTTCCTATTGAATCTTCCTATATGAAAATCCTTTTCTCGACTTTTTATAAATCAGTAATATTTGGCTTTGTCCAAAAATGTTTGCAAAAAAGGCATATACTTTTAAGCCGCCATTATTCTACAATTAAACATTAGAATTTATTCCTTTTAAAGAATCGTAGATTACTAGGCGTTTTAAAGTAGAATTAAACACACACACACACACACACACACACACACACACACAAAAAAAAAAAAAAAAAAAAAAAAAAACATGATTATGACGGAATTTTTTTTTAAACTGAAAACAAAGTTTCTTTTAAAATGTTCATCCATGCAAAATGAATACAACAATACGGGAGAAAAAAATATATTAAACATTTATATTTGTTAAAAAGGGAATGTATTTTTTTTTTTTTTTTTTTCGCTCCAAAGCGATTTTGTCTTTGGAAATTTTACCATATACCGCTTTTTCGACTTTTTGTCTCCATTACAGGGAATATGGATTAATAATACTAATGATAACTGAAACATTTACATACAACAAACAAAGATTCATTTAAAAGCGTAAATATCGCAGCCTACGGCACTTCTGCATAAAAGGAGATTATAAACATGAAAAAAAAAAGACTAATATAATTTTTTTTGGTCAGAACTCTTCCATAAGATTAAAGATCAATGTTCTGTAGAAATTCACTTGAGCCGGGTCGGGTTCGGGCCGAATTTTAAACTTTTTTCCGGACCGGGCCGAGCTCGGGCCGAAATTTTAACTTTCGGGCCGGGCCGGGTCGGGCCAATATTTTTTTCTTTCGGGCCGGGCCGGGCTCGGGCCAATATTTCTTTCGTTCGGGCCGGGCCGGGCCCGGGCCGAAGTTTTAACTTTCGGGCCGGGCTCGGGCCTGGAAATTTCGGCCCGTGCAGACCTCTAGTGGCAACTCAATTTACCTTTTCTCTCGATAATAAAAATTTATTTTCCATTATCACTTTCACGAGTCAGAAGCTTTATTTCATCAGTGAACATGTCCTTGCATTCAAAAGAAAAAAAGTCAATTGTTTTCGTAAAATCTAACCACAATAAAATGATTGCGTATAATTATGCACTAATTGAGGTAAAAAAAATTATATTTACTGAGAAATAATAATAATAATGTAAATAAAATAACAGAAAATAATTTATGATAAAAATTAATGTCTAAAGAAAAATTTCAAATGAGGAAAATGATGTCATTCAGCAACCAGATAAATATGAATTACAATATTATTACGGATGCCTTTTTCATATTACTAATAACAGTAACTTTTAAAAAACATTTGAAGAGAAAATGACATCACTATTTAAAACATCGCATTTTTACTCATAACGATATTACGTTTAAATATTTCTTTTCATTATGGACACTGAGTTGAGATTTTACTTTCAGATGACTTCCGTTAGTGAAAATAATGTCACAGTAAAAATGAAATTAGGTTTTTTTAATAAAACAATTTTTCTGTGAATGCATATAAAATAAATTTCTGGATTTCGCCGTCACTCAGATTACAATTTTAACTGAAAATGTGCGAATATTTGCATGCAAAATTGTAGCTGA
The DNA here is from genome assembly GCA_964019185.1 of Maratus speculifer. Lineage (NCBI taxonomy): Eukaryota > Metazoa > Arthropoda > Arachnida > Araneae > Salticidae > Maratus > Maratus speculifer. The sequence continues at coordinate 99,397,652 of OZ025296.1, read as the reverse complement.
CAAACTTGACATTAAGTTTGGAAATATTCGTTTATTTAATGGTATTGTCTGAATAACTTTGGATGTATTTATAAAAGTATTTATATATTTATTATATATTGATTCAATAATGTAATTACTTTTGCTTTTTTTTTTTTAACCAAATCGATCGGGTCTTTTAAATATTTCATTCGTCTAATTCGATGGGATTCCATTCGTTTTATTGTTAAAATGCATTTCCTTTTTCTCAACGTCAATAAAAAAAGCGTTTAAATTAAAGAAAAAATCCGTTTCTGATGAATCTAGTCAATGAAAGAAGTAGCACGTCAAATTGCATCTCTTTATTATTCCGCAATTCCAATGACTCAGAGAGAAATTGCTAATCAATTGGGGTGTTTCACGCCGTTCTGTTTGCTATTATATTAATAAACACAAGAAAAATGGAAGTTAGTTCATTGCATTGTAAATAGGGTCGCCCTTCTAAAAGACCCTATCGATTATTATTATTATTATTATTTTTTTTTTTTTTTTCTAATCGGAGGCGAAACTGAATTCTGCAATGGCAGAATCTATATTCAACTTGTCATAATTTTGAAGTAAAAATACTTTTAAAAATCTAGTTCTATATCTTAAAAAAATATAAATTAAATGCAAAGTAACATGTTATGATGTAATTGAAGAAAACAGATCCAGACATTCTAGTATTTTTTAAATAAGTGATCGTAATGTAATAAGCAAATCTGCATGTAATTTCTTTATGTTTCAATCTTTTTGTTATTATGGAGGCACGGAGAAAGGTAATTTCTGAAAAAAATCCTATGAAAAATTCAATGTTTTATTTTCTAGGAAATGAGCTTCCTGTAATATACCTCCCCTCCCCCCCCCCCCAAAAAAAAAGATTTATGGATATTTTTGGTTTTTAGAATAAAATTTCTTAAACGTTCATATGCTTTAAAATAGAATAACTTCTCAGGAGAAATTTGTTTTTCAATTTTCATTAATAAAGTTTAAGGTATTGGAAGGTAAGTGAATGTTTCTTCAATGACTGGCAATTTTGTGAATGGATACTAATATAAATGAACAGATTCGAAATAAACAAATCATTCCCATTCCTTACATGGAATAAATTGTTAATTATATTCAATATTTTGCTCCATATCTACTCATCTATGAAATATATTTATGATATTTGCAATAGAAACTTATAGTAATGGTTTTTTGAAGTTACTTTGATGACACATTAAAAGATTTTTTTTTTCAAAAGATTGTTTCTAAATCAAAAAGGGCAACTTTGTGACATACGTTAATTTATTTTTGTTCAGAAATGCATGAAATTGACAGGTGTTAATCAAAAACAACCGAAATGCATTCAGTTTTCTGTTTTTTGTAAACAAAATAGATCTTTCGGAATAAGCCATCAAAATTGTCATTTCGAACCGCTTTCCCGACAAAAGCAAAACCAGTCCAACAAATGGGGGGGGGGGGGTATAATCACATGATCTAAATATTTAATAATTTGATAGGTAATTAAATTGCAATAAAATGGAAAACTGAGATAAAACAGGTCTTTCATTTCGACTTCATTTGGTATTAAGTTTGAAACACCAAAGATGACAGCATTTTATGAATGATCTGATTTTTATCAAAAATGTAAACATTTTTTGAATACCTGCCAATTTTGTGTGTTAAAGTGTAGATCCTTTTGGCTATAAAGAACATCTTTAATGAAATTAAAAAAAAAAAAAAAAAAACTTTCTCATCTTACAAAAAAAAAAAAAAAAAAAAAAAAAAAAAAAAAAAACATATTTGGCATTTGCTCAAAAAACAGAAAATCTCCCCCACCCTAAAACGAAGCAAAAAAAACGGACTTCCTTCAAAAAACAAATTTTCTCTTGCAACGAAGAAAGACATGACGGACATTCCTTCAAAAGACGGAAAATCCCCCCCCCCCCTAAAACAGAGAAAAATATAACGGACGTTCCTTAAAAAGATAGAAATTTTCTCTCTTGTAACGAAGAAAAATATGACGGACGTTCCTTCAAAAAACAGAAAATTTTATTCCCTAAAACGAAGAAAAACATGGCGGACGGTCCTTCAAAAAACAGAAAATATTCTTTCCTAAAACGAAGAAAAACATGACGGACGTTCCTTCAAAAAACAGAAAAATTTCTTCTCTAAAACGGAGAAAAACATAACGGACTTCCATCAAAAGACGGAAACTTTCTCTCTTTTAAAGAAGAAAAACATGACGGACGTTCCTTCAAAAAACAGAACATTTTCTTCCTGCGACGGAAAAAAAAAGGACGGATTTCCGTCTTTTTACAGAAATTTGCTGGCAGCACTGCTGCCAGTACTTTTTCTGTGAATTGACGGAAGTTTTTTTGAGAGTGCATGAATATCAAAAAGAGAAAAAAAACTTTCAAATAATAAATAAATTCATTAATGTGCGCCAAAAGCAGCAAATGAAAGAACTTATTTAAATCTTACTAATATCACGAAAAAGTTAATAATAATAATAATAATAATAATAATAATAATAATAATAATAATAATAATAATAATAATAATAATAAAAGGCTGATGAAATATTTATTTTATGTTTTTATATGATCTTTTAAACTATTTTTGTGAATTCTAATACGGCACAAAGAATATTTCTTTTTAAACAACAGAAGTATTGTCACGTGAATATTAAAAAGAGAAAGAAAAATTAGTGAAAATTACATCATATTTAAGCAACATAAGGTGTTCTGGTGTAATAACGCCAGGCGGGGTAATATCGCCAAGTGCTAATATTATGCATAATTATGAAATAATCCGGTATATGACATCCATGTGCTCTGCGCAGAAGGGTTTTGAGTCATATAAATTGCAAAAAACAGCTTAAAGTTAATTTGTTCCATTTGTAAGTCTTATTGCTTTTACAAGCAACTAAAATTAACACTTGATCTAAAATTTGCGAGATGAGTTTTGTGATATGAAGACTGTATTTTTTTCCGGAAATACTTTGTTTTTTACATAAATTTGTAGTGCATTTCATGTACTTTCAAAATGTTGTAGAAGATTTTCGATATCTTCACTAGATAATTTGTAGTTTAAAATGTACTGCGCAATAAGTATAGCGGGGTAATAACGCCAAGGATTGGCGTTATTACCCCGGTTGATTTCCAACAGTGGCCGAACAGCATCCGAAGGGGATTGATTTATTAATATGGGGCAGCATTATTATCATTGTTGAAATGGTAAGATTAAGGGGGGGGGGGGTGTCCAATAACCAAAACTAATATCTCTCTATTTTTTTAATACCAATGTAAAAAATAATTTTAAATTCTTAGAAATAATACTATATCAAAATGTTTTCGATATTCTAATTCGAACACCTTCAAAATCAGGTTTCTATTAGATTTCCACTCGATTATTCAATTGAGTTCTAAATTTTAACTGTCTACTTTCTCAGCGCTCGGTTTTTTAAAATTTTAGAAATTTAACCTTTAACCGATGTGACAGAAGTTATAACGTGACTAATGCAAAGCGGTTTGTGAGACCGCAAGATTGAAAGATGAATAAAAAGTGGGAATAACTCATAGGATTGTGTTTTTGTACTAAACTTTTCATACAAAACTATTATACTTAATATTCACCTATTTAAAAGTCTCTGGTGATAGTATTAAAGTTCCAAATCAAACAAAATTTCGGTAGTGCTTGTAGGTAAACTGAAAATTACAAGTTAAACTATAATAATAAAAAAAACAGTGGTCTCTGAGACCGGCAACATTAGTTAACGATTAAAAGGCGATCAATGATTAAAAATCATAGAATACTGTTATAGCACTAAACATTTTGTACAGAATTGATGTTCTAATTAAGTTTAATCTATTCAAATATTTCTAACAATAGTACGAGGACTCCAAACGAAAGAGAATTCCAGTTGTAGCTATAATTAAACGGGATAATACAAGTTAAACTCTAAAATTTGGGTGGGGGGGGGGGAGGGCAGCGTTCAGTGCGATTGCTAACAGCAGTTAAAGGTTAATTTTGTTGCTAATATAGAGATAATGATATATAACCACATGAATCATGTATAAAATTGAATAAAAAATCTCATTGGGATAATATTTTTCTATGAAAAATCTTATTTAAGGAATTAAAAATTTATTAAAGAATGTTTTATATAACTTTAGGTTTGGGGAATCCGCATTAGTGTGGAGTTATGGGTTAAAAACTATTTACAAGATTACTGTAATAGTATCAACAAAAATATTTATTACACAAAACTCTACTTATTATAAAATTTCACATGATTAAAATATTACACTATAAATGAATATACATGCAATGTTTTAACCATTCTTATAATTATATTTAAGCGGGACTTTTTAAGCAAAAAGAGGCACAGGGTGTTATACTCCTTGAAAGCTCCCCCTCATTCCTTTTTCTTTCACTTTCACAAAAAATTGAATGTTTTCTATGGAATAGAATGCATACATAGGAATATAAATACTGATTGAAATAAACACAGTTAAAATCATGCAATGTTTCTAATAATTCTATTTAAACGGCCCTTTTTAAGCAAAAAATAGCTTAGAATCTGATATTCTTTTGCCTCCCCCCCCCCTCCCAATCACACCTTTCTTTTTCTTACACTTTCACAAAAAAATTGAACATTTTTAATAGCTTAGAATGCAATTCGTCAATTTCTAGAGCTGAAGAGTTTGTATTTTTAGAATTGGGCAATCTACATGCCATTATTCCATCTTATTTTATAGTTTTGTTTGCATGGCGTTATTACCCATATAGGTGAGATTAACGCCAAATAGCATTGGTCAAGAAATCACGTCATTATATTTTATGAATACATATCTATTAAATTATTTTTTTATATAGATAGTTGATGAGTTGCTGTATCAAATCCTATATTTGTTTGAAAACTACAATCTAAAACTAAGCCGTGGAAATTGGTTGAACCTTAACGTGGGGTTATTACCCCAGGGTACCTTATTTAAAATGTCTTACTTAAGAAATTTTCTTATACCGTGGTTCAAAAGATATCAGAAGACACCGACTCTTCACTGTTAAACTGATCTTGTTTAATCAAACATGAAAATAGCCAGTAGATGTTTAACAACAACTAATAAGATCTTAATGTTCCTCCAATCAAAGAGAAATGAATGGAAACCCGTTTACAGGGAGGTCGCCACTTAACACACACACACACACACACATACATCAAATAATTTGTGACCTTCAAAGGTTGTTGACGAGCGTAGCTCCTAAAAAGCAGAGCCCCCTAGAACAAGGAAAACACTAATGAAGCAAAATATAATAAGAATATCTTTTAAGGGTGTATTCGAAAAAACGCTTTTCCATCTTCAACAGCTCGAAATTTTCCGATACAATTTCAGACACATTTTTAAAAATAGAAATATGAAACTTGCTGAGGGGATTCTTGAAGAGACGTTTGAGGTGCCGTGTGATGTCTTTTTACGCTCAATTCATTAGAATATGATTTATAAACAATTACCGTATCAGTATGACCCCTTTTTTCGTTCCCAAATTTTTCGCTTGGGAAAATTCAGTTCAAAATGCCGTTTTTGATTGCTTTTTTTGCTATATTTTTTGCATTTATCAAAGAATCGGCAATCACGGCACCTTGTGTACTTTCCAAATAAGAGATTTTGAAAGTTTGGTGTATTTGACAGCAAAAATGAATTCAAAAATAAATCGGAAAATAAGCAGTTTGAATCGAAATACACCCTTAAGAAAAAACTGATCTTAAAAAACTAACAAAACGAATTAGCCATATAAAATATAAAACATGAAAATTAAAAAAAAAAAAAAAAGAAAGTAATAATAATAATAATGGTTAGAAAATATATAATTGAAAGGTTTTTCAAATAAGTAGTATATTTTTCCTCATTCCGCGAACAAAATTAAATTTTCAAATCTCTAACTGGAAAAACTGTTGTATTCTTAAAATCTATCGACATTTTGTAATTTTTAATAGTTTTCCTTCAAATATTTTATCACTTTTATTCATTTTATTTTCTTAACCTTTATTTCTAATAGTTTTGAAATTGATTAAAACATATTCGTGAGACTGATCTTTTGTATATCTGTTCTTTGCTTGCGTATAAATATAAGACTTAACTTCAAGATTTATTTAATTTTTAATTTATTCATTTGTTTTAGTTAGATGACAATATATATTAAAATAATATTAAAAACACTCTTTATTCTTTTTAGAATTAGTATTGATGTTTTTTAATGTAACGCGTAGTAATCGCATTCATTATTTTATATTAAAAAAAGCTAATTTTAAATATGCATACAATTTTGATGATAATTTATACAAAGTAAAATAATAATAAGCTCTAATTACAAATTTCTTCACAGGGAAAATGGTCTGCATTAAATTACTGCATTAATTCTTTTGAAAATACCTTATTTTATTCAGTTAAATAAATACATAAACATCTCATTTTCACAATCTGCTAAAATAAAACAAAGATATGCGTAGTATTGAATAAATTGAGAACAAAAATTAAGATTATTAAATTGAGAACAAATAAAGGAATTTAAGCATTCTCTTTCAGTATAAAACATCACATATAATGTTTTTTTTTTTTTTTTAATCTATTTTTATCTAAATATTTTTATTTGCAAGTTTTATTTTTATGTTCGAATTCCAAAATAATTCTTAGATTCTTAATATTTATACAGAGACAGAAAAATATTTGCAATTGCCAGTTTCTTCGCATAAAACATGTAATATTAAGTAGCTGCATTAATTTTTTTCTAAATATTTTCATTTTATAAGTACAAAAAATACATAACATCACAATATAATAGCATTGCAAATTTGAAACAAAAGTATAGACAACTGAGAAAAAAAAATCGAAAAAAAAAAAGGAAAAGATGAAAAAATAGATTAATTCATATTCTCCTCATTCCGTGTAGAACATAGTTTATAATATATTAAATACTGTCTTCATTTTTTAGGGTTCCGTACTTATAAAGTGAAAACGGAACCATTATAAGATCACTCCCGTGTATGTCTAACCGTCTGTCACAGCCATTTTACTCATAAACTGTGAAACGTGGTAAGCTCAAATTGGGGGAAGTAGTAAAGACTATTGGCCCACATATTTACAGATTATTAGACATTTACAAATATATTTAGGAGGAGGGTAGGAGAGTTATTGAAGTTACTTGAAAAAAAATTTCTTGTATATCATGTGGGGTATTTTGTGAAAGCTTTCGTTACGCTGAACTCAAACATATGTTTCTTTTAATTTTAGGTATTATATTTTCAGCGATATCGTCGAAAATATAGTATGCCCCCCCCCCCCTCCCATATATTTCCGAATCTATTGAAACCAGAATCATGAAAAAATAAATGTTATAGATGTTACTTTAATATGTTAAGATGTTAGTTTAAACCTTGCAGAAAAACTATAACGATTACTCTAAATCGCATAGTTTTTGAAAAAAGCATATTATTCTATTACACAAAAGTTTCCACTTGTGGGCAATGAGCAAAGATGTTGAGAATCCTTGGAGGTATCTATCATAAACGAAAAATAAAGCATTTTTGATAATGGTTTTTGAAAAAATTCCTCGGTAATTAGCTGAAATATTAACCCTTAAGACAGGGAGAGTTTGGGCATAAATAATGACGGTGCCGGAGTACTCTGCATACCGTCGGCTTTAAAGTCTAGATAACAATTTTTAATAATATATTTGTATAATGCAATATCTAGTAGCAGTATTAAAGCAGTAAACTTCGTACTGTTCCAAATATACTAATTTAATTAAAATTATTCAGATAAATCAAGGTCCGTACGTATAAGAAATTAAAAAAACAAAATCATATATTTTAGCATCAGGATTTTTTTTGTAAATGTATGTGCCTATTTTAATGCAAAACGTTCCTTAGGATATATGGGCCACTAGGTTACGAAATTTTTGGTATAAAATGTCTGATTTTTGTATAATTCCTTATGCACGCGAACTCTTCATAAATTCTATGGGATTGCCGACTAGTTTGCATTGAGTGAGTCTCTCTTTAAAGCTCTCGTATATTCAAAGCTTCATTAAAAACCTATCTGGAAAAACGCGTCACGGACCAAAGCGGTTTTCAAATTTGAGAGTTCCTTTCTACATAAGCTCCTTTTACACAATGTCAAGTCTAAACACTGAAGAAGAGTTTTGTGTTAGCTACACTGGAAAAATAAATGGTTATTACTGCGCCGAATTTTGTTTTATTAAATGCCAAATAAAGTTTAAGTATGCATTTATTTTTCATTCTCAGTATCGAGTTAAATTCCATATAAATAGATAAGGATAAGATTAAAAAATAGAGTTATACAGAATAGTAATATTTGATATTATTCAAACTTCATATCTTTTTGAACATTTATGATATACCCATTCATACTTTTCTAGTATATTCAGCTAAAACCATCCCAACTTTGTAGAGATTTTTACGAAGTCTTTATTATTCTTTTAGCAGCGATTTTCTTTTGATAATACAGTTAACTCCTTCGCGATGAGAGAGAGCACTTTTTTTAATTTTTAGTCTTTAACCACCGGTTTTTCAAAGCAGAAAATTATCTGTTCTTAAATCGCGAAAATCTACGATTAAATATGGTAATAAAATATAACTGGTGAGAATAATTAAGGATTCTGAGAATTTTAAGTGAGAATTTGTATGAGAATTTTATACCAGTCATTTATCCCCAAGGGGTTAATAATACATACGTTTATTGTAGAAAATCCTCTGAGCACGAGTAATACTCGCACTTGACCTTTATTTATTTATCTATTGAAAATTATACTTTTAATTTCAAATATCGAGATTTATTTTTCTCATTAAAATTTATACAAAAAAATCCTCTCAATAATCTTTTCGCAAAAAAAGAACATTCTATACTAAATATTCTGCATTAATACTTTTTCAAATGCATTCGTTTCATCCATTTACATACACACGCTCTCCCCAAATATAATAACATGATATAAAATAAAGTTACGTAAGGTAGCGGATAAAATACATTTCTCCGGAATGTACATGTGCATTCATGTGTTCATTATTTTTGTTTTTAAACATTTATATTTATATTCTTCACAAACGTATCTGCAAGTATCAATGTTTTTTGAAAATAAATAAATAAAAAAGACAAAAGAGGAAAAAAGAATTACTTTATATAAGGGTGGTTTTTCTCGTTCATCAACGCGAAACTTAATGCCATATTTTTTTAAACACAAAAATCGACATTAACAGGCATTGTCAGTAAAGTGATTTATAACGGATTTTTTAAGTATATAAATTCTAATAAAGGAACTACATATTGAGTTATAAGCGATTAGTGTATGGAAACGGCAGTTCCTTCAATTTCAGCACTACCGCGTCCAGAAATTAAGTGCAAAACTTTCATTTTGACAGAAGTTTTCTGAAAGTTCTTCTGCTTTTACCAAACATTAAATAAAAATTACTCGATTACATAAAATTCTGTATAAGAACACTTGGTCATTGATGCTTCTGCGAACAAAGTTAATTTTTTAAAAAAATCATGCGTCAAGCACAGAGTATAAAACACTTCTCAACATCACCAGACTTCTGCAACGGAACATCAGCATTTAAAAAGGTGAAACTAGATTTGAACAAGGTACTCGAATTCTTATATGCATCCCTGTATATGCACTATATAGTCCTCAAAAATTTAATTGCAAAGCGTATAACGCAGTCGAAACTTTATCGACCACCAATAGGCGAAAATGCACTCACATTATTTTGTATATCCCTTATATTATCTGTAGAAATTAATAATCCTATACTCGGTTAAAAATCTTGTTCTAGTTTGAACCACGTTTTGGTGCTCAGTAGCTGCCGCTATCAGATGGTGAAATCTCGTTCTAACAAATTAAATTAAGAATACTAACATGGTTAGAGCAGACTTCCAATACAGTAGAACCTCGATCCATCGTTTTTCAAGGGGTCAGGGGGAAAAAACGATGAATGCAGGAAAACTATGAATGCGGATTAACTTCAAACCACGAAAAAACATAATGTTTATGCATTACAAAAGAAAGTAATGTATACAGTATACTAATTTATTGCTTACTGAATTGCAAAAGAAATAAATCGAAGTTATAGAAAATTGATATTTATTTAATAAAATCCAAAATTTTGTTTGACTTTTCGTTCATTATTATTATTTTTTTTTAATCAAGAAATAAATTTTCAATATATACAATATTTTTCTGGTAATTTTCTGTAATTTCTTATGTATATATAAAAATTCATACAGTTTTAAATGCCTTAACTGCATCAGTCAGACTTGCACTGCTTCATTAGCATGAACTTTATCCTCTTCGCCATTATTTTCATTTTTTGAATTATGGCGCATTTCTCCTATGTTTAAAACACCACATGTCGCAACATCTAAATCAAGGGAAACATAATCGCATCCTCTACTACATACAATCGCTCTATATCTGCATTATTGTCGCCATTGTCAATAGAAACAGCACAAATGAGATATTTTAGGGTAAAAGAAGTAATTCCAGTTTGTATGCCATATAGATTCGCATAAGTTTCAATTTTATTTCGATGAGGAGAAAATTTTTACGACGATGAATGCGGGAAAATGACTTTTTGAAGAACGATGCTTGCGGGTTTCGTTAACATTATTTAAATATAATCCGTGCAGGGACCGTAGAAATAAAACGATCAATGCGGGAAAACGATGGATGCGGGAACGATAGATCGGGGTTTCACTGTAGTTGGAACACGATTGCAAAAGGAAACTCCAAATGTTGATTCAAGATTTCATTATCTGATGGTGGCAGCTATTGAGCACCAAACCGTGGTTCGAACTAGGACAAGATTTTTAACAGTGTATTATTTAAATATTTTAGGTATACTTCATGTTAAATTAAAACTGGGGTCAAAGCGCTCAACATAACTTAAAACGCATATCTCAAAAATTATCATCGATAGACAGCAATGTTCCGATACTTTATGTCAGCTTGCATATTAAATTATTTATATTCTACAAAAATCCTCTTAGTATACCAAATATAGTTCAGCTAGAAAATGTATAACTTATTTTAAAAACTTCCATAATCAACTGATTCTCAACGACAGTTATGTTTACGATTGATTTTGTGTAGTATATGGACTGTAGAATTTATACACATTGCAGGAATTTAGACATCAAAAATGCATTTCGCATCTGGAAACGTTATCTCCGGCTTTTATCGCTCTTTAAAGAGAACATGAAATATGAATGAAAATATACATGAAAAATTTATACCTCTGGCCAATGTTCCCTGTAATAAAAATGTACCAATTATTTTTCAATCTATTGTCTTATATTAAATAACGAGAAAAATGCAAGTAATTGTGAATTTGTTACTAAATATAGACAGGAAGGTAACATAGACGAAAATTGCTACATAATAACCAAAACGAAATTTTCTCGAATCTGAATTTAATCTAAAATGTTTTCTAAACAAGTTAATATATTAATCAAAATATTTTGTGTCATTGTAAATAAAGAATAACTGTTTTACAGTAAGGATTTCTTGTAGCGTACATATACATTTCATATATGTTTGATATAGTGTAACAATATTAAAATACTACGTTGCAAACATTTTTTTCATTACGTAACTTAACTTTATTTAATGACTTAGTAAATGAATTCCACTCCATATTTCACAGAAAGAATGTTTTAGTGCGCTTTCATAAATTCATATGCAATTCATAGTGTTTGAAATCGCATATCATCATAATTAAAATATACCTTAAAGTATTTTTTTCCACTGACTATAATCTATTAGGATTGTTTTTATTGTCACTTGAATGAATTACAGATACTACACACTTCATTTTAAATAACAAAGATACTGTAATAATTATCAAAAACTTATATCAGTTACATGTACGAACAGGTGGCTGACAGATATACTGATGTATATTGAAAACAGCTTTAAATAACTGCATTCGTCTTTTTACGATAATATTTATTTTACTTTTTTGTAAATACCCGTAAGGCATGGTGACGTCATTGCGACGTCGTTGTGAAGTCACATTGTGACTTTGTGACCATCGATTGTCGATGTGACGTCACCTGACGTCGATGTGAAGTCACAGTGACTAAAATGTGAAGTCGTTATGGGCGTTTTAGAGCTCTTTTGTGACGTCACATTGTGACCACTTTGTGAAGTCAAGGTGTGACAAATTTGTGAAAAAAGTGTCATTTATGACTACTTTGACATTGACAAAAGCGCGATATTTAAATTGCCAGAAACATGATTTTTAAAGTAAATATCATGTTTTGAAGAATATTTGTAATTTTCTAAAGATTTTTAAGAAAGTCACATCTCAGTCACAATGTGACGTCACTGAGTGGTGGCATTTTGGTCACAGATGTGATGAGACCAAAGTGACTCACAGTGACGTCATTGTGACGTCACTGTAACCATGCATGTTATGAATGATATATACTTCTCAAACATAATAATGTGCTGATAGTATGGAAGAAATATATCCATGGCAGTGAATAAAACATAATATTCGCAAAATAAGTAAATATATAAATTTAAAAGTTTACCATTTGTTGTAAAAAATCATTTGTAATACATTAAACATTATCTTTTTGTTTTCTCATAAATACTTTTATTGAAAATTATACTTCTAATTTTAACAACAAAAATGAAAAAAAAATGAGAGAGAAAACATATATATTATTATTATTATTATAATCAATATTTTTGCATAAAACTTTCTCCATTACGTACATTTATTAATATTTTAGCAAATACATGTATATTATTCATTTCATAAATATCCAACTCCCAAACATAATAACGTGCTAATACAAAACAACGATAAGCGTGGCAGTGAATAAAACATTAATAAACGGAGAATAAATAAATAAATTTAAACGATGTTCATTCGGTGTAAAACATGATTTATTTTATTTGCTCGCCAAAACGGCGATAACGCATCATGTCTGGAAACACCCCCCTTTCCCCGATCCCGGCATCAAGACTGGAGAGAGAGAGGTCGGCTTGACATTCGGATATTAAACTCCATTGCATGAACCATAAGGATTCTCTTTCAATTTTGAAGAGCACGAGGATCAGCTTCACTTGACAGCGTGTCACAAGAGTGACACAAAATGGAGCTGAAAACATCAAGAGGAGAAACATAAGTGTCAATTATACTTCTCTGCAGAATTAGTGACACAAAGGTGAGTCATTTTTCTCGAAGATGATACGGAAAAATGAGTGTATCTTTTAAGATGACCAATAGGGAGCAGAGCAAAATAACTATCTTTTTTGGCGTGTAACAGAATGCAGGTGATATAAATATTTGTAAACGAGATATTAAAATTATATCTTTTAAATTAGTGAAATTGAAAATAATTTTTTTCATAATTTTACTCATGAATAAAAATTTACTTTTTATTGTTATGCACTGAAAAATAGTAGAATATAAAGCTACGTAAATTTAATATTGTTTTTGTCAAATGATATAAGAATTTATATAACAGCCACTAAAAGTATATATATACATATTATTTTTACTAAGTTATTAAATTAAAGCAAAATAAATGACTTTCTAAGGAAAAAAGAAAAAAAAAGAGAGAGAAAGAGCTTAAAAAAAAAAAAAAAAAAAAAAAAAAAAAAAAAAAAAAAAAAATTGGTATGCATTGTAAAATCTCACAATTCCTGCATTGATGCTTCATGCATTTAAACATCTTTTATAATAAAGCATATTGTGACTAAAGGATGCCTTTAGATATGCTAATTTTTAATGAATATAATTCAACGTATTTTTTAATATGACAAATAACAAGCAGAGCAAAATAAGTATGATTTTTTGGCATGTTACAGAATTCAGGTGATATAAATACTTGTAACAGAGCTATTAAAATTATGCATTTTGAATTAGAGAAATAGAATATAAATTTTTCATAATTTTATTTATGAGAGAAAATTAACTTTTTATTGTTATGCACTGAAAAAGTGTAGAATATAAGCTACATAAGATGAATATTATTTTTATCAAATAATATAAGATTTCGTATAACAGCCACTAAAATTATATAAATACATATTATTTTTACTACAGTAATAAAATAAAACAAAATATATGACTTTCTAAGGAAAAATGAAAAAGAAAAAGAGAGATAGAGAGCTTTTTAAAAAATTGGTATGCATTGTAAAATCTTATAATTCCTGCATTGATGCTTGATACATTTAAATACATTTTACATAAATCATATTGTGATTTAAAGATGTCTTTTACAGTAATTTTAGTATCTTTAATTTTCTTAATGAACATTATTGATTTAATTAGCAAAGTAACAGCATTTTTAAACAAAGTGACTCGTTTGCATATAAAATAACTCAGAAAAAATTAGTATAATTTTTAAAATAACAAATAAGGAGGAAAATAAAAGTATTATTTATTTTATATTTACTTTTTTATTTGATTATTATTAATTTTTGTGATAATTAGATAATTCATGCGCTGTAGTTATTCGTACAAGAGCTATTTATTAAAGATCTAAAAAAGATTAATAAAATAAATTTCAAAAATTATAGTCAGTAGAAAATATTTTTTTAAGCTGCTTTTCCGCATGCGTTTATTTTCATGTATAAATCCGGATTTCATGCTGAAAAATACGTTGCTAAAAATATTTTACATAAATTAGATTGTGATTAAAATATATTTATGTATATACACTGGTGTGCAAAATTTAAGGACGGAGTCCCAAAATGCCAATTTTCAAGGGATTTTCAAGCGATAATTTTCACGCGAATATTCAAAAGGAAGTAATATAATTTGAATAACTACTATCCCTGCATAACAGCTAATCCATATAACCTCACATTTAGGTCACACATAGTCACAAGAGTCACAGTCACTAAGGTGAAACAAAAAAATGGGGAATTTCATACGTCTCATTTATGAGTCTCAAATGACTACTATATGTGACTCCACTGTCAGGTCACTGCGACTGCTGCTCTGTGACGAGTCACCAGGTGACTTTACAGTGTCGTTTTATTGAGAATTTCGTGTGACTGTCATTTGGAGGCTCAATTTCAAAGTCATTGTGAATGTTGTATTATGATAAATCACCAAACAATGTCCCATTAAAATCACATGGTGAGTTTTCACCACTTTTCACAGTGGTTACTTCACAGTAGGGTCTCTGTTACCATTTGGCAAAGTCTTATCATTACAAGCATCTCTCGAAAATTTTCATTAATGATTTTTATGAAAAATTAATTAAAGTGAATATTTTTTTACAATGAAATATTTTTAGTATGAAGTAGTATTTTTTAAAAAAATCCATTGAATATTTGTAAAACTGAAAAATTCGTTAATGTGACATTCGTTGTAATGAGACTACTGTACAGTAAAATCTCGTCTTGGAAGCTGTGATTAATATATATTTTATTTCTCAGGTCTTAAGAGTGTATTCGAAAAAACGCTTTTCCACCTTCGACAGCTCGAAATTTTCCGATACAATTTCAGACACATTTTTAAAAGTAGAAACATGAAACTTGCTGAGGGAATTTTTGAAGAGATGTACAAGATGCCGTGTGATGTCTTTTTACGCTCAATTCATTAGAATTTGATTTATAAACAATTACCTTCTAAGTATGACCCTGTTTTTCGTTCACAGATCTCCCGTTCTGGAAAAATCAGTTCAAAATGCCGTTTTGATTGCTTTTTTTTGCAATATTTTCTGCATTTATAAAAGAATCGACAATCACGACACTTTATGTACATTCTGAATAAGACAATTTGCCAGTTTGATGCATTTGTGAGCAAAAATGAATTTAAAAATAAATCGGAAAATAAGCAGTTTGAATCGAAATACACCCTTAATCACAGCCCAGTCGATATAAAAATTCATTGAAAAATACATCATACTTTTTTAAAAAAATGTTTTAGCTTTATGAAAAAAAACATGTATTTTTTTTTTTTTTTTTTTTTTTTTTTTTTTTTTTTTTTTTTAGAAAATGAGGTCATTTTTACTGACTAGAATATTTACTTAGGATCCAAGAATTCATAAAATTAGAATATAAATTGATTTATTTTTATTTATTATTTTTTTAATCCATACTATTCGCAAAAGTTTAGAAAAATCGTATCTAGTTACTGCTCATTTTTATTTTCTAATTAATGTTACAGAATTAGTATTAATTTTAGAGTAATATACAATGAATATTGCTTAAAGTTGTGCAAAAAAATAAATAAAAAATTGTGTACAATTACTCCACATTTTTATTCTCTAAGTAATATTACAAAATTAGCATTAATACTACAGTAATATAGAATGAATTTTACGTAAAGTAGTACAAATAAATAAGTAAATAAAAATTCGAAAAAGCATTATAGTTGAGTAGACAAATGTTTGTTCGTTTTTCTTTGCAAAAGAAGATAAAGAAAGAACTTTCCGAGAACTTTAAAATGTTTTTGCTGTTTTGTTTGTAGGGTCAACAAGAAAAATAAATATTTTATGATACTGTCAATATTATTTTGGAATGGTTTTTCGGGACAAAATGTTGTTTGTCACTCTTTTATTTCACAATGAATAAATAATAATCATAAAAGCATGTTGTGCAAGATCATATGTGGATTTTGCATTCAAATTCATCTTGATAGTAAAATTCATTGTATCATGATGAGTTCTAATTGCAAAAATGCGGAAAATTTCTTTTAACATTTTTCAATATACATATATACATGTATA
This sequence comes from Maratus speculifer, assembly GCA_964019185.1. NCBI lineage: Eukaryota > Metazoa > Arthropoda > Arachnida > Araneae > Salticidae > Maratus > Maratus speculifer. Next base: position 99,380,889 of record OZ025296.1, on the reverse strand, counting down.
TAGCAATATACGTTGAATTATTAAATAAATTTCATGATAACTTGTGAATGTAATATATTTGAAATTTGGTGCATATTCTTTATACTGTTAATGACAGAAAATTTCAGCATTACTTTATTTATTTTTTGTCTAAAATGAAAAAAATGGTCTATAAGTCTGCCAAATTTAGTTTTTGTGTCCGTAATTTGTACTAATTAGCCGTAATTTACAATAGGATTCCTCCCCCCCCCCCCCAAGCATTCGTAGTAATATTTTTTAAACTGGCTTTAAATGCGCACTCGTAACATATTCACAATATATTCCGGTCAGTTTTTAAAATTTTTCCAACAGCGTAGAAAAATGTTTGTAAATTTGGTTTTCTGTCTGTCTACCATCTATCCATATTCTAATTCTTGTAAAATATGCTTGGAATACCTTGAAAATTTTATACGGTATTGATGTTTACTATTACACCGAGAAGTGGCAATACGGACAGTCATCTCAATGAGTTCACGTCTAAAATTCCAAAATTAGTTAAAACACGTTTTGCATATTAAAAGGCAATCGGTCTGCCAATTCATATCTTGGTGGAAGACACCTGATAACCCGATTTTAGCGATTGGCGATTTTCGAAGGTTTATTGGAATCTGTTAGGAATCTGTTTTCCTGCACCAAAAGGTATGAAAAAAATGGAAGATTGGGAAGACTATGCATTGTTATACTGTAGTACGCAGGACAGTACAGGAGTGTCAGTTCAGATTTTTATCTGAGGAGGCAAATGGACCAAGTAAATTGAGATTTTCTTTTCAACGGAAACAAACTGTTTTTTCGCATTTATTTTCAAAAGGTTTGCATTTGTGTATTGTGTTATAATTTACTTGTATGTAATTTATTAATATATACATAAAAACAAATGAAAATATTCAAATAATAATAAACAAGTGGATAAGTTTGATCGTAGATCACACAGAGGGTTTAGTTTAATATCCCCTTCAAAACACTTTATCATTAAATTAACAAACGAAAATTGACATATTCTAACTTCGAATTCTTGAAAGAATTTGCTAAACGGTTTTTCGGTTCTATTTCACATTTCTACGCTAATCGCGCCAATGAGAACAGAATACTGAATTCTTCCTCTAAATGCTGCCTTGATCACATAAAACTGTTGATTTCTCTATCAGAATCTGCAGATTTAGTGAAGGTACGCAAGTAAATAAAATTATGAATAATAAATTTTAAAAAATATTTCACTTCGCGTGTCAAAATAGATGATAAATATGATGAAATATGATGAAATAAAAACAAGCGCATTTTTCACGTTACTTATTTAATCCATTAATTTATGTTACATACATAATAATTTTTATATCTATTTAAACTTGTGTGTAACAATTATAAGAAAAAAATAACAGAAAAAAATGAACTGCTGATATTTAAAAATATTTTGATTAAAATAATAGTCTTTTTCAAAACTTTATGATTTGCTGTGTGACGAGGTATTCAGCTAATTTGAAATCTCTGACTTATATAGTTTTTGTGTACGGATTATGTGACAGGCAGAAATAGGACAGAGACGAATAGGGTTTGATCAGATAAACGAAACTCTAAAAAGTAGAGAAACGGATAATAATAAAACAAAAATCTGAAAATCAGATTTTGGTGCGAGGGGATGGGGGCAATGCTGTACCCAAGTGATGCTCTTGATTACACAAGAGCACACGATATAAGCTACTTAATGCGGTAATATTTTCTAAATAAAAAAAACCCAAATTCAAGTATAACTTTTTGCATAAATATGAATTATTACGTAAGCCCCAAATCATCCATCTTAAAGTTCATTGGAATTTTGTCATTTCCAATTTATTTTTATGGTGGATCTAAAAGTTGAAGAAATACTTCTATATCATTCTTCTTTTTCTGCAAGAAGAAATATATGATTTTGAAGGTACATAAATTTAGAATTTCATGTTCTCTAGTTCAGTACGGTAAATTATGAACAGAAGTACATAAACTCATTACAAAAAATACTCATTTCTTAATTCTTAAATGATTGATTTTTTAAAAAGTAAATTAAGAAACGTTTTTCGGCTTTCATTTCTTAAATAAATCATGACAAAAATACTTTAAAAAATTATTCTTTGTTTTAAATATAATTTACAGTAAAAAAAAAAAAGCGGGTTGTTACCAATTATCAATATTTGGCGTTAATTGAAAAAATAAATTTCCTAGATAAAATTATATAATAATAAACATACATAAATTGCAAGAACTATGATAGTAAATTTCACCTGTTCACTGCAGAACAGAATAAGGTACTTCGCAAATGCTCCAAGCAAAGCAGAAACCACGTGTAGCAACAGCTGAAAAAAATAAATCTACCTTTATTCTTAAACAGCACTACTGCTGCCATGTACATGCTAAAAATTGATTTAATAATATTTTTATTATCATATTTTTTTGGCAACATTAACCATTAAAGAATCAATAAAATTTTACGAAACTAAATTAGATATATTGTTTGAAAGCAATACATGGCATTTAAGGGTTAATACAGGAAAAGATAATATAACCATGGAGAAAAAAAATACAACTACTTCCAAATAACCCCCAATTCCGAAAAGTATTATTTATCGCTATAAATCTCAGAAATCTTTCTATTTTTGAGATTTAAAACTACGCCTATACATAATTTGAAGGGAAGATTTGAAATATCATGTTAAAATTGGGTATTGCAATTGAAAAAGAATAAAGTTTGGGTTCGTTTTAATATGTAGATGGCCGTCTAAGGAAATTTTATATGCATCATTTAAAACTAGGCTTTATTTCCAATCGTTCGGTACCAGTAACTTTTTTCGACGATAATTTGTTGAGGAGTAAGCAGGGAATGTTTACTTTTTTTCCTCCACGACTGTACATCCTTAAAATGCTCTGCAAACCGTTTTCCCATCGTAGATCGTTACGTTATTAAATTATTTTATGCCATCCTGTAGAGGCATGATAAATGACTTACACTTCACATTCTACAAAAATCATATTTTACTACAACTCATAAATACATATGAATTTCATTATGTTTAATACAGTATAACATCATTAAATGGAGTTCACTACAATCGATTTTACCCTATGTACCATAAATGTAATGACGTTCTTTTGAGGTGCCCTGTAAACTAACTGTAAATGCTATATATTAATACTACAACTACATGGATGATGCTAATAATAATAATAATAATGCTCTTTAATTTTAGTACCAAACATGCTACAATAAACCTCAAAATTATATATCAGTTATATGGCAATCTGACTATATTTATGAGAGTCAAAGCACAGCATAACAGACAGACTGGTATCTTTTGAGTATCTGCATAAATAAACTATACATTCTATATTCATGCTTTTCAATGAATATATATATATATATATATATGTATATATATATGGGAATACATCATGATGAATCTCAACACACATCAGTTATATAGAATTACAAGTATATTTACGATGCTTAAAGTGAGAACAGACGACCAGACAGTTTAATAGACGCAGAGAGACAGACAGCCAAACAACCCGAAATCATAATCACTTTTGAATTTCGTTAAAAAGTAAAATAGATATTGAAAATTTTTGCTTTGATTCAATAATGAATATTGATGTATATTGTTACACTTAAAAAAAAAAAAATCTGTTAAATTTACGGCAAAAACTGTTAGCAGCAATGTTGCCAGCAGTTTTTGTCGTAAAAATTGCAGTAAAATTAGATGTAATTTTTCTATTACATCTAATTTTACTGCAATTTTTACGGCAAAAACTGCTGGCAACATTGCTGTGCCGTAAATTCAACGGATTTTTTTTTCTTACAGTGTAATCCAGTTTTAAATGAGGACTCAGTCAGCCATATTATTTCCATATCAATCTCAAGGATGAAACTCTCGATGTTTCATCTCACTCTTCTGGTACCATACTTCTTTGCGACAGCAGTGTGTATGACATGGTTTTGACAAATTTCAGATTTACAGCAAGATATTTTTTACAAAAATATTTTTTTAGCAGACTCGTGCGGCACGAGATCAGGGTTGCGTTGTTTTTTTATATATAAATGAGCCGGACCGGAACTAGAATTAATTGTTCTCAAGATGTGTAAAGCAGACATCATATTTGTAAAAGTATTAATAGCGATAAAGAACTTATGTTAATATAATCTTTGGTAATGTACTTCATGGTGGTTCTTAAGTTCACTTCACAACAATACGAGAGTTAGTAGTTTCTTGGCATATTTTCTGATTAATTTTTAACTGCAAAAGTATAAAATTATCAAGCCTGACTATAGAAGGGATTTAAAATCGTATAGCGTTTTTCATTTTGGTAAATAAGATACTTGTATAACCTTATTGAAAGATAAGAGATTCTTGTGAAACGGTTACAGATTTATCTCCTTTCCCATGTTGTCGCTTCCGGAAATTCTATTCAAAACGCTAACTTTGACAGTATTTTTTTTAATTGCTTGTATCAAAAAGTCGATAACGCCAATTGATTACACAGTTTCTGAATAAAAACACCTGTTAAACTTATGCGTTTCTTAAAAAAATTGAATTTAGAAATGTAACAGAAAGTATACCTCTTTTGGATTCGAGAATGAATTTAGATTTGGAATCTTTAATAAAGTAACATAGAAATATTTTAATAAATCTACTTTTAGCTTCAAAAGTTACGATGTGTTTAACTTTCTTTTCTTCTTTTATTCTAAACCATATTAATTTTTTAATAAATCTTTTTTTGAATGTTGAAAGCCCAAGAATCTAAGTAATCATTAATGTTGCTAATGTGTATTTCCTGTAAAATATACTGTAAAATCATTCCATAGATATGTATGCAGTATTCTTTAAAGGAATCTTAATTATATGATAAAAAATCGTCTGAAATAGTAGAAAATGTAACGGGCCAGGCCTGGAAATTCCGGCTCGTGCAGTTCTCTTGTACGTACTGTTTGAAATATTAAGATATATGTATGGAATCGAAGAAAGTTTTGGAATTGGCACATCCAGCCCGTTAGAAAATTCGGAAGCACTCCGCCGGCCCGGGCCCGTGCAGACCTCTAGTAGGTACACATGTTAGAACTTTAATATTTTAATATAATACTATACCAACTTTGATTTTCAATTTAAATTTCTGCTAGTCAATTAATCGGAATAAAAACGAGTTAATATGGATCATGCTATTTATTAAAATCAATAGTTTTCCCTTATTCTGTTATCATCAGCTGTTTGCAAATAGCCGGCTTAGCAGAATGCGAGTTCTCGTCTCTGCACGAGCCGATGGACAATAAAACGACAAAGAATCGAGAAAATGATACAAAATACGCTATCACAGTGCTCCTTTCCTACAGAATATTTCCAAACTCACGGAAGATCTGCTGGCTATAGCCAAAAACATACACAAAAATTTTGGCTCAGTTCTGGAGATAAATTTATACACTTTTTGGAGGTACAATATTAAAAAAGGGGACAAAAATAACTATTACAGCGCTCCCTTCCGGCGTATTTTATTTAAATTCAGTGAGGACCAACTAGCCATACTCAAACATTACATTAAAAAATTGGCTCAATTCTATGCATAACTTCATACACTTTTTGACGGTACAATATTGAAAATGGCACAAAAATTGCTATTACAGCGCCCCCTTTCGGCGGAATATTTCAAAATTGATGGAGGACCTGCTTGCCACAGCCAAAAACATACACAAAAAATTTGTTTAAATTCTATGCATATCTTCATACACAATTCGATGGTACAATGGCGACTACGGACACACACACGGATACACAGACAGACATTTTGTAAAAAAAATTTTTTTTTAGAATTGATGATGATCTTTTATTGAAGATAAATAATGAAAAAAATATTTCACCATTTCCTGCTCTTCGAAAAATTCCCAGGAAAGGTATTTCGTTCATAACACAAAGATCATATTCGGCCATTGCCAGGACGCATTCATTTATGCCCATGCACGTTCGTATTCTAAATGGTCGATGCACATTCATCTATTCTTAGAAATTCTCATCTCATTTGTAATAGGCATAAAAATTCGGATTTATTTTGAATTTATTTCGAATAGGGTATAAGATATTGCTTTCGTGTGTTAAGCTGAAGAAAAATCTGCTGAAGATCAATCTTTTTTCTCGTATCTTTTTTCTAACTGTTATTTTACTGCAATGTCGTAACAGAAGTTTACTTTCCTATTATTTACTTGTCTTTTTCAATGCTTTCTTTTTTTAAGAGCTATTTAATCGTTCAGTCAGCATTTTTATTTCTTTTCTGAAAACAATTTTATTGTGAATATAAAAAGTAAGTTCCTAAATTATTTCAATTACAGAGAATTCAATTTTAAAGGTCTGGGTTTTTAAGATACTATAAATAATACTAATTTAAAAAATATTAAAAATTTCCTATGTCTATTTCTGCAATACAGGGCTTAACTTTTGTCATTCTGTTGTGAAATATTTTTCTAATTCAGTCAACTATAAACAATATCACCAACCCAAAATATTTTATTATTAGAATAAATGATTCAAAGACATTTGAATTTTTTTTAATTGTATCATTCCGACGACAAAAAATTCAAATAAGTCTTCCACAATAATTGTATGAAATAATCCTCGAAAATTAAATATATTTTTACTTTTCGTGATAGAAGATTCATAGATTTCAGCATAACATCGTTTTTTTTTTTTTCAATTAGTCTCAAATGTATAATACTTTACACGTGTAAAATAAAGCCGGAATTTAGTGGTTAAAAATTAGCCCGTAGATTTCAAGATTGTATATCTAGTTAGATCTCAATTTCGGAAAAGGAAAAAAAATGATGGCAGGATCTTTATTTCAATATCTGAAATATTCGTTCGTATATTCAAGCATGCAGCTTTGAAAGGTAACTAAACCTTTGCACCCGAGAAGTGACTCACACTGATCACTAGTGTCCCGGACAAATGGGTACTCCAAATGACCTGGACACCAATATTTTAATCTATAATTTTCTTCCCCTTATCTAATAATTGAATAATCTGTGATAAAAGATGGCGAGATAAACTACAAGATATTAGTGATGTCCAAAGCTTTTAGCATCCCGAAGTACGAGGGACACCCGACAATGCTAATAGTGTGTGAGAATTATCTCTCCACATCAAAGGGTTGAAAGTCTTTTATTAAATTAATTACTAAATTTTGACTTAAATTATTTATTTATTAGTATTAAGTACAATCAAAAGCATTTCTAGAGAAATGTATAAGTTAACTTTACAAGAGTAATTTTATACGTGAAGCACATGAAAGCCAATTTAAATGAACAAAAAAAATACAAGTAAAAATGCATGTAATATTACGCTGATGACATATAAACTAGGACTTCCCTCAGAGGGATTAGTCTGAGCGATGTTGCTGAGAATACATATTTAATAACTTGCGACAAGTAAAGAAAATGAGATGTTACCTTTAATTGGTCATTCATTGTGATAAAATATGATGAAAATAAGCATATTGAATCATAGAATTACAAAATCTTATATATAAAGTTGCATATACTATTTTTATAAAAGGGAGAGCAAACCATACATGGATATAAAATTGGAAATATGCAAAATGTTAAAAGTAATACAGAAAATAAAACACCAAATTTTCCTATATTGGAAATATAACTTTTTGAAACGATGTCATGAGCATAAACAGAAGCTCCGCACCGATTTGAGAAACTATAAATAACATAAACTATTATGTTTGAAGAGAATGGAGTGTATTTTATATGGTGTGAGATCCGTCTGAATAGTTTATATTGTTGAACATCTGTTTTCCATGGATGTCATGAGGTTGTCGATAAGAATTAAGGAATCCTTTTTTAAGAATTTGTCCTAAACGAGCACTTACATCTTATAAGTTACTGTGATGCCAAAGTTCTAGTTTCTAACCCCAACAGTATCCTAGAAATTGCAATATTCTCAATAAATTGGGTTTAAAACTTTTTCTAGAAAAAAAAATGTTTAATTTGTGAATTTAAATTGTCGAATGTTTTAGAAATCGTTCATAACGAGAATATTTTATCTTAAAAGTTGCCACAAAAAAAAAAAAAAAAAAAAAAAAAAAAAAATTAGTCATATCAACATTAAAGAATTCTCAATTTTAGAACTTTTTTTTCTCGTGCATTGATGGTGATTATTGTTCCTACGCAAAATATAGTATATTTTGCAGCAAACATGGTACCAACATTTTTTGCCCACATTATTTTTTAAATCGGCTAGGTACTCTTAATGATAACGAAAAACACACAAACGTTATTGCTTTATAGCATAGAAATATAGAATCAAAAGCTATTTATCTTCTATTATATACATAAATTATCTAATTAGTCCTAGCAGATGCATTTTTAAATATACATAGATCAATATAATGCTTCATTTTCTTTTCTTAGTATTTCTTAATATTCATTTTTCATTTATTTGTATTATTCTGTAAAAAACTCACTTTCTTAAGCCCGAATTACGTCAATTTTTTTATAAAAGCGCCAAAGTCCATATAACAGCGAAGTATTGTGAAGAGTATTAAATACAAGGTAGTAAGACACTTAGCCAAGCGCAGATAATAAATCGCCAAATATTGTTCTTTTCGCCCTCTCTCGAAATAAATTTTTTCCGTACATTTAAAAAACACGATTTTGAGTCATCTTATTTAAAATTCAAATAAATAAATAAGAGGAAGCAATAATAGCATAAGTCAAAACATTTTATTTCAGCATCAAGGAATTGTATTGTAGTTACACATGTGGAAAAAAGCTGCTTTTGGCCGAAAAACGTAGTCTCCACAAAATTTGAATCCGATTAAAAAAAGTACCGCGATTAATTAAAATGTTATAGGCAGAGCTGCCAAGTCTCCCGCATTTTGGATACCGGTATTTTAATACAGAAAATGTTTTATTTAATTGGAACATTTTGCAGATTTAAAAAATAACTTTTCCTACAAGAAAATTCTGCTATGCTATAAGCGGGGGCTTGGCATCTCTGTATAGGAATATTTCGTAATCTACTTTTTAACCTTAAAAAAAGCAACGACCATTTTTCGGGTACAAAAAGTATTGCTAATTGTTCCATTTTGCATACAAGGTACCGATTGTAATATTGATACATCTATGGTGACGAATTTCTAATAATTTTTCAAATCCCATTTATTTCATTAAAAATATAAATCTTTTATTCATTTAGTTTAAAGTAAATGGTTTTTAACTAATTTCATAATACTTTTGAAATATCACTTTTCATTGGCCATTTTTTAAAGCATTTAGAAAATGGTGTTGTTTTCAGTCAAATATAGACTTTGGTCTGTCCGCATTTTATTTTATTATTATTATTATTTATAAATGGTGGAGAAATATTAATACTTAATCCATAACGTACATAATATATTACTCTGTTATTACATAAGTCACCTTTTTATCATCATAAAAATTATGTTTTTACTGATTTTTATTAACTCAATAGGAAAAATTTTGTGCTTTGAACAATAGATGTCCGCATTTCATTTATTTATTTATTTTAACAAAATTCTTTGCATTTAAAAGAATTTTTATTTAAATAGGAAATCCAAATGTCGCTGTTAATAAAGAAGAAAGTTACAAAAAAAAAGTTACGAAACGAGTAGAACCATACTACCAAATATGGAAAAACGACGAATCCAAAAACGACGTCGTATGAAATATCATCTTTTAAAAGCAAAAAAACGAGGTCTGATTATCGAACCTACTGATTACGAAATGAGCATTACATTAAAAAAAATTAAATAAAATAAAAATACTGCAAATATTGATTTTTTTCTTTCGTGCAGTTTTGGCTCCGAAAGGTGCGCTATGTTGCAAAAAGATATAAGCGGCTATGAAAACACACTTGGTAAACGTTCATGCTCAGTTTTACAAATAAATATGGCACATATATGCCCTATACACACCAAGATACCTAATTGGTGCCAAAATGGCGTTCAGTTGCCTCACATGGTTATCATATAAATGTTATAATAAATTGTTTGTTCTAAAAATATTATCATTTATTTATTGTTATTTCTTTTTTTTAATAACAGAAAATGTTTCGTTTATTCCTTTTTTTTATTTTGAAATAAATAAATAACGTGTTATTATAGCATGCTATATGTATGAGGTAATCAGAACGATGTTTTCGCCTAATTGGCATAAAAAATCTCTCCAAACCCGGTGCTTATAGCTCTAGTATATTACCTCAAGAATTTTATTTATGTATACTATAATTGTTTTTACATGCCACTTACTTCTTCTTGTATATAAAAATAGGTAAGTGGCTCCATTATGCAGTATAAATTGTATAAATATTTAAAAAATAACCTCCGTTGCCCCTTTTTGGATCGAATAAAAAAAAAAAAAAAAAAAAAAAAAAAAAAATCAATGTCTAATTCCAGTATTGCTCCCAGGTATGCATACATATTCCAAATTCCAAAGTTGTATGCCAACAGGAAATGGATGAAAAATGGGAAAAGATGTCACATATGCACCAGGGTACATAGTTGGCGTCAAAATGGCATTATTTTACCTGATATGATAACCCGGCTTTATTTATTTATTATTTGTTTATTTACTTATAAAATGTTTATTTACTTTCATTTCCTTTTTAAATTTATATAAAATATTTGTTTTTATAGTTATTAATTATTATTATTATTTTATTTACTGTAAGTTCTTTTTGATAATAGAAAATAGTTTAAAAATGTGTATGTAAGCGTTATTTGAAAACGCAGTTTTCACCAAATGGGATTTGAAGAAAAATGCGCCAAGTCTGATGCGCGTGTGGCATCCGTGCCGAAAAATTAGTGACCAGAATTGACTTCCACACACAAACAAAATATAAGTTAAAAGAAAACATGCAATAAAAATAAATATAAAGGGAAAATGATGTCATAAAAGAAACTTTTTATTTAAAAACGTAATTGTTTCTAATTTTCACACGCAAAATATATAAAATATTCTTTTAGCTATCGAAAAATGCTATTAAGTTTTTATGACATTTTTTTAATATAAAAAAATAACAGTTTTATTTTCCTGCATGATTAAATTTTAAAATGTTTTATTGCATTCAATATTTCTGAGTGCGTAAATGATTACTATTTACTCCATGTACTGATTCGGTTATCTACGAAAATATCCAGCTTGTGAAAATCACGCACACCAAATTTCTGTGACGTATGCAAATAAATTGTGCTTTTTTATCAGTTTTTTTAATATAACTTTTAAACTATTTGGAATTAATTTTTAAAAGTAGGTGCATTCACCAGATTACCTTCATAGGCACCTATTGGTACAAACAGAACCAAAATCCGACAAGTACTTTTTGAGATTTGCTTGACGAAAGAATTTTTTTACTTTTAATATCGTTACGTATCTCTGAGTATAAAGACTTCGCTTCGCTCAGACAATTAAGTGCTTAGTAGCAATCGGTGTTTTTAGAAATTATTACAAAGCAGATAGAAATTGCTATAACGCAGTTTGCTTTGTCACTTAACATTTAAGAAAAATACCGTAAAGTGCCGAAAATAAGCCCCTACCCCCACCCCGATCTTCATGTATTTTGCAAGTTGTATATAAATTCTGGGAAATTTATAAATTCCAAATATATCTACACCCTAATAATTTTACCTATCTATTTCATGAAAGCTCCAATCACAGCCATCCCCTAAAATTATTAGAATTATAGTTATACAGGGTGATTCATAAAAGATGGGCAGAACTTTAAGGGGTTATAGTACACTTAAAGACAAATAATATTAAATAGGAGACTAAGGGTCCCAGACGTATTCCCAAGGAGATAGGGGGCATTAAAGTTTAGGGTCCGAAATTTCAAATGATTATAAAAAATGGAAAAATTAGTCGACTCGTTTGCGGTTTTTGCAAAAAATTTTCTTTATGCCAGTATTTTCTTGAAATAAAATTTTAAAGTTCAATTTCAAAAAATACCGATAGGGGGCGCTTTAGACTTTGGAGTAACAAACAACTATTTTTTAACGTTATTTTTTGTATTTCTTTAAATGATTTCGAAAGCTTAGACTTAAACTTAAATTTTGATCTAAAAATCTGAGTCCTAACGAGTAGTTAAGTAGCGTAAACTGAAATTTGAAATTTGAAACCCTTCTCCCCCCAGAACAAAAATCAGTTATTCCCGATTTTTGTGTCGTAGATTAGGCTCTAACTACTGCCGCGTTTTGCTAAAATTATTCTTTATGTTAGTATTTTCTTGAAAATAAATTTTAAAGAAAAGTTTCAAAAAATTCCGATAGAGGGCGCTTTAGACTTTGGAGTAACGAACAACTATTTTATACCGTTATTTTTTGTGTCTCATTAAATGCTTTCTAAAGCTTAGAATTAAACTTAAATTTTCAGCTCAAAATCTGAATCGCTGAGCGTGGTTCAGTAGCGAGGGGAGGGGGTTCAAATTTCAACTTCTGAACATAGTTCAGTTTGCACTACTTAACCATGCCCAACGATTCTGTGCTGTGATACGAGGCAAAAATACAACTTTCATCAAGGACTGCATAGTCGGAATTCACTCATAAATGCACTGGCACAGTTGGAAACGTCGCTCATGCAAACGTTAAAGCTCCATTCCTGACGCTAGTCACCGGGTGAAGAAGGAGACAGAAAGTATGCAAATGTCAAATGGGGAAGAAGAAGAACACGTATGCAAAATTTCGACACGATTCAGGCATAAAAACCACTGAACGGTGAGTCAAGTGTAAGTCGCTGTAGTAATGAATCGGAAGATGGTGCCCTTCACGAATAAGGAAAAGGCTGAGATGCATTTAATTTACGGAGCGGCAGATGGAAATGGTGCAGAGGCACAACGAATGTACGGAGAGCGATTTCCCAACAGGCGGTTGCCTAACCGCAAAACTTTCGAGCGCTTGCACAGACAGTTGTGTGAGACGGGATCATTTCTCGCTTCCCGGTCGAATGCAGGTCGTGCAAAAAAGGACGAATCAGTAGTTGTTGCAGAAGCCATTCTGGATGTAGTAGCGGCGCAGCCAAGTACAAGTACACGAACAGTGGCTAGGCAGGTGGATATCTCACAGTCCATGACTTGGAGGGTACTGAAGGATGAACATTTGCTCCCGTTTCATGTGCAACGAGTCCAGAAACTGTCTCCAGGGGATTATCCAAATCGTATTGAATTCGTCCGCAGGTTTCTGCAGCAGAACGCGCTAAATCCACATTTTGGACGAACTGTGCTTTTCACCGATGAATGTACCTTCACACGTGAAGGTACATTTAACACACACAATGCACATGTATGGGCGGATGTCAATCCACATGCTACGTATCCACATGCTCGTCAGAGACGCTTTTCCATCAATGTTTGGGCAGGAATCCTCGGAGACCACCTAAACGGACCGTACCTTCTTCCTGAACGCCTCAACGGTAAAACATACCTCACATTTCTGCAACATGTGCTGCCAGACTTGTTAAACGTTGTTCCTCCACGCATCCGGCGGGTCATGTGGTTCCAGCACGATGGAGCGCCAGCCCATTACGTACGAGACGTCCGCAACTATCTGGACATCACATTTCCGAACAGATGGATTGGTCGAGGTGGTCCTGTTGCTTGGCCTGCTCGCTCGCCAGATCTTTCACCCCTCGATTTCTTTTTTTGGGGACAATTGAAGGCTCTTATGTATGAGACATCCATTGAATCCCCCGAGGAACTGGTCGCCAGACTTTCCGCCGCTGTAGGGGAAGTGCTCTAAAAGCCTGATGTTTTCGCGAATGTTCGCCGTTCCATTCTTCGCCGTTGTTCTGCGTGCATAACCTCTGGTGGTCACAATTTTGAACATTTATTGTAATTACATGTTAATAAATATGCTTTGGTAACATAATCCTAATTTGTGTCTTTTTACCTCGTATCACAGCACACAATGTGTGGACATGGTAAACTGAACTGTGCTCAGGAGTAGAAATTTCAAACCCCTCTCCCCAGAAACTTAACCACGTCTAACGATTCAGATTTTGGGCTGAAAATTTAAGTCTAAGCTTTAGAAAGCATTTAATGAGACACAAAAAATAACGGTATAAAATAGTTGTTCGTTACTCCAAAGTCTAAAGCGCCCTCTATCGGAATTTTTTGAAAATTTTCTTTAAAATTTATTTTCAAGAAAATACTGACATAAAGAATAATTTTAGCAAAACGCGGCAGTAGTTAGAGCCTAATCTACGACACAAAGATCGGGAATAACTGATTTTTGTTCTGGGGGGGAGAAGGGTTTCAAATTTCAAATTTCTGTTTACGCTTCTTAACTACTCATTAGGACTCAGATTTTTAGATCAAAATTTAAGTTTAAGTCTAAGCTTTCGAAATCATTTAAAGAAATACAAAAAATAACGTTAAAAAAAATAGTTGTTTGTTACTCCAAAGTCTAAAGCGCCCCCTATCGGCATTTTTTGAAATTGAACTTTAAAATTTTATTTCAAGAAAATACTGGCATAAAGAAAATTTTTTGCAAAAACCGCAAACGAATCGACCAATTTTTCCATTTTTTATAATCATTTGAAATTTCGGACCCTAAACTTTAATGCCCGCCCCCTATCTCCTTGGGAATACGTCTGGGACCCTTAGTCTCCTATTTAATATTATTTGTCTTTAAGTGTACTATAACCCCTTAAAGTTCTGCCCATCTTTTATGAATCACCCTGTATATATATATATATCTTAATATTTCGTTATTTAATATTAGAAAATGTTTGATGCATTCGTATATTTAAAATATTTCCTTAGGAAATTAATATTTTTTATTTCCATTTTTTGTATACACTTCTTAAAAGATGTCTCTGTTTTTCTTATTTTTCCGAATTTTTCTCAAGTATATACTTAATTCTTATATGAATTGTTAAAATTTTACTCACAGTTCGTCAGCTTTTAACCCTTTGAGCTCTGATGGGTAAATTACCTCAAAATTCCAAATCTCACATTGACACCAGTATTTTGCAAAGAAAAAATTCGGTTTACAATTCACACGAAAAAATGCATTAAACATTATTCAAATAAATCTGGTCGAACATTCCGGTGCCATTGCGACATTTAGGAATTAAAAGTAAGTGGTAGAAAATTCAACCATCAGAGCTCAAAGAGTTAAAACATAAAATATTAAATGAAGCATAGACTTTTGAAATATTTAGAGAACTAAGTAGAAAAAGAGACATCCTTTAAAAAGAGTCGACAGAAAAAAAAAGTTTAAAATAATAATTTCCCGAGGAAGTTTTTTAAATATACGAATGCATCAAACGTCCGTAGGCTTTACATTACAGAGGAGAATTCCGAGTCTGTGTGACCAGCCCCCTTAAGCATAATACAGTGACTATGGATTTCAAATTTCAGCAAAATCAGTCGGGTAGTTTCCGAAAAATCGGATCTTAAATCTCGCATATTTACATCCAGTCTTGTTTTCCCTGAATGAAACAAATTGAAAATTGCACGTCAAGCGTAAAAAGGACCCGGATTCGCACTATAACGAATTTTTAAAAATATTTTGATCTTAGTGTAATAGTTTACAGTATTTGGGATACAGTAGACTACCCGTAATCTTTTGTGCGTTTCTGTAAATACTATCGGCTTTCTATTATATGGAAAGTAATTTGTAGTAAACCTCAGCAACGTATATAAATTTTGTAAAATGTGAAATAAGATAATGATACAGTGTGTCCAGCAAATAACACCCTGATTTCAAAATTAAATTTCTCAAAAACAAAGATCGATAGTAATATGTGGTAAACGGTTTTACTTACCCATCATACGTAGTATAGGGTAAGTCTTGCAATCGTTTTGAAAATCGAAAATTTTTTTTGACGGATTTACACGTTTTAGATAGTGGAGATTCCGAAAAACATGTTTTTAGAAAAAAAATTTTGCCGTCCGTCTGTCTGTCTGTCTGTCTGTCTGTCTGTCTGTCTGTAAACGCTCTATCTCCCGAACAAATTGAGATAGAGACTTGAAATTTTGTATGTAGTTAGTATGTAAGAATGGGACGAACCCTATTTAATATCAGCAACCTCGATTATCCGGAACTATTTTTTTCGGACTCTCGAAAAATTCGTTCTGATGAAAGGTATATAAAAATTTTCGAATTTTTTTGTTCTAAGGAATGGACGTAAAAGGCAATAAAATAACACACATTTTGCATATAGAACGAAGTCAATCGGATTATTAGTTGCCGAGATATTTGTAATCTTGTTTTCTACTATCTTCGATTTTACATGACCCTGTATTTCATACAAATTTCAATTCAGAAGTATATTTTAATTGGAAATGAGACGCTTAATCCAACGCAGTTAATTGTTAGTTAATAGAATTATTATTTTTGGAGTTATAAAGATATTTCTTTTACGCAGTTCGGTATTACTTGAGTAGTTTGGCGTTTTATATAATTTGTCGAAATTGGTACATCAGCGGTTCTTTAATATAGCATTACAATCTGTATTAACAATATTTAAATTTTTTTATGAATTGCAATGCATTGTATAAATAGTTTCACATGTTTTATTTTCATATACATATCCATGATGGGTAAGTATTACGGTGGCCCCCAACGACTAGTTTTCATTAGGTAAGCTGTAAGAATCTTATACAGAAATTTCAAACAGTGAATATTTTGAAAAAATTGCGTTCTGACTGCACAGAATGCTTTGGTTTGACATTTTTCTTGTTTTAGATTGCCTGCAGAGAAATAATTTTTCAGCTTACAGTGCAATATTTTAAAGATTTTTCGAAGTAAATTTTTAGAATTTCGAAATTTCATAAATTTAATTTAAAAAAACTATGAAATATGGCACTTTAAGCCGAAAAACACATTCTCTGGCAGCAACCTAAAGCAAGAAAAATGTCAAATCAAAGCATTCTTTGCAATCAGAACACAATCTTTTCAAAATATTTACCGTTCGAAACTTTTGTATAAGATTTTTACAGCTTACGTGATAAACAAACCGTTTACTGCATTATTCTATTGATTTTTGTTTTTGAGAAATTTAATTTTGAAATCAGGGTGTTATTTGCTGGACACCCTGTAGTTAAAGATTATTAAAATGCGTCCCAATTAGTGTTTCCCCCTATACCACTATGCAATGGAATAGATTTGTATGGCCCTATAAATGAATAACAAATGTTCTTTGCACCACATATTGTACCTAACATACGTTATAGCATATACTTCATAGATGCATATCAATTTTATTATGTTCGAAAGAGTGTAACACCATTAAAATGCACCCGAAATAATTTTCCGCATTGACCGTAATGTAACGAAATAATTTTGATTGTCCCTGTAATTAAACTATTCGTCCGATTTTCATAAAATTTGAAACCACTCGACAAAATTATGCAACAATTATATATTTTAAATTTCAAACATTTCGGTTGGATAGTTTTTGCTCTTTTATTTGAGGACGATAGGGGCTAGGTATTTACATAATTACGAACGCACCTAAAAAAGTCGCTTACTTATACATATAATATGTGGTAACATTCTTGTAGAAATTAGTTCCTATATATTTTCAACGTTTTAAACAAGAAATTTTCTTTCGACAGTTTTGCAATGCAATTCATTGTTTCTGAATTGATAGACTATCGCAATTGAAGTGCATCTCCGAGTACAAGAAAGCTTCCTTAATTAGTTTACCTTAATTAGTTTCAGTCGAGTGAAGATTGATGCGTGTTAGGAAACTATTCAATTAAGCAATAGGAAATGATTAAAATTACACGCACGCTTATGTATATTCTAATAATCAAAATTTCATATATTTTACATTTACTTTGAACATTCTACACAGCAAAAGTTTAATTTGAACAGTTTAACAATATAATTAATCTACTTCAGTTTGATAAACAATTTTATAGAGGTATTACAAGAATTAATTATAGAAAACTGCTAAACAAACTATGTCAATAAAGATTAAAAAATAATATAATAATTAATGCAATGTATTATTACACTAAAGCTACAGATTGCTATAGATAGATTACTAAATATTAATACTTAATTAAAAGACTTTTATTTAAGTTACCATGATTAGCTTCAAACGTTTGAAGATTAATGTTCGTAAACAAATTATACGGTTAAACCATACAGAATAATTAGCTTATACATGTACACTACACATGTTAACAATAAAATTCTTTTTTGGCTTTATTTTCTTTTAATAACATTTTTTACAGCCAGTTCATTTTTTTATTTACTTTTAATTTTTTTTGATAGTTTTTTGTAATCGTCAATCAATGTTATCTAAATTGATAAACTTTCTCATTGACGTATATAATTAATTATAGATTAGTTAAAGGCATTTTAACACCTTTAACTAATTTAACGAGATTAGCTTTAGCTGTTTATAAATTAATGTTTCTAACAAATTATATATTTAAGCCATGCAGAATTATTAAGAGTAAATTAAATTTATTTAACAAATGATTTTGATGAAGTAAATTTTGTACCTAATATAGGAAATAATGACATTCTTATATTGTCATATATTTTATAAACGAATAATATTGTAAAACTGTTTAACAAAATATTAAATATTTGTAAGGTCATAAAATGCAATATGAAATTCAAACATTTTGCTTTGAAAGAGATTTTTCAAAATCCAAAAGGATATTAAAAAGCTCTGGGAGACGGGAGAGGGGGGGATGACGTCCGCACCATTAATAAGCACAAAATCCCATATCTTCCAGAAGGGTATTTTAATACTCTATAGCAGCAGTTCCCAAAGTTTATTGGTACGCGACCTACCTTTAAGTAATAAAAAAAAAAAAAATTCGCGACCTACCAAATATAAGGGGTACATCAATAAAAAAATTGTACCAATTTTATAAGCTTTTAGCTATACTAACCAACGAAAAAAGGCAAATCTTTTTGCGAAGGATACATTGTCAACAAATAAGAGAATTGGTAATCCCAATGTGTAAAAATAAAATGCTAATTAAAACAACATACAAATTAGAAAGGTAATTAAAAATATGCTTAATTGTTGGAAAACATAGTTTTGTATATTTAACTTCATGAAGAAATTCAAAGCTGATATAGGTATTTCTGGATATTTTGCTTGTATATTCATCCAGAAAGAAATTAAGGATGTTCCTTGATTTATTATTTGCTGTTAAATCTGTTATATGTTTTAAACAGATGAAACAAAAGCTATATTTTTGTGCGAACCTCGATTTACTGCGACCCACCAAAACACCCACCGCGACCCACTAGTGGGTCTTTACCCATAGTTTGGGAATTGCTACTTTATAGTAATATACTCAGACCGCTCCTTATAAAATAAAAGTCATCAAAAACTTTTTAAACTTTAAGTGTTCGGGGTTTACATGTCTTGTTTTAATAACATAAATGCCGACCAAGCAACGTATTGTTCTGAATGTTTCACGCTATCTTGTCATTTTTCAATACAAACTTATATATATGCTAATGCTAGTGCGTGTTTTACTATTCCATTTATTCATGCATAGTCTAAAACAACTAAAGACTTTCCGCATTTATAAAAACAAATATTAGACCAAGACTTACTAAGAATTTTTATATTTTGGAGCAGAAACACATTTTTTTTCCGTAAAAATTGTTATTCGACCTTAAAATTATAATAGAATAATAGCGTTTATTATCTTAGCATATTTATCCTCAAGACATTTTTTACATTTAAATGTTGATATTTTTTGTTGCTGCAAAACATTACAAGAAATTCCCCGCATTTCTTGTTGCATTTCTTATTAAAGGCATTTGAAAATATGCATAGAAAATTCATTTTTGAATAATGTATTTCGTCCGAAAAATATGTACTAGAAAATCGCATTTAATCTGCAGAGAACACTTTTTCGTACAGGCCAAGAACATGCGGCATGCATACCATAAGCAACAGATAAATGGCATAGAACATATAAATTTCGTAATAGATTTAAGTCTAGAATTAAGTATGGTATACATTTAGATTCTAAATCAAAATATTTAAAATTTCAAAAAAAAAAAAAAATGCATGAATTAAACTGAATTTGTCTCAATTCATTTGATTGATTGTCATTCTCATACTGATAATACAGTTTCTCATTTCTCAAATGCTACCTAATAAATCCCAACCTGGCTCACCAGTGGCTAAAAAAATGATTAAGAAATTGCCAGGAAAGGAAAGGTTATAAAGCATTATAAGTAAAAATGCCGATGGTAAAATTATGAAAACTTTCAATTCCATTGCAGACATGGACTCTTTTAAAGAATGTGGCCGTTTTGGCGATTTTTTCATAAAACTCACTATTTTCGGTAATAAATAACGTAAAAAACATTAGTACAAATCTCTAGTCAGATGACTCAATTCAGAAAAAAAAAAATTAATAACCGATTTAGAAACTAAAATCTTTTTTTTTTTTTTTTTTTTTTTTTTTCTTAACTAAGGTGCTGCAACAGAAACAGAAAATTTTATACTAATTTCTAAAATACAGCACCAAATGTTGACTCTTTTTATATTCTAAAAAGAAAATGTTCAGTAATTTTGATTCACATTTAACATTAAATTTACTAATTTTTTTATTTTTGGAACGTCATAACCATGTAAAGCAGGGTTGTCAAACGTAGCGCCTCTTCCAAAATTTCTGTTACTAAAAGTTGTTTCTTTTTTTAAAATAAAAATCCATTTTAAAGATGCTTTTTTAAAATAATTTAATATCCTATCCTTTTTTTTTTTTTTTTTTTTGTTATGGACGACGCTAAATTTTTGGCTCGTTTCGCTACAAAATTTTCGGAGATAATGCCTCTCTCAGAAAAATATAATTCTAACTTATCTGTGATTTATACTTTTTATGCAATTATTTTTTCGCATGGAGCCCAGCATAGTAGAGTGCCTAGAGGTCTGCACGGGCCCGGACTTAGCCCGTGGCCGGGCCGGCAGATTTAGAATAGTTTTTTTAACGTTCCGGGCCGACAAACAAATAAACGCGCCGATCCGGCAAAAAAATTGAACGGGCCAAACGGGCCGATAAAAAATAATTTCTGAAAGTTCTGAAGTTCTGAAGAATAAAGTTCTGAAGATTTAAGCAGAAGCGATAAAATATGAGCTTTTTTCAACGAAAATGGTTTTAACAAGAATAAGTATAAATGTGCGTCACGGGCCATACTAGTTTGACAGCATCAGTATAAAAATGTGCAGTGTAGAGATCGGCATTGGAGAGTTACATTGTGTATAACCCGTTTTAATATATTTTTTAGCTGACTCATGCACTGTAAAAAAAAGTGTCGATCTACTAAAAAAACTTTAGTGATCCTTGTAATTACTAAAAAATTTTTAGTAATCTTAGTCGGTTACAAGAAAATCTGTAAGAATTACTAGAAAAAAGTTAGCAACGAATAGAGTTAATAATATTATATTTTCAATAACTATTACTAAAACTCACTTGGTGTGGCCTTGATAGCATAGTGGTTATAGTAACGGACTCCAGGCTAAAAGGTCCCGGGTTCGATACTGGCCACTGCCAAATACGCCCCGAATATATGTAATGTAAGTACTCGTTAATAAAGGGATTGTGAATATACTGTCGGAGCAGTAGCAATGTTTGGTGGTGCCATCTATTGCGGTTTTGCCGAAAATCTTCCGCTTCAGAAGTCTGGATGCAGCTCGAAGGAAACTCCTGCCCTTCGGGCCCAAGTAATGGTTATTAAAAATGATTTTGGAGCTATTACTAAAATTTACTTGGTGGCTCATACTAAAAATTTTTAAGTTAGTTATACAAAAAATTCTTTTGTTTAGTTTACAAAAGAAATGCTTGTTTCGCTTGCAAAAAAAAGTTTGTAATGGTTACTAAAAAATTCTGTTGAATACAAATTTACTAAAAAATTTTTAGTAACCTCTTGAAATTTTTTTTACAGTGTGCCGGGCCGAGATCAAGCTTGCATTATTTTTCTACATATAGACCGGCCGGACCGGCACTAAACTTAATTGTTCTCAAGATCTGTAGGGCAGACAACATGATTTGTCAAATTATTAACAGCGATAAAGAACTTATGTTAGCTTAATCTTTGGATATATACTTCTTGATGGTTTTTAAATTATTTTCTCAATAATGCGAAAGTTTGACACATTTTCTGGTTAATTTTAAATTGTAAAAGTATAAAAGTGATAAGCCTAACTATTTAAGGGATTTGGAATCGAATAGCAATTTTCATTTTTGGTAAATAAAATACTTGTATAACCTTGTTGAGATATAATAGTTTCTCAAATGATTGCAGGTTTTTCTCCCTTCCCATGCTATCACTTCCGGAAACTCTATTCAAAACGCTAATTATGACAGTAGTTTATTTGTTTACAGAATTCTTAAATTGCTTCTATCAATAAATGGATAACGCCATTCGATTATATAGTTTCTGAATAAAGATCCTGCTAATCTTATGCGATTCTGAGAAAACAATTAATTTAGAAATTTATCAGAAAGGAGCTTCTTTGAATTTAAGAATAAATTTGGATTTAAAATCTGTGATAAAATAATATAGAAATATTTTTATAAATATTCTTTTATTAAACAGCTTCAAAAGTAACGATGTTTTTAGCTTTCTTTCTTTTTACTTTTATTCTAAACCATATTAATTTTTTAATGAATCTTTATTCGAATGTTAAAAGCCTAAGAATCTAAGTAATCATTAATGTTGTTAATGTGTGTTGTTAATATTGTAACATGTACTGTAAAATCATTCCATAGATATGTATGCAGTATTCTTTAAAAGAATCTTAATTATATGACAAAAATCTGAATTTTTTAGAAATCGTAGAAATTGTAACGGACCAAAATGGGCTGGGTCGGGCCTGTTTTCACTGATTTCTGTACGGGCCGTTCCGGGCCTAAAATATAAAAATTTAAGCGGGCCGGGCTGGGCCGAAATAATTTTCCGACGGGCAGGGCCTGGCCCGTGGCTGGAAATTCCGGCCCGTGCAGACCTCTAAGAGTGCTTTAGTGCGTGCGCGCTGTCAGATGTCTGTGTATCTAATAAAATGTCAGCATATGCTTACTCCCAACTAAGGTAGCCAGTTTCATCTCCTCTTTTAATTTCGATTTCATATCAGAAATTCCAAGTAATAATTTTTGCTTTAGTTAGTGAGATGTATATCTGGATTAGAATAAAAAAATCTTCTTCCGGTATTTCCTGTATGAACTCGGATTTTCTGATTAAGAAAGAAGATCACATTCCAGCTTTGCCCCTACTATAATAATTTAGTGTTATTTTGTTTTTATTCGTGTAAATAATATCGACCTTCAATGTTTGGCACACATGCGCTAACTTTAAACTAGCTCTGTCCTTGCTTTATAAACTGTTGTAAAACCTTGATTTAAAGTATTGTTTTTGATTTATTTATTTGTGGAATAATTTACATAACAGTCTTTATATAACAAAATAATATAACACGCGGACGTGAAAAAATTCGCTAGTAGGTCTTATGCTATCTCTTTTCACATAGCTAAATAATTTAATTTATTAATAGACCGGAGGCGACAGCACAGACATTCAACTCATCGAGTTCGCGGATGAAAATCTAGGAAGAGTAAAATCTCTATTCCCATGTTAAAACTCAATCGGTCTGCCAAGTTATATCTTGATGGTAAACACCTAAAAACATTATTTTACCTCACAAATTTATCATTACATTTTCCTGCTCCTGATTCTCCGTGTTTTCATACTTTTGGGTGACGGAAAAGCTCTATGGTAAGCCTACGAGTCAATCGCTGAAATCCAGTTTTTGTGGGTTAAGATATATGTTGGCAGACCGGTTGCATTTTAATCTGTGAATCGAGATTTAACTAATCCTAGATTTCCATCCGTGAACTCAATAAGGTGATTGCCTGTACTACCGCCTTTCAATCTACATTTCCCCCCCTCTTTTTTTCGCATTTGGAAACTTCTATTAACTCACATGCATGAATTATTTTTTATGAAAACAGACTTATTTTGCACTTAAATCACATGGAAAATGAATTATTAAGGACAAATAATTCATATTTTTAAAAAAATATGCTACATATATTCATAAGGCATCGAACAGACCCTAATATAGCGTTTACAAACACAAAAAAATATTAATAAATGTGTACACATACATAGCAAAATTTATACATAACAAATCCTGGGAGAATAACGCTATGTTAAGGTTCTACCAATTTTCACAGCTTAGTTTTAGAATTTTTTCCCAAACAAATATAGGATCTGTTACAGCAATTTATTGACTGTGTAATACAAGAAAAAATATTTTAGAAAATATGTAATCATAAAATATAGTGGCGTGATTTCTTGACCAATGCTATTTGGGATTTTCTTTGTAAGCCCACCTGTATGAGTATTAAGGTCATGCAAACAAAACTATAAACTAAAATGTAATGATGCCATTTTAATTGTGCAACTCTAAAGATACAAACTCTAGAGCCCTAGAAATTGAAAAATTGCTTTTACTTATCATTAATTGAGACATCAAGATGCAGTAATGTTTTTTCATTATTATTATTATTCTGAGATGAAAAAACAAGTAGTATTTAGGACATACACCTTTCTCTTCATCCTTTTTAATTTTAAAAAATGATGATAATTATCTATCGTACATAAAAAAAATGTAGTTTTGCCGCTGAAAAAATCAACTGGATAATATGGCGTTTATTACCCGATATAGATTTTGCGCAGTATATTTTAAGCTACAAGCTACCTCGCGAACAGATCCAAAATATTCCGCAACATATTGAAAGTACATGAAATACACTACAAATTTATGTAATAAACAAATTACACTATCCTTAAAAAATATATAGTCTTCACATCCCAGAACTTACCTTGTAAATTTTAGATTGGGCGTTGGCACTTACGTACCAAAGATATGGTTTACATGTGTAACAAATTAACTTTTAGTAGTTGTTTGAGATTCAGATGATGCACGCTGTTAAAAATAAATCTATGAATTCACGGTGAAACTACTGGCAGCAAAGAAGCCGAACTTTTACTGTTCCGTTAGTAGATTTTCCGTTTTGGGAAATAAAAGGAAAGAAAACTCCGTTTACAGGAGCAGTAACTTTCTATTACAAGGCTTGATTTTTAATGATAATAACTTAATATAATTTTTAAAATTAATGACTCGATTAATCGTCGAAGGATTCGAAATTTCCGAGTAATTTTTAGCTGCTATATTATTTTACTTAATTTATTATTTTGTACAATTTACCTCAAGCCGTCCTGAGTATCGAACCCGAGACCTTTTGCTAGCGAAACAAATCCTTACTGACTGAGCCAAAGCTGCTGATGCCGGTACGTACAAGGTATGTCTTTTATGAGTTAGTGGGAAAATCCGTTGTGCTTTTTAAAGATTTTCTTTCAAATATATTAAATAGAATATTTGTAAACGGTTTATTTTAATTTATTTTAGACTGATGCATATTATTTATTATATTTTAAATTCAATTTTAATTTTTTAACTAGTTTAAATTAAAAAAAAATCACTGTTTAAAATCACTTTTTTTTATTTTTCCTAAAATTATTAATTTTTTATTGAAATAATGTTATAAACAATTTTTTGAAATTGTCGTACACTATTTATTTATTTATTTGGCTAATTAATTAATAGCTTTTTTAATAAGAAATAAGAGAAAAATAAACAGAAAATTGTATATTATAAGGGATTTTTTATGTTTTTATTATTTCATGGTGCCAGTGGGATTCGAACCCACAATCTATACTTGCGGACGCTTAACATTGTTGCGCCTTGACCACTCGGCCACACAGTCCTTCCACCTAACGGTGTGTTTCCATTTTTTGTTTCTATTTCCAACCGTTTAGTTATTTTCAGGAAATATGGTGGATTTTTCTGATTTTTATCGGAAAATGCCCTTTTCTTGTGAAAAGGGACTTTTTCTGTGAAATTCAGGATAAAAATATCCTTGAATTTCAGAATTTTTTAACAGTCCAGAACTTTTCAGCATAGACTCGTAGTGCCATTTTTCTGCATTCCTTCATAACTATGCGTAATATTAGCACTTGACGTTATTACCCCCAGGATACCTTATATAGATGTAGAAATAATTTAAACTTTCAATTCCATATCATAAAGAAACTAGTTGGATGTACCAATCCTAAAACTTTTTTCTATCTCATATGTACATTTTAATATTATTAAAAATAGCTACTCATGTTAATGCTTTAATAATTTTAATTCAATACTATACCAACTTTGATTTTCATTTTAAATTCCTGCTTTACTCAATTAATCGGAATAAAAACGAGTTTCCGTCTCTGCACGAGCCGACGGACAATAGAACGATAGAAAGTTTTTTTTTTTTTTTTCAAATTCAGGGAGGACTTACTTGCCATACCCAAAAATAATCATACAAGAAAGTTTTAGTTCAGTTCCTTGCAAAATTTCATATACTTTTTGATGGTAAAATAATAAAAATGGCACAAACATCGTGATTATAGCGCCCCCTTCCAGTGGATTTTTTTTTAATTTCAAATTCAGGGAGGATCTACTAGCCATAGTCAAACACTTACGCAAAAGATTTGGTTTAGTTCTATGCATAACTTCATACTCTTTTAAGTGGTACAATATTAAAATTAGACAAAAATCGCTATTGCAGCGCACCCTTCAGGCGGATTTTTTTTAATTTCAGGGAGGACCAACTAGCCATAGCCATTCACTTACACAAAAAATTTGTTTCAATTCTATGCATAACTTCATACACTTTTACAGTACAATATTAACAATGGCACAAAAATCGCTATTGCAGCGCCCCCTTCAGGCGGATTTTTTTTAATTTCAGGGAGGACCAACTAGCCATAGCCATACACTTACACAAAAAATTTGTTTCAATTCTATGCATAACTTCATACACTTTTACAGTACAATATTAACAATGGCACAAAAATCGCTATTGCAGCGCCCCCTTCCGGCAGAATATTTCAAAAATGAAGGAGGATCTGCTTGCTACAGCCAAAAACATTCACAAAAAGTTTGGTTCAATTCTATACATATCTTCATATTCCTTTTGATGGTAGAATGGCGACATATGGACACAGATACACACACACACACGGACAGAGGGACATTTTGTAAAAACATGTTTTTGGGAATGTCTGACCCCTAAAACGTGTAAATCTGTCAAAAACCGGAAGTCGAAAATAATTTCGATTACAATACTTTCTTCTATTGAAAATAAAAGAAAGTAAAAAGTTTTTTTTTTTTTTTTTTTATGTTTTTGCTAGAGTCAGAAGCTGTTTGAGAAAATCTTCATCCGTATAGCAAAGAAAAATGCATGTCAATGGCCAGATTCTCCAATTGCATTTATGAATTGAAAATAGTTCTGTTATCAGTTACTGAGTTTAAAATTAATTAATCATTTTCACATGCGGTTTATGGGTTATGCTAAAATAAATATAAATGTGCACGCGTAACTTTTTTTTTCTTTTTTCTTCTACATAAACTCATATGAGATTTTTTAAGCTCGAAAGAGTGTAAAACAGTATTTATAGCAACAATATTTGTATAAAAATTAATACTAAGATACTAAGAATGGGTTACAGCTATAATAATAATACTATGCAAAACAGTATAAAAATCTTACATAAACATATTTTGACCTTATTTTATTAATTCATATTTTGAAACTGCAGAATCAAAAGATGAAATTAGTAAAGTAATAATTAACACTTCAGATAAGATTTCATCTTTGACAGTATTTTTATATTTAAAAAGTTTAAAATTAAAAAAAAAAATTTAACCTCTAGGTACCTGATAACCTTCTGCCTTTTAAAATATGATTTATGTACTTTGAACCAGTTTTTTTTTTCTTTACAAATTTATTAATACAAATTTATAATGCTTTTCTTCAATGTAGTAATTATTGGTTTCTATTCATTAAATAAAAGTTCTAGTTTAAAATAATTATTTGTATTAAAGGAAAAATGACAACTTTGTATCCAGCACTCACCAGAAAAAAAAGGTCCAAGCGACATACCTCTGTAAATGTTTTACGTTGTCTTATGATTTTTTTTTTTTTTTTTTTTTATCCAGTACAAACTTATATATATGCTAATTCCAAAGCATCTTACTATTCCACTTATGCATTCATAGAGCAAAGCAACGAATTTCTTTTTGCGATTAGAAAAATCCTAGACCGAGTGTATATTTACGGAGATTTCCTTTTATTTGAGCAAAATATTTCGATTTAAACATCAATAATACATTTTTGATTAATTTTGATATTTTATTTAGGGGTTATATTGAAATAACATCCTTTTTGTCATAAATACATATTAGTTTTTGATTCATAACTTATTTTCCTCGTTGTTTCCCAGTAAACATATAAGATATTTCCCAAGAAATGTATTTGAAATGATGCATACAAAATGTATTTTTGAATAATAACTTTCTTCTAAAGAATTTATATAAGAAAGTTAGATTTAATCTTCAATAAATAAACGAAATTTTATAAATTTATTTATGAGATTTTTATCTATATACGTCTAAATATTTTTTACTTGTGAAGAGCAAGTTGGAAATATCAATTAAGAAATTAATTCAAACGTTAAGGAGCCGAGTTAATAAGCATTGATTTTTTCAGTTATTAGGTAAGCAAAATATTTGAATTTAAAAATTTAATATAGCACTTCTGATTAAAATTGAGGTTTTATTTTGAGTTTATGCAGTGAAACCCCGATCTATTATTTCCGCATCCATCGTTTTTCCGCATTAATTGTTTTATTTCTACGGTCCCTGCACAAATTATATTTAAACAATGTTAACGAAACCCGCAAGTATCGTTCTTCAAAAATAGTTTTCCCGCATTCATCGTTGTAACTTTTTTTCCTCCACATCAAAATGAAATTGAAAGTCATGGGAATCCATATGACATACAAACTGGAATTACTTTTTTTATCCTGAGATGACTCATTTATGCTGTTTGTGTTAATGATGACCACAATAATGCAGATGAAGAGTAGTTGTATATAGCAGAGGTCCTGATTACGTTTCTATTGATCAAGATGTTACAACATGTGGTATTCTACACATAGAGAAAATGTGTGCTAATGCAAAAAATGAACATAATGGCGAAGAAGCTGAGGATAACGTTCGTGCCGATGAAGCTGAGCGTCCATTGAAAAAATCTGTCTAATGCATACGGCTTTCAATATTATGAAGTCTTACATATGTATATGAAATTACGGAAAATGTTATATACCTTGAAAATTTATTTTTTCACAAAAAAAAAAAAAAAAAAAAACTAAAAATTCAACAAAATTATTGTTTTTTTTTTCTTTTAATAAATATCAGTTTAACTTCGATTTGTTTCTTTTACAGTTTAGTAAGCAATAAATTAGTATTCTGTATGCATTGCATGCATTAGTAAAGCATAAACATTGTGTTTTTTTTTCGTGTTTTCAAGTTAGTTCGCACTCATCGTTTTCCCGCATTCATCGTTTTTTTTCCCCCCACTCCTTGAAAAACGATGGATCGAGATTCTATACTGTATTGGAAAAAACATAATTTTTGTCATACATACATATTTGTTTTTGAGATGTAGTGTTTTCCCCTCATTACAGTACTTTTTTTTTTTTTTTTTTTTTTCAAGAAAACATTATAAAATAAATATTTAATAGGAAAAAATTCTTTTGCAATTAAAAATAAATTCAGTCCAAATGTATATTTACAGAGATTTTTTTTTATTTGAGCAAAATATTTCTATTTAAAACATCAAAAATACATTTTTGATTAATTTTGGTATTTAATTTAGGGATTACATTGGAATAACATCCTTTTTGTCACAAATACATTATTGTTTTTGATTCATAACATATTTTCTTCAATGCAATTTTTTTTCCAGTACACATATAAGACAAAATATAATCGGAAATATAAGATATTTCCCAAGAAATGTATTTGAAATTATGCATACGAAACGTATTTTTGAAATAATAAATCTCTCCCGAAGAATTTATACACTATATTGCCATTGATTATGGGACACTTGCGATTTTAGACATTTTACTAAATATCTAGAAAAATACATGAGGAATCACCTCGAAACTCTTAGTGTATTAATATAACAGTATACGTCATACATCTTCATGAAGGTTTTTTACCGAAACTCCATAGGGGACCGTCAACAAATTAAAAAAGAATGAATATCTTTTGAATAACCCTGTCAAAACTAATGTAGCAAAAGCGCTCAAACTCTAGATTATGATTGAATGCCTTATTGTAATACACTGTGTTCATTTTTATGCAAATAGCATGCATACTCGCAGAGTAATTAAGGTTTTTATAAAAATGGTCCCAAATTTTTCCAAGTTTTTTCCTTATAATTTTCAGAGTTCTTAATATAAAATAATATTTTTTTCAGAAAATATGACAAACAACATTGCACACAGTACCCTGTAATCAGAATTAAAAAATAATAAAAATTGTATGAAAAATGAGTAGGTTTACTAAATAATTTTTTACTGCGCATGCGTCAAAGATATCAAAATTTCATTTGCATATTATGTTAGCTAAATGTATAGAGCAACTTTTGTAAAAGTCTCAAAATTATAGCTTGAAAATTCTGAAAGTAATCGTCTATAGAAAAAGGACAAAATCCGTTGTTTCCAAAATGAAGCAAAAAAATGAGGGATTTTATCCAAAAGTAGTCGTAACATCCCGTATTGTGTATTCTATATTGACACTAATCAATGAATATATGGATACAACCCCTCTTGTTTTTTCTTCATTTTGAGAATAACGAATTTTCAACTTATTCAATTGACGATTATTTTCAGAATTTTCAAGTTATGATTTTGTGACTTTCACAAAAGTTGCTCTATACATTTAGCTAACATAATATGCAAATGAAATTTTGATATCTTTGCCGCATGCGCAGTAAAAAAATTATTTAGTAAACCAACTCATTTTGTATACAATTTTCATTATTTTTTAATTCTGATTACAGGGTACTATGTGCAATGTTGTTTGTCATATTTTCTGAAAAAAATATTATTTTATATTAAGAACTCTGAAAATTATAAGGAAAAAACTTGGAAAAATTTGGGACCATTTTTATAAAAACCTTAATTACTCTGCGAGTATGCATGCTATTTGCATAAAAATGAACACAATGTATTACAATAAGGCATTCAATCATAATCTAGAGTTTGAGCGCTTTTGCTACATTAGTTTTGACAGGATTATTCAAAAGATATTCATTCTTTTTTAATTTGTTGACGGTCCCCTATGGAGTTTCGGTAAAAAAACCTTCATGAAGATGTATGACGTATACTGTTATATTTATACACTAAGAGTTTCTAGATGATTCCTCATGTATTTTTCTAGATATTTAGTAAAATGTCTAAAATCGCAAGTGTCCCATAATCAATGGCAATATAGTGTATAAGAAAGTTAGATTTAATCTTCAGTAAATAAACGAAATTTCATAAATTTATTTATGAGTTTTATCTATATACGTTTACATAATTTTAAATTTATAAAGAACAAGTTGGGAACATCTGTTAAGAAATTAACTCAAACATTAAAGAGCCGAGTAGATTTTTTAGTAGTTTTTTCAGTTATTAGATAAGCAAAATATTTTAATTTAAGGTATCCGCCTACGTTTAAAACGTGAATTTAGATGAAAATTTCTTTTTTTTAATTGTTATTATTATTATTTTCTTATGAAATCAACATTTCTGTTGTTTTTATTTTTCTTGTATGCCTATTAGAAATAAAATTAAAGATCCTTAAAAAAAAAAAAAAAAAAAAAAAAAAAAAAAAAGAAAAGAAAAGAAAAGAAAAAAAGAAAACAGACGATTTTAATTTAAACCAAAGTTGAAAACTTTAATTGCGTTTTCTGAAAAATTAGATTTTTACCAGAAAAAGTAAACGATTGTTACTCTAACTCAAAATTTTATCCTATAACCATCGAATATTTTGAGTAGCTTTTCTATAACGTCTGGAGTATAATGACCTAAATAATTTACTCTAAATGACTTGTCTGTTGATATGCAGCTATTTTTATGAAGAATTACGTATAAAATTTCTGAAATTTTCTATGTATTTGTACATAATCAATTGTATTTCATTTAGATTTCCGTATATTGATTAGATTTTAGTTCATTACACTCAAGAGTGTCTAATGTACGAGAGTTGTAAATTAAATAGTGGCAACTTATCTTTAAAACTCGCAGAAGGGCAGGCACGCACAAATAAGATATGGGAGCGGTGAGGTGATGCTGTTCGATGTGTAGAATACAAAAAACAGTCGATCTGCTTAGAAGGGTAGCTGTTGTGTGGCGTTAAAGTGAGGAGTTTCGTTTCCATTGCTCTAAAGCATGTTCTCAAAATGTGATCATCGGTCGTGGCTTAAAGTCGAGGTTGCAAGTGGCAAAAATGCAACAGAATTCTATCGAGAATTAGTGGAAGCCAGTGGCACAAATGCTTTACCGTATAGGACAGTAGCACGATGGGTTCAGTCATTTCGTTCGGGTCCGAATGAGACTACAGATTTGCAACGCACAGGTCAGTCCCCCATTCCTAAGAGCAGATTGACATCCTGAGCGGCCTACTTACCATAGACCGCCGTTGAACTGTCCGAGAATTATCCTTAGAGATTGGTCTGAGTCATAATACATCTGTACTCTACGCTTTAGGGCGCTCAAAAATCAACACCTTGCCACTGGTCTACAACGGCTTCCCGATATTTGGAAAAATGGTATAAGCTTTGCTGGTGATTACATAGAAGGAATGTAATGCAATTGTAATCGCAAGTTCATTAAAAATTGATTTATACCTATGTTCTCATTACTTAATTTACAGCCCTCGTACATATGCTTAAAAAAATTGTGTCATATGCGTATATATATATATATATTAAGAGCCGTAGTTGTTTTCATATAAAGAAAAATCTTCTAAATTTTTAAAAATCGTATAAATAGTATACATATATATATTTCGTACAATTTTCTTTCTTTTTTTTTCTTATATTACACTGAAAAATACCATGTGCCAAAAAGAGAATTTTTTGAAAAAATATGCTTCCGAATGCAGTCGGATATCTTAAAAAAAAAAAAAGAATTTTATTTGAAGTTTTTTTTTTATCTGTTTATTTATTTATTGAAATCCTTATGCAGATTTTGGAGTTGAGCAGTTCATAAAAACGGAAGAAACAAGTGACTTTCGGTAATGTAAAGCTTTAAGAAATTGAAAAGTATCCTGATATTTACAGTCGAAACCCAATTTATCGAATCGCATGGGGACTGGCAACATTATTCATTAAATCGAGATTATTCGTTAAACCAGGATAGTCAAAGGAATTCTTACAACAAATAGAACATATTGAAAAAAGGCTATAAGTAAAAATAACAATATTCACTTACTTTGATAATGTTAATTATGTGTTACTTTTAGAAAATACACTGTTTAATAAGAATTTGTTTTATTTGCAACTATAAATCACAAGCATCAAAAATCTCATTTATTCAGATCAGAAAAGACATGTTAAATAGATGTTTGTATCCTCTTTTTGTGTGTGTGTGTTCCAAATATCTTTGTGGTTTTTTCCAAAGCTGTGAAGACAGTATAGTAAATATCATAAGCCGCCAAATAGAAAGTACAGTCGAATCTCGTTTCTTCGAAATCGAATAAATCGAATCTTTGCTTAATTCGAATTAAACATAAAGTCTCGAAATTTTCAATAGCAGAATAACGTTAAAAAATTTCATTTATTCGAACTCATTTTTCGCTGATTTCGTTTAATTTGAACTAACGAGAATTCCGATTTTTCATTCGTCCGTTCTTTCTCACGGACTTCAGATCCTTTGAATAACTTTTCTTTCTTTAATTTTTGTGAAAATTGTTCCGAACTAGTATACATATAATCCCAAGCATTTGATATTCAATTTCTTCGTGTCCCTTCTGTCCATCAGTGAAGCCTTAAAATTTTCTTCCATTGTACTTATTTCTAATTCCTTAATTAGTTTATGTAAGGTACCCTGGGGTAATAACGCCACATTAAGGTTCTACCAATTTTCACGGCTCAGTTTTAGATTGTAATTTTCAAACATATATATGATTTGATACAGCAACTCATTGACTATCTATATAAAAAAAATAATTTAACAGATATGTATTCATAAAATGTAATGGCGTGATTTCTTGACCAATGCTATTTGGCGTTATTACCCACCTATATGAGTAATAACGCCATGCAAACAAAACTATGAAATAAGATGGAATAATTGCATGTAGATTGCCCAATTCTAAAAATACAAACTCTACAGACTTAGAAATTGACAAATTGCATTCTAAGCTATTGAAAATGTTCAATTTTTTGTGAAAGTGTAAGAAAAATAAAGGTGTAGTGTGTGTGGGGAGGGGCGGGGGAGGATGAGGCAAAAGAATATCAGACCGTGAGCTTCTTTTTGCATAAAAAGGACCGCTGAAATAGAATTATTAGAAACACTGCACAGTTTTAACTGTGTTTATTTGAATCAGTATTTAGGATGTAGCTCGGCCACTGTAGGGAATCAACCGGGGTATTAATGCCAAGGATTGGCGTTATTACCCCGTTATAGTTATTGCGCTGTACATTTTAAATTACAAATTATCTCGAGAAGATATCCAAAATATTCAACAACATTTTGAAAGTCCATGAAATGTACTACAAATTTATGTAGTTAACAAAGTATTTCCGGATAAAAAAAAAAATAGTCTTCACATCACAAAACGTATCTCGCAAATTTTAGATCAAGCGTTAATTTTAGTTGCTTGTAAAAACAATAAAAACCTAAAAATGAAACAAATTAACGTGAAGCTGTTTTTTGCGATTTATATGACTCAAAACTCTTCTGCGCAGAGCACATGGGTGTCATTTACCAGATTATTTCATAATTATGCATAATATTAACACTTGGCGTTATTACCCCGCCTGGCGTTATTACACCAGACCACCTTATTTATGTATTTTAATTTTATATTAAGCCATATTCTAATGATAACAGACGAAAGAAAATTAAAAACTCTATAAAATTAGTTCCTTTGTAATAGCACCATTTTAAGCATCTTTTCTTCTCATACTTTAAACAATTTTAACTTGGGATAGCTCGAGCACTTCTTGCAGTCTCGACGAATTCCAATTAAAAAAAGCCGACTGCATCTAAACTACGAATTGTTCCTTTAAATGTTGTATACTTCATCTGTGTTTTATTTTCTTCATCAGATCCAATACTTGTACTATTAATAACCTCCCTGGAATGTACAGTTTTCATGTAGATAGTTCTGCAACACAAGATATATATTCAGAAAATTGACAATTAGCGATACTAAAAATTTTCTATATTAGAAAACCTCTCGAATCGAGATTATAAATTCGAGATTATAAAATCGAGATTATAAATTCGTTAAATAGATGTACTTTTGTTCCATTTTCGTCGGGACTACGAAAAAAGTCGCTAAATCGAAAAATTGCTACAAAACGATTCAATAAATCGGGACTTGATTGTACAAAAAATACATGAAATCAAACATACGCACGGTATAATGATATTAATTTACATAATAAGCTATTAACTATTAATGTTAACATTAATATTAATAAAGGAATAATAATAAAAACCAGAAAAAAATGAGTAAATATATTATAAAGATTTTTAGATTATAAAATGTTCTATGAATGTATTTTAAATAAGCATTAAAAGGTCAAATGGATAAAATAGACGACAGGGACATTTCGTACAGGGATAATTTCGCACATTTGGTTGCAGGTTTTTTTTTTCCTTTTTTTTCTGTTGATATTTTCATTTTCAATACTCGTTCCAAAACTAAAAGTGTTCTCAAATTTAAAAAAAATAAATAAATAAAAATAAAAAAAATAGAATTCATTAATTATTACGGTTTGTCCTCGAACTCTGGTATCCTACGGAAGGAAAATCATTTAAACATATTAAAATGCAAATTAGAAATTTCAAAAAACGCCGTCATAAGTTTAGTGTTACTTTGCACACATTTTCAGAGTGCTAGGATAGGTCTTAAGTAAATTTTATAAACATTTAATCGTACCTTACAGTACTGACGGGTTGTCAAAAGTTAAAATATAAGTCCCAAGATTAATTTCCTGTTTACAAACGGAAAAATTAATCTTTAATACGAAAATACTTTTATTCACTAAACGTTTAGCAATGCTGAATCGTTAAATGCATAGCTAAGCAAATCCAATAAAATAAATGTGCTTTTTATCATATTAAAAAAATCAATTTTTATTTATAAACCTCAAATTTGATTTTTTTTTCATATTCTCTAATTGTAAACTAGAAACACTTATTAACTCACCACTGAAAAAATATTATTGCAAATGGCAATACATATTAGTCCCATACACTTTCATATAATCACTAGTTATCGCAGGTAATTATTGAGTTTTGAATTACATAAAAACTAATTATAAAACTTATCTTCCTGATCGTAATCACTTATAATCTCTAATCATTGCTTCTTTGAAAACATAAAAAAAAACTAAATTAGAAATCATTTTTACAAAAATTTCAAATGCTTTTATTACTTATATGGTTTCGTGCTTCAATAAAACCATTATTCTGAGTACCCATAAAAGTTTATTTTTATTATGAAATTTAAAAGCAAAAAACGTTAATCTTTATCAAAAGCAAATGAAAGAGAAAAAAAAGCTTACATTTCAAAGATATTAAAGCTATTTTTCACATTTTAAAAACTGTTTTTCTTTTGGTATTGGAAAATATAATGATATCCAATATTTAAGAATTTTTAAATAAAATTGTTTCCCATACATCATTTCAGGTTTTGAAAAAAAACATATATAAAATGGGATAAATTGTTTCATTAATTTTAAAATCCAGTAATCATCACTACACACCTGGTTATACATATGATTCTTTTTTTTCATAAATGTCGGTAAAACTTTTTTTTTTTATTGTCAAATGTATAAAGAAAACATTTGTGGAATTTTTTAGTCAATGCCAAAATTATGTTCGAAATTAAAAAAAAAAAAAACGTGAGAACTTTGAAACTTATTCATTGTTGCTTTTTAGGAAATAATGCCTTGTGTAATATTTGCCGGTATTAAGTATTTTTATTTATTTATTTATTTATTTATTATTATTATGACATTTAAAAGCAAAAACTTTTAATCTTTATCAAAAGCAAATGAAAGAAAAAATGTGTGTATTTCAAAAATATTAAAGCTATTTTTCACTCTTAAAAACCGACTAAAAAAAACTTATATTGAAAAATAGGAAGCTATCCAATATTTAAGAAAAGTATTTAAGAAAATTGTCCGTGTTTTAAATAAAATTGTTTCTCCTACATTTTTCCAGGCTTAAAATAAATAAATAAATAAAATGGGATAAATTGTTTCATTGTTTTTAAAATACTGTAATCATCACTACACACCTGGTTATACATTTGATTCTTTTTTTCATAAATGTCTATAAAACTATTTTTATTATGAAATGTATGAAGGAAACATTTGTGGTAATTTTTAGCCAATGCCAAAATTATGTTCGAAATAAAAAAAATATATAAAAACTTTGAAACTTATTCATTGCTGCTTTTTATGAAATGATGCCTTGTGTAGTATATCCCGGTATTACGTATTTATTATTATTTTTTTATTATGAAATATACAAGCAAAAACCGTTAATCTTTATCGAAAGCAAATGCAAGAAAAAATTTGTGTATTTCAAAGGTATTAAAGCTATTTTTCACACTTAAAAACCCACTAAAAATAAACCTGATATTGAAAAATAGAAAGCTACCTAATATTTAAGAAAATTGTCCGTGTTTTAAATAAAATTGCTTTCCCTGCATCATTCCAGGCTTAAAAATAAATAAATAAATAAAATGGAATAAATTGTTTCATTATTTTTAAAGCCCTGTAATCATCACTACATACCTGGCTATACATATGATTCTTTTTTTTTTTTTTTTTTTTTCATAAATGTCTGTAAAACTGCTTTTATTGTCAAATGTATGGGGAAAACATTTGGGGCATTTTTAATTAACGCCAAAATTATGTTCGAAATTAAAATATCTGACATCTTTGAAACTTATTCATTGGTGCTTTTTTAAATAATGCCTTATGTAGTATTTGCCTGTATTAAATATTTTTATTATTATGGAATGTAAAAAGTAAAAACCGCATATCTTTATCAAAGGCAAATGAAAGAAAAATATGTCTGCATTTCAACGATATTAAAGCTATTTTTCACACTTAAAAACTTCTTTTTTTAAAAAAAAGCCTGGTATTAACCCATAAAAAGTTTATCATGAAATTTAAAAAACAAAAAATGTTAATCTTTACCAAAAGCAAATGAAAGAGAAAAAAATGGCTACATTTCAAAGATATTAAAGCTATTTTTCACAGTTAAAAATTGTTTTAAGTCTGGTATTGGAAAATTGGAAAATATACAATATTTAAGAATTTTTAAATAAAATTGTTTTCCATACATCATTCTAAGCTTTAAGAAAAAGTTTATAAAATGGGGTAAATTTGTCATTATTTGTAAAATCCACTAATCATTACTAAACACCTGGCTATACATTAGATTCTATTTTCATAAATGTCAGTAAAACTATTTTAATTGTCAAATGTATGGGAAGAATATTTGGGGGCCTTTTTTAGCCAAAGCAAAAATTATGTTCGAAATTAACAAATGTGACATCATTAAAACTTATTTATGAAATAACGGCTTATGTAGCATTTGCTGATGTTAAATATTTTTATCCTTTTTTTTATTTAAAAATGTTTAAAAAAACAAGAAAATGCTAAATTTTTAAAATGAATTTTACTATGAAACTTAAAAGCTAAAACCGTTATTCTTTATCAAAGGTAAATGAATATATATATATATATATATATATCGCTGCATTTCAAAAATTTATTAAAACTATTTAACATACTTAAAAACTGATTTTTTTAAAGCCTGGTACTAAAAAATAAAAAGATATCCAATATTTAGGAATTTTTAAATGAATATTGTTTCTTATACATAGTTCCACGCTTTGAAATTTTTATTTTTTATAAAATATGATAAATTATTTCATTGTTTTTAAAATCCAATAATCACCATACACACCTGGCTATACGCTAGATTCTTTTTTTCACAAATGTCTGTGAAACTCTTTTTACAGTCAAATTTTAAAATGTATGGGGATAACATTTGTGCCATTTTTTACAAATGTTAAAATTGTTTTTTTTTTAATGTGTTATTTTTTAAATTTATTCATTGTTCTTTTTAGGAAATAACGGCTTATATAGTATTTGCTGACATTAAATATTTTTTTAATTTATTTTTTTAATATAAAAATGTTTAAAAAAAAGTAGAAAATGCTAAATTTTTGAAATAAATTTTATTTTGAAATTTAAAAGCTAAAACCGATATTCTTTTTCAAAGGTGAATGAAAGAAAAAAAATGTGGCTGCATTTCAAAAATCATTGTATCACTATTTATCACACTTAAAAACTGACTCTTTTTAAAGTCTGGTATTGGAAAAGAAAAAAAACATCTATTATTTAAAAATTTTGAAATAAAATTATATTTCGTACATCATTACCCAGGGGAAAAAAATTATAAAATGAGACAGATTGTTTTATTATTTTTAAAATATTTTAATTATTATTACACACATATACACCTATGGGCTATACATTACTTTCTTTATTCACAAATGTCAGTAAAGAAGTTTTTTAATTAAAGAACTACTGCTACCTTTAATTTACAAGCATTTTTCTGTCTGATTTGTTCTTAATTAGACTTTAGTTAAATGATTAAATATGTAAATAGTATTTATGCATTGTCATTTTGCACGTCATTTATGCATTAAAAAATGAAATAATATTAAATGCAAATTTTTTCAACCGGTATCAATGGGTTCAAAGAATGGCTCGTGTAAAGCTATGTTTAGCTTAGTTATGCTTTACTACTGTTAAGCATAAACTGCATTTTCTTAGCTAAAACAGCTTATAGCGGATTTCTGAAATGCTGAGAATCGTAATAAAACATATAATATTTTTTATATAAAACAACTGCTGTGTATATCAGTTTAAAGTATTCAAAAAACTTTTTGGGAAAATATCTTAAAAACATTTTTTTTCCTCTTCTTGTATATAGATTTTACAGTTACTTAAACATTCTCACAGTATAGTATAATTTAAAATATGTTTTATAGCAGAGCTCTTTATGCATTCTACTGGAGAAGAAAAAGTGAATTACGAGTTATAAGTTTTCATATTTTGAAAATTTCGGCTTAAAACTATTGCAGAACTTAAGGTTTCCAAATTACAAACACGTTCGAAGCCTTTTTAGTGCTATTT
Organism: Maratus speculifer; assembly: GCA_964019185.1. Taxonomy (NCBI): domain Eukaryota; kingdom Metazoa; phylum Arthropoda; class Arachnida; order Araneae; family Salticidae; genus Maratus; species Maratus speculifer. Next base: position 99,340,498 of record OZ025296.1, on the reverse strand, counting down.
TATTTAACTTAATTTTGTTTTCTGTATGAAAAAGTTAAATTTTGCATTCAATTTGTTACTCACTCCCTAATATGCTAAAATTATAAAACCGGAAGTCTCGTACTTTTTAAACGCGACTAAAAACAAGAAAAACATTCAAAGTTTGAATAAGTATATGAAGCATTCTCACATAATTTTGACTTTTAAATCCCTGAATAATAATTTTTATTTTAGTCTATCTTCTTCGGGCTTTGTTTTATTTCTTATAATGGGAAATATTTCATTGCATGACAATGCAAAAATATTAACGAGTTAAATAAGTTTTGGACGATGTTGAGGGTCCAAATACAGTAGATTCCCTCAAATCCTCAACCATAAAATCCACAACTCTCTGAAATTTGCACATATTTTACGAATGTAAACAATGAAAAATTCAGTTCATGTATAAGGACAAAATTTATTTTTTTTAGTTCTATATCAATTCCATATATTTTTTAATTTGTAATTTTTAGTAATATTACATAATTCATATTTTTTCATGAAGGAAAAATAAATTTATTTCTGAAAAATACAATATGTTGCTGATATTATTGATAACCACAATCTTCTTACCAAATACCTATATAACAAAGGGGACCGGCCACTTGCGATTTTAGACATTTTGTTGAATATCTAGAAAACTATAAACTTTTCCTGAAACACCCTGAGGGACCGGCAAAAAAATTAAAAAAGAACAAGTATCTTTTGGATATCCCTGTCAAAATTAATGTAGTAAAAGAGTTCAAACTGTAGATTATGATTAAGTAGCTTATTTAATGAAATGTGCTCATATTTACGGACAATAAACTAAACATAATTTCTCTACGAGTATAGATGCTATCCACATAAAAATGAACACAGTGCATTACAATAAGTCACGTAATTATAATCTACAGTTTGAACGCTTTTTCGACATTAGTTTTGACAGAGTTATCCAAAAGATATTTGTTCTATTTCAATTTGTTGACGGTCCCCTAAGGGGGTAGAGATAAAATCTTCACGGAAATGTATAACCTGTACTATTATGTTTACACACTTAGAGTTTCAGTCCTCATGTATTTTACTAGATATTTAACAAGATATCAAAAATCGCAAGTAGCCGGTCACCTTTGGTCGTATAGTGTATATGTACGTCTTAATCAAGCTTTTTAGCTCACAGGCTATCATAGCCTGAGAGCTTATGTGCCCGTCCGTTCTGTATGTATGTTCGTATGTACGTAACGCGATAACTCATGATAAAAATATCCGATCCACTTGAAATTTTGTATGTAGGTATATCCTGACAAGGCGCTTCCCTGATTAGTTTTTGGAGTTCATTCGATATGTATAAGAGGGGGAACGGGGGGATCATGCCCCCCGTTAGTTGATAAAGATGGGATTTTCATGCAGAATTAAGTTTTCAAAATTTAGATTAGGATCATTCTGATGAGGCGATTCCGTGACTGTTATTAGGTGTTCATTGATTAAGTATAAATAGGGGGAACAGGGGTTCTAATCCCCCCCCCCCCGTTAGTTGATATAAATGGGATTTTCATGCAGAATTAAGTTTTCAAAATTTAGATTAGGATCATTCTGATGAGGCGATTCCGTGACTGTTATTAGGTGTTCATTGAATAAGTATAAATAGGGGGAACAGGGGTTCTAATGCCCCCCCCCCGTTAGTTGATATAAATGGGATTTTCATGCAGAATTAAGTTTTCGTTCAAAATTTAGATTAGGATCATTCTGATGAGGCGATTCAGTGACTGTTATTAGTTGTTCATTGAATAAGTATAAATAGGGGGAACAGGGGTTCTAATGCCTCCCCCCCCCCGTTAGTTGATATAAATGGGATTTTAATGCAGAATTAAGTTTTCGTTCAAAATTTAGATTAGGATCATTCTGATGGGGCGATTCCGTGACTGTTATTAGGTGTTCATTGAATAAGTATAAATAGGGGGAACAGGGGTTCTAATGCCCCCCCCCCCGTTAGTTGATATAAATGGGATTTTCATGCAGAATTAAGTTTTCGTTCAAAATTTAGATTAAGATCATTCTGATGAGGCGATTCCGTGACTGTTATTAGGTGTTCATTGAATAAGTATAAATAGGGGGAACAGGGGCTCTAATGCCCCCCCCCTGTTAGTTGATATAAATGGGATTTTCATGCAGAATTAATTTTCGTTCAAAATTTAGATTAGGATCATTCTGATGAGGCGATTCCGTGACTGTTATTAGGTGTTCATTGAATAAGTATAAATAAGGGGAAGAGGGGTTCTAATGCCCCCCCCCCCTTAATTTATATAAATGGGTTTTTCAAGCAGAATTGTCAGATTTCGTTCAAATCTCTGAATAGTTTTGGAAGTTTAATGGTTAAGTATAAAAGAGGGGGATAACTGCTTTTAAATTATATAAATGCTAAATGGGTTTTTATTAAGAATTATCTCATTTGCTCTGAATTTTGGATATAGATTTTTTATATGATAAAGCATGTCTTTGATAGTATAGGAGTTTCAATGATTAAGTATAAAAAAAGAGGAAAGGGGAGAGCTGTTTCCCCTTCTTAATTTTTTTTCGAACGGAATTAACCCTTGAAAATATAAGGCTTTAATGTACAATTAGTATTTGTAGCCTGTGAGCTCAATGCCATCAGTTTAACTGGGCAGTATTCTTTATTTATTTATTAATTCTAGCTAAATTTGAAATAAAACTTCCTTAATGTTTTATGCTGATGTGAATTAGTAATGTACTTTTATGAGGCAAATTGCAATGAAAAATTTAGGAAAAATGCACCTCATCTTTATAATGAATATTTAATCATACATTATTCATTATTAACTTGATCATTGCTTTTAATAATTTAATCATTTTAAAAATTATTTTAATTTATTACATATTTTAATATTTTATTATATTGTAAGCATTTATTATAGTTTTGATCGCATCATTAATTATATTCAAATTACTGGTTAAAAAATTTAAACAAAATAATGACCAAAAATCCGCAAAATTCTAAAATCCACACAACCTCTGGTTTCAGGCTGTACGGATTTGAGGGAGTCTACTGTATACGAAATTCCTTACTGTACCTTATCCCTGATACTTATTTTTTAAGTTTGAAGCTACCTGTATAAAACTGTTTCAATAAAAATAATTCAATGTATTTTTTCTTTAGAAACTAGGACTAATGTTTTACATAAATATGTAGCAAAAAATTAACCTATAGTTATGACTATTGTTTTTAATTCTGCCCTTGGATTTTAAATTCCTTATTGTCCCTCTTGCTAAAATTACATAGAAAAATCAATTCAGATGCAATCACGGAATTTTTTCAACTGTTTTCTTATGCAGAAATATGCTACAGAATGAATGGCTAAAATTCTTTAACAGGAAATTTACTGTAGAATTTAAATCAGCATTTAAGTATCAATTTCAAGTTCTGTGGCTGTATTGGTAGTTTTATCGTCCCCAAGGTTTATTCCAGTACTTTTCAAGGTACTGGAATATCAGTACCTTGTTAACCCGTGAAAAAAAATTTCCGGTAATATATGACCTGTACTATTATAATTACACACCTAGAACTTCAGGATAATTCCTCATGTATCTTTCTAGATATTTAGTAAATAATGTCTAAAATCGCAAGTGGCCGGTCACCATTCGTCAGATAGTGTATAAGTTAGAAGCATTCACAAACTTTTTGAACTTTTCAAAAAAATCTCTATATTTCCATCAATATACGTCCTATTCTTACAAAAATCAGTGGACATGTTGTACAGAATCCATATATTTGAATTCTGCAGCGTCAGATTATTTCATGCATTTTAATGTACAAGGTGATCCCAATGTATTATTATTTTTATTTAATATTTTGTCGGTCCTCGGTGGGGTTGGATTGTCCTTCTTGTGAAAAAGACGTTCATAAATATAAGGTCTAAGATAATCTCTAAAATCCTGAAGTTTCAGAAGAACCCGAAGAGTATATTTTTAAATATTCGACGAAAGGTCTGAAATTTAAAATGCCAGGTCATTAATGTCCATTTAGTGTATATAATAGTGCATCTTTTGTTGCCATCATGACCTTTTGGCTCTATAGTTGGTACGGAAACATTCTACATTGGTTGTAAAGAAGACTCTAGTAAGCATTCAGTAATGAAATTTATGTACATACATCATATTGTACATAAATGATAGTTGTACATAGAATCATGTCAGTAAACATTTTCTTAATATTGGTTTTATTTTTGCAAATAAATTACTTGCTTACAGATTTGTTATTAAAATTTAATGTTACACACTTGTCATAGAAATATTTAGAAGAAAACCTTATGCATTGTACTAAAAATAAACATTGTTACAAAAATCATGATTGCTGCGCAATGATCCACTCAAAAACTAATGAAAATATCTTATGTTCATAGTTTAGTTTATCTCCTCTTTATAAATGAAGAATTTATATAATCCTTTGTTAAAACGATCAAAAAGACAGTTGAAAATACACTAAAATAGTGAAATATACATATTTAATGATGCTGAAATAAAACTAATTAGTTACACATAAATAATTCAGGAGACATTGGAAAGGTTATGCAGGTACATTAAAAATGCCATTTCTAAAATATGTGATTCATATGACGGAATATTTTATTCACCAAATATTTCACTTTCAAAGCACGAAATCTCATTCAAGCATACATATCATAACTGTAACTGTGACCACGATATTCAAAAAGTAAAGTTCAAAAGCTAACGTAGTCAATTCCTATGCTTCGGTTGTAATGGACTTGCTACATTTTTCAATAATAAATTTCTATTTAAACTTTGTGAATTTAAATCCGAAATTGGACTTGAATAAGCTAACATGTACATAAAATTATATTCGTAAATTAATAATAATGTAGTTTTAATTATGCATTTTATGTGTAGACAAATGACAGTTTAGCTTTCGTATGGTCATGATTTTATGTATTATGATATAAGTTTAAAGTCAAAAATATCCTTATTCATTGTTAATGATATGTGCAAATTGCTGAATTTGTTTCATAAAAATATAAATATGTTAAAAAAGTTGTATGTGATTTTAAAAAAAAATGAATTAAGTTCTATAATGCAATAATTATACAATGATACTTCTGTCAATAAGTGATTCTAGTAGCGGATATTTTGACTAATGAATATATTTTTATTATGATAATCATTCATTATGATTGTCGGACGTTCCCTCTCAGCCCGCACAACTTTGAAGAAAGTCCGTAGTAGTTATAGCTGCCACCACCGATATTACTAGGAAATATCGTTCACCCACTGTCAGGATTGTGTAAATGAACACCAACGCTGTCAATTAACTAAATTAACAGTTTATTTATACTCCATGTACACAATATAATACACTATGTACAATTATAACTCGGATATAGTTGATCCGGTTCAACATTAAATTAAATATAATAAAAAATTGGCTGTGTATTGTTCAAATTACACCTTCTCCCCCTCACTCTACACTCGTTAGATTAAGTTTACCGGAGATCGATTTCGAATTTCCCAACACATGGGTTCGACACAGAGCACTCTACACAAGGACCTATGTCCACCAGTGCTTTCCAGGTACCCACTCTCAACTCTGACCTGACTATCTCCGTAAAAAACTGCACTTCTCCATTCCTGCACTTCCCCCATGGAAACCCCCCTATTCGTGGAAATCCTTTATTTCCCATCTTCCATTGACCTCCCAGAAGGTCAAACACTCCCCTCTGTCATCTTTTTTTTTTTCATCTCGCTGCACCTGTGCATGTTCACATGTTCACCCGGCTTTAGACAAAGAAAGAATGTCACTTTGAAATTTCAGTACACAGCCCATATAATACATAAGTCCAGTTTTACAGCAGATGTTTTCTCAGAACCTGACACCCCCCCACCTTAGCGGAAAATATGCATTTTAGGGGCTAATTTCCCCCAAATATATAGTAATATCACAGAAGAGTTCAATAGTCTCTTTGCAGGTTTCTTCATTATGCTTATTACATAGGTATTTCCAGGTGTCTGAATATTATCTACTGACATCCCTACTGAACCTTGTACTAATATTATTATTACATAGACACTATACATATTAATACACTATTATAAACACAAAATTCAAATATAATTACACATACACAAAAAATTAAACCCGTGATGACATCCCTTTAAGGTTGTCCACTATTTGATCATTGATGCTGATGGGCTAACAACTGGTTGTTCTTCCCAGCTTTTCCTATGTAGCCTAGAAATTGCATCAGCATTCAAATGTTGAGCTCCTAGAAGATGAGAAATACTCAGGTTTCAGCGTTTCAAGGCAAGAGCCCATCTAGTGAGTTTGGGTGACCTTGGGGTTGTTTCAGTGAGAAATTTTAACGGATTATGATCTGTAATGATCTCAATTTGAGATCCATAGGTCCACTTTTCAAACCTTCGCAACCCGAAGAGAACACTCCAAGCATCTTTCTCTATACTTGGCCAAGCACGCTGAGCCCCTGACAATTTCTGACTGGCAAAAGCTATTGGTTTAAACTGGCCCTTTTCATCTTTTTGAGTAAGACAACATCCTACTGCCAGGTCGGAAGCATCGGCGTGAAGATGATATTCCCGGCCTACGGTAGGTGTAGCCAAACTCGTCACTTTACATAACTCATCTCTAAGGATATTAAATGCTTCTTCTGCCCTTTCATCCCATAGTACAGTATTTTTAACCTTCCCTTTACTCAATTCGGTTAAAGGTATAGCAATTTATGCATAATTTGGAATATAAGATCGGTAAAATCCCATTAATTCCAAAACAGATCTAACTTCCTTTTTAGTTTTTGGTCTCTTTAAATCCGATATTGCTCCTATTTCCTCCTCATCAGCTGCATGCTTTCCACGCCCAATTACATGACCTAAAAACTTAGTCAATTTCTCTTCAAATTTACATTTATCCAGCCTAATCGTAAAATTTCTATTTTTAAGTTCTTCAATGACAGCCCTAACATGCTCACAATGCTCTTCCCAGATGTCGGAGAAAATGATGACATCTTCAATATATGCTTCTGCATACCTTCGATGACCTTGAAGAACCTCATTCATATCTTTCTGGAACGTAGCAGCCTACCCTAATAATCCAAAAGGCATAGTATGCCACTGATAAGTTTCGTTATGCGTTGTAAAAGCTGTCAAATGTTTGCACTCCTCAGCCATTTTAATCTGCCAATAACCCTTCAATAGATCAATCGAAGATAAATATTTAGCTGCCCCTGCGGTATACATGATTTCTTGTGAATCTTTCATCGTAAATGTTGGAACCTGCGTTACTGAATTTAAAGCTCTATAATCTATACAGAGTCTAACCGCTGCGTCTTTTTTCGCCACGCAAACAATTGGATGACTAATTTCAGCATTGGACACTTCGATTAGATTTAATTCTAATAACTCCTGAATCTGCCTATCTACTTCCTCTCTATAAGCTACCGGTACACTATATAACTTTGGCCTTTTTCCTTGCCACTCCTGGTTTCAGATCAATACGATGTTCCCCTACTTCCGCTGGTCCTACAGGACCCATAAACACCTCTTTATTCTCCCTCAAAATGGACTTTATATCTTTGACTTGACTATTAGGTAACCCTTTTATTTCGAACCTCTCTATGTCTCGTTCTATTTCTTGTTCCCGGTTCAAAATAGGAATTTCCCCAACTTCTCCAAATTCCTCATTCCCTTCGAAAACAATATTAACTATATTTCATTTAGCAACAAATTCTCTTATTTTATTTTGGTGCACATGTTTCCTACTCCCATCGGCTAACTCAACTATAAACGAGTGCTGGTTTTGTTTTCCGACGATAGTTGCCGGCCCTTGCCACCTTGAATATAACTTATTTGTTGCATCGGGGATTAATAGTATTACTTTATCGCCTACTTCAAACGTTTTTTCTTTTGACCTTAAGTTATAATAATCCGCCATTCTATTTTGTTGCACCTCGGACGATAATTTTGCCTCATTCGCCGCTCTTTCTAAGCGTCCCTTAAGTTTATTCAAATACTCATGAATCGGCATAGTATCTAACTGTGCTCTCTTATTTTCTCCTGCCCAGGATGACTTGAGAATTGATAAAGGACCCTCCAGCACTCTACCATATAATAACTAGAACGGTGCGATTCCCGTCGTAGAATTTGGGACTTCCCTATACGCTCATAATATAAATGGTATTTGTTCATGCCATCTTTTCCCTTCTTCTCTAATAGTATGATGTAACATACGTTTAAGAGTCTGATTAAAACGTTCCACAAGACCGTTAGACTGTGGATACTGTGGGGTCGAAAATCGTGGACTAGCGCCTAACCTTTTCTCAAATTCTTTCGTTAAGTCGGCAGTGAAGTTGGTTCCATTATCACAGGCGATTATATTTGGAATTCCTGTCCTCATAAATATTTGAAGCAATACATCACACGCGGTTTTAGCAGTTAAATTTTTTATGGGGATTGCATCCGCCCATCTGGTATGTTGATCAATTAAAGTTAGTATATACTGATGCCCTTGTGAACTTTTAGAATCAATAGGCCCAATTAAATCAACATTAACTACCAGAAATGGAAGTTCTGGCCGCGATACTGGAGAAATAGGAGCTCTATCATTCACTTTAACCCCTCTAGTCAATTGGCACTCCAAACATGACTCACGAAATTGTTTAGTTTCTTTCGCCATCCCCTCCCAATAAAATGAATACCTGACTCTCTGCAACGTTTTCTTGGCTGCATGATGACTCCAAATACCGAAGTATGCGCTAATTTTAGGATTTATTCCCTTCTTACCTTGGGTACTACTAATTGCGTTATTGATTCGCCTAACAATTTCTCTTTATGATACAATAAGCCATTTACAATATAATAATCCCTTTTATCCATTTTAGCTAATTCCCAAGCTCTCTCTAACTCTTTACATTCCAATTGGGATTTCTTAAATATATCCGAATCGCTAACAATAGCTTTATTATCTTTCTCCACTTCCGTTTTTTCTGTATTCTGACTTTGTAAATTTTCCGATCGCTCTTCTATTGCGTAAACATTACAATTATCGTTACTCATCTCTTCCTTTTCACTCGAGTTATCAATAATAATTTCTGAACTTTCTAATTCTTGGGACTCTAGCAATGGCTCCTCGCGATTGACCCCTGACAACTCATTAATTACCTCGGGATGTAAAATTACCTGCTCATTAATATTATCGGTCACCGCACAAAGTACTTCCTGATGAATTACATTAGTTTGTCCGAATTGCGGAGTAGCTAACGGTAATTTAACCAACGGTGATTTAGCTACTTCACCAAATATTCTTTGTAAATAAATACTACCTGCTCCTTTTAATTTCTCTTCCGGTACCAAATCTTTATGAATAACACTAATTTCACATCCAGAACCAACCAATCCCTTTGCTTTTTGCCCATTTACACTAACTTCAATTTTCTCAAGTTTATTTAATTTCAAACCAATAACATTAGTTCTCTGTTCGGCCTTTGCCGATATTCTCGCCACAATAGCTCCTTTAGGTAACTATTTGTTTCCTTTTACAACAATCTTATGTACACCCGCTTTCTGGTCTCGTCCTTTATTACCATTATTATTTCCCTCATTACCCACTTTATTACAAAAACATCGGTAATGACCTCTCAAACCACATTTAAAGCATTTAGGAGCTGAATCATCACTAGGTTTCTTAAAATCAATTTTTTTATCCGAAAAAGAATTAGTCTCATTACTCCCGTTTTGCCTCCAATTACCACTAACTTTACTATCCTCCCTCGGTCTCATTTTTTCATTGTTTACATACCTATCTTTACCTTTAAAACATTTATAAGTAACTGCATAAGACTTGTGTTTAGCGTCAAACTAATTGTCACACTCTTTAGCAATTTTAGAAGCTCTAACCATTTACCCTGCTGAATTAACCCAATATACGATGCAGTTTCCTCATCTAACGTACTTAATAGCTTATCAGTAATTATTAACTGGTTGACCTTTTCATATGAGTCAGCCCCTCTAATCTTACAATAATTTTCCCATGTTGCTATTAAACGCGATGCAAATAATACATGTGTTTCGTTCTGGTTTCCCCTAGCCTTCTTAAAATTTTCCAAACACGCCTTCGGTGTTCCCTTAGAACTAACTCCTTTAATTCCTCATAATTCTCCATTTGTTCCCTAGTGGTATAAATTAACAAATTATCCGCCTTATCTCCTAACATATTTAGTAGAATTTCGGCCTGCTGGTTTTCCGGTACATTTTTACACTGTCTAAACTGTCTACATTAATACCCTTTCTAAACTGTTGAATAATTAATTCCATCCCCCAGTCCCTTCTGGTACTTTGATTGACAGAGTCTTAACACTTTTGATCAATTTTTCTATCTTACTTTCATTATTAGATTCCCTAGACACATTAGAGTTATTTGTCGATCCTTGTACCCTTAGCCTCTCCATTTCTAATTCATGTTCCATATTTAATTTTTCAACCCTCTCTTCTCTTTCTAAATTTTCGCGTTCTAACATTTCCTGTTTTTCTAACTATTCGCATTCTAACATTTCCTGTTTTTCTAACTCTTCGCGTTCTAATTTTCCTGTTTTTCTTCGCGCTCTAAACGTTCTGCAACAATAGCGTTAGATAATTCCTTAATAACCCCCTCGTCATATCCATCACTGTCCATTATCTTTTTCCTAAGCTGAATTCTGGTATCATCTTCCGCGAATTCAACACCCAATTCTTCGTCTATCACCTGAAGATCCACCTTTTTTAGTTTCAATAAGAAAGCCATACCTTCTCCGATTGTTATTACCACCCTACAGTACAGTGATATTTAAACCTACCAAATTAATATTTCCTAAATTTCTAATTTAGTACAGTTATACCTCCACTTATTTTACTAATTAATACCCTTCAGATAAACGATGCATTACATTTTTAATTAACCTACTGAATAATCTAATTTTCCCAACTATTGATATCACACAATTTACTTTCAATAAAACAAAAGGTAAAACATTAATTTCGATTTGATTACTATGCAATACACAATTAGATAATAACATACAATTTATATAATAATATTGATAAGTTGCAATTGAATAAAAGCATTGATGTCAATAAAAACATCCACATAAAGAAAAATTGTATAACATGCACATATAAATTTTTACAATTATCCTCACTAAAATATTTTCAAATTCAATACTAATTCTCACACTTAAACAAATATATTCAAAACCTTCACTTTTATTTTTCCTCACTGTGGCCTTTTTTTAGCCTTTTTTTTCACTGTGAGCCTTTTTTTTTCACTACTTCTAGCCAATTAAAATTCTACGCAAATGTTCATTGCTCGTTTGTCATCAACTCTTCAAAGTTAACCAATATTGCTTCATTTAAATATTACTTTAATAATCATTTAAATTTAAGTAAATTTAATTATTCCTTCCAACTACTATTAACACAATGCATTAATTTTGTTCACTATTCATCTTATCATTATCAATAGTAAAAAAAAAAAAAAAAAAAAAAAAAAAAAAAAAAATAGAAAATCAATATTAGCTCAAGTTATAATGACCTTTCCTTAAAACAATAGAAAATATTGTTATTAATACTTCCTACCTATCTGAACACAATTATTTAATTGCACACAAATTATCTAGACAATTTACTTAAATTACTATTAATTATACAACAAAAATTGGTTCGAGATGTCAGCAGAAGGAAATGGTCAAAACACCTTACCTTATACTTTATCTGCTGGGGTATTCTTCTATTCACAGGTAGTTCCACGATGTAGCGATAATATGGCACAAACAATAATTCTGTTGTCTGTAATAACTCGTGGGCACAACACTTTGGTTCAGTTCTCTCTAATGATGATGAGACACAACACTATAGTTCGGTTTGCTGTACCGATGTAGGGCACACACACACTGTACTTCTGCTTGACGCTTGAATTTTCTCTCTCTAAAATTCCGTTCGACGTCCCGGCATTACCACGCAAGAATTCCACTGGGTGCTCCGGCATTAACACACTGCAACACGGCTCGCTGGTCACTGGTCTCAGACGATTCTGTCCCGACGCTGCCATCAATTTGTCGGACGTTCTCTCTCAGCCCGAACAACTTTGAAGAAAGTCCGTAGTAGTTATAGCTGCCACCACCGATATTATTAGGTGATATCTGTCACCCATTGCGAGGATTGTGTAAATGAACACCAGCGCTGTCAATTAACTAAATTAGCAGTTTATTTATACTGTATGTACACAATATAATACACTATATACAATTATAACTCGGATATAGATGATCCAGTTCAACATTAAATTAAATACAGTAAAAAGTTTGCTGTATACTGTTCAAATTACACCTTCTCCCCCTCACTCTACACTCGTTAGATTAAGTTTACCGGAGATCGATTTCGAATCTCCCAACACATGGGTTCTCAGATTACGCTATTCGACCTAGAGCACTCTTTACAAGGACCTCTGTCCACCAGTGCTCTCCAGGTGCCCACTCTCAACTCTGACCTGACTTTCTCCGTCAAAAACTACTCTTCTCCATTCCTCCACTTCCCCCATGGAAACCCCCTTATTCGTGGAAATCCTTTATTTCCCATCTTCCATTGACCTCCCAGAAGGTCAAACACTCCCCTCTGTCATCTTTTTTTTTTTTCATCTCGCTGCACCTGTGCATGTTCACATGTTCACCCGGCTTTAGACAAAGAAAGAATGTCACTTTGAGATTTCAGTACACAGCCCATACAATACATAAGATATTAAGATAACAAATAACATAAATTCCAGTTTTACAGCAGATGTTTTCTCAGAACCTGACAATGATATTTCATTATGATTTCAATATGATAAATAAAATCAGGGGACAAAAAATCTCAATCAAGTTAGTTTATAGACAAAATCGGACGAAGGGGAGGAATGGTTTGTTCTTGGTTTACTTTGTGTCGGCCGGTTATCTACTCTAGGGATATGAGACTGAGAGGAGTGCCCTTCGTGGGGGTCTTTTTAAGGAAGCCTAACCCGTATTTAAGCAAGGTTCGAAGAAAACAACGAAAACTTCCAACGGTTAGGCCGACGGCTGTGATTAGGTTCGAACCCAGCACCTGCCGTCTACCAAGGGAAGGAAAGAAGGAGCGTTTTGTGAAAACAGAAAAAATGCCATCACTTCTTGATCATAATACATATCAAGTAAGTTTAAAGTTATTATTACTTCTGGGAAAAGGACTAAAAAAGAATGTATGACAGACTTTTGATTACATTTCAAATGGGCTCAAGTGGCGCAAAACTAAAGTATTTAAAAGAAAAAAGTTCATAAATTCGTCCATTCACAAGATATTTATGATAAATCATCTTATTATCTACAACTTTTTTGTTCATAAGTTGATGATAAAACCAACTCTTACAGAAAAAAAAGTGGGCTGAAGAAAAAATTATAGTATTAACATAATTCTGATAAAACGAGCTCTTACAGAAAAATAAAATTAAAAATTCGTGAAAAGCGGCCAAAACAAATTTATTAAACTGGGTTTATCTTGTCTAATCTTAATTTAGTTTTTGTAGGTGAAATTGGTACTTAAATTTGAAATCTGCATGTAGGTCCTGCCGTTAGGGATTTCATTTTTTTCTGGTTGAGGCAAGTTCCTTTTACCTGTGTATATGCAAAATGTTTTTATTTATGAATGAAGTAGTTATGTTAAAATAACAACTGTTGGCAGCTTTTCCTGACAGAACCTTGGCAGAATTTCGATAAACAAACCTGTAAAAATACAGGGGGGGGGGGGAGTTCAGACTGTATTTTCTTTTTGGGGCACAAGTGAGATCCACAGCTATACATTTATCTATCTATAGAGTTTTTGAACAAAAGTACAGTAATTAATGTAAAAAAATTACATATTTTATTCTTTTATTATTAATTTTATTAACTTTTATTTGTCACTCACACACACACACGAAAAGAGTACAAGACTTATTGTACTTAATTAGGTGTCTTTAACGATATGAAGAGCAGATGTCGTCACATGCACATGAACATAAAAAACATGAAATTCATAATTATATAATTAATGTAAACGTAATTAACGTATTTCGCCCTTTAAAAAGAAACTAAGGCTGTTAAAACGCTCCATTCAAGCATTGAATCCAAAAATATTCAGAAGTTTTACTAACATATATTTTTTTATATTCGGAGAAGAAAAAAAAAACCACCAAACTTTTCGACAAGAGTTGCAAATTTCTTTTCTCCGTGACCGAAACGATACATTGGTCATGGTTAATTAATCGCAGCGAAAGTTATTTTTAGTTGTCATAAGCTGTTTGAGTTACGAAAAAATAGTTTCTGATTAACAATAGTTTATATAAGCTTAGTTACGTGACCCGTTCTTTGATCTTATTCATAAAGTTGTCACGCTTTTAATATCAGTACAGTTCCTTAATGTGACCTGCATTTTATCGTATGTGATACTATCCAATACTTAATTAATTTATAAACAGTTTATTGTGCAAAGTAAAAAAAAATGAAACAAATTAAATCAAAATAAAACAAAATCAAGTGAAAATCAACTAGAAATCAATTAGTAAATCAATCAATAAAATAAAACAAAATGCACTAAAAAGTAACAAAATTAAGGTATCCAAATACCATGCAATGGCGATAGTCAATTTTCTCCCAAAAAGCATTTTCAGTTTTCAGGTTTATTGAATAAAATATTTATTTACTTTATACAACAGTTTTAATTTTGTATCTGTGTCAATTAGAAACCGTATTAAGGAATTTGTAAGGTTCTTCAAAGCAGAAGTGGCTTTTAAAGTATCCGAAAGTAAGTCTCCTAACTAAGTTAATAAAACAAGTTGAAATAGCATTTTGTTTAGCAAATTTATTTTTTGTATTTTATTTTTAAATATTTAAAACAATTAAAAATGTACGAGAGTGTCTGGCTACAAAAAATTTATTTTAAATCTGGCAACACTTGTTTTGCCTTGGTTTTATATATCTCGCTTAAAAAATATACTTTCTAATTTATATTATAAAAATATATAAATCTTTATATTATAAAAATTATATCATTCAATATTTTTCAAACTTGATGTTTTTTTTCTTTACAATGTTCTCTAAAATATGAACTAAAATAATGTTCTCAATAAAAATACAAGGTGTCCCATCAAGATCACTGAAAATATGGGCATTCCTCGCTTGGAGTACACAAAAAAATATCCAAAGAACTAACTATATCTCTACAATTCACAGTTCTAAAAGAAAAAAAAAAAAAAAAAAAAAAAAAAAAAGACGTCATATACGGTGCAAGAAAGAAAAAAAAAACTTTATTGAAAACATGAACATCCTTATTGATGTATTTTTGCCGATGAAGATACACAAAATATCCACCGCGAATATCGAGGTTTATGAGGCCATCCGATGAAATCGGTATAGGGAGGCTCAGTTACTACAGAAAGTGACTTACTTGCGGCTGTTCATCATGCATGTACTTTTGTGGACACAATTCTACTGCAACATTCATCTATTGATCGGCACTTATGCATGCCACGATATGCGGTATATATGAATGGTGGAGATTAACATCTTTCTAAGTAAGCATGTGCAAATACTAATGTTCATGTTTTCAATATTCTAATAATTTTTTTTTCTTCCAACCGATATGACATTATACACTTGTCTTCCGCATTTTCTTCGAAAACTATGGGTATTAGCGGTATAGTTCTTTGAGCATTTTTTAAGTACTTCAAGTGATGAAGCTGGATATGCAGCGTTTACGCGGTTTTGATGAGACTGTATTTTTTAAATTATGGTATAATATGTAAATAACGATGACGTGAATTTAACGAATATCTGGTATTGATTCTTCAAGTAGTTTTAAAATGTTAATTTATAGAAATAATGCTTTAGCTCCTTCTCTAGATAAGTGATGGAGCCTCAGTATAAAGCTAAATTTATTTGAAATAGATAATTTTAATTGCTTGTAGTAGAATTTTTTTCTACTAATTTTTTTTACAGATTTATCATTTTTCTGAAACTAGAATAATTTAATGAAAGTATAAAGTTAGCACAGTTAATCTATTACAGAAACTAAAATTTTAAAAATGGTTAATTTATTTCATGTTATATTTCAAAAAATAAAAATAAGTTTTTTTTTTTAAATGTGTACACTCGTTATTTTTTTATCTCTATTTCTAGTTTTTAGGGTTTAAAACATTTCATTTTCGCAGTTTCACATCTTGTTGGCACATTTTGATGAGTTTTGTTTGTGCATTACTCTATTGATTTGGTAGTCCGTAAACACTTATAAACTTCTTTGGTGATTTATAACCTCCAGCCGGCTAACGAAAAAAAAAAGGTCTTAAAATAAATGTATTAATCTTTAATTAAATTTTAAAAATATAAAAATGTTCTGTCATCGGAAACATACATGCATATCCAGTTTTGTACTTTTTAAAAGCGACAAAAATCAAAATAAAATTCTAAGTTTGAAGTACTGTATCTTCAAAACCTTATTATATATAAAAATGAAATTTTGACTGCTAATTAAACAAAGTATACTAAAAAGATGCTTTTTAATGTACTATTATTTGAAACTAACTAGACTTTTACATAATTTGTGTATCTTTCTATTCTAAAATAATAATAATAATAACTAACGTTGTCACTGCCGCTGACAATGCTTTTTAATTTGTGACCTAGAGTATTTCTTCTCTAGTATTAAGAAAACTACTGCACTTAAAAACATGAAAACTGGTAGCATTATACAAAAATGTTTAATAAACACGTTGATGTAGAAAACTTTTAAATTGAATAATTATTTAAAATTATTTAAAGTTGTTAGATATTTAATGTTAAAGTTGGTCAAAATCATTCCATTAAAAAAATTTTACAGGAGCAAAAACGATACCTATGAATTTCAACATTTTTAGATCATTTTATGCATAAGAAGTTCCCGATGTGCAGACTGTATTTATTTTTTTAATTTGACTCATTTTTTGAGTATTTATTTTCATTTTAAATTCAAATTTTCAGCATTTTGAGAGACCTTTTTACATATTTTAGAAAAGATTGTTATTTTAAACTGTTGCCAATTGATCAAAGAATAGTATTTACTTCAAATTAAATAAAGAATACTGCCCAGTTAAACTGATGGCATTGAGCTCACAGGCTACAAATACTAATTGTACATTAAAGCCTTATATTTTCAAGGGTTAATTCCGTTCGAAAAAAAATTAAGAAGGGGAAATAGCTCTCCCCTTTCCTCTTTTTTTATACTTAATTATTGAACCTCCTATACTATCAAAGATATGCTTTATCATATAAAAAATCTATATCCAAAATTCAGAGCAAATGAGATAATTCTTAATAAAAACCCATTTAGTATTTATATAATTTAAAAGGAGTTATTCCCCTCTTTTATACTTAACCATTAAACTTCCAAAACTATTCAGAGATTTGAACGAAATCTGAAAATTCTGCTTGAAAAACCTATTTATATAAATTAAGGGGGGGGGATTAGAACCCCTGTTCCCCCTATTTATACTTATTCTATGAGCACCTAATAACAGTCTCGGAATCGCCTCATCAGAATGATCCTAATCTAAATTTTGAACGAAAACTTAATTCTGCATAAAAATCCCATTTATATCAACCCCGTTACCCCTCTTATACATATCGAATGAACTCCAAAAGCTAATCAAAGAAGCGCCTTCTCAGGATATACCTACATACAAAATTTCAAGTAGATCGGATATTTTTATCATGAGTTATAGAGTTACGCACGAACGTACGAACGTACTTTCAGAACGGACAGGCACATAAGCTCTCAGGCTATGATAGCCTGTGAGCTAAAAATTGTGTATACGCGACTATCACATACATAATAAAAGAAACCTTTCAAATGAGAATTAAATACTTACGAGTTAAAAGCGACAGAATATTAAAAACTACGTTCTAAAACTATATTTACACATAAATATTAAAAGAGAAAGAAAATATTAAAATAATGAATTCATTAAAATGCGTTAACTGTCTTAGTGTAAAAAAATTACATCGTATTTAAAATAGCCAAACAACGATATTGCAAATAGTTTAAACTTAAAAGTATACTTATGTGAGATATTTCACATCTCTAAAATAATATTTTAAATTACTGTTGATAATTCTAAAGCATCAAAATAAATTTATTTCCTTTTTAACAATAAAAGGTATCTTCACGTGAATATCAAAAATAGAAAGAAAACTTTTATATAATAAATTCATTAATGTGCATTGTTAAAAACTGCAAATGAAAGAAATTACGTCATACTTAAAATGATCGAGTAATATTGCAAAGCAGTTAAAATTTAAAAAAGTATTTAGAGGAGACATTTATTTCATATTTTGATACGATCTTTTTAACTGTTGTAGTGAATTCCAAGACGGCGTAAGTAATATTTTTTTCAAACATCTGAAGTATTTTCACGTGAATATAAAAAGAGAAAGAAAAATTTAATAAAAATTATATCAGACCTAAACGATATATTTAAAATACCTTAGTTAAAAAAATTTCTTATGGTTCAAAAAATACCCGGAGGCAAAGAGTGATTTCGCTGTTTAATTTATCTTGTTTAATCAAACATGCAAATACTTAAAATTACTGCAAATAAAATCTTGATAATGTTCACGCATGCGCAATGAAAAATTATTTAACAAACCTGCTCATTTTTCATACAATTTTTATTATTGTTTAATTCTGAGAGCATATTGTGTACAATATCATTTGTCATATTTTCTGAAAATAATTTTTTTTATATTACGGACTCTGCAAAAAACTTGAAAAAATTTGGACTTTTTTTTAATAAAAACCTTAATTTCTCTACGAGTATACATGATATCCACATAAAAATGAATACAGTTTATTACAATGAGCCACTTAATCATATACTCATTAAATTTAAATGGACTCTCTTATTAGACTTACGACAACAATTTGATATGAAACATAATTTGCTTTCACTAAACAATATTTTTATCCCCTCATTTAAATATATTCTAGATAAGGCAGTGTTAGTACATCCAAATTTAATATCAATTTTTTTCGTTTGGGAATGGGGGGTATAGATTCTTTCCTTAGTTTTGTTGATAAAATTAATAAATTAGATAAAAATATTCAATTTACATATGAATTAGAAATGAATTGTAATTTACCGTTTTTAGAGACACTTTTTTAATTAGGGAGGGAGATTCATTGAAAAAATCAATTTATAGAAAGAAAATTAATAGCCAACATATTATTCCAAATTCCGCTTGTTCACCTTTTTGTTATAAATTCTCTACTTTCCGTTTCATGGTTGATAGAGCGTTTAAAGTCTGTTCTAAAGAATTTTTAAATAAGGAGTTGTGAAATATCCGTGAGATTGCAGGTTCTAATAGCTACAAAATAAGTAGCATCAATAAATTAATAAATTACTATAGAAAAGGGAAGCCTAAACAACAAAATCCAGAGTTAATTGAAAGATTCAATAAATGGGGAGATCCTACAAAATTTAAAAGAGTTTCTTTTCCATATCTGAAAGGCAGTTTTGAAAAGTTAAAATTTAAATTTAAAAAGTTTAATATTGAATTGATTGCAACGCCTTCACCAAAATTAAGGTGTTTACTTAATAAACAAGTGGATCCTATTGGATATGATGACCTTGCTGGAGTTTATGAAATACCTTATATTACAGAAAAAGGGGACTTAAATTATTACATAGGCATGACTGGGAGAAAGCTTGGAATTAGAAAAGGGGAGCATGAATCTGATATTGAATTTGGACGTACTAACACTGCCTAATCTAGAACATATTTAAATGAGAGGATAATAATATTGTTTAGTGAGAGCAAATTATGTTTCATATCAAATTGTTGTCGTAAGTCTATTATAAGAGAGTCCATTGAAATTTATACGCGTAAAAATTTTGTTTGCAATGATACCGTTTCTTTTATTATTCCTAAGTTATGGTTAGAATTAATGAATAAATTCCTCGTGAGAGCTTGAGTGGGATAAACCATGTTAGAAATTCTTTTAGATCATGGTCTATTTAATTTAATTTTTTACAATAGAGCGCGTGGTTTTTGTTTTTTGTTGTTTATATCTCATTGTCGCGTGTCATTTTTATTGACCGTGAAATGTTTTGAAATTTTACTTTTATTTTTATTATGATTATGGATCTTATTAACGGATCCGAAACATGTCAATGTCATTTATATTTAATTATTATAACACCTTTCTTAAGTAAAATAAAATTTTTATTAAGATGTTTAAAACTGCATATTGCATAGTTATTAGAGTTAAGTTTATCTATACTAAAACTTTCCTTTGAAGAAGAAACCATACTCTTTATTTTTATTTCCACCTTATTTCAACTTTTAAAACTTTTACTATTTTTAAAACTTGTTTCAATTATATTTCAATTATAATTTAATTAAATTTATTTCAGTTTTATTGTTCCTTTAGAAGAGAGCAATACTGCTAAATTCAGTTTTTTTCATCTTTCATAATCTATTATATAACTTGAACTTACGACAGTTAGCTTCTCATCAATAAAGAGCAAAAGTAAGAATATTATAATCTGTCCTACCTTGGTTGATCCACTCTTAAGAGATACGTAAATGAAATATCCATACTTGAATATCCACACGCTTATCCTTTATATTTAAAAAATGGCACTACACAATAATCCACTATGTTGGAAAACACTGATAAGTAAACCCATATTTTGGTAAATATCTTTAATGAAAAAAATTAAACAAGTATTAAATTAACATTCAAAATTGCAGTACAATATTCTGCTTTGAAGCTTAGAGACAAAACTAGAAGACTGATAGAAAAAATGTACTTTCACATTCAGGTTACATCGATTGCATCATTAAGATGAAATACATAATTACCGGGAAAAACAGTTATTATTATGGAATGAAAAAACCGATTACATATTGTAAATGAAAGTCTCTTGATTAAATAAAAATAAGATTTATTATTATAGTTTCAGAAAATCATTAAATGTCTATCACTCTGAACTGACCCGCAACAAAAAAAAGTGGAATTTATTTCCACTTTTTTTGTTTCTCGATTCGAGCTCAAATCGTAACGAAAAAATGTATCATCAATCCGGCCCAACACGCCGTTTGGGTGTGGGTAAAAGCGGGTAACTCGACCCTATGCAGGACTCTACTTGAGGTCTACACGAAGCCCTTCCCCTAAATTCCTGTGGTACAACTTTTTTTCGAAACTCAATAGCTCACCTCATTTACGTATTATAACTTTAGTTAGTTTGGAACTCAGCATTTTTTCCTCTCCCCCCCCCCCCCATACACATGTAATTATTGCAAACATTTACGCAATCTCAATTTTTTTCTCCTTGCATTTGAATTCATACCCACATTTTGAAACATAGTTGACTTAAAATTTAAAGAAACTGCAAGAAGTATAATATTTTTCGGCATTATAAATTATAATCGCTGACAATGCACAACTCAATCAATTAAAAAAAAATCGAAATATATTCTTAAATTCTCTCCAAAATTCTTTTTCTTACTTTCTTCGTATGTTTTAGTTAAAATATTTATGCAAACTGGAATATTTATATCATTTTCATTACGCTCAGCAAATGGTAGTGTATTTGTTATTTTAACAGCATTCACATACATCATTTTATTTGAATGAACTATTTTTTTTTTCATCAGTTAGGATTAAAATAAAATTAATTATTTATCTTTCAAAGAAGATAAAAACTTGAAAAGGGGCTCTATTTGATTTATACAACTATAACTTGCCTTCTAAAAATAATGCTTAAAATAATGGCAGTACTAAATCACCGAAAAAAAAACAAAAAAACAAAGGAAAAAACAGATATAATAAAAGTCATCCAATATTTTTGCTTGTCATCTTTCTTCATTCATAAAAACGTTTTCATATTTTTTAGGAGTCATTCTTAAATTATTATTCATAAAAATGCAACGCGATCAAATGATTTTTTTAATGGTTCTTTTTTTATATATTTTATATATTGTTCAAATGACTTCCTTATCCATTCAATCAAAAAAAAAAAAAAAAGATTAGCTGGCTGCAAATATTATCCAACCACAAGCATAAATATGTTCACTTTAACCCTTTCACCTCGTTATTCAGCTATAAATAAGAACTAAAATATGTTATTCATGTTCTTTTTTATTATTATTATTACTATTCTTTGATTTACCCTGGCTGCATCAATCATCATGACAATCGAATCGAAAAGGAGTACAATATTTTACGTGAATGAAATTCTCACCTGGATTTATAGTATTGATACAAAACTTTATATGGATCATTTTCCGTTGTATAGTACTGTATATGTATTTATAGCCGCATTATTAACAAAAACTGTAATATATCAACTTAGAAGCCCGGTCACTGTGCCGTCGGGCATGTTGACCATTATGTAGGCACGCATCGCTGAACACAAATCGGTGAGCGTTCACGGGATAAGATGATGAACTGTCGGCACTTCTGTTTCAATGGTGATGAAACTTTATAAAATGATGTCGCAGAAAATTGCAATAATGATTCTTATGTTTTCTATTCATACCGTTTCGTTTCATGTGAACACCAGGATTTTTGCTCCCTCGCAAATAAATATAAAAATGTATTAAGGATTGTTTTCATTGCACTCTTTTTGCAAAATTTAACCCTTTCGGGTCCAATTTTTTTCTCATTTTCAAAACAAAATTACTTTTTTTTATTATTAACGTTAATCGTAGCTATCTAAATGCACTCACTGATGTTTAAAAATATTTCCATTATCTGAAATCTAACACATGTACTTATTTTGTTTAGTATTTACTAGGGAACTGCAAGAAGTGTAAGTCACCGATTTTGACGAAAGTGGTATCGTTGGAAATATCTCATCGTAAGTAGTAAAAAATTCAATGGAACTACCCGTCGCAAATGATTCATTTTCGAGATACCCGACAATTTATGTCACGTAGCTAGTGCACACTTAATGGGAGACCGCAAAAAATTTTAGTCTCGATTTTAACGAAAGTGGTATTGTTGTAAAGATAACATCATGAGGATTAAAAAACTCAATGGAATCACCCGACAGCTATTTCTATTGAGTTTTTTCTCCCTCATGATGATATCTTTACAACGATACCACTTTCGTTAAAATCAAGACTAAAATTTTTGCGGTCTCCCATTAAGTATGCACTAGTTACGTGACATAAATTGTCGGATATCTCGAAAATGAATCAATTGCGAAGGTTAGTCCCATTGAGTTTTTTATTACTTACGATGAGATCTTTCCAACGATACCACTTTCGTCAAAATCGGTGACTTACACTTCTTGCAGTTCCCTAGTTAGTGCTAATATGAAAATAGATTAAGGGAGAGTTTTCGCAGAGGTTTTCAAAACAACGTATTACTACAGGACTTGAGATGGTATTACAACTTACTAACTTTTTTGCGTTTTATCAAACATGATTCGTCCAGAAAAATATTAATCTCTTCAGACCTGATACATTTTAAGCCATCATAAAAATTATTTTACTGTTTGTTCCATCTATTTATACGTATAGAAACATAATTTTGTAATAAAAAGTAAAATAGTTATTATTAGTTTATATTTAGTAGCAGGTACACATATGTGCACCTCGGGTTCACACTGCAAAAAAAACGCTTCATTTTAAAAAAAATTATTTAAATGAGGAATTTGATAAACAATTGATACATTTAAGCTCATTTTACGTGCTATTTTTGAAAAAAATATTATTTTTATATATAGAGATATATATTGCATCTTCTACAAATAACTTTTGTTCTTGATTTGCAGCCTTCATACTTGCATTTTGAAGCTAAGTTATCATTTGTTGAACGCGGAAACTGTCCAGTTTTGTCGTATCTAATATAGTAAATTGGCTTCTAAATACCCTTACGTTGTTTTCGCTGTGGTTTATTTGCCGAGTCGTCTACAGAATCAATTTCAGATGAATAAATTTTGCGTGGTCTCCATGGTCGTCGTTCTTTACTTACTTTGCTCTTATATTTCATCAGTACTTAAGCAATCTCTAAAAATATCGCAAGAGAGACAATCTGTCTTTTCGAGGAACTTTACCTGTTTTGCAATTTCTAATATACACTATCCAACAAATGGAAATAGCCAAATCTATAAAGTGTACAAAAACTCTTGTTGATTATTTTTTTGTGTGAATAGAACAACGGTAGTAAGCTAAACACCTATCATTTAAATCTGTATTACTCATATACGTTTTGTATTCACAATTGCATGTTGTGTTACAGTATTTTTACAGTTTTGATCGTTAGACCACCTAACACAACTGCTCATGGGATCGCTATCGATGCAAATCGAAAGCAAAGTTACACATTTGTTATCTTTCAAGTTTAGTATACACATATCCTTCCCTTAGGCATTCACCCCACTCTGCGTGTTACAAATCTCGATCATTCTTGATTTTTATACTGCTCTTTCTAGTCTTTTGTTCATAATCATTCCAGTTCGGTAGATATTGTTCCTCAATCATAAATCGACACATTTTACACTAGTGAAAAAACTGCCCTAGTAAATCACCCGTGTGTTGTCTTTTGGTATAAATTTAAAAAGCAGTTTCACAATGCCCCCACCTAGACCTAATCATAATTATTTTGAATTATCAACTGGTACAATTCCTTTTCCATGATATATTTGGCAGTCAAGGGTATGACCATCCCCGGCGGATAAAATAAAGTTTTTTAATGCCAACGGATTATGTTTTAACGGCACAAACTGTCTAGATCCACAGCGTTCAGCAAATGGGATCTAGTGATCTCTATTGATCTAGTGATAAAGGTTTTGGCAGGGGCAGGGACAAACATTTAATTCTTACTGCATTCAAGATAAGATTTACTTTTCATATTTTGTCATCTGCTAAAGATCATTTGATTTATCAGCAAAAGGAAGAAATTTTCCAATTCAAAAATAGCTGCAATTCTAAGTACTGACAAGTCTTTTTGCCAGCAGAACCTTGCTTGGATATATTTTAAAGTTCCCATGAGTATCTGTACGCCTGCAACTTTTATAATTTCATATTTCGATGCATTTATTGAGCGACGGTTTCGTGTTTGAACGGAATATAACGGAACTGGAATTGTTTGAACGGAATTGATTTCATATGAAATTTTTTCCCAAAAATCTTCATTTAACTAATCTAGAAATTATTCAAAAGGATTTACGATGCTGGAAAATCTGCTTTTAGATAATCCTCATCAATCAATGATCCTCGAAATACTATTAGAAGGAAAAAAAAGATTAAATAAATATTTTCGAAAAGATAAGGTTTTATTCTTAGCATTATTATTCTAGTGTGCTGTAACACAAGTTTAAAAAATTTACTTATTTTCAGCTTTCCATAACAAAGGCCTTTTAAGTTAAACTTTATTGTTACATGGATTCGGGATAGGTACTGGAGCTATATCGTCAATAGTTATATCATAGTCATCTAAATTTTCATTGCCAGAAGACTCACCATCACCATTGGCCTCATCAGTTTATTTATTCTTACAAAGATATAATAATTATGATTTTTAAAAATTAATGTTTAATTTAAAACATCAACAAAATGAATTCTTATTTATACCTAATTAAGTATATTTTTTAATAATTCCATAACTTTAGCACAGCACCAATTAGATACCATTCAGTACAATTTTTTGTATGAGATGACTTCTTTCCAAAAACACAGAATTGAAACCGGAGGTGCACACACGTGTACCTTACAAATTGCATCTAATTTAAATGTATATTTTGATCTAGCTAAAAAAATTAAATGATTTATGCAATACTGAAGAGTGTATAAGCATTCTTAAAAAATATTATGAATAAATATTAATTTTCTAATTATAAAAATATACTGACTTTTTCGAAGTTTTACATTTTTCGCCATCGCTCGTCTATTTTCTCCAAAATCATATGAATTAAGACTGCTAGCGCCATTTCTTGCTGAAACTAGAAAAGGCTAACATACACAAATAGCATCCTCTCGTCTCAATAAAAAAATTTCAAATATTAAGTGAGATACGAAGTTGAAATCAGAGGTACACAAATGTGCACCTCGGGTCTGAAGAGGTTAAATTTAAAATTTATGTATAAAATAAAGGAATCGATAAAAGTGCAAAGAGAATTAAGAAAATATTTATTATTATTATAATCACTGAATGTGAAAA
Organism: Maratus speculifer; assembly: GCA_964019185.1. Lineage (NCBI taxonomy): Eukaryota > Metazoa > Arthropoda > Arachnida > Araneae > Salticidae > Maratus > Maratus speculifer. The sequence goes on along the minus strand of OZ025296.1, from coordinate 99,314,242 downwards.
CATAAATGGTCATAATAAGAAAGGCATAGCCATGTACTCTCATTTATATATGTAAAAAATAACTAAATAATTGTTAAGACAAAATAATACTCGATGCAAAGACGTGTAGCGACCTTCACAAAAGTGATCTCAGAATAATAGATACTGTATATCAGAGGTGATTCTGTTCTGAACTTGTCGAAAATTTAAGATATTCGGTTCCGAATTTTTTTTAAATTTCGGAATTACCGATTTAAATTTCCCGAAATTTAAATCGGTCATCAGTCTGAAAAATCGGACATAAAAATACCGCAAATTTTGTTCAAAAATTATATAAAAAATGCAAATTTCGTCAAAAAATCTCATAAAAATCGCAAATTCTTGTCAAAAAATCGCAAAATGAACGCATATTCAATCAAAACATGGCGTAATAACTGTGAATTTCGTCAAAGGAACGCAGAAAAACTGCAAATTTCGCTAAAAGATCACGAAACTATCCCGAATTTTGTTTAAAAAATCACAAAATGAAAACAAATTTTTACAAAAGATAATGAAACAATCGGAAATTTCATCAAAAAAAGGCGAAAAAAATTGCAAATTTCGTCAAAAGATCACGAAACAATTCCAAATTTTATTAAAAGATCGCAAAATGAACGAAAATTTTGTCACAAGATCATGAAACAATTGGAAATTTCGTCAGAAGATCGTGAAACAATCATAAATTTCATGAAAAAATCGTGAAACTACTGCACGTTTCGTGAAAAAAATCACGAAATAACCTGAAATTTCATCGAACAATCGCAAAACAAAAGAAATTCAAAAATACAATTTTCATCAAAACAGGAACAAATAAACGCGAATTTTGTTTAAAAAGGGCAAAATATTCGCGAATTTCATGAAACAAAAAGAGAAATAAGAGACGATCGCGAAAGAGCATCAAAACTTGTCAAAAGATCGCGAAATAACCTCGAATTTCAGCAAAAGATGGCTAAAAAACGCAAATTTTGACGAAAAGCAGTGAAAAAAAATTACAGTGCTGGGAATGGATTTATCCCTTCTTCTCCTCTGCTGTAATCTTTCAGAAAATTTGCTAATTTCGGTTTTTTTTTTTTTTTTTTTTTTTTTTTTTTTTTTTTTTTTTTTCATTCAGAATTAGCCTTGCCATATGTAACCGCGCATACGTTGAAAAACATTGGAAAAATAAATTTTCTATACCTATGGTAATACAGCGTTCACCAATAATATACTGTAAAATTTTGGGAACTTTTCATGTAAATTGAGGGAAATGTTGGGAATAGAAACATTTTTCTGCATCTCTGCATGTGTTTAGCCCCCGATATTTTTTCAGACAATTAAAGTGTCGTCACTAAAAATAACGTTACACCTAACCATAAGCCATCCATGAAACAATTCCGGTGTATGGTTTGTATTGTAAGATTGAATGCTGATAATCTACTATTTTTTTCTTTGTTGATGTTTGTTTGCTTGTTTGTTTGTTTTTTTTTTCTAAAAATCGCACTTTTTTAATTTTTAGGCAGGTAAAAAAAGTACTTAAAAATAATTTTTTTGAAAATTGTATTTAATTTTATTTCTGAAATACATTATTGTTATTGTTTTGTTTTTAGTGCTATTTCTGTAATGGTGGCAATTGAAGTATACTCCATTTCTGTAGAAAGTAAATGGGAAACAGTAAATTACTACATAATTATGGTGTCTTTTTTTATAACAACTAAATATAATTATAATTAAAATATGTGCTATGACAAGAATATCATTTGCTATAAAAATGTACTTTAAAAAATTATTTCTAAGTTAAAACTTTCGAATAAGTTTAACATACAAGAAACGATTGCATGTAATAACAAGTATCTTTTTTAAGTAGTCTCGGGAGTCTTACTTTTTACCTGTTAAGGCAATTTAGCAACATGTCACATGTAAATATACACACCATTACAACATGTAAATAATAGACCCCTTGGAAAGTGAGCGACCCGTATACGTGCCACTTAAGCTTCTAATAATCTTTGTTTATCTCCATCAGTAAAATTTCACTATAAAAATTTCCTTATTTAATCAGAACATTTTTGCAATTCAGTACGACACAAATTTGTGTTTTTAAAAATCCGTGACAAAAGATTTAAAATTTCGTAAAAGGGTCCTCTCGCGAAGGGGTTTATAAAAAGACATATATTGTTAACAGTACGCCAGACCCGAAGGGGTTAATTCGTTTGATTCATATTTAAAAGGTTTTGGTATGACATAAGCTATGTTAATTTACATCATTTTCTTAATGTGTTATTCAGATTCTTGAAGTTTTATGCAAACATTTTTATTACAGGTGCCTGCGCATTATGCGGCACTTCCTTCGTCCGACGAACAGCCGCAAGTCATTCTTCTTATCAGTAGCTGCTATCGTCATCTTTACTCTCTGCAATTTCATCGCCATGATAATCATCTCTCTCACTGTCAGAAGTAAAGGTGACAAACCACTGCACAGATTTTCAATAGATGACGTTCCACCGAAACCTGAAGGGGGTCTTCTTATTGGAAATTTACTGTCTAGCTTTGTTTTCAATTTCAATCAGTCGTCTTCCAGAACAGACAGCAAACGAACTTACATAATACATGATTCCGTTGTCGTAGGTAACGCCTATGGTACCTATGGAGATTCGGTTCAGGTTACATTGGCTACTCAGTGTTCTGTGGATCGCCTGAATCTCTTGATGGAAGTTTCTGACACTTGGAAGGCTCCGATGTCTGTTGCTGTCTTCGTTCCAGGTATCGATTTTCATATAGCTAAAGTGTACATCGCTTATTTGAGACTCTGTTCGCAAGTCATTCGTACAAACGCCACATTCCATTTCCTTTATCATAGAGACATGTCTCCTGATTCATCCTCATTCGGTACTCTAAGAGAACAACAAGTATTACCCTCATGTGTCAGAAAAAATGAGGCCCTCCCATTGTTACTGAGATACAGAACGGGAAGTTTTAAACGTTGGTGGCAACAAGCCTTGCACCCACAAAACCATCTGCGAAATGTCGCAAGACATGGCGCAAGGACTCCATACCACTTTTTGACTGATATCGATATTAGGCCGATGCCTGGACTAGCATATCAACTTGATGTCTTCCTAAGAACTTCAAAGCATGCGTTGTCATGCCCGAAATGTGTTTACGTTGTGCCTACGTATGAAATGTCTGAAAGACTTCCAGTGCCAAGAAGTAAAACGGAACTTCTAGATACTATAAAGAAGAGGCAAAGCAGACCTTTCCACGCCAAAGTTTTCATTCATAACCAATTTGCTACGAACCATTCCCTTTGGGAAAAAATACCCGATTCCAATAAATTAGAAGCAGTGTATAAAATAAATAACTATGAATTTTTTTACGAACCATTTTATGTGGCTAGAGCAAATGTTCCTCTTTTTGACGAAAGGTTTATAGGATATGGATTTACAAGGAATACACAGGTAAGTTATGCTTTTATTTCATTAAATTTTTTATGAGATTTTCTATAATTATTGCTGAACTTAAATGACTATAAATTACAAAATTTAACAAATATTTGATTGAAAGAATATTTTAAACTGACTTCAAATAAACAATATATATTTTTTCTGCTTATTTTATAATACTTTCTAATCATTTTTACAGATTTGAATTATTTCAAGCCCTTTAAATGACATTAAAAAAAACTACTCTGATATTTAAAATTGTTAAATGATTTCCAAAGTTTTTAAAAAATAAAATATAAACAATCTTCGTTAATGCAAATAGGATTCAACTCAGAGCAATAGACTATTTTTTGCTCTAGACAGTAGATAGGGTATTGTAATATATTAAAATTTCTAATGCTCAAAAATCAAATTTGAATTTAAAAAGCAAAACAGAGTTGTATTTCTTAAAATGTTATCTAAAATATTTGCTAATAAAATTGTATATATATTTATTTGTTTAAAAGAAGTTAATCCATTACATAACTTACCAGTTAACACGATTCTAATTTTTTTTAATAATACCATTTCCCTTCCTTTCAAAATAGAGGTTTTAAAACTTTAAAAAAATGTAAGGTACCCTGGGGTAATAACGCCACGTTAAGGTTCTACCAATTTTCACGGCTCAGTTTTAGTTTGTATTTTTCAAACAAATATATGATTTGATACAGCAACTCATTGACTATAAATATAAAAAAAATAATTTAACAGATATGTATTCATAAAATGTAATGGCGTGATTTCTTGACCAATGCTATTTGGCGTTATTACCCACCTGTATGGATAATAACGTCATGCAAACAAAACTATGAAATAAGATGGAATAATTGCATGTAGATTGCACAATTCTAAAAATACAAACTCTAAAGACTTAGAAATTGGCAAATTGCATTCTAAGCTATTGAAAATGTTCAATTTTTTGTGAAAGTATAAGAAAAATAAAGGTGTGGTGTGTGTGTGGGGGGGGGGGGAGGATGAGGCAAAAGAATATCAGACCGTGAGCTTCTTTTTGCTTAAAAAGGACCGCTGAAATAGAATTATTAGAAACATTGCACAGTTTTAACTGTGTTTATTTGAATCAGCATTTAGGATGTAGCTCGGCCACTGTAGGGAATCAAAAGGGGTATTAATGCCAAGGATTGGCGTTATTACCCCGTTATAGTTATTGCGCTGTACATTTTAAATTACAAATTATCTCGAGAAGATATCCAAAATCTTCAACAACATTTTGAAAGTCCATAAAATGTACTACAAATTTATGTAATTAACAAAGTATTTCCGGATAAAAAAAAAATAGTCTTCACATCCCAAAATCTCGCAAATATTAGATCAAGCGTTAATTTTAGTTGCTTGTAAAAACAATAAGACTTAAAAATGAAACAAATGAACTTGAAGCTGTTTTTTGCGATTTATATGACTCAAAACTCTTCTGCGCAGAGCACATGGGTGTCATTTACTAGATTATTTCATAATTATGCATAATATTAGCACTTGGCGTTATTACCCCGCCTTGCGTTATTACACCAGATTACCTTATTTTCATATTTTTGTTATTGTTGATAGAGAAAAATATTTAAGGCATTTGACTGTATTTGCTAGACGTAACTCTGCTATTTATAAAATTACAAATGTTCAACCATCAGATAAGAGCTGAATTAATCGAAATAACATTGTATCTAATTTATTGAATAATAAAATTGAATCTAGTATATTGTTTTAAAGTCGGATTTCGAACGAGACTCATATCTTTTGGCATCTTTTTTGAATAGATGCGCACATTCACCACTTTATTCGAGTAATAAGTTTCCTCTTATTTATGACAGAAATTCTGCATTTAAGAGGGCCCGAAGAAACACAAAAATCTTCAAATTAAAAAAAATTCATTAAAATCTTCTGTAATTTTTTATGCTTAAAATGATGTTTAAATCATGTTTCTATTTCAGATAGAAGAAAAAATATTAATTATTTTTTTCATTTTGGTTTGTTTTTAAAATATAGCTTTCAAGCAATAGTTCTCATAGAAATGAATTCCTGTGAAAATAGTTTTTCTTCATGATAGCTTTTTTCACAGTTTCTGGAATTTAAATTATTGTAAGTCAAGAACCGTTAAACATAAATGATTAAAGCTTGGAACTTGTCTTTTTTATTGTTTTACTTTAATTTGATTCAGCAAATTTGAAAAAAATGTTTACTTTTGAAAATAAGATTTTTTTAAATAAAAGTTACATCATTTTTTTAAATTTTTTACTTTAAATATTTTTAATTTTTTAAAATAATGATATTTTTTAAAATGTCGAATCAAAATTAAAAAATAGATATTCCTGTTTATTTAAATGTAAAAAAAATTAAATTCAATAAATTATATTTTGAGTTACAACGATTTTAAACTACCCCACTTTTTTTTTACTACATTTTAAATTAAAATTTTTTAAAATCAATTATGAAAAATTTTATCATGTGATTTTTTCTACAAATAATATAGTTAACCATCACAAAAAATAAAAATTTTAACTCAATAAATAAAAATTATTTTAAAATTTATCCCGGACCCAATAAATTATGTGATGATTACCAAAAATAGTTTTGGGGCCTGTGCCCGTGTTTTAATCTAGCCATGAACTTGCCAAGTGTCTTCCAAACATGGTCTGCAGCTTTGATTTGCTAAGGAGGTGGAAAGAAAAAAAAATTCAAAAACACCTCATAGTGCAAATTTATGGGTCTTTTTTTTTTTCTTTTCTTTCTTTTCTTTTCTTTTTTTCCTTTGAAAAAGTAGTCGTTGGGAGTCACCATAATTCTTACGCATCATGGATATGCTTACTATAAAATATGAAAATAAAACATGTGAAATCAATTTATAAAATGCATCGCAATTCCAAAGTAAAATTTAAACGTTTATTTGAATATCTTTAATGCATAGTAATGCTCTATAACGGAATTGTGGGTACTACTTGATTTTTGGCGATCATTTTTGATTGACGGGATAGTTAAGTAATACCGAATTGCGCAAAAAAAAATACATTCTTATAACTCCCAAGATGATAAATATATTTACTAACAATTTGCGTTAGATTACGCGTCTCATTTCCAATTAAAATATATCTTTGAATTGAAATTTGAATAAAATATTGGGTCAGGAAAAATCGAGCAATGAAGAAAATAGGATTACAAATATCTCGGCGCTTCATTATTTGATTAATTTAATTTTTTATGCAAAATTTATTTTTTTATTGTTTTTTACATTCATTCCTTAAAATAAAAAAAATCGGAAATTTTTATAAACCTTTCATCAAAACAAATATATCTTGAAACCAAAATAATAATAATAATAATAATAATTCAGTATAATCGTGGTTATTGATATTGCATAGGCTTTTTTTCATTCTCACATACTTAGTACACACCAAATTTCAAGTCTATTTCTCAATTTCTTCAGGAGATACAGTGTTTACAGACACACAGCAATTTTTTTCTCTAAAATATGTTTTTCGAAACTTCCAGTGTCTGAAACGTGTAAATCCGTCAAAAAAATTTCGATTTTCAAAACTATTGGAAGACTTACCCTATACTACGTATGATGGATAAGTAATATATTTCGTCCTTTCTAACTCCAGACTACAAAATAATAAAAGATGTCTAGATACGAAAAAAAAAAAATGAATTCGAAATTTCCAAAAGAATTTCTTTCCTGTGAATATCAGCTATTTGAAAATATGAAACATATTGCGATTTCCTAGATACTACATAAGTCTCAATAAAATTCGCAAAATAGAGAATATTTTTGAAATCACCTATACTCGTAACGACAGCACTGTGTGATGTCAGCGTCGAGTATACACAAAATGACGAATCGCACAGGGGAATTGAATATTGATTGAGGCTGAATAAGGGCGTTTTCTGATTCGCCGTTGAAAGCTCAAAGGACTCGTAAACTTTCTCTAAATTCTTTAAAATGAACATTTTGAGGCCTATTAGGTATGTAATGGTATTTCCTTGTTGCTTAAATTTAGAGTCATTTGTTATTTTATTGAAGTGAAAATATCCTTCGGTGCTGGGGAAACAAAAATAGGTTTTAATATTCCATATACTGTAGATAAAAAAAAAAAAGACACTGAATAAAAATATAGAATATCGAAATAAAGCTGGTGGGTAACATTATGTTTTATTTCACATTTTTGACAAAAATATAAAAATAAATTTTGCAAATGAAAATAAATATTGTTTATATTATAAATGGAAGCAGTACATTCACAATTTTTTCAAGTGAATATTTGTAATTTATGTAAGTTACCTTTCACATTTATTTAAAGTTTTTAACTATTTTAAAAAAAAATAAGTAATGAGCAATTTTTGAATAAATATTTAATCAATAAGACACCTTCGAATAGCGGATAAATTATGAGGTCTTGAGGTGTCCACTACTAAGTGATTTTATTGTATTTCATAAAAACTTATGCAAAAATATGAAGATCTTTTTCTGTCAATAATGCATCGATGTATCAAAATAGTGGACTTGTTTTGTTTAATTGAAGATATGTCGTTTAAATCTTCCCTTCTTCAGGTCGTAGCAAATAGATTGCTTTCATGCCATAACGAAGTCTAAAAACTATTTAGATCTTGGTGTAATAGTGTTCAGTACTTCGGATAGAATATAGTAGCCAAAATCTTTTGTGACCCTGTAAATATTATCTGCCTTCTATTATTTACACGAAATAATTTGTAGTAAACCTCAGAAACTTATATCAATTTCATAAAATGCGAAATAGTTAATATAATTACAAAGCGCCTAAACAGTGTTCCCCCTTATACTTTTATGTAATGGAATACTTTGTTGTGGCACTGTGAATTAATAAAAATGGTCTTTCCACCATAAATTGTACAGAATGTATATTTTAGTATATACTTCGTAGATGCATATCATTTTGATTATGTTCGAAAGTGTGTAACATCATTAAAATGCACTTTAAACTATTCTTTCCTACTGGCCGCAATGCAACGGAATACTTTTGATTGTCTCTGTAATTAAACTATGCATCCGATTTTCATAAAATTTCAAATGAATCGACAAAATTATGCAATAATTATATACTTTAAATTTCAAACGATTTGGTTGGGTAATTTTTGCCCCGTTATATATCGACGGACAGACAGACGGACGGACGGGCTGAACGACGACTATAGGTGCTTAGTATTTACATAATTACAAACGCACCTAAACACACCTCATAGTACAAATTCCTGTGGGGTTTTTTTTCTCCTTTCTGTCTTTGAAAAATATTTTTCGTCCTTACTTCTATCTTCAGACTACGAAATAATAAAAGAAATCTAGATACGAAACAAATCGAACGAGAAAAGAATTTCCTGTGAATATCAGCTATTTGAAAATATGAAACATATTTCGATTTCCTAGATGCTACGTAAGGCTCAATAAAATTCGCAAAATAGGGAATATTTTTGAAGTCACCCATACTCGTAACGACAGCACTGTGTGATGTCAGCGTGGAGTATACACAAAATGACGAATCGCACAGGGGAATTGAATATTGATTGAGGCTGAATAAGGGCGCTTTCTGATTCGCCGTTGAAAGCTCAAAAGGACTCGTAAACTTTCTCTAGATTCTTTAAAATGAATATTTTGAGGCCTATTAGGTATGTAATGGTATTTCCTTGTTGCTTAAATTTAGAGTCATTTATTATTTTATTGAAGTGGAAAATATCGTAAGGTGCTGGGGAAACAGAAATAGGTTTTGATGTTCGCTATGCTGTAAAAAAAGACACTAAATAAAAATAGAGAATAGATAAACAAAGCTGGTGGGTGACAGTCTCTTTTATTTTATATTTTTGACAAAAATATAAAAAAAAATCCAAGTGTATTTTACAAATGAAAATAAATATTGTTTGTATTTTAAGTGGAAACAATACATTCACATTTTTAAACAAATATTTGTAATTTATGTAAATTAAATTTTAAATTCATTTAAAGTTTGTAAACTATTAAAAAAAATGTCATAAGCAATTTTTGAATGGATACTTAATAAATAGAACACTTCCGAAAAGCAGATAAATTATGAGGTCCTGAGATGTCCCTTATTTAGTAATTTTATTCTATTTTAGAAAAAACTTATGTCAAAATATCAAATTACCATTTGCTGGCAATAATTCATCTATGTATCAATATAATGGAGTTTTGTTTTAATTAATTCAAGATTTGAATTAAAATGCGTCTAAAACTTAGTATTCAAGAAAATTGAAGTTTAAGTTTTCTGTGTAATTTAATTTTATATTTAACTCTTTCTTAGTAGCACATGTTTCAATGTTAATAGTTGATGCTCTATTCTCTTAGAAAAGAATATTGATTTTTAATAATTAAATACTAGAAATTATTTCCATCATTTGCAAAAAAAATAAACATAAAAATATTAAAAGGTTTCAAGATTCTTAAAGATTTAAAATCTTCGAAATTTTAATTTTTTAGATGCCAAGTTCCTATTTTTTTTAACATTTTAGTATAACTGTTTTCTGGAAATAGAAGGTAGAATTTACTTTTAGAATTACACGCTGTATAGCTGAAGTGGCCGGCGCGGTGTTTTCGAAACTATTCGTTTTTTCTCCAAATGACGTTTTTGGGCATAACGCGCGCTATCTCTCAAAAACTTCTGAATATTTTTTTTTTAAATCAAATTTTGAAAACATATCTTGAATTTTAATCTGTATAAGCTGAACCTAAAATTTTATTCTAAATGTACAAGTAAAAAATTTTTAAGTGATTATACTATTGAAATTTTCTAAAACTTGCATTAAAAATATAAAAATGCTTCAAATACAAATTTATTCAGATTCAGAGTAATTATTATAATCTTAAGTATACTCTGTTAAAAATTGGTCCTAGTTTGAACCAAATTTTGGTGGTTAGTAGTTGCTACCATCAGATGATGAAATCTCATACCAATATTTGGAGCTTCCTATTTCTATTTCGTTCCAGCTATTAGAACTATGTTTCAACAGGAGCTCTAAATGTTGGTTCAAGATTTCACCATCTTATAGTGGCAACTATTGAGCACCAAAATTTGGTTCAAACTAGAACTAGATTTTTAACAGTGTAATTAAAAATCAAAAGTTTCATTCTAGTTGCAAAATTTATTTTGTAAACCAGTGCATAATCTGTTATACCAATTTTCTGCTCGTCAAATGTCTGTAACAGTTTGAAGGCCGCTGTAAATGCTAATTCTGCATCTTCTAAATTTTTTAAATAAGGTGGTATGGGGTAATAACGCCAGGCGGGGTAATAACGCCAAGTGCTAATATTTTGCATAATTATGAAATAATCTGGTAAATGACACCCATGTGCTCTGCGCAGAAGGGTTTTGAGTCATATAAATCGCAAAAAACAGCTTCAAGTTAATTTGTTTCATTTTTCTTATTGTTTTTACAAGCAACTAAATTTAACGCTTGATCTAAAATTTGCGAGATATGTTTTGTAATGTGAAGACTACTTTTTTTATCCGGAAATACTTTGTTAATTACATAAATTTGTAGTGCATTTCATGGACTTCAAAATAGTATTGAAGATTTTGGATATCTTCTCTAGATAATTTGTAATTTAAAATGTACAGCGCAATAACTATAACGGGGTAATAACGCCAATCCTTGGCATTAATATCCCGGTTGATTCCCTACAGTGGCCGAGCTACATCCTAAATACTAATTCAAATAGACACAGTTAAAACTGTGCAATGTTTCCAATAATTCTATTTAAGCGGTCCTTTTTAAGCAAAAAGAAGCTCACAGTCTGATATTCTATTGCCTCATACTCCCCCCCACACCACACCTTTATTTTTCTTACACTTTCACAAAAAATTGAACATTTTCAATAGCTTAGAATACAATTTGTCAATTTCTAAGTTTGTAGAGTTTGTATTTTTAGAATTGGGCAATCTACATGCAAGTATTCTATCTTATTTCATAGTTTTGTTTGCATGGCGTTATTACCCATATGGGTGGGTAATAACGCCAAACAGCATTGGTCAAGAAATCACGCCATTACGTTTTATGAATACATATGTGTTAAATTATTTTTTTTATATATATAGTCAATGAGTTGCTGTATCGAAATATATGTTTGTTTGAAAAATACAATCTAAAATTGAGCCGTGAAAATTGGTCGAACCTTAACGTGGCGTTATTACCCCAGGGTACCTTGCATTAAATTAAAGAACGTACTTATAAAGGGTAGTGAGTTATCAGGAAAAACCACAATAAGAAAAAGGATGTTAAATACTGGTATTTTGTTTTTTTTTTTTAAATTCGCTTTCTTTAATCCCTGTATTACTCGAAGTATTTTCTAAGAGTAAATACTGGTAGTTTCATTTTTTTTTTTTTTTTTTTTTTTTTTTTTTTTTACTGTTTTTTTCTGGCTACTCGCCACTCTGTTATACCTTTCATTCCAATGAAAATTGTGTCCTAAAACGAAATACGTTTTAAGGGGTCTCAGGCAGAGGTCTGCACGGGCCGGGATTTCCAGGTCCGATCTATAGAAAAAAAATCGGCCCAGCCCAGTCCGTTATTAAAGTTAAAATCGTAGTCGGAGCCGGGCCAGGCCTGTAGAAAAAAAATAGTGTCCGATATAATAGTTAAAAACAAGGCCCGAACCCAGCCCGAGTGAATTTCTACAGAACAATGATCTTTACTCTTACGGGAGAATTCTGACCAAAAAAACTGCAGAAGTGCTGTAAGCTGCGATATTTACACTTTTAATAAACTTTTGTCTGTTATATGTAAATTTTTCAGCTATCATTATATTATTAATTCATATTCCCTGTAATAAAGACATAAAAATCTAAAATATGGTTTATGTAAAAGTAAAATCTTTTAAGAAGGAATCGCATTGTAAAGAAAAAAATACCTTCCCTTTTAGCAGATGTAAAAGTTTAATATACTTTTTCCTCGCTTAGTATTGTATTCATTTTGCATGGATAAACAATTTAAAAGAAGTTAAAAAGATATTTCCAATTTTCAGTTTAAAAGAAAATTCCGTCATAGGCAGGTTTTTCTATTTTGTTTCGTGTGTTTAGCTCTATTTAAATAAGCCTAGAAATCTACGATTTTTCAAAAAGAATAAATTCTAATGTTTAATTGTAGAATTATGACGAATTAAAAGTGCATGCCTTTTTTGCAAAAATTTTCGGATCAAGTCAAATTTTACTGATTTTTGAACAGACTTGCCACGTCGAGAAAAGGATTTTCTTGCGAGATGATTCAACCGCAACTAATTATATTGGTCCGTGAAGACTAGGAAGAAAGAAATCCGTTTCGTCTTCGTACGGAAAAAAATAAGTTAGGTCCGGCTCGATATTCTAGAAAAGTAAGGCCCGAGACCGGCTTGGCCCAAAAAGACTAGGCCCGGCCCGGCCCGAATGCCGTTAATGAAATTCAGCCCGTACGTAGGCGCGGGCGGGGCCCGGACCGTGCAAATCTAGTCTCAGGGGTGTTACTTTTTACCTGATGGTGACATTTGGCAACGTATCGCATTTAATTTTTTTTTTCTCAGTCTCCACGAAACATAAATACATTTTTAAAAAAATCACTGAGATACAACTTAATATGGCTTCTAATTAAAAGATTTTTTTTTTTTAATATTACATATTGGATTTTTTTATGTTTAATATTGACAAAAAAATTTAAATTGCTTTTTGATTTGAATTTACTGCTCTCAAGACTGTAGTAAAACTATTGGTTCAAGGGCCCCCAAAAATATTTATAATGATGTGAATCAAATGTATTTTGAACGTATACTTCACTTGTAAGAGATTTGTTTAATTATTTAAAATTGGCAATTTTTCAATAAAAATGATTTTTTTTTAATTTTATAATGTAAATTTAATTTTCAAATAAATAAATAAATTGCTTAAAAAAGAAGTATACGTTCAAGATACATTAGTTTTAAAATCATTATCACTATTTTGCGATGCTTTTGGACCAATACTTTTGTGGATGCAAACAATTTTTTTTTATCAAAATTTAACAAAAAAAATTAATAAAATCTCAGTATAGAATATTTTTTAAAAATATTCAAAATAAAAGAAATATTAAGTTTTATTGTAGTAAATTTTTTATGCATTAATGTTTTATAAGGACTGGGGGAAAAATAAATGTAACATGTTGCTAAATTCCACCGCCAGGTAGAAACAAAGCGCAAAACATTTCGACACATTTACAAACTCATTTTTTAACTGAAACATATAAATTAAAATACCTGACTATGGAAACGATTTCGAATCAAACTTAGTTTTCCATTTTATGATAGTTAAATTATCTATCCAGTTCTAAGCTATTTCAATCACGTAATCACCCGTTTTTCTCCTGCTTTTAGACCGATTTTTCTACTTTTGTCGCGAAATTTGTTCAAAAACCTCAACTTTGAAGGCTTGTTTTGAAAGATCTCTTGTGTTTGCAAAAAAAACTGAAAACTGAGTGCAATTAGACAGCATTTGAAAAACAATACCTGCTAGTTTCATGCATTTCCGAACAATAATAAATTAAAAACTTATGTCACAAAGTTGTTGTTTAAGTTAAGTGTGATTGGTAACCATATAAATACATAATTAAGTAATTTTATTTTATTTGTTTTTTTACTTGGATATTTATTTCTATATACGGTATCCATTGAGTAAATCGAATCCTAATTTTATTAAGTTAAATTAGGTTGCATCGTTACAAAATTGAGTTTTTACGTGTTAGAATCGCTACAATTTCTCCTATTTTGTATGGATAGAATAAACTTATTTATATAGAATTATCAAATACGATACAGAATTGTCGTATTTTCATTAAAATTTATTTGTTTTTTAGAAATTAAAATATTTTATTTATATCTTCGCTAATTTTTTTTTTATTTCAAATTTTCAAAAAATTTGGAATTTAGGTTTTTTTTTATAAATATTTTGATTTTAACAATTTTCATTTGATTTGAATAAATAACTTATTTTTATAATTATTTTAAAATTCAATCGATTGTGCTACCATCTATGTAAGGATTTAATAATTATAAATTAACACGTTCGCTGCCGCTTGCGCGAAAGCGCGTCATATGACGCCAACGTTAAGGGGCCACTCACGTGCCAGCGCGTGATGTGGGGGGTAATTTCCAATAGCCAGTCACGCGCTGGCGCGGGAAATCCTTTCACTGATTCTTTGTTATAAAAAGTAAATCTTTTTTCTGGGAAAAACCCACTTCTACAGTGCAGCATTAACTATCATCACATCTTCAGTAAGCGGTAGCGAACGTGTTAACAATTTGGATTCATTAATTAAAGGATAAGTTGTTTTAAAAGAAATATTAAACGAAACCCTCTCTACGATCTGTAATCCCACTTACCCACTTGTTTTTTTTTTTTTTTTTTTTTTTTTTTTTTTCGCATTTTGATTTTAAAAATGAATACAACAATTTTAAAAGGCAAAGAAAACGGAATATTTTTCCGCCTCCGTTTTCTTCTGCTTGAAATTTCACATATGTACATCTGTAAAAGTGAGCGATTTTTCAAAAAACTAAGGGTTTTTTTAATGCATATTTAGGTAATATTTTGACTAATTATGAAAAAATCAAGAGACTAGCTTAGTTGCATAGGGCTTCAACATAAATTTCAACACAGATTCGATATACAACAAAAGCATAATAATAATTTTTAAAAAATACCTTAAAATTTTTAATACTTTAATTTTTCAAATTTATGATGTATTCTTTACACTTTTTGGACTAGTTATTTTGTATTAACTATCTCTTGATGCTGAAATTTACAATGAGTTAAATCTTACATATACTTTAGACTTTACTGTCTGATGTTTGCCCCTCTACCACCATAAAAATCTATACAGATTATGCAGATTGTAGCTACAATTTTTAACGAGTAATCTGTTATTTTTGTAATAACAAAATGTTTACTTGAAATAAAGCAAAGATTAATATTCTGAAATATTTTGAATTTAAAAAATCTCCAATTTCACTATACATTCAAGCGGTTTGTGAAAAGTCTTTTTTCTACATCAAACATAAACTAAATCAAATGTTAATAATAATAATAATAAAAAATGGCTAAAGACTTAGTGGTTTAAAGATTAATTTACAGCGAGCCAAAACATTATTGTTTGCCATATGTTTGAAATTAATTATCTAAACAAAATCTGGTTGAAAATAATTTTAATCAAATACTAATTATGATGGAAAATTATGGAAATATCTGAAAAAAAATTAAGACATCTTACTTATAGGTTACGCTTGGGAACACATAGAATAAACATACATAGAAGTAACAATCTAACCTGTACGTCTATAACTTCTTCTTTATAAATCAGTTAAAAAGTAAAAATAATTTTTTTTTTATAAAATGCAAAATTACATGCAATTAAATTAGAGGAAGTCAGCAAATTTTGGCATTAATTTCAATGCACGAATCATCTCACGTAAGCAAGTGAACACTCTCGTTTTCATTTCAGCAATTCTAACATGCCTCAAAGATATTGTTAGGTATCTTGAATTAATTAACAATCAATCTCTTTCCATTGCTCAAATTTTAAAATATAATTTTTTATTTAATGTCGTTTATTTTTTTTCTGGTGTCCATTTTTCTTTTCTTTTCTTTTTTTAATATAGAAAAACTCTATTTTGTACCAACAAAATCTGCAGCTTTTCTTGCATAGTTGTTGAAATATGCGATATGGTAATGCATGCCTATGAACATTTGGTGCAAATTATACTACTGTGATAATTTAAATATGATTAATTGGGTCGCATTTTAAAAACACTTAACTCTGTAATTACATTAAGTGAGCGTGAGAAACTCTATCCCATTCATTAGCAGCCACCCCTTTCCAAAATATACATACAATACCAGTGATTGTACTTAGGAACTCGGTTCAGCAGTTGAAGAGTATATTTCCTACAACAAAAAGTATTTTTTATCTTTTACAGTATTATGGTACTTTGATTTACTATCAAAACCTACATATATATATATAAATAAACAAAATAAATTATAAATATACACTATAAATACATATACTATACATATACAAAATAAATAATTGAAAAACATTAGTTTAATCTATTTAACTGCCATTTTGGTGCTGGGAAAAACTGAATATAAAGTACTTCCTTAGTTGTCAAACACGTTTCTTTTTTTACTATCATTTCAATTAAATAAGAGTTATTATTACTCGCGTTTTATCCAATTGCTGAGAAAAATTGTATCTATGGATGTCATCACAAAACAATATACACTTTTTTTTATATAATTTGAAACTAAAACAAAATATTGTTCTTGCATATCTGTGTCTTAGATCTTACCCCTACGCCAAATTTATATCTTTTAGGGGGAAAGTTTAAGAAAAATTCATACTAAAAATGTAACCGCAAAACATTTTCATTCCATTTTACTCATTTAAAACTTGATATATATGTATTTATTTATTTACATTTCTGTGGGGGAATTATATCCCAACAGAAATTTACTCGTAAAATTTAAAATTTCTAGCCACAATAGTTTCCAGTTTGATCATAAACAGTTTTCCAATTCATTTCACCCTTTTAACTCTTGAATATTATGTATTCAACATAGATTTTCGTCTTAAAAGTAAACCACACTTGTTAAATTTTTAACCTCAATAGATTAACGAAAAATCGGGATTTTAAAAAAAATTTCGTTTTGCACTTCTTTGGGAACCAGCCGTTTGTACGTGTATTTATTAAGTAGAGATTGTCATCATTATTATATCTATATAGAAAGAATTTGAAATTAGTTCAGTTTTTCAAAAGAAAGTTTATAATTTTAGTAAATTTTCCACTCATTTACACATTTTGAGTCGATCGGTAACCTACCAATATCGAAATTTCATAAAAAATTTGAATTTCAGATTTTTACCTCATCACATACTATACATAAAATTTCGAAATAAAACTGCATATAGAAACACGATAGCGGTTTTTTTTTAAGCAAACATCTAATATCATATTCATCCCTCAAACGAAAGATGCAACTTATTCGTCCCAGTTCATGCTTTTCATTTTTTTCACGTTTTCAAAATACCAAGACTTTTTCAGATATTAATGAAAATATTTCAGTTTTTCTAGTTGTATATCATACTATATATGTAAAAAATTAGAGAATCCGATTTTAAATATTTTTATATGTATTTTTTTTTAATCATCTGCACAAAAAACAGTCACTTTTTCTGTTTTTTTCCCACTTATGTTTAATTATTATTTTTGTTTTCTCTAAAACCATTGCTATTATATTAAAAAAAATTACTCGTAAATCTCTTCAAAATCATTAATGATCTGCAAAAAAAAAGATAATTTAAAAATATAAAATACTAGTAGCGTTTTGAAAAAAATTGATTAAAATGCTTTTTTCTTTCTTTTTTTTTCTTTTTTTTTTTTTTAATTTAAAAAAACATTTTTTAATTTTTTTGGACTAAAATATTTCTATTTAACCCCTTGGGGACGTGCCGGGAATAGGCTTAAGAACCCATGTTCATCGCCACCAGTAAAAGTATACCGTAAATTTTGCCTTTTTTAATCAGAGCATTTTCTCGATTTAATAAGTCACAAATTTCTGTTTTTTTAAACTGGTGACAAAACATTAAACATTTCGTAAAAGGCTCCCGTCGCGAAGGGGTTAATATTTACATAACAATTTGGAAAAAAATATATTTTTAGTTGTTTTTTTTTTGGGGGGGGGGAGACGGGGTGAACTGGGTACCCTTAAATTTCGAAATAATCCACTTTTTTAAGAGTGCGCTTGTATTAGTCTAAGGTAGTCAACAAGCCGAATTTCGTAATCCAGTTTCACGCGATTGATTAAAAAATAAAATAAAGTAAATTTAAAAACTATATACAGACTGTAACTTATGAAGTTCATGGATGATATTCTAAACTTAGTTAAATCTTGATTCGCATAATAAAATGCAATCAGTCTGCCAAGTCATATCTTGGTGGAAAACACTTGAAAATCCAATTTTAGTGGTTGATTCGTAGGTTTACTATTCTGTTTCCCATTCCTAGTCCTTCTTGTTTGGGAACTTCCTTTTTCGTCACCAAAACATAATGGTAAATCTACAAGACAATAGACAGAATCTGGTTTTTAGGTATTTTCCACAAAGGTATGACTCGGCAGACCGATTGCATTTTTAATACCCAAGTCCAGCTTTAACTAATTCAAGAATTTCAGCAATGAACTCAGTGAGATTGTAGTTTATGCTGCCGAAGCCGGTCTAACTGTAAATTATTCTTAAAACCTTAAAAATCAATAAACTGGGAAAAGTTTTCAAACAAATTACATATGAAAATATATATTTTCTCCTGATCAATAATGTATACATCATTAATGTAAATATAACGATATTTAGAAATAATTAAATTTCTAAAAAAAGGAAAATATACTGTCAATATGACACCAGGGATACTCTTAGGCATGTTTTTGTTCAATAATATAAACATTAAATTAAAAATTTAACGTCATTTATTTATTCAATAATTTCTTGCAAAATATTGTTAGTGCAGGCAACATAGGTGAAATTTTTCTGTAAATGATAGTATTTTACAGGTTCTAATATCAAACTATAAATGCATTCTTGCAAAATTAATTCGTGTAGTGATCATATCAACATATTTAGTTTTTTCAACACTTTCCAACAAAGTTGAAAAGTGTTTATGCGTTCGGTTTGTCTATTCGTCTGTCCACGCTCTAACTTCCGTAAATATTCTCTGATTTCCATACTATTCATAAAGGTTATTTAGGATCACTAAAGCATGTTTGGTATTTTATATGAAGCACATAGGACTAATAGTTCATTTACAGGGACACTCAAAAAAATTCCATTACATAGTGGTATTTGAGGATAAATCGTTTGTAAAGTATTAAAATGATATTACGCTATTTCAGAGATGTTGAAACTGATATAAATCACTCGATTTTACTTCGATTATGTTAATAGCATTTTTTATTCATTTATAAGAACACACAAAAGAAAAGGCCACAGTACTGATTTTAAGTAACAATTGCTGGAATGTGCGTTTTAAATGTAACTAATTTTTTGTATGTTATTTATTGCATATAAATTCTATACTTCATAAACAGGACTGCACAAAAATCTTCACGCACCATTCATCTTATAAGTGAAAATTACTGAAGGGAAATTTTTAACTCAGGTATAATACATAGATCTCAAGAGAACTAAATTTTGGGTTGCATATAGTTAGCATATATAAATCTATAATTCATATAGAGGACTGTTGAAAAAACTCAGATAATTATCCGATTGTACACTGTAAAAATATCTGTAATCCTACAGATGTAAAATTGCCAAATTCTGTATGTTTACAAACATTTTATATGTACGCTTTACAAGAAAATGTGTAAAATTCCAAAACTAAATTTTGTAAAGTTACAAAAATCTGTAACTTTTCAAACGAATCTATTAAAATTACAGTTATCTTACTAAAATTTTATCTGTAACTTAGGCTGCAGTTACATAAAAATTTCTAGGCGTCCCAGTTTCCTAAAAAATTCTTAGTAACCTTACATATTTTTTAATTTTGAGTACAAATCTGTATCTGTTACAGGAATTTTTGCTGTTGCCGTTACAAAAAAAGTTCTTGGAATCCTAGTTTCCTAGCCCTCCAAGCGTCTTGCAAAAGGGTAAAATTGTAATGTTGTTTTCTCAACATTTTTTTTCTTAAATGTTAAGAAAATATTATTTTTTCAACATTATAAAAAAAACTTTATTATAAGCATGAATGTAATAATCCAGAGTATGAATAATTCTTCGATGTATTGAAAATTCATTAAATATATAGAATTACAGAATTTTAAATATTGCTTATATTGCAGTGAAAACTGGAGCTTACACTGTAAAAAAAAATTCAAGAGGTTACTAAATATTTCTTAGTAAATTTGTATTCCACAGAATTTTTTAGTAACCATTACAAACTTTTTTTTTGCAAGTGAAACAAGCATTTCTTTTGTAAACTGAACAAAAGAATTTTTTGTATAACTAACTTAAAAATTTTTAGTATGAGCCACAAAGCAAATTTTAGTAATAGCTCCAAAAATACTTTTAATAACCATTACATGCAACCGAAGCGGAGGAGCTTCCTTCGAGCTGCATCCAGACTTCTGAAGCGGAAGATTTTCGGCAAAACCGCAATAGATGGCAGCACTAAACATTCTTAACAGCGCCGACAGGATTTTCATAATCCCTTTATTAACGAGACACTACAGACATTCGGGGTGTATTTGGCGGTGGCAAGTTTCGAACCCGGGACCTTTTAGCCTGGAGTCCGTTACTATAACCACTATGCTATCAAGGCCACACCAACTGAGTTTTAGTAAGAGCTGTTAAAAATATAAAACTATTAACTCTATTCGTTGTTAACTTTTTTCTAGTAATTCTTACAGATTTTCTAGTAACCGACTAAGATTTCTAAAAATTTTTTAGTAATTACAAGGATCACTAAAGTTTTTTTAGTAGATCGACCTTTTTTTTTTTACAGTGTAGTATACGGAATATTACGTTCCAGACGCTTAGAGGGCTAGAAAACTTTTAATAATTTTACAGATTTATTTATTGTTATTTTTTTTACAATGTAGATGGGAACATCTGAAATTGGTTGTCAAATGTGTTATGCGTTTCTATATGGTTGAATTAGACATAATATTTTATTATTTTAATCCGTGCAGTTTTGTTACAAAGACTTTGAATGTGTTTGAAAATGCTTCATAATTTATGCTTAACACATAACTTTTTCTTTCTTGTTTACGTTAATTGTACACATGTCAAAAATCTTCTTCCTTGAGCGATTTTCATTTGACTTCCATTAAGTTCATTTATTATGAGAACTACAGAATAATTAAAGAAGCTACGATTATGATTTTTGTTTCGTTCAGTTCCATTGATGGTTAATTTAATTTAGGTAATGGGACTCTTACAATAAATTAGTGTTGCATGGAGAAAATAAATGACTTCCCTTAATGAAAATAAATGGCTTTTATATTTTTAGCATAAACTTTTCGTATTCTCTTGAAACTATTATCTTTAGATACGATTTGTTTTAGAAAATTTAAGATTGAATAATTTTGAAGAAACTATGTTTACTTGAAATATTAATAGTTATTAATTAAGGAAAATTCAGCTCGGAATATATGAGTTTTAGTTACAGCCTTAAATAACATTAAATTTATTGCTTGCTTTAAGAAAAGCTGAATAAAAAGAATTTTAAAAGAAATCCAATTTTACACCAAATTAGTTCCATCATATATTTTGCTACTACAAATTAATGAGAACTCAGTTCAAATTTTTAAAAGTTTAAAAAAATTTCTTTTTAAATAATGTTACGGTAATATTTGAAGCTCATTATTTTTTCCAAATAATTGAATATACAACAGCATATTTCGTGATTTCTATTTTTTTTTCCTTTTTGGTGTAAATAGTTAAAACATATGTAACATTAAAAGGAAAAAAGTGACAACATAAAAAATATTTTTCGTTACGTTATTCTAATAACAAATTATTTGTTTTTGTTTCATGAATTCCATGAATATTCAGAGTACCGAAACAAACAAAAAATTAAAACTGGTATTTTTATTTTTTTCTGTTTTTACAAGAAGAAAGTATTGCATTCCTAAAAAAATTCGGTTCCGGGTACTTTTCGGCGGCATGTATTTTGTCGTTTTAAATTCGGGTTACCTACACTGCAAAAAAAATCTGTGAAGGTACTAAACCTTTTCTAGGAAACTGGGATTCCAAGAACTTTTCATGTAACGATAACAGGAAAAATTCATGTAATCGATTCTGAAACTTGAATTTTTGCTGCTATCGTTACAGGAAAAGTTCTTGGAATCCCAGTTTCCTAGAAAAGGTTTAGTATCTTTGCAGATTTTTTTTACAGTGTACAAATAGATTTTTTAGGTTCGAGTTCGGTGGCGTATCTACTGAAATTATTTTGTCGTATTCAAATCTCGTACAACCCGATATTTGGACAAACCAATGACCATTTTTTAAAAGTTCTAAAACTGCGTAGAATCTTTGCAATAAGCCTGAAAAATACCAACTTGATTGGGAGATGGGAGATTATTTTCAAATTGGTCCGGCTCTTTACAAAGAACTTGACTTCGTATTTAGCCAACGACAAACATATTAAAATAAAAATTTAACGCCAATTTCATATCCAACAACATCTTACAAAATATCATTAATACGAGCAACATAAGCAAGTTTTTTTCTTTAACTGCTTGTATTTTATGAGCTCTAATGTCAAACCATAAATGTATTCTTGTAAAATTAATTCTTTGAATAGATTTTATAAACTTTTTTTTTATTTTTACCTCAATTGTATACCTATCAAAAATCTTTTTCCTTGAACGATTTCCATTTGACTTTCATTATGTTCATTTATTATGAGTAATTACCAAATAATTAAAGAAGCTATGATTATAATTTTCGTTTAGTCCAGTTCCATTTATGGTTAATTTAATTTAAGTAATGGAACTCTTACAGAAAATTAGTGTTGCACGGAGAACATAAATGGCTTTTATATTTTTAGCCTAAACTTTTTCGAATTCTCTTGAAACTACCAGCTTTAGATACCAATTGTTTTAAAAAGTTAAATGTTGGATAAATTTGAAGAAGTTATGTTTACTTGAAATATTATAATTATTAATTAATGAAAACTCAGCTCGTAATATTAGAGCTTTAGTTACAGTCTAGATAACATCATTACTTTTTTTTCCTAATAATTGAACATACAACAGCAGATTCCGTATATTTTTTTCTTTTTTGATATATAAATAGTTAAACACACATGGAACATTAATAAGAAAAAGAGAATACATAAAATATATTTTTTGTTACGTTATTACAACAACAAATTCTTTGTTTTTGTTTCTTAAATTCCATGAATATTCAGAGTACAAAAAAAAAAAGAGAAAAAAATAAAACTGGTATTTTTACATTCTTCTATCTTTACAAGAAGAAAGCATTGGATTTGTAAAAAAACTCGGCACCCCTTGCTTTCCGGCGGAATACATTTTGTCGTTTCGGGTTACCTAAAAATAGAATTTTTAAGTTTGGGTTCGGTGGCATATCGACTAAAATTATTTTCTCGAGTTCGAATCGGATGCAACACGATGTTTGAACAAACCATTAGCCCTTTTCTAAATAGCCTAAAACTGAATAGACTCTTTGCAATAAGCATGAAAAATATCAAGCTTATTGGCATAGAGGGAAAATTATTTTTTAATTAGTCCGACTCTTTGCAAAGAATTTGGCTTCTTAACTAACCTACGAATAAGATATTAAAATAAAAATTTAATTATTTATACATTTATTTATCCAACAAAATATATTTAATAAGGCAATATAAGTGAATTTTTTTTTCTTTAACTGTTAATATTTTATATGCTCGAATGTTAAATTATAAATGTATTCTTGCAAAATGAATTTTTTGAACAGATATAATACAATTTTTTATTTTTTATGTTAATTGTAAACCTGTTAAAAATCTTCCTTGAATGATTTTCATTTGACTTTCATTATGTTCATTTATTATGAGTAATTATAGAATAATTAAAGAAGCTGCGATTATAATTTTCGTTTCGTTCAGTTCCATTGATGGTTAATTTGATTTAGGTAATGGGACTCTTACAACAAATTAGTGATGCAAGGAGAAAATAAATGACTTCCCTTAATGAAAATAGATGGCTTTTATACTTTTAGCATAAATTTTTTGTATTCTCTTTAAATTATCAGCTTTAGATACAATTTGTTTTATAAAGTTAAGGCTGGATAAGTTTGAAGAAATTATGTTTACTTGAAATATTACAGATACTAATTAATGAAAATCCAGCTCGTAATATTAGAGTTTTAGTTACAGTCTAAATAAAATTTAGTTTATTGCTTACTTTGAGAAAACGCGGAATAAAAATTATTTTGAAACATTCCAATTCTACACCCAATTATTTAGTTTTATCTAAAATTTTGTAACTATAAATTAATAATAACTCTGTTTAAATTTTTAAAGTTTCAGACACTCTCTTTCTAAATAATGCCATGGTAATAATTAAACTTCATTATTTTTGTTCTAATAATTAAGCATACAGAAGCAAGTGTAGTGAAAAGTTTTTACATTTTGCTATCGATAGTTAAAATCTATGTAATTAGTAAAAAGAGAACATATAAGAAATATTTTTAGTTGCGTACGTTAGTAAAACAATACATTCTTCAAACACAAGTTCTGTATCATGAATTTCATAAATACTCAGTGTACTGAAAGAAACAAACAAAAAAAAATTAAAACTGTTATTCTTACTTTTTTCTATTTTTACAAGAAGATAGTATTGGATTCGTGAAACTTTTCAGTTCCTGTTACTTTTAAGATCGGATTGCGCGGTTCGATTAACTTTTCTTTGTCATGTTCGGATTGGCTTCAAATGGAATTTTCTGATTCAGAGGGGTTACAAGACGATATTTAGACAAACAATTGATCATTTTCTAAATAGACTAAAACTGCATTGACTCTTTCTAATAAGCTTGAAAGCTATCAGGCTGATTAGGAGAAGGGTGACGAATTTTCAATCATCCCGATTTTTTAAAAGAACCTGACTTCTCATTTCGCCTACGATGTAGATATAAATATTTAACGCCCTTTATTTATCCAACGACGTATTGCAAAATATCATTAACCCCTCGGGGACGAGCGACAAGTATACGTGCCGGGAATAGGCTTAAGAATCCATGTTCATCGCCACCAGTAAAATTATACCGTAAATTTTGCCTTTTTTAATCAGAGCATTTTCTCAATTTAATAAGTCACAAATTTCTGTTCTTTAAAACCGGTGATAAAACATTAAAAATTTCATAAAAGGCTCCCGTCGTGAAGGAATATAATAATACGGGCAACGTAAGCGAATTTTTTCTATAACTGCTGGTATTTTGAAAGCTAGTGTCGATCTACGCGAAGGCATTCTTTCAAAATTAATTCGTGAATTGATCATATCAACTTTCTTTTTCCTCAATCGTACGCCAGTTAAAAATCTTCTTCCTTGAGCGATTTCCATTTAACTTTCATTATGTTCATTTGTTATGAGTAATTACAGAATATTTAAAGAAGCTCCGATTATGATTTTCGTCTCGTTCAGTTCCATAAATGGTTAATTTAATTTAGGTAATGGGACACTTATTATAAATTAGTGTTGTACGGAGGAAATAAATATCCTTTCGTTAATAAAATAAATGTCTTTAATATTTTTAACATGAACTTTTCGTATTCTCTTGAAACTATCATCTTTAGACACGATTTGTTTTAGAAACTTTAAGGTTGAATAAATTTGAATAAATTACCTAATAAATAAACCGTTTACTGCATAATTCTATCGATCTTTTTTTTTTTTTTTGAGAAGTTTAATTTTGAAATCAGAGTCTTATTTGCTATCCATCCTGTATATATATATACATATATATACAGGGTGACTACTCTCAACGGTATCAAATGGATAATATCTAAACTGTCCACATTGTTTCAATTAAAATAATGTTTTAAATGTGATAAAAAAACCTATTTAAAAGTGGTTTTGATTGGTAAAAACTTTTTTGTAAAGTTACTAAATTTATTTATTCTTATTAAACTAATTAATTTATTAAACTTTCTATTACACTTACACGTAAAACAAAAAAAGTTTTATTCAATTGACATTAATATTGACCGAGTTGTGAAACTTTAAATTTTCTGAATTATATCAATTTTCTGCTTCTCTATACTTATGAGTTGGGTCGTGCTTCGAGGGATCGTACAGAAAATGCTTAAAGTATTGGAAGGAATTATACTTCATGTGTAAATTTATGCATTACAGACGAAGTGACTGATTTCGTACAAGTTTTAAGATAACGTTAATTTGTAATATTCAAGTTTTAGTTTAGGTAATTAAATATCCTTTTAATACATATATCATTTTGTAAAAAATTACTTTGGTTTTTCATCGTTTCATTTAAAAAAAAAAATCGGTTATATATTAACTTATAATTTTCTTTAATATCTGAAACTAAAAATAGATTTCAAATTTATATTTAATGTTAACTATCTCTTCAACTATCATTCTTTTTATAACTGATGGTTATTTATGTTTTTAGTAAATTTCTGAATGACTATTTTTGCAGCAAAACAGATGCTTAAACTTCAAACAGCTATTAATCATTCAGTTTTAATCGCAGAAAAATGCTCTCTTTTTCGGTCATAATTCTTATAGTGTAATAGGATAATTTAACAAGTAGTGTAGTAAAAATACGGTATACGTTTCAAGCAGGGGATAAACGCTCAAAATAGAGGGTATACCCTAGAATATATATTATAGAATGTATATTATATTATACAATAACTTTTTTGAGAGACAGAAAGAATACGGTTGTCCTTCAAAAAATCCAGAGGGTATACGCCATATACCTCCTTATATTCTCCATTACATTCCTGATTTTTACTAAATATAACTTATAGGACTGTTGGATCGTACAAAAATTTAAATTTCGTAACTTAACTTTTTTTTTTTTTTTTTTTGATCCAAATCGCTTTTAAAATTCATCTTTCCCACATTTTTTTTTTTTCTGGAATTATATGATTATGTCTAGTGGTTTAGTCATTAGCCATTGGATATCATTATGAGTGGACACCCTGTATATAAATGAATACACATAATTTTTTAAATGTTGAAATTTGATTAAAATTTCGATTTAGACTTACAGAGCTAAATTCCAAGATACATAAAAAAAATAACGCTATTGAATTTCAGATTGAATGGATCATCCTTCTAACGAGCATGATTTTGATTCGTTTTTAATTTAATGCGAATTAATTTCCTCTCATTAGTTTAAGAGAAATGTATCTTATATTTCTGTAAATAAATTAGTCACTCTAGATAAACCGAAATATTAATTCAAGTATTTATTTATATGCCAGCAATTTCAAAATTTTATATAATTTTTCACAAAGTAAATAGTTTAATCAAATGTATATTTTAGAATAAATTAAAAAATATATTCTATATTTATTTTTAATTCCGATGTATTTAAGGATGATTAAAGGTCAATTTGATTTTTTATAATACATCAAAAATCCGTAGAATTTAAACATTAACATCGAACGATGTTTCCAATTATAAGCATTCATACATATTGCAAACACTTCAAATCTCTCATTAAATTCACGAAAGTTGGAATGTATTTGGTCAGTAATTTTTGAAATTCTGATTTTAAGGAATAAAATCTTAAAATTTAGTTAATGGAATATTTTCTAACATAGTAGATCTTTCATGCATTTTTTTTTTATTTTAGTTCTTTTAAAAATTGATATATTTAAAATTTCCTTTGATATATCCAAATTAGTAATAATATCACTTCTTGCAAAATCTACTGTACCGCGCCATTTTTTATTTTGATGCGTCTTAATAGCTGATATGCGTCAATCTTGTGACACCATTTTTGCTTTTTGCATATTTTAAAAAATTGTTACACTTCAGATAAACAAGTATTTAATAGAAATTTTAGTGCTTATTTAGAAAAAGAAGCGACAACTGCTGGCAACATTGCTGCCGGCAGTTTTTGCCGTAAATTTAACTTTTTTTTTTCCGTGTGATTAAATATTTTGATTAGCTTTATTTTTATCATTCTCATTCTAAAACTGTAAACTTGAACCTTGATACTAGCAGCTAACGATTTATAATATTATATATTTTTTAATTTCTTGAATTTTATTTCATATTTTCATAAATTATTTAAATATTTGACCAAGATATCAAAGTAATTTCTTCTGTATATTCATGAAATATTCTCTTTTCTTTCTGTTTGCTTATTCTTTTTATGCGGGGAATGGAACAAATTTTTTTTTGCACACACACATATACGTTTTCATGCGCGTAGCCAGGGGGGGTACCCTGGGTGTCCGGGCACCCCCCCGCTCGCGCAGATCCAAGATTGATTTTTTTTCTTTTAATCAAAATTTAGAAAAGAAAAAAGAAGGAAAATGTAAGCAAAGTTAGTTCAATTAGTTAATCAAAACTAACAGTCTATGTTTTGAAATGTGATAAAAGAAGAGACCTTGATTCTTTCTTTTTTTCTTTTTAAGAAAATTATTTTATTCATCTTTTTTAAAACTAGAATATTTACTAGAATCTGTATTAATCACAGTAAATCAAAAAAATTGGTTTTATAATCCCAATTTGATGTCGTTCCTTTATGGAATTTTTTTAACACCTGTCTATTGCATGCATATTTCCATAAAAAATTAGAGTAAATTCTCGACAAGGATAGAAACTACTATTTATATCTTTGCTTTTGTTATCTAAAGTCTAGATAGGAGAAAAAAAAAATGAAAGGAAATACAGATGTGAAACGATAATTCCACCATCTGATTAGCCTGGAGAACGGAGAAGGTGGAAGGTTGTACAAATTAGAGATGAGACAGACTCAGCCCCAGCTCGAAAGCCCGAGCCCAAACCCGGGTCCGAAGCGGGTACGGGCTCTATTTTCATTTTAGTGTTCGGGCCCGGGGGGGGGGAGGCTCGGGCTCATTCTTTCTGAGAATTAAAAAACATTTATGTGTAGAAGAGATTGAAAGAACTACTATTTTCCTTTTAAAATTATTTATTCTTTTTCAAATCATTTCAGTGTTATTTTGATCAAAACGGAAGAAAAATAAAAATATTTTTTTTTTTTTTTATGTTTTAATAGTTGATTGTTGCTTCAAAAGAAAATTTGTGATGTAAGGAGATTTATGTCTACTGCATTTCCTTCGACGATTAATTGATAAGGCGCCTATCAAAATATTCATTAATAATAAATTAGCTTCTGGTTGGATTTTCGTTTAAGGCAGAAGATATTTTTTAATTCGATCGTTTATTTATTTATTTTGTTAGAGAATGATTTCTTCGTTTTTGATGCAGACTAGATCTTGAGGTTTGCAAATTATTTGATTGCGCACGAATCACAATCGTTCTTCATATGACAACAGCATTGTGATTTTTTTTCCTGTTTGTCATCATTAATTTTGCTTATGCTGATTTCCCTTCGTAAATAAACATATTTTACATGTTATTCCTATAGAAAACATTCGATTAATGTTTCTTCTTTTCCCATAAAAACAACGGAACTTTAAGATAACTGTATCAATGTTTTAATTTGCGTTGATTTTAAGGTTCCCGTCAGTCATGGGGAATTGTTAAGAGAAATGAATTGATTATAGATAAATGTACAGGGGATGTAGTGAAGGGTATACTGGGATATACCTTCTGAATTTTTTTAAGGAACACCGTATAACCCTCTGTTTCTCATGAAACCCATAGGAGGTACTCTCTAGAATATACTCTGTGCATTGAGCATATACCCTCTGCGTCCATCGTGTAACCTGTGGTTTTTTTACGACTACACCCCTGAAGATGTACACTTTTTATAGGAAATTGAAAACGTTTTTTGATTCTTCAGCATTCATATAGTAATTTCTAAAAAATCTATCCATTTATTCATTACACTTCTTTAATATGTCCATCAAATTTTCTTCTTAAAGGACAAGAAATATGGGAATCATTTTAGGTATGAAGGATATTTTTATTTGATAGCAAATTGCTCTTTTCATAAGCTTGAATTTAAATTTTCATTTAACAGTAAATTTTATAAGAAATTTTTTAAAATGGATATCACATTTGAAACAATTTTAAAATATCATTAAATTTTTATTTATTTATTTTTGTATATTTTTTGTATCGGGCTCGGATCAATGGCGGATCTAAGGGGGGGGGATGGGGCGATCGCCCCCTCCCCTTGGGCCGATAAAGGTTTTCAAACCAACATGAGAGATCTTCATGGAATAGGACTTAGGCTGAAGGCCAATGTCGGCGCGGCCCGGGCCGCCATTTCATGAATCATGCAGTGGCGGATCTAAGGTGGAGGGAAGGGGGGGGATGGCGAAGGGGCGATCGCACACCCTAGGTTGGGCTGGGTCAGGTTTTCTGACTTTTAGAGCCGGGCCTGATCTTTATTTTTTTCTGATGATTTGGGTCGGACCAGACTTGTTTTTCTTCCATGTCGAGCCCTGCCTGGAGTCATTCTTCCTAAATGTCTGTATTAGAGAAAAGACAGTGTTCGGACCCGGACTCATTTTTTCTGAAACCTATAAATTTTATTTATCAATGAATAGAAAATATTAAAAGAACTTGCCTCCCCCCTCCCTTAAACATTACTTGTTCCTTTTCAAATCACTATATTGACATTTTGATTAGAATGAAGGGGAAGCAGAAATTGTATTTTTTTTCTATTTTAGCTTTAGAATGCTATTTTAAAAGTAAATTATTAGTCACTTCTACAAACCTATTTTAGCCATTTCCGACGATGTTCTGGCGCCAACAAAAAAGCGGGAATAATGAATTTGTCTGTAGTTTGGTTTTCGTCTGTAGCAGAGGTTATTTTGTAATAGGGTTGTTTATTATCATTATTATTTAGACATTTAATGCGAAGAGGATATTTTCTTCCAATTTTAGTTTGCTTTTGGAGCATAATTTAGATTACTATTGTACCCAGCGAACACAGGTCGTAATCGCTTTTCATATGGAAATAATTTTAGTGATTGTTGCTTTTTTGTGAATTCTGATAATGCTGAAGCTGTTACTCTGCTATTTACGAAGTCACTTTTGGTCGTAAGTAAATTTAATTTCCATATTATTCCGATAGAAAGCAATTGAGCAGTGTTTCCTTTATTCCTATAAAATCATCGTAATTTAAAACTTTTAATTTAATGTTATTGTCTGGGTCACGCCTATCCCAAAAGATTGTTATGAGGAATGAAATGGTTATAGTTAAAAATGTGCACATTTTATAGAAAATTGATAAATTTTCGATTTGACAAATAATCGATAATAATTTCTACAAGTTCCATGCATTTATTCATGAAACACACTTCATTAACATGTCCATAATATTTTCTTATTAAAGGAGACAGAATATGAGACTTTTTTTATGTATAAAGTACAATTTTATTTTATACCAAACTTTATTTTATATACTATTTTTTACCAAATGATTCGTGCAATTTTTCACTCCGAGCCCAATTCGGGCTGGCATCTTATTTATTATTCGTAAAAAATATATTTATGTTGCACATTTGTTTAGCGAAATCTTAAGAAATGCATTTTTTAAAATTTACTTTTCTTCGTATTGTACAGCTTTACTATTATGATTTATATTATAAGTAGAAGTTAACCCGACCCGCAGCAAAAAAGAAGTCATCCGGACCCAAACGCAACCCACAGCAAAAGAGGTTAACCTGATCCACTGCAAAAAGTATAAGTCAAATGGACCCAAATGCGAACCACAGAAAAAGTATTAGTTACAGCTTGGTGCGAAAGGGTGGGGGCGGCCGCCCTGGGTCCGGAAATTTAAACGACGTCAAATTTATACTACCAACGTCATTTTTTGCCTGTCACAAGAAAAGTAGTCTGGGGGGGGGGGGAGGGCAAGCTGAAATTTTGTTCAGGCGCAATTTTCTGTTCACACGCCTCTGATTAGTTAACACGACCAGCAGAAAAAAGTAGAAATCAAATAGGCCCAAACCCGACCCGCTTGAAAAAAAAGTCGACCGGACCCAAACCCGACCCGCAGAAAATATAGAAGTTAACCGGACCCAAACCCGACCCGTAGTGAAATTATTAGCCCTGACCCGCGCATAGGATGCGAGTCTCCCAATTTTTACAATCGCCCCCCCCCCCCTTGAGGACTCTCCAAATCCGCCCTTGGCTCGGATGGTCTCGTGCTCCAATCTGCTAAAAATCTTTCGGGCGTGGGTTTCAAAAATCGAGCCCGAACTAATCTCTAGTACAAATCTGTGCTTCCTCTGAAAATAAGAAATGATGCTACGCAAAATTCAAACTAATATGAAGGTTGGTTCGTTGGTTTGCTAAATTTCGTTTTTTGGGATCATATTTTGACATTCGTACGGGCTCATTTTTTTAACGGGAAAATTTATTTATTCATGAGTAGAAAATATGAGAACTATTTTTCACTTTAAATTGCGTACTACAAGTTATTTCAATGCTACTTTGATCAAAATAACGGGGGAAAATAAAGTCGTGCTTATTTATTTTAGTATTTTATTGCTGTTTGAAATGAAAACTTGTGATAATTACTGATTTATGTTTACGGATATCTTTATTTTATATCTATCATGTTTTATTTATATTTATATATCTTTTCTTATCCATTAGCAGCGTCGTGCGAAAGGGGGAGCGTAGGGGACAGCTGCCCCGGCGTGGAATTTTATGGGGCGCCAAATTTATACTACCAACGTCATTTTGGGCTGTTGCAAGAAAAAGTTGGGTGGAGGGGGCGCCAAATTGTAACTTTGCCCCTGGAGCAGTTTTCTCTTCGCACGCCTTTGTCCATTATATTTAGTTTTAAGCAATTTCTCATCCTTCTTCACGCAATGAAAAATTGCGTTTGGGTCCTTTTTAAAAGAAGTTCTACACAATTATACCTTCCGCAAAAACCTGTCTAAAACGGAAATTTGATAGGTTTTATGGGGTTCCGTTTTATTAGGTTTTATTACATAAGATAATATTTGTACCCAACATGTTCAGGTTAAAAAATTTGGGCACCCCCCCGTTCAAGAGGCTGGCTACGCCTATGCGTTTTTGATAATGATGAGAAAATATAGCAGATATTTTTCAGAATGACATTTTCCTTTTCGGAACCTGTTTCGAAAGTGAAAGTAACTTTATAAAAAATCTGCAACCAAAATCGAAAAGTAAAGTGTAAAGATGTATCTCAACAATTTAATGCTAAAAGAAAAAAAAAAAAACATATCAAAATGCAAACGAGATGTTAACAAATTATCTCCCTATTGGTATAACATTAGCTCTCGAGCGGTTCCCCTGACGAGAACAGGAACCTTAATTACAGGGCTAACCGGATTCTGTCCCACCTTTTCTCTACAATTGAACACGTTCTAGGTTTAACCACTTAACTTATCAATATTTTTAAAAAAACATTCAAATAATGTCTATTTTTTCATGTATTTTACAGAATTTTTAATTTTTTATCACCGGGTTTTTAAAACAGAAATTTTTGCCTAATTGCATCAGAAAAAAATGGTCGAATTAACTAATGTAAAATTCACAATAAATTTTAGTGGTGAGGATAACAAATTATAATTGAAGTATGGATACCCGTATATGGTACGGGCAAATCATGATTGGCAAAAGCACGTTGCCCGGACGACGTACGGGCAAAACAAGGAAACGGTTGATTTCACGCATGAGCAAATGTGTCAGTTTTGCAGTGAAAAGAATTTTTGCCTTAGTATTTTAATATATGCAATTCTCTGATTCTGATGACAGTAATTTTACCCTTTTCTTATTTGTTTATTCTGTTTTCTCGTTGCAGGTTTTTGAGATGCACTTAGCAGGTTTTGAACTCTGGGTGCTAAATCCTGCTTTTGCTGTTCACAAAGGAGTACAAAACAAGAGAGGTAGAGGAGCTTGGAGAGAACGGCAGAACATTCTTAATCGGAAGCAATTCGTTCGTTTTAAGAACGAAATGGCCATAAAATATCGCACTCCGCCCAAAGAGCGGTCTTAAACATTAACTGGTTATAGTTTTTGAATGATAAAGGTTAAAAAATGTTTGAATATTTTGGACTGAATCTGCTGGTATCTAGATGAAAATTTATTCAAATTCAACTTCATCAAGATCATGTTTTTGAATTCAGTGAAGAATTCAAAGCCATGATCCCATTCATTTCCATTGCTTCGTATTAAAAGAAATGATATTTCTTTAACATTCCTTTTATGTTGTGTTAAATTGTGATGATTTTGTATTCGCAAAGCATGTGTAATAAATTATGTTATTTTATCTAAAATAAAGTATATGTTTATAACTGTGAATGATGTAATTTTTTCCATTTTTTCCCAGAGATTATAATGTAATTCTACTGCGTGTCCCTATAAATGAACGACGAATGTTATGCATACCATATGCTAAAGTAAGCATCCTGTAGTGCACATCATATATATGTATTATATATATATATGTATTATA
Organism: Maratus speculifer; assembly: GCA_964019185.1. Taxonomy (NCBI): domain Eukaryota; kingdom Metazoa; phylum Arthropoda; class Arachnida; order Araneae; family Salticidae; genus Maratus; species Maratus speculifer. The sequence goes on along the minus strand of OZ025296.1, from coordinate 99,279,653 downwards.
TATATATGTATTTATATATATATATATATAAATGTTTTTGAAATTGTGAAATATCATTAAAAGTCACCGAAAATGTTTTTTTCCATAGGTCGTAATGTTACGAAGTTCTTTTGGATGTCTCTGTAAAAGAACAATAATTGCTATGCACTTCATTTTCAATACCTAACATATCACAGGAAGCCTCAATAAAGAATATCAATTTCATCACAATCCAACTATATATACGCGAGTTAGAGTACAAACAGACGAACAGATGAATCCAATTCATAAACATTTTAAAACTATGTTGGAAAGTGCTAAAAAACAGTAGAATAAAATAATTCACGCTCACATTTCCCATTTTTACTAGAGCTTTTGCTTTCGTTATACCTGTTATTTTTGTTTTACCAAGTTCGTTTTTCAAATTTCTGCTCTATTTTTTAATAAATATTAATCTTTATAAAGTCACCATTTGTACTTACGTCACATGCAGATCAGTTTATTAAAAGGTATTTATATTCCTTTAAATGTATTTCTTTTTTTCACTTTCAGCATATTAAAACTTTAGTATAAATTATTTTTTCAAATAAAAATGATAATTAATAAAAAATAAACAGGATAATAAATATACGATTGTAAAACAAAAATTTGTAATGTTACGTATTGTTATTGCTATTAAAGTGAATTAAAAAAGAATAGAATTTCCGAAAAAACAAGATATACTGTATATAACACTAAAAAATCCCTGAAAAACTGTCGAATTAACATTCAAAATCTTATCAAATTGCATTCAGTAGAAAATGCAAAAATGTCGTTAAAAAATTACTGTCTCGAAAATTAATTAATATTTTAAAATTTGAATGAATATCTTAAAAATTAATTCATTTTTTAAAATTCAAATACCACCTTTGACGTCTATGAATCAGTAAAGATAGATGGAGCTAATTTCATCCTAAAACGTTCCATATCTTAGGCGAAATAGCTGTGAAGGATTAATCAGCCATTTCACAAAATCGTTTCATTGGGATTTTATATGTACGAAGTAGAGCCCATCGAATTTCGACGGAAGAAAATGTTTAAGAAAAGATTGTTTCATCGATTCTATAATAAACCTACAAAATTATTTACAATTAAAAAAAAAAAAATGCATCTTATTTTGGTTAATTCAACTCGCAAACAAATGTTATTTTAAACTAAATTCAGCAAGTACTATTTCTTTAAAATGCAGTTGTCTAAATTATTTACAAATTAAGCTTTAATCGTTTACGTAATTAATCAACGATAATAATGATGAATTATTATTATAAAGTTTTTAAGCGAGGCTCTTATGCTTGGTATTCCGCAATGAAAAAAGAAAAAAAACAGCAAAGTGTATTGCACTTTGACACGATCATAAATCGAAATTTCATGTCATTTTCACTTTCTCAAATTTTGCATATCCGTATTAACTGTTTAATAAAATGACATTTTAATTTGATCGTTTAAAAATTATTTTAACTCGCAATTTCCAGGTATGATTGTCAGCTACATTTTTGCTAAAAATGTACTCTTGTTTTAAAAATCGTACTCTTGAATTGAGAATTTAATCACAGTATGTGAAAGTAAAAACTGCCATAACTGATATCTTTTACACGAAATTGTGATAAAATATTAAGTTTTATCAAATTAAACGGTTGTTTTCTTTTAAATATTACTCCATGCTCACATACTCAAGCTTTTCTCCTAGTGTCTTATACTCAGTAGCATCTGAATGAAAAAAATGTGGAATTCTAACAACTGTAGGAAGAAAAATATTTGTTTCAGTTCAAAACAGTGCATCATTTTCTGTTCAAAATAACTTGGAGCAGCATGGCCCTAACGGGATTTTGTGTCACTAAACCCAATGAAAGCTATTCAATTGCCACTATTTTTAAGAAATTTCTTAAAAAAACATTTAAAATCAAAATATAAAAATGGGAATCTTTTAGAAAATAGTTTGGAAAGCATCTGCAAATGAGCAGTTTTCATTTAAAATAATTATAAGTAAATTTTTTTCTGTAAAAAATTCAGAGCAGATGACTAAAAAATCGCCTTGTGTATTTTAAACACTGGTTATAAATATTTTTCATCGTAAAGAAGGAGTCATATTTACAATTCGGGTTAACTAATTACGTATGAAAAGTTACACTAAACAAATTATGTTATTTTGATAAAATTATAGTAAAATGCCTTAAAGAATAGCAATGAAATTTGCTTAGTTGAGAAACTTTTGTTCAAAAACGTGGGGAACCTGATATTATTTTAAACCTGAAATTTTAAACAATATCATCTTTATTTACTTGTCTAACTCGGCGAATCAAATTCATCTTGGCGAGAATCGCTAAGTTCTGTAACATGAGTGGTTATTTTTTACACAAAGACTTCCGATCTGAGCATGTACGCTGCAAATCATTGCCCGTCTATAAAAATTGGTTAAATTTATGTAAAATATTGTGATTTTAATTACATTATTTTCAAAATTGAAGCATTTCCACCTGTGAAGAATTTCAAAGTTGCTGAAGTAAAAATGATGCATTTCTACAAAATTTTCATTTTAAAGAATTTAAATACACCTTTTTTATATATTAAAAGACGTCATTTTACATCCACTGAAGCATTCAAATTTTATAGTCCAGTCTTAAATAACATGTATAGAAAAATATATGACGTCACTATCGCACAATAATACAGAATCTCAACGAAAAGCGATTTCTTATCAGGAAGAAATACCGTAAAGCAAATCGATTATCTAATGATTCATAATCCTTCATTTTTTGTTGTTGTTTTTGTTTGTTTATAATAGCTCCATGTCTTATCAGAAATCATTCATTTATATTTTTCCAAAATTCGGAAAATTTCATTTCATACATACTAAAAGAATTACATTCTTTTAGCTTTTTGATACGAATTAATTAAATGCCAAAAAAATAAATCACACAAATATTCTTTAAAACACATTTTTGTATGAATAAATTGATGCATCTTTTGTAAAGTAAGTTTGCAATAAACTAAAAATCATTTAGCTGATATATAAAAACGAACTAAAACCAAAATTCATCAGGTATTATAATCAACGATATTCTTGATGTAGCACATATTTTAATTGCAATTATTTTCAGTTTCTTTAAGAAAAAATATACAGCAATTTGGTATTTTTCCTTTACGTCCCACAAAATGCAGCCTTCAATTTCCCGCCATTTGAGAAATAAAAACAAAAATTACAAAAAGATTAATATCTCAAAAATCAATTGAAACATACTTTTCAAACAAATTACATTTAAAAGTACATCTTTTGCCCTATACGACGGTATAAAGATTAAAAAGATGCGATGCCTAAAATTTAAAAAAATTGCAGCAGCAGAAATTGTAAAACCCAAATTTCATTGGAAAATGTTGCCATTTGAACAAAGGATATTAGATAGATGTGTTTTAAAAATCTCTTAGAATGAAGTTTTTTACAAAACTTCAAATGGACTTTTTTGTGGTAGAAAACAGTATAGAAGTAATATGTATTATGTTTTCCCCACACACACACACACATGAAAAAATCGATATTTTTATATCGATATATTTTTAACGATATAATATTGATATCTTTATAATGTAAACCCCAGTACAACAATTTATTAAATTTTTATTACATTTGAAATGTGAACAGACCTACCTATATGTCATAGCCAGCGGTTGCTTGGATTACTTGGATAATTTTTTAACCAAATAGCTTGCTTTTGTGAATCAATTGGCCGAGAACAGAAGTAAAACTCTAATTAAATTGTTGCGGTAGCTATATTAAATTAAGCTCTATAAAGCATGATTCATTTTATTATTAATTACTACATTTTGCATTTACATTAATAGCATAAACACTTGAATAGCTGATTTAATTTAACATACAAAAAGGTTTTTCAAATTTTGAATGAAAGCAGAATGTGTGTCGGTTAAAATTAATTAATCTAAAAGCTATTGAAGGTAGTTTTGTAGGTTTAATTTAAAAGGATAGTCTAAAAGTACATTTGTAGAACAGATTAAGTGCATTTGATACATAGATAGCGATATTTCGTAAATTTATTTAGTGGAGAATCTATAATGTTGTCTCCACTGCTATGAAATTCATACAGTTGAATATAATATAAGCATGCTTAATCGAAATAAACCTAAAAGTTACAGTATTTTCGGTTCTTGAAAAGGAATTACATATAATGCAATGGTATAAATTAATAAATATTGCATAAATTGAAAGATGTATTCGTAAGAAAATTATAAATTTGTTAAGAGAGAATATTACATCTCAATAACATAATGTATCAAAATGTGTAATTTTAAACATATATGTCATTTTATGACTATGTTTAAATCGATATTATTGTATCATTGTAAATAAGAAAATAATAATTTAGTTGTAGAATTTCTGAATCATTGTTTATATAAAGAGGCAGCAACAATTATTTTGTTAAGAGTGCTACAAAATAAAACAGCAAAAAAGGTTCAAATTATACAAATTAGCTGCAAAATACTAAAGACAATATTACTGCAAAAATTAACTGAAAAAATGCTAGAAATTTACAATTTTGCTAGCACAAATATAGCCAACATTTTTTCTGTAAAAATGCAAGGGTTTTTTCATTAGTATTATTATTTACTTACAGTGTATACGATGCTTTATATGACAATGATGATATACAGGCTATAAAATTTGAATTATTAAGATGATTTTGGAGAAAAAAGAGCCAACAAGCATCTTAGAAAACTCCCATTATCGCCATTTTAAAATTACTACATGCGTCTCACTCGTATAATCCAACTCATCTAAATGAATATCCTCAAGTTCTGGAATATCAGTATGCCACTCTATAATATATATTTAAAGAAATGTTGATTTTACAGTATGATGCTTTACAGTGTGATAACTGGCAACTAAGGTGCCAGTATTATACTTAAGAATTTCAGTAACAAACAGTAGTATATCGTCCTATAAATAAAAATTCAGGAATTTAACATATATTAATACTTAAAGGTATTGCTACCGATTACCTTGATGAGTGTTCAGTCAAATTATCTCTTTATGAATTTTAATCTCTGAAAATTACAGAAAAGTAATAGATGTAATTATGTTTATCAGAAAGCACAAGAGTAGATAAGCAATTTACATTACCTGGAGTCTTCAAAAAATTGAATATTTCTCCTTAGAATCATTAAACAATATTATTTTTGGTATTTTAACAGTGTTATAAAAATAGCTAAAATTTGCAGGTCTGTATCCATTTTAAATTTTAAAAACAAAAGTAACGTGCAAAAACAACCTTTTAAAACGCATTTTTGTGTGTGTGTGTGTGCACAAGAAGCAATTTTACACAATAATAAATAGAAGAAAAAAATTGAAACTATTCCGATTTACACCTGAAAACATATTCTAATCATATGACATAAAATTAGGCAATTGCACAGCGCCAATTTTATACCTTGGGGTTATAATGTAGTACTTTTTTAATAATTAAGATTTTAGTTTAAAAAAATAAACATTATGGCATGGAATAAATTTGTGTCGTAACTGATCATTTTATACACATCCGTGAAAACACCGGTTCGGCCTGCAAGCTTTTTTTCACAAATTCACCTAGTTTCCAATATGAATAGCTGCATGTTGTTCATTTTGTTTATTGCAGTAGAATATAATTTTTTAAACAAATATTATATAAAACAAGAAAATCGATTTTCTGAAAGTTTAAAGCTGATGACTCTCCTTAAAATCTCTCTAAATAAAAATAATCACAGTGTTGCCACAATTCAATGCAATTAACTGCTTGAATGTATCCAATCATTTAGAACAGAAGAAAATCCCTTAATAATAAATACACTCTAATAAAGTCGTACTTGATTTTGAATAATTTCTATAAAGCACGAATTAATTAAATATTTTTTTATTATACGTTAACAATGTAAATATATGAATATTTGATTTAATTCAAAATGCAAAAAGTAAGATCTTCAAACCTTTAAATAAATGTCATGCTATACTATACACATTTATTAAAATTAATTAATCTAAAAGATACTGAATATAGTATTATCGCATGTTGATGTCGAAAAAATTTTTCTAAAAATGTACTTTTAGAACAGATTAAAAGCAGTTGGCGTGTATAAGCTAGCGCAATTTTGCTAATTTATTCAGCGAAGAATCTGTAATTCAGTCTCCACTGCAATGAATTTTATACAGTTGAAGAGTTGAATAAAATGTAAGCATGATTAATATGAATAAATCGAAAAGTTAAAGTATTTTCACCTTTTAGAGAATGAATTACGCATATTTAATTTGGTATAAATTAATAAGTGATGAATATATTAAAAGATGCATTCATAGAAAGATTTTCAATTTATTTAAAAAGATGAACGATTAAAATTTTGAAATATGCATTTTCTTTATCTTTGCATTTTTTGGCTGGTAGAGTTTTCGGCTTTAAGCCAAAAAGAGCCGGCTTTATTTAAACAAAGCCTGTTTATAGAACTTTCCAACATAGTTGAAAAATGCTTATGTATTCGATTTGTCTGTCCGTCTGTCCGCGCAAATATACTCGGAAATTCATGAACTTGATATGGCTTATTTAGGGATACCAAAATATCTTTATTATTGCATATGAAATATATATGATTAATAATTCATTTACATGGACACTCAAAATAATTCGATTACATTATGGTATATGGAAAATTTCATTTGGTGAATATTGGAAATGTGCTCACCAAATCTTGATGAGATCGGCTAAATTAAACTTAATGACCGTAATGCAAGAATTATTCTAGAAAAACAAAAAAAAAAATCCGAAAATTAGTGCCAATTAGCCATTGTGATGGCAAGAAGCAAGAAAAAGCATTCAGAAACTGTTCGTAAAATTCTTCGATCGACAAGTTTCAGTTTTACAGTTCCCAGAAGGAAATCTCTTATTTCATCTGCAACCCCCTACCCCTCCCAAAAAAAAAGGCAAAATTTTGCATCTTAACATATTGACAAGGATTTTGGCTTTTGGAAAACAAAGTTATTTATTCATGAGATTAAGTTTATTATTTTTAGATGTGATGGGCATGCAAAAAATTTGGTGAAAAAAAAACCTGAAAATTTGACATCAACTATTAAACTCGGTGAAGAGAGTGTAACAGTTTGAGGCTCAATGGCGGCGGCTGAAGAAGGTAATATTTGTGTTTATTGACAGTACAATGAATCGATTCGGATATTTAAAAATACTGCAGAGTGATCTACATTCATCTGTTCAGAAATTAAGACTGGGAAATACCTGGATTTTCCAACAAGATAATGATCCGAAGCACTGCTAAGATAGTAAATCAATATCCCCTTTATATTAGTACTATAATTGGGCGGGAACTCGTGGGAGTGCCGATCCGAGAAATATTTGGTTTGTTACTGGAAAAAAAAATCGCGTACGAATGCAATTTTTTAAAAAAAACTGTTTATTTTTGCGAGTTTTAAGGAGATCCGTTTTGTCAAGAAAAAAGATATTTAGGCCAATCAGATGCTTTGAAGCCGTCATGCTGCCACCACCCCTTGAATACTAGTCCTGAACGCTGACACTGAAATGGTGGGAACCAAAGACGAATTTTGTGAAAGTGTGCACGGTCCTCTAAGTTTTGATTCCAGCATTTTATTTAAAAAAATCTTAGACTTCTTTAATCTCAGAAAAATAAAGCGAAAAAACTTTAAAAAAAAATATTGGTATAAAAACTGAAGGGATCGTACACACGCTGAAAAAATCCTTCGGCAGCCGCCATTTTTTTGTCAGCGCTGAAGCCAAATATTTAGGGGCTGGGGGCTCTGAACTGACGTCGGTTGCCCTATTCTTATTGAATGAAAGCAAATTACATTACTATAAAAGCTTCAATATAATAATTATGACTGAAAAAAAAGTCGGCTTTTGATTAAATGTTTCAAGATGGCTTTTGAGTTAACAAAAATTCTGTAGCATCATATTCTATGAAAATTTGAGTTCCCACAAATATATATATATTTTTTTCCAACTGCAACTCTGCTTTATATAGAACCCAAGCAACCGTATTCGCTACTACAGTCTCCAGACATGAACCAAATTGAGCACATTTGGGATGAACTTGATCGTCAAAATGCGACAGCACACAGTTACAAGCACTGTAAAACATTTGTGTAACGTTACTCCATAAAATTGGTGGCAGCTACGACTTCCATTTTACAGAGTAATTTTTCACTTATATAATGGTGTAACTTAAACATATATTACTGATGTAACTTCCCAATGTTACACCAGTTATATCGGTTAAAGTACTCCACAAAATTGGAGGCAGGTAGGCTGCCATCAATTTTATGGAGTAACGTTACACAAATGTTTTACAGTGAGTAAACAAACTTGAAGATCGCAATGCAACGTGCATGGTCAAACATTAATCTCGATACGAAGAAAACTCTTGTTTTCTCAATGGTAAAAAGAATGCAATCAGTTATATATTCCAAAGGAGGTCTTACAAAGTATTAATTTTAAATTTTGATTCCTTAGTTATGAACAAATATACTATACATTATTTGTATTTAGACTTTTGTGACTATATAATAACGATTTTTGTACAATTTCTCTACATTTTAAATGGTGAGTATTTTTTAAATTTTCTTTAAGGGAATCAGTTATTATTCATGTTTGCTAAAATAAAGTGTTTTCCCTAAAATTATTGGTATCGTATTCTAATTTTATGTGTTTATGTAGACTTTTATGACTGACTGTAAATAATAAAACATGTAACTAAGCAACCACTGTCTTCTTTAATTATATAAAGCTGTAAAAATAAAAGAAAAGAGTGTTAAATGTGTAAAACAGATAACGGTTACATGGTAAGGCCTATTAAAATTTAGCTGACACATTTGCAATTCTGACTGAAAATCACTAGCAGAATTATCAATATGTTAATCAATGTTAATGTCTTCATTATAAAGAAATTGGGCTGTTTATTAAACTCTAACTCAATTTTAAATGTCTTAAAATGTCTTGTTTCGAAATAAACTAATTAAAAACACTCAAAAAATGTGTAATTAGTTATTAATGTTCTTCACTGTATAAAAACTAATCATGGCCAAAAAAGCTCAATTTTAGCAAAAATAAAAATCCGGTTATAACCAATAAATGCCACCGGCGTGGCCAGTTTTAATTTTAAGCGGCTTTTTTTTTCTTTTGTAACTTTGCTTTACAGTTATTATATTTCTATATACAACATGATCCCCCACCCCTGAAAAAGGAAAATAATAATAATTAGAAAAATATAGACACTAATGCGATGCGGTTTCCATTAAAAAAAATTGAAAAAGATAAGTTCACTTTTTTAATAACAAATTTTTTTATGGCAGAATAATTATACTTACATCCAACTGGGAGATTCGAGTAGCACCAGTAGTTTACTTATCGGTGCATCACAGTTCACAACAAACTAGAATTACAATAAGAAATTACTCGGCGCAGTACAATATAAATAAATATAAGCATCGTTTAAAGCACCAAAACACTTTATTTCTTATTGCAGATCAGTTTCGTTATGCAACCATATCATGCTGTCATCAGTGAAAATTATGATTGCTCAGAAAAGAAAATTGCCGAAATACATGTTGGAGATGCGGATTCAATGATAAAGTTCATTACCCTATAAAATTACAGGGAATACTAGGAAACAACCAACGTAAGAGAAACGGATTCCACTTGTATGTTTTCGGATTACATTCATCGTATCTTATTAACTGGTCCCTGAAATTTTCTTAAATTTTATTGGCCAACAAACGTGGTCAATGAATCCGCTTGTGTGACCCGTTTTCTAAGATTTCTTATCTCGACTCTACTGGCCGATGAACGTTAACTTTGAATCAGCTTCTCTTACATTGGATGTTTCCTAGGATTTTCTGTAATTTTATTGGATAATGAACTTTGTCATTGAATTCGCTTCTCGAACATATATTTCGGCGATTTTCTTTTCTGTGCTATCATAATTTACACTAATGATGGTAAGCTATAGATACCGAAACTGGTTTGCAAGAAGAAATAAAGTGTTTTGGTGCTTTAAACGTTCATAATTTTGGTATTTCTCCGTAACCAAATCGACCACTTTCCAATAAAAAAACTAATGGTAAACTACAAGGTTTAATGCCAAAAATGCATCACCGGGATTTCACATTCACTTGACTTCAGATGTATTACACGTGTTTGTTATGTCACCAAAGGATTTTTAATTCGACGTTTATCTGTATTTTGAATGATGTTTTACTGTTTTATTAATCATTTCGTTTTTTTAAAACAACCATTACGTGCGTAACAGATAACGACATATTAATTAGTAATAGAGATAAAAGCATTGAAAATTGTTATAATGCATAGTTAGTTACAATTCTCTAAAGCTTTTCACTCATTTCACCATTTTGAAATTCGATTTTTTATAAACCATTCTTAGAGAACATTTAGCTCTTATAAGTATCTATCAAGTTAAGTTTCAGTTCTAGACCTTCAATATAAAATAAAAATCGCAACTTTAGCAAGTTTTTCTCTCTTGCACTCTCTTGGGATTAACGGCACTGACATAAAATATAAGTTAAGGCAAAAACTATACTTATCAATTTACAACAATTTGTTTTTTATTTGTGCTCGGTTGTTCCATAGATTATTTTATACAAGCAAGCAAATAATCGTTACTTCTTTATAATATTAGTATAGATTATTTTTACAAAAATTATATTAGTATAGATTATTTTTGCAGAAATTATGTCAGAATATATTATTATTGCATTGAAACATAAAGTCTAATGACAAAGTATCTAATCCGTTGCTACATAGAAAACAAATAATGCTAATTAAAGGTGAGTATCTACTGATCAATACTCGGTGTGACTGAAGTCTGATTTTCGCATCATTAAATAAACTCTAATTAGTTTTAAAAGCACAATTTTATCTCGAAAGGTTTTACATTTCTTCTTCAATGAGCAAGCAAATTATGAACTTTTCCATAAAAATTTGTTCATGTGGTTTAACATATCTCGAAGCTAATTAGCTTTTGAAATTTAGATTAGGACATCTCATTTTATCACAGAATTATGTAACTTTTTTTTATCATAAATAACTTTAGCATGTAAATTTGAAGCAAATTTGATTTTTTGCTTACTAATTAAAGTATTTTTCTCTGAATTCAATTTGATAATGTTTAGATAGGCACTAAAAGTTGTAAATTTTCCTTTAATTGGGAAAAAAATCTTTTTAATTCTATTATAAATTCTGCTGGAGTACGTTTTTCTTAAGATAATTATTTAAATAAGTCATATTTTTGTATTGTAAGTGTAATTTTTTAACAATTATCTTCAATTTAAACATTAATATTATAATTTATGACCTTACTGATTGTATGTTATGCATGCATATTTGTCGTTTGCTTCAAAATTATTGTACGAGCATTTAGAGATGATAATATACTTTAAAAAGAATACACTTTATGGTAAGTTACCTGTCCATATACTGAGATCTGGAGTGTAAATGTATACCTTGTCAAATGGGACTCGCGTGATCTAGTGTGGCGCTGTTATGACATGTAACAGGGCCAATGAAGAGTACTGCTCTGCACGCCTCACTCTCCCTGCCCTTCAAGCACAAATAGAAAACATGGGCGCTACGACAGCAAAACTCAAAGAGTCAAAGATTAAGCCTGTGAGCTTTGTGTGTACCAGACAGTCATACGAAAGTCGCATAGTGAAAGATTTTGCAAATCTAGCGGGGGGAAAAGTCCAAATTTCGACTTGCAGTAATTTCACTTTCAGACATTTTAAATAATATCTAACACAATGAAGTTTAAATGATAACAGTCTAACTCCACATTAACACCGTGAGAAATCGACCCCCAAAACCAAATTTTCTTTTATCCTTTCTATAATGGCGATTGCTGTTGATGTAATTGATTTGTAGATGCAATTGATGATGTTTATAGCTAAAAAAATTATTACGTAAATATTTTTACATGCTAGTATGACCAGTATATAGCCTTTAAAACAATGTAAATACTTTGTATTTTGCATGCGATAGTTATTTAGAACGATAGTCACTATCGTTATTTTGTTACGATAGTTATTTAGGAATGTTATATTTAAGAAATATTTTTTTCGATCTATCTAAAAATTATTTGGGAATTTAATAGCATGTGATCAAATTTAAAAATCAGCCAAAATTTTTGTTCACGCTGGTGCATTGTAACATAAATTTTTTTTTTTATATTTATGTATGCTTATAGGTATAAAATAAATCAATTTCAGGTGTAAGTCTTCAATATAACTATTTTTTTTTTCAGGAACGGAAGTGTAAATTTCCAAAAGAGAACTGTATGAGATTTGGCCAAATTATGTTACTAGAAATAAATAATTCTCTGCGAATATTAAAAATATCCTGATAAACTACGTATTTCACAAATATACTCTCCAACATTGCTCATCTGTTATATTATACCAGATTAAGTGACGGAACCATTCCGTTTATAACTGACAGTAATCGAAGATGGGGAAATTGCCATCAATTAGCGAATGTTTTTTGAAGTAAAATAAGAGATAGTTAGATTCTAATACAGTGGAACCTGTTTAAAGGACCACCTTTGGGGCCAGCTAAAATGGCCACTACATGGAGTTGGTCACCTTATGGACTATCTTCAAAATGGAACATTTGTGAACGCAAAAAATATAATATAATATAAATAAGGAAAATGCACATATCAAGTAATGATTTGATTAATTAATAACTATAATAACATACTTGCTATTTTAAAATATACTACATACAATATCATTTACGTGAAACTCGCGTTATTTTTTTAATACAATAGAAATTCTGTAGTAATTGATTTAAATAACACAAAACTACAAGACACACTGTAATTTATATGCATTTTTATTTTTATTGTAATTGCAAAATGCTAACATTTCTGTAACTGGTAGCAATGAATTTTCATTAAAAGTAACCTTAGACAAGTGAAAATATCATTACAATAAAGAACAAAGTGGTCACTTTGTACATAAAGCAAATAGTCACTATAAAAAGTAAAATCCTGTACTCTTTTAGTGAATCAAAATAAAATTTCAGAAAATGATTACTTCGGCCTTTTAGTTTGAAAATTTTTTCATGCAAAAAAATGGATGGTCACATTTTACAGGGTCATATAAAATTGACAATGCCAAGCTAACTGATCATTTTACACCGGTGGTCATATTATTGGACAATTCTTATATTATTTTATATAAGCACAAATAAAAGTTTCCAAAAGCGGTCACTTTAACCAGGTGGCCACTTTACCAAGGCGATCACTTTAGCAGGTTCCACGGTATTAATAATAAGTATATTTACAGGGGAAAATTATATTGACCATGTGAAAAAAGTTGGACGACCAAAGAAATCTTTCATTTAAGTCAACCGAAATCTTTAGACATAGGTGCATTCTCTATTCCTGCAATACAAATGAATTAATATGTAACACGTCTTTAAAACTCAGACAGTTTTGACGTAAGGATGCTGCGGGTGTGTTAAAGAAAATAACTGAAAACCCTAAAAGAGCAACAACATTTAAAAAAAAACTCGTTGAAAAATCCCGATGTCCATCATATAAATCAAATAAAGAATATGTAATGAAGAAAATCCAAATTTTATAATGGCTAAATCTAAACCATCCAGGATTTTCAAAGTTTAAGTTTATCCTGAAAGCTTATCAGTCAATAATAGAAGAATTTGAAAATATCAGAAATTAAATCTATACATCTCATGCACTAACTGTATTAGAATTCAATGTTCAGACATATGACAGAGCTAAAATTTGAATACACGGTTGTAGATAGCACAATGTTCAACCTTCTATTCATTCAGCTTCAAGGACCTTATCCCTATAGCAACGTGCATCCCACATCGAAGACTTGCAGAGGTGTACGCCTGTTAAATGTTATGCCTTTCAAGGCAAGAATTTCTTTGACACGAAATATGTTCATTTGTTTTACGCAGGAATGATGATAGTGAGTTCCATGTTCTCCCCAGATGAAGATTGGATGAGATCTCTGCATGGTGAATTTAGACTCATCACTGAAAAGAAAACGCCGCATTCTTCTTGTGTCCAAGACTGATATCTTCGACTCCACAACAACCGGGCTCTCCTACTCGATGCAGTGAAAGGGACGACTGGATGCAGGATGAGACTCTTGAAGCCTTATCTAAAGTTGTTCCAATGTGCTGTAGGTCCGGAATTTTTGTGTATGAGTGATAATGCGAAATTACACAAAACTCACATTGTTGATGATTTTCTTGAAGAGGAAGATATTCGCTTTATTAATTGGCCCTCGAGGCTTCTGGACCTCAATCCTATACAGCATGTTTGGGATGGTATAGGAAAAGTCATTACAAAGCGTAAGCCCCCTCCCAGGTTCCGCCAGGAATTAAAAAATGCAATTTTCGAAGAATGGGCTTTATTGCACAAACGTTTATTGACATCCTCATAAACAGTATGAGAGCTTGTTGTGAAGCTTGTATAGGTGCGCGGTAGTCACACTCCATATTAAACAGACTTTTCCCGACATAAATTGCTTTATCTCAAATTCATAATTTAATAATTTTTTATATACCCTGCATCTTACTTCGCAATTAAAATGTTTTTCATATTGTTATGTTGCTATATTCTTTTCCCAACCGTAATATACCTCTATGCTAAATTCGTGGCAACATAGTGAATTTCATCAGTTTTCACAGATTTTATGTTTGTGACTTATTTTGGACACAGTTGTATTTTCAGTAATTTTAATTAATTTTACCATTAGTTTATAAATACTAATTTTATTATTTATTATTATTATTGTTGTTGTTATTATTATTATTATTATCATGCTTTTTTCGTCCTAATATGAAAATAGATTTTCGTTTAAAACTGTGCTTTCACCTTCTGATTTTAGTTAAATATTGCAAATACTTTTTCAGCTCTAATAACTGATGCTAAATCCTATTTAATATAATATTTATTTCTTCGTAAGACCTGCACTTCAATGGTTTTTCAAAACTCCATTAATCTGCACCCGCCTGAAAAGAATTCACTGTATGATGTAAAGCTCTTTCGCAGTTCATTGTATTTTGAAAAGGTAATTAAAAGTTTCTAGAGAAATAGAAGCTGTACAAAAGCGCATTTTTAATTCAAGAACAATGGTCATACTAAAGAAAAGAAGCTGCACTGGACTTCTAATCTTCAAAATATCTAAGATTTGCAAGGAAATAATCTCCAACAAAGATTTTCTTTATAATGATTAGGGTTGAAATTTGGGGTTTGGTAATAAACCCAAGCTTACAGCACGTAGGTGAATACTACTTTTTTTTATCGATAAGACTAAAAATGAATATATTAAATATATATATATAAACATGAATGCCCACTTTTTACATTCAAAAATCATACTGGTAAAAATAACAATATTGGGTTCAAAAAAACCAATTTTAATCTTTTAATAGCGAAACTTTCTCATTGGACTCGTGCCAAAAGTTAACGCTAAAGATTTATTTACAATCATACTTAAGCGCGGGGTCCTACATTCAGAGAAACTGAACATGTGATGTAGATGATAAGGTGCTCTTCCACGGGCAACATCGCTGATGGAAACCTTATTCGTTAAATAAAACTAAGGTTAACTTAAAAAAAATTTTATAGGAAAAATTTTTCAGTAAATAAATTGTCGATCTCTGTCAGGTTTCTGAAGCTAATGAGTATGTAACTAATTAAGATTATTATTATCTGATAATTTATAGCATTACATATAAATCACTTTCTGCGTACATGGATTTAAAGTAGTAGTTTTCCTTATCTTGAAATTTATCAAAGCTACTATGTTTAGGTCTTATTATATGAACAAACTCCATTATATTAATGAATTTCGGCTTCTTTTTTTATTCAATAACGCAGACCATTAAAAAACATAAATAAGGCAACCAAAAAAATTACCGGGAGGAGGAAGATTTTGATAAGAGAAAAGCGTCCCTTGTTGACACCAGGTAAACTCTGGAAGGGCTCGCTGAGAGAAAAACGGGAGTCCTTGCCGAAAACTTCGAGGAGTGAGGTAGACGCATGTTTAGCAGAATTTTTGGGCGTTAAGTGTAGTGGATTCCGAAAAGGCTTAACTCCGGTGCGGGGAAAGTCTAAGCAACTGGAGGTCTTGTGGGGTCCTCCGATAAGCCTAATGAGATAATGTAGGGTGAGAAGGAAATAGTGAATTTTAATAAATTATCCAAGAACATAAAGAGTATTTAATATATAAGTTAGTATCGGGTCGGATCTTCTATATCCGAGCTTTTAAATATAAATAACGTTATGTTTTTTATAGGAATAAATTATAAATAGTTTTTTCTTTAACATTAATTGAATAGGTTAAAGATTTAGCATTTCTTTATTTCCTTCGCAAACCGTATTCGATATCACATATTTATATTGGTAGTGGCAACCTATCAAGTAAAATAGTATTTTTGGAAGTCTTTATAGTCCAAGAGCCGACAGTACAAAAACCTAAGGTATCGAGTATAAAACCTTTATTTTATGGAAGAGTAGTAATAGAGGAATCTAATGATCCATGTCTGCCCGAAGTCTGTGTGAAGTGGTGCATAAGCCAAAAATTAATACCCCTAGTGGTTCAATCGTCGGCTTGCCATTGTGTTTGCCGTACAATTATTCCATACCTTTGACTGTACGAGACTGTACTTGCAAGAACATTACTAAACCTACGAGTGAACCTCTAGTGGTATAAATTTTTAGCTTACGTACCACTTCACTTCCGGCAGACATAGATCCCCATTAGAATCCCGTATTACTACTCTCCCATAAAATAAAGGTTTTTTTTCTTGTGCTCGGTATCTTATGTTTTTATGCTGTCGGCTCTTGGACTAATACGAATGGTGGTCGTAGATCCCGAAAAAATCAGCATCTTTTTTACTAAGGAAGAGTGCAACAATCTCTAGTTTAGATTTTCGGTGATTAATGAGTTAATCATTTGACACAAGCTATATTAAACTATAAAGAAAAATTGTATGTCTACTGTTAAAAAATACACAGAGGTATAAAATCTTTCTATTAAATAAATTTTATAAAAAATATATTTATAATAATGCAAATATTCATATTTCGAAAGTTTTCATTTTAGAAATTATGAAGTCAGTGGCATTTGAATGAAAGTAAAATAATAGCAGTCAAAATGCGTGTTCCATTTTAAATCGAATATTGTCGTATTATATTTTAACAGATATGGCGAATTTCAAAAATATACAAACGCAAAAATGCAAACATAAAAAAGAATTCTTTTAAAAATTACATTTTTTATACTGCATATTTGTTGGAGATTTTTCTTCAGTGAATCTATGTATGACAGCACATTCCGTATTGTCAAGATTTGACATCAAATAAAAGCATTTACTGTTTTTTATTATTTATTTGTTTGTTCGAGTTCTATTCGATAATAAAATTCTGCAAAAAAAGAAAGCTTTCAGCAAGGGAAAGAAATTTTATAAATTGGAGAATTGCTGTAGCATTTTAAAACGAAAAATGTCAACATTATTTTGTACACTGTATGGGAATAAAATATATACTAAAAGCGTGTGTGGAATTACTTCTTTCAGAATCCACACGAGAAAATCTTTTATTCATAAACATGAATATTTAAAAAAAAAAAGTATAATAGGAATTCAAGAGTCACAAAGATTTTACGTGTCCTTTCTTTTTCGTACTTTGAGAATTTCACTAAAGCAGATACTTTGGATTGCTTAGAAAGTTTCTAACTGTTCGATTACTTTCGAAAAAAATTATTTTTCATAAAACTTTCAAGTTTTTACATTTTGAGGTAAAGTTAGGTGTTAGGAAATCGTTAAATTTTCTTACTGTTCAGTTCTCTAAAAAAATAATAAAATAATCAAGATTATATAACATAAAATAATGCAAGATATTAAATGATCAAGAAGTACAAGTAAAAAATGCCTTCAAGGGACTCCTTGTTATAAAAGACGAACAAATATTTCTGATAAAAAATTATTTTATTGCCTTTTTCGAGAGATAAATTAGCGTATTTTTATTAATGATAGAAATTTTAATTTTAATTTACAATAACTAGTACTTGGAACCCGGAATTCCCAGGTCACAGTGTAAAGGTGAAAAACTTTTTTTTTTATTAAAAACTCAAATACATTTTATGTATGTGATATACTTTGTATAAAATATGAATAGTATGAAATTTAAAAATTTGCAGTAACGGAAATTTCAAAACAGGAATTTTGCCGAAAAGTGTTGTCACTCAAAAAATGACGTATGCGTTACGCACAGATATGTTTGTTCTTTATATTATAGATAAATAGAGTAGATAGATAGAATAGATAGAAAGGTAGAGAGAGAGAAGGAAAGACGTTTTTCCGTCTATTTGTCAGTCTATCCTACCGCTTTGTTCTTAAGAGACCGTTGCACGCAGAGCTACAAAATTTTAACTTTATGAATAAAGTCATACATCTTTAAGTCGATTTAGGATTCTTTTATTAGATTTTTTTAGTTCATTTCTTATGCAATTTTTGAAAAGCTTTTTCTTCTTCTTCTTCTTCTTCTTCTTCTTCTTTGTTTCGTTTTGGGGATGCTTCTTTCACATTTTCAAAATGAATCCGTTTTCTGCCTTTTATCCCATCTCTATATACATTATGCTATCGTATATGGTACAAAAATCACGATTATTTGTTAATTGTTTAGTGGCAACGTGCAAATGAAACGCATCTCTTTGGATACTGTGCAAAAGTCCTTTGGTAAGATTTAGGCTGTGGTAAATTGGATTTATTTACGTTTTGTTCCTTCGCTGCTATTATGGAGCTTCAACATATGATTATTCTTATTTTTTCTGTTCTTTTTCCTTATAAAAATAAATAAAAGTCATGAATTTTAAACTTTTCAGTTTCAAATTAAAGGTATGTATTATAAATGAAATGAGTGAAAGGGTTAAATTATTATATTTTAAATAATTAATGAAATGCAAAAAAAAAAATCTACGAATTCAATATTTGGCGAATTATTATCTGCGCCAGGCTAGCATAAAAATACTGAGTTATTGGTTTATCAGCACAGATGTTATATATGCACCACATTGGCGAATTATTTTTCTGACGCCAATTTGGCGAAAACTTCCTGTTTCAAATACCAGTTACATACGTATTTTTTTTTTTTTTTTTTTTTTTTTTTTTACTTATTTCTATTATTTTAAGAAGAAAATAATAATAAATTTTAAAAAAGTTTATTTAATAATTATAGAATAAAACAATTTATATCATTTAAAAAAAGAAAATAAAAGTAAAAAAACAGTTTATTAATAAATAAATAACAATAGCCGAGTCACCATGTGAGACACATATAATTGCCATTTTGTTGCAATCGCGCCAATGTGGTACGCATATAGCATCTATGTCTATTTCTCTAACAGAATCTTCTAATTTAGTCCAAAACTGAGCAATTAAAATAAATTATGAATAAAAGCAATATGATGTAATGCTCGGTATACATTCAAATGGGGATCAAACTTGTCGCCAAAGGCGGCTAGTTATAGTAAATTTTGCTTTCCTTTGAATAAATTCTAAAGTTTATTCGGAATTTGTACAGTGATTTTTGAATTTTTCGCAAATTTTTGAAAGCCATTAAAAAAAATCATGTTTTAGTAACGATTTTTTTACATTGGTAAAAGGAATTCGGCTTAAAAGTTACTTGGAATATGAAGAGACACCTGACAGAGTTTCTAGAGTAAACGTCTCGCCTGTTGTAAAACACTGGAATTGTAAAGAAATTTACAACCCAGGCGATGTCTGGTTAACATAATGCCAGACACCTGAATAAAAAGGAAAAGTGAAACAAAAAATAGCCATTTTAAGACGCTATACATTTTTGAATATGTAAGACACAGTACTACAGTTAAAAATATAAACGATATTGGAATAATGTAGAAAAAGAATATATACAAGGTATTTACAATATTCACAAAGAGAAATGTGAACATTTGGGAAGGTAAACTCTATCACTGTATAAAAATCAGGAAGGCTTATCCCGGGTCGATATTTTCGGGTAGATGAAGAAGTTGCCCGTAATCTTCGTTTCGGGCAAGTTCATCATACAGTTGTGTGCAAAATTTAAGGACGATTCACAAAATGCCAATTTTCAAGGGATTTTCAAGCGATAATTTTCACGCGAATAATCCCTGCATAACAGCTAGCCTAAATAACATCTCATTCAGGTCACACATTGTCACAAGAATCACAGTCACTAAGGCGAAACAAAAAATAGGAAATTTCACACGTTTTTTTTATGAGTCTCAAATGACTACTATACGTGACTCCACTGACAGGTCACTGTGACTGCTGCTTTCTGTCAGGTCATTAGGTGACTTTACAATGTCGTTTTATTGAGACTCTCGTGTGACCTGTCATCTGGAGACTCAATTTCAAAGTCATTGTGAATGCTGCATTATGATAAATCACCAAATAATGTCCCATTAAAGTCACATGGTGACTTTCTGTTACAAGACTTTGTCAAATAGTGACAGAGACCCGACTGTGAAGTAAGCACTGTGAAAGTGGTGAAAAGTCACCATGTGACTTTAATGGGACATTATTTGGTAATATATCATAATGCAACATTGACAATGACTGTGAAATTGAGTTTCCAGATGAGAAGTCACACGAAAGTTTCAATGAAACGACCTTGTAAAGTCACCTGGTGACTCTCCACAAAGCAGCAATCACAATGACTTGTCAGTGGAGTTACATATAGTAGTCATTTAAAACTCATAAAAGAGACGTATGGAATTTCCAATTTTTTGTTTCGCCGTAGTGACTGTGACCCTTGTGACCATGTGTGACTGGAATGAGATGTTATATGGACTAGCTGTTATGCTGGGATAGTAATCATTCGAATTATATGTATTACTTCCTTTTGAATATTAGCTTGAAAATTATCGCTTGAAAATACCTTGAAAATTCGCATTTTGGGACTCGTCCTTAAATATTTTGCACACCAGTTGTAGGTAAAGACAGTTTGTATAGCCGGATTTTGGATGCTTGAAATTTTGTCGAAAAAATTGTTTGCTTGATGTTAAAATTTTGAGTGCTCATTGTGTATAGTGGTATTCCGACACTACCAAGGTGCGTGAATAATGCCCTTAAGGGTTTTATTTTTAACAATCTGTATCTGGAGGTTGGTTTTCGGCAAAGTCCCAGATCTGATCACAGTAGACAAGAATGGGACGTAGAACTGTCCTGTTGGGCAACAATTTGTTTCTCATGCTAATTTTCTAATTTTAAAGGAAAAGGGCAAGATCATTTTTAGCCCTGTAGAACTTTTGGACGATAATAATCGAAAGCTCAAAGAAGTGTTAGTTGTACTTAGCTAACAATAAAAAGTAGTTTTTCCGATTACTGCTTATTATCTTGCAGTAACTTTATTTTAGAACGAACAAATTCAAGAACAGTTTTTGTGTAACAGAGATTGAAATTTATTTGGTTTGTACACTGAACAGCCCACTTAAATACTAAAGTAGATTTCACCAAAATGTTTAGTTTAAATTGTTTTGAATCAAATGGAACTTCTTCACTATCCATATTTTCAAGACTTAGCATCGAATATGTCTTTAGTGTCCATTTATTTTTTTTTTCTTGTTTGTTCATTTTCTGATAGCAAAACCAAAATCGCAAACAAAAATACAAAATCTTTCATCAGGGAGAGGGAGTAAAATATATGAATGGAAGAATTTCTGTGACATTTGAAAATGAAAAATGTCAACATTATTTTTTACATTGCGTAGCAATAAAAAATAAATACTAAAAGTATCTGTTGAATTATTTATTTCTATACCCACGCAAGAAAACCTTTTACTCAAAAACATGAATATTTTCAAAAAGCATATCAGGAATTCAAGTGTCACAAAGATTTTACGTGCCATTTCCCTTTTGTACTTTGGGAATTTATCTAAGAAGATATATCGAATTGCACAGAAGTTCCTCACTGTTCGACAGCTTACGAAAAATCCATTATTCGTTAAACTTTCAAACTTTTCGAATCAGGAATGAAAGAAACCTACGAGCCAAAATTTAAAATTTCATTCAGTATACTTATTTCAATTCATTATTTTTCGGAGAAAATAAAATCTTGTAGGATATAAAGAGAAAATTTACTTGGGACATCTTATTTTTATTTGTTCTTTTTCTGTTTATGTTATAAACTTATATATGTATGAAAAGTTGTATAAAATTTCTGTCAAATTGTGAAAGGCTGTGGTTAGATGCATTAAAATCATGGACTACTAGCAGTTAAGGAATGATAAGTCAACTAGAGTGATAAATTAACAAATCTAATCAATTTAAATGAATTTGCTGGTCAAGGTTGAGATCGGCTAATGGTAATTATGAACGCAAGCATTATTTTTGCAGTCGCATCATTAATTGAAGGATTAGAGTGTAAATATAGCAAAGCAATGGATAAGCACTCCGGTAAATTCTCCATGAAAAACACAGCCAATTGACGTTCGAAGAATTTTTATTCAGCAAAACATGGAAATGAAAGACAATTCCTGCATGGTGAGAAATTTCGTAACGATCTTAGGATGGAACATGAATAGTAACATTGTGCTGTAAGGTCTTTAAGGGTGTTCTTAAATTTAAAAAAGGCAACTTTATAACATAAGTTTTATTTTATTTTTATTCGAAAATGCGTGGAATTAACAAGTATTGCTGTTCAGAAACTCTCTAATCGTACTCATTTTCCCGTTTTATTTGAAACAGAATAGATGCGTCAGAAAACAGTGTCCAAGTGGGGGCTTTGAACAAAATTTCTGGAGGGAAGCAGAAAAACCAGTCAACGAAGCAAGAAAAATGCCTTATCACGTGATCAAAAACGTTTATAGCTCGATGGGTAATTTATTGATCAAAAATTCGAATGCACAGTTCGATTCCAAATTTCTTTTGCATAGTCAGGTCTGCCAATTTTAAATATTTCCGTTAAAAAATTCATTTGTAAATGTGTCAAAACGTTTTGCGCTTGTAATATATCTTTCCGTTAAAAAAACGCATTTGTAAATGTGTCCAAATGTTTTGCGCTTGTACAGCAGAGCAATAGAGAACAGCCTTAAGGTAAATTTGAACTCTACATGACATGCAGATACTAACAAGGAAGGTCTCCATACTGGGCATACTCAGAATTTTATGAAAAAAATACTAATTAAAGTACTTATGTATGTAATAAAGGATCGGTCAAAATTAGCGGCGGAATCACAGAATTAAGTATGTAAAAAATAAAATATTTTCGAATATTTGGCGTGAAAAGACGAAAGCGTCACTCGATTTGGCGAACAGCACTTTTCCTCGCCAAAAGCAAACGATTATAATGAAACTTAAAACTGTTGGATATTTAGAATACGTGTAAATGCTATATTTAGTGAATTTAAACGTAAACAAGGAGAGGCTTTAATATATTATATACGTATTGTATTACATATATATACTACTTGTTCAAGTAGCTATTTAATTAATCACGGGAAAAAAATGTTTTCATAGATTTAAAAAAAATCATATTGAGAAAAATTATCTTCATACATTTAAACGTATTCAAAAATAAAAGTCATGTTTCCATAGCAACAAAATCTAATCGACAATTCTCAATTGGACTTTGAGTTTGAAACAAAGTTAATTAATTTAAATTATAAATTTCGTTTTAAATCTCAAATTTTGATGATTAAATTTGAATATAAATTCATATAAATATCGATATAACTAAATTTAATGCATTGTGTCCCCTTAAAACATGAGGAAACAGGAAATATGCCAGAAAATTATAATAATTTAGATGAATATAGCGAAGTAAAATTTTTATACAACATATATATTTTAATAATAATAATAATTCGAAATGAAATAAACATTTATATTTCTTTGTATATATCGCTAATCCAAAAGAAAAGCGACACAACGCCAAAATTCATTTTGAGTTTTATTCCACTAATGAATAAAAGATCTGTCATAGGTGTGTCTTCCTACACAAAAAGTTTCATAAGTCGTCACCTGAGAATAATAAGATTCTATCTGTGTTTTTGAAAAAATTGACTTATCGATATAGAAAGCTTTAATTTGTATCTATGAAGGTACTTTTGCATCACAGTGATGTTATATATACTTCACATATGACATTACAATTATATTATGACATTATTTTAATCCAGAAATGCTTTCATAGATACAAATAGAGCATTTCTATATCGATGAGCCATTTTTTTCAAAAACACAGATAGAACATCATTATTCTCAGGTGACGAAGTGTGGTTATACAGAAAATTACTTATATGTTCATTCGTGACCACAGAAGAGAGGATGATTGTGCGGGCTGGTTAGATTGATCAACCCTCTAAATCTCCTCCTACGGCTTCATTCTTAAGGGTTTTCAGGTGCGTTCGTAATTATATAAGCACGTAGCACCTGTAGTCGTCGTTCAGTCCGTCCGTCTGTCCGCATATAACAGAGCAAAAACTGGCGAACCGAATCGTTTGAAATTTAAAACATATAAATGCTGCATAATTTCGTCCAGTCATTTTAAATTTTATGAAAATTGGGTGTATAGTTTAACTACAGGGACAATAAAAAGTATTCTATCATTTAGGTCATTGTCACATTACGGTCAATGAGAAAAAATAGTTTCAAATGAAATTTAATTGTGTAATACTCTTTCAAACATAATAGAATTGATATGCATCTTTGAAGTATACACAAAAAATACATTCTGCACAATATGTAGTGAAAAGAACGTTTTTTATTAATTTACAGATCCTTACAAAAGTATTCCATTAGACAAAGGCATAGAAGGAAACACTATTTGAAGCATTTTAATACTATTAAACTATTTCGCATTTTTTGAAATTGATATGCATTGCTGAAGTTTATTACAAGTTACTACCTGTATAGTAGAAAACAGATAGCATTTACAGGGACATACAAAAGATTTTTGCCACTATACTGTACCCGATAGACTGTATACTATTATACCAAGATCTGAATATTTTAAAAACTTTTTATAGTACGTACCTTATTTACTACATTTGACGTTCAATTTCAAACTTGTTGCTTTTTAGCAAGTTTTCCTCCCGCATGCAGAGCTAAATCTATGATTTCATGTTACAGTAAAGCCATGCAAATTTTCTTTTGCCTCGCCTGTGAAATTTATTTTTGCCGAGATATGTCACTTTTCTCGTGGGTGAGCGAACATTGTGTTTTTAGTAGGAAGATTAAAGGAGTTTTAAATTAAATTGTGAAATTTTAATTTTATATTCATCCAAAACAAGGGATTTGTTCAAGACATAATTCTTATCTATTTAAATATATACTATATTTTAATTGTTTCAGGAGCAGTAATTATGAAAACGACAAACATTTTTACTTTGTTCTATCCTCAACAGAAGAAATTATTGTTACCGAAATTTTTTTTGACTTCCGGTTTCTGACAGATTAACACGTTTTAGGAGTCAAAGATTCCAAAAAACATGTTTTTACAAAATGTCTGACTGTCCGTGTGTGATTGTATGTGTGTCCGTATGCCGCCATTTTACCATCGAAAAGTATATGAAGACATGCACAGAATTGAACCAAATTTTTTGCGTAAGTTTTTGGTTATGGCAAGCTCCTTCTACTTTTAAATATTTCGCCAATAGTGGGGAAGGCTGTAATAGCGATTTTTATACCATTTTTATAAATATTGTACCATCGAAAAGTGTATGAAGTTATACGTAGAAGTGAACCAAATTTTTTGTGTAAGAGTTTGCCTGTAGCTCGTTAGTCGTCCGTGAATTTGAAAAATCGCCGATAGAGGGCGCTACAATAGCGATTTTTGTGCCATTTTCAATATTACACACCGAAAAGTGTATAAAGTTAGGCCTAGAATTGAACTAAATGTTTTGTGCAAGTGTTGGGCTATAGCTAGTAGGTCCTACCTGAAATTGAAAAAAATCCGCCGCAAGGAGGTGCTGTAATAGTGATTTTTGTGCTATTTTCAGTACTGTACCACCGCAAAGTGTATGAATTTATGTATGGAATTGAACCATTTTTTTTTTTTTTTGCTATAGTGTGCAAATTTTTCTTGAATTTGGAAATATTTCGAGAGAGATAGGATCATTGTGATAGCGGTTTTTGAACTATTTTCTCGATCCTTTATCGTTCTATTGTCTATCGGCTCGTGGAAAGATGGGAACTCACGTCCTGCTAGGACGGCTATTTGCAAACAGGGGATGATAACAGAATAAGGGAAAACGATTGACTTTAATAAACACCATGGTCCATATATACTCGTTTTTACTTCGATTAATTGATTGAAGCGTAAATTTAAGATGAAAATCAAAGTTGGTATAGTATTGATTTAATAATATTAAAATATTAACTTAATGTTTGAAACATTAAGATATATGTATGAGATAGAAGAAAGCTTTGGGATTGGCACACCCAACTAGTTCAGATTATTTTAAGGAAATAAATAACATCTCGGCAGTATGAATGAAGCAGATTTATTCTGGTATTTAAAAACCATTTATTTTTTTAAGAAAAGATATACTTGACGAATTATTTTCTCATTTAAAATACATTTTAGCTTATATGCAGCACAAAAAATTATTTTCTACATGCATAATTTTATTTAATACGAGTTTCTAATTTTTACTTGCCTATTTATGACTGTAACTCAGTTAGGCATACTTATCTAAAGTAGTCATTTCAGATAGCTTTATTTTAATTTACGTGCCGGTTAAACACATTGGATAGTACAGTCTAACCTCGTTGACGTAAATTACTTTTAACATTAACACTTCCCACTGTCTCCGTCAAAATGAATAGGGATTCTAGTGTTTTTAACATTCTATTAACATGAACACGTTTAACATGAAAATTCGCTTAATATGAACAATTCTCGATGTTTTTGACGGTTAACATGAATAAAATTCCGTGAAAAGTATGAAAGCTTTTTTTTTCTTCCCTAGGGAACAGTGAGTTATTCTTTAAAACTTCATGAAAAGGGGCTACAGTAAAACCTCTAAAAAATAGACACCTCGGGAACGCAGAAATTGTCCGGTATTCGGAAGTGTCCGCTATTGGGAAAACCTCAGAGATTCAAAAATCGCTAAGAAATGCTTAATGTTTCATTAATTAACTTTTATATGTCCTAAAACCTCTATTATATAATTAATCAGAAATTAAAATTATTTTTAAGCAATAAAATTGAAATAAAATTGTGCACACTTTTATCCACTGTTTATTAGATTATTGTAAACAAAATCTGTTTCAAAAGTTTATTTTTGCTTGCGATTACATGTAATTTGTTTCTGTGGGGCGGGGAGGGAGGGATTGCACTTTTTGATCTTTAAAAGCATAAAATCTCAAAATGTTCTTGGATGACATTTCAATAGTCTGGGAGATTATTTCTCCCGGGCAACCCCCTGAATTTAGCACTGAACGTTGGGGGGAAGGGGGATTTTTCCCAGCTCTTTATCTACATTTAACTGTGATCACAAAATTTGTGACACGTTGTCCTGATAAATTTAGAGGCTTTTTTACTTTTTTCATTTTTTTTTCTGTTTAAAAATACTTTTTCATCCTTTATCGCCGATTAAAGTGTCCGCTATTCTGAATGTCCGTTATTCAGAGGTTAAACATACAAAAATTTAAGTTTTGGGAGTGGGGATTGGAAAACCGTCCGTTAAATAGAGGTTTCCGCTATTCGGAAGTGTCCGTTATGGAGATTTTACTGTATTGTCATCGGAATGTTTGCACTTTTGGACAATAGAGTACCTGTCGTCAACTACATGTCACCAGGACTAGAGAAGGTTACTATTTAAAAAGGAGTATTTTTATGCAGGAGTATTTTTTATTATTTCTGTATTCAAACATAGAAAATTTACAGATTGCTGTTGCAACTTCCGTATAAAAATTCATGCATCCAGTCTTTTTTTTTTTTTTTTTTTTTCGTTTACCCGTATGAATTTGTAAGGACATTCACTTGTGCAGTATTGTTACTCAAAAAAGTTCAGTAATCCTTAAGTTTGCAAAATAAACTTGATATATTATATGACGTAGATTCAAGAAATTAAAAAAAAAATCTGACATTGCTAAGAAATATGGAATAGCTAAAAGTACGATATCAATTATTTTAAAAAGTAGAGACAAAATTGAAACAGCTTATGTACTAAACAAGTTTGAACCAAGTCAAAAAAGAATGAGAGTCGCCAATAATGAAGAAGTTGAAACAGCATTAATCGAATGGACCTGAATCCCCCCCATGACTGGTGAGATTTTTCTAGAAAAAGCTAATTTTTTCGCCGATTCTTTAGGTGTAGAGATTGTTTAGGCTCATCAGGATGGCTTCAACGATTTAAGGATAGACACGAAATAGTTAACAAGAAAATTTTTGAGAAAGCGGCTGCATTAAATGATGAAAAAGCGAATATTTTCGTAATCAATAAACTTCAATCAATTTTAAGCAAATATGCTGAAGAAGATATTTTTAATGTCGACGACACATCTTTATTCTGGAAATCACTTCATCACGAACTTTAACGATAAAGAATGCGAAATGTTCAGGTGAAAATGCAGCAAAAAAAGATTAACCGTTTTAATTGCTTGCAACATGTCTAAAACGGAAAAATTACCATTGATGATCACTGGAAAGGCTGCAAAACAACGCTGTTTTAAAGGTACAAAAATATTAGCAGTGACGCACGAGTCGAGCAAAAAGGCATGGATTACCATAGGGTTATTCCAGAAGTGGGTAAAACAACTCAACAGAAAATTTAAAAGAGAAGGCAGAAATATTTGTTTAATTTTAGACAATTGCAGCGCTCATTGCGCCAAGTTTCACAATAAATGTTATTATTATTACTAAACTGATTTAATTGTTAATCAAAACAAATATTTATTGAATATAAATGAACATTAAAAAATATTTTTTTTATTACTGATAACATGAACTATGGATAACATCAACAAAAATTTAACTCCCTTTGAGGTTCATGTTAACGCGGTTTGACTGTAATAGGTTGAATAATAATAGGAAAAGTTACTTTTACTAAAAAGAAGAGAGAAAGTAAAAAATAATTACCGAAACATTTAGAAAAATTACAGAAAAATTTTCATTGGTAAGCTTAGATAGTTCTAAAGAAACAAATGCTGTGTCACAGCGTCGAAACCAGAGAGAATTATTTTAGTCTAAACAGCACATCTGTACCACAATTATTTGATTTTAAATGGAATTCTAAAATGTGTCATTGACTTTTGGAACAACCTGCATATAGGAATAAATACAAATTATTATGACAGACAATGTAAACTGTGGTGCATGAAATAAAAAAGAAATTCTTTTCTGTGTAAGATCTAAAGAATCTTTTTAACCAAAAAATAACTGAGAGCAGATTTATTTTACAGGAATAACTATATGACAAAGCCTTTTACCTAAACGATACCTTTTTACATAAATATTTTTATCATAAAAATTCTCAAAATAAAAATTATTATTTAAATGATTTTTCAATAAAGTAAGTGAATGAAACAACATAATTAACTTTGATTTTTTTCTGAAATACTACCATGCATTTAAAAGTAAAGTGGCATCAATCCATTACACATTCTATTCAAAATAAAAAGCTTTCGTAATAAATTCCACTAGATATAGCAAAGTATTTAAAAATGATACATTCTCACATGTACACAAAAACAAAATGGTTTTAGAACATCGCATTTTCAGAAACTATGTTTATTAAAGCTATACTTTAATTGAATTTCTATAAACAGTAACATTTTAATCAAATAAAAGCGTTTACAGTTTCTTTATTTATTTGTTTGTTCACCGTCTATTAAATAATAAAATTCTGCTAAAAAATAGAAAAGCTTTTAGTAAAAGGAAAATAAACATAACTTGTAAAATTGCTTTTGAATTAGAAAATTTTAAATTCCAACATTATTCTGTTCATTTTGTGGCAGTAACATGCATACTAAAAGTACGTATTGAATTAAGCTATTGAATCATGCTAGTGTATTTAGAAATATTTGAAAATTTATTTGTGGTTAGAGTAATATAATAATTTATTGTGGCATATAATCGTCATCTCTTCTAGAATAATCTGATTGTGCTTCAAGTGCTGAAAGACCACCATCAGAAGTGCTGAAAGACCATCATAAGAAACAAAGGTTTGATTGGCATAATAAAAGGAATTGTTGTTGCTAAGTAAAAGAATTTACAACCGACGCAATGCATAAGCCTGGGATTTCAATAGAAATGGTGAGAAACTATGTTTCAGTAGAATGTAAGTAGAATGCTTCAGCAGAAATTGTTCACGTATTACACTGCCTTAATTCGGTAAGTATTTGGCAATAATTATCAATGGAAAAAAGCAACAGGTCTATCTCAAATGCTATCGGAACTATGGATATCACAATTTCGAGGCATATCGTATGCAGACAATAAAGGGGATATGGATTACATACTCATAAACCTATCAATTGTGCTCCCCTCACAATAACTCACTGTTCGTACAGGTTAGACTTGTACAGCGAAAACATTCACTACTCACAGTGTTGAGTTCAAAAGATGGCCCGGAAGAGATAACTCTGTGGAATATTGAAATATCCTTCGGAAATTTTGAAATTTAATGCTTTTCAATGGACAAAAATGCAATTTCCGCCATGGAACTTTAAAATAGAGTCGAAGCTGCAACAATCTCTCCCGCAGAGAAATGTCTGAATTCAACATTTACTAAGCACCAGCATAATGGGCCTGCGTATTGATTACCGATGAATGCAAATTTCTCTAACAACTGACTTGCGTCCTATATTCATATGGAGAATACCATGAACCCATTACAATCTAGAAAAGCTTGATGAACAACACCGTTACGATGGTGCAGGACTTCTGGTTTTAAATGGCATTAGCCTAGGTTCTTGGACGGCTCTCCCTGTCCAAAATGAACCAGATTTATTGGGAAAACACTATACATTGTTGTTTCATCTGTTCAAAAATGCAATGGGTGCAAATTTTATCTTTTCGAATGACAACATCCGTTCTCACCAGGCAAGTGTTGAGAAAAAAATCGTTAGGGAACAGGATATCACACGTTAGGCATGTCGGGTTTTTTCTGCCAATTTGAGCTTTATTGAACTTGCATGGGAGATTCTTGGATGTCCGGTTGCAGCATGTAAACCACTTCTGACGTTTATGCAGAATTTCACACGACATTGGTTCAAGATTGGGACATCTACCCCAAGAACAGCTGAATAATTTGGTGCTCAGTATTTCCAATTGTTTTGTTTATTGTGTCGCAGCGCATGATAAACCTATAGTTCTCTAACTTTCATATAAACGGTGTACTGTTAATTTTTCTAGCACGGGAAACGTGTGTTTTGCATTTGCTTCAGAGAACATATGTCTCTTTTTTTTTTAACTTTCCAACAAAATTGAAAAGTGTTTATGATTTCGGTTTGTCTTCCGTCTGGCTGTCTGGCCGCTCTCTAACTCTCGTATAAATGGTTGGATCATCTTGAAATTTTTTGATGTTATTGATGCTTACCCTTGAGCAAACCCTGTTTAAAATAAAGTTTCTATCATGATTAGTTTCTTTACAGGGACAGTTATAAGTTTTCCATTTCATTATGTCCTGTGGAAAAAATTCGTTTCAAATGAATCTTAAGGATGCTTCACCCTGTCAAACATATTAAAATTCATATGAGTTTACGAAGTGCACTAAAATACACATTGCGTTAAACTTGCGGTGAAAAGAATAGTTATTATTCATTTATAGGGCCACACAAAAGAATTCTGTTGCATAATGGTAAAGGAGGGGACAGTTTTTTGCGACATATTTTTATTATATTAAACTATTTCATGCATAATAAAAATTATATACGTCGCTGAGGCTTAATACACATTATTTCACGGATAATACGAAGTGGATAGCATTTACAAGCACACACAAAAGATTTTAAATAGTACATTCAATCCGAAGTACTGAGACGGATGGATAAAAAGCATTTTTGCTTATGATATTCACTTCTAAATATCACTAAATTTATGCATATCATATGATGTGTATAAATGCTATAGTTGATATACAGAGCTGCACATTACACAAAAGATCTCGTAAAAGTTACTGCATATCAGCGTAAATTACTTAAATGTGGTTTTTAAATAGGATATGCATTTTTACGTTGAACTGCCATCAGTTTATTAAAGATTTTAGTAGAATATATATAAAATGATTTACTGGGTCACGCAAAGAATTGAAAACATGTTCGCTTATAGACGATAATTTATGGAAATGTGATTTCAGTAGATTAAAGAGTATTTTAGTTTGAATTAAATTTTAGCTAAGTACTGGCGTGTAACAAAGGTACTAGTTAAACTACAGGGCTCCGTAAAATTATTCATATATGTTTTATCTATTAAAATAAATTGCTGAAAGAGAAATTTCAACCGGTTAAGCATTTTCTTGCTAAACTAAATTTCCCCATTATATAGTATATATATCAACTGACAGATCAAATAGAGGGCTGTTTAGAAGTATTGAAATACACATTTAACTATGGACAGTAAAGCTTACTTCCCTAAATAACGAAGATTTGTTAAAGATTTCAGGAAGTGTCAGAAAGTGTTTCATAAATTATGTTTAACGCATGTTTTTTCTTACTTGTTTCATTAGATACGAAGTGCATGAATCATATTTTACATGGCATACTTTTTATGTATTTTATCTTTATTGCAATTTTGTTTGTTTATATTTCTTATGAACTGCAATTATATTCAATTTGAAATCATAAATGTATTTCTTTCATAGCACACAAGAAAATATTTTATTCATAAATATGAATATTTTCGAAGAGAATATTGAGAATCTAAATATTATTTTTTTTTTTAATGTGCCGTTTCCTTTGTGTACTTTGGCAATTTCTTTAAGTAGATGTTTTGAATTGCTTAGAAGTTTCTCACTGTTCGATTTCTAGCGAAAATCCATTATTCGTATAAAACTTTCAAACTTTTCGTTTTAGGAATAAAGAAAAGTGCGATGAAAATATAAAATTTCTGTTCTGCGTACTTTTAAATATTCAATATGTTTCAGTAATACAAAAAATATGCAGGATTTTCAGTGAAATTACTTTAAAAACTCTTATTTTTTTATTGGTTAT
This sequence comes from Maratus speculifer, assembly GCA_964019185.1. Classification (NCBI taxonomy): domain Eukaryota; kingdom Metazoa; phylum Arthropoda; class Arachnida; order Araneae; family Salticidae; genus Maratus; species Maratus speculifer. Next base: position 99,246,414 of record OZ025296.1, on the reverse strand, counting down.
TTAAGATTGCGAATATTACATTTCGTATAATAATAGTTCAGTCTTAAATAAACATTTACACTGTATATTTCAAATTTAAAAATGAGATGTATTGATTCTATTACAAAATAAATATTTTCATTCATAATAATTTTATTTTTCCACTTAAAAAAGGGAAGGAAAGAAGGGAAGCAATTTATTCAACAAATGCTTTTTGTTATATTTAAATATCATTTTTTTTTTAATTGTTAAAAAAAATATTTAAACGAAAACTATTATATTGTGGTTTAATCGCGTTTTTTTTACATATACTTATATGTGTATATATATGTATATATACAGAACCATTAGATAATGCTACAAATCAACATCAAAATATGGAATAACTCGTTAAATAACAAACTATATCAAACATAGGAGTTGGCAAAAATTGAAACAATATTGGAAATGTGGTAGTCAGATCGTTCTCAATGGTAATGCTAAATAGACACATTAATTGCGATTACTTTCTGATCAGAAATCAGGATAAACCTAAAAATGATTTCTAAATTGCATATATATGTAATGAGTAACTGATTATCTTATTATTATTTTTTCCTCACATAGCTGAGATTTATGAATTTAAAATTAAAGGTATTTCTGAAACCATCTACGTTCAAAGTGCATATTTAATTATGTATATTCGACTGTAAATTGTTGATTATCTAGTGAGCTATTCAATTTTAAATTGAAAGCGTCATGTTTAAATCCAACAGACATAGTTAATATTTTCAGATTTACATAACAAAAAAATGCTTATTTTAATAAATTTAAATGTTGGAAAAGCGCATATTTATTGCATTTTTTTTCAAATGAGTCAAATAAAATGAAGACACCGAAACTTCCTTGGTCCTTTCATCAAATAATGTCATGTCTTATTCGAACACATTCGAGCGAATAAGATGACCAGTACATAAATCGAAGTTTAAATTTCAATTAAACTTTTTAATAAAAATTAAACTTTAATTAAACTTTTGCTGATTTTAGCATGTATCTGCCTTTTAACACGTTCCCTAACTTATCAACTATAAAGAAATGTGTACCGTATTAAAATAACTAAACATTGTTTAACATCTTATATACAAAATTTAAAAATTTAAAACAATTCATCAGACACACAAGTAAAAAAATTATTTAAATACATATACAATTAAAAATGCAAACGTTTTAGGTTAAGTTTTAGCCCCTCATCAGTGGAATAACATTCAAATGACTAGAAAACTACATATCATGTTTACAGGGGGTCTCTGTGGCCGAGTGGTTAAGGCACCTTGCTGTTAATCGCTTGCAAGCGTAGGAGGTTGTTTGGATTCAATTCTTAGTGGCTCTTATTGCACGCACTCTTTGTGTGGAGCTCCCGGTTGTATCTCTCCTGTATTGTAAAATTTCCTTGTGCTATCTTGTCCCAGTATATTGACGATGACTTATAAGCAGGCTTTCATGTCGAGCACACAAGTAAGATGTATGTTGTTCAATAAATAAATCAATCATGTTTACAGTTAATAATTACTAACAGTTAAAACAAAGAAAGTATAAAGAACCATATCAAAGCAATGCTTTATATTCAGGCGGAACTGCACAGGATTCATCAATCGTCGAATTTTGCTTACGAGTGAATCAACCTTTAAAAAAACTCCACTTTTAACATTATTGCAAGTGGATCTCATAGCTGTCATATGGGTGGAATCTTAAATTTTAATCTAACCGTAGCCTAGATTTCGCAAACATGACAATTATCAGATCCAGTTGCAAATCTTTAAAAGTGGAGTTTTTCTTGAAGGTTGATTCACTAAGCAAATTTCGTCGCTTAATGAATCCTGCTTAGTTTCACCAGAATACATAGCATTGTTTTGGTATGGTACTTTATACTTTTTGATTTTAGCTGTTAGTAATTACTAACTTTAGGCATGATATGTAGTTTTATGGTCACTTGAATGCTTGCACTGATGAAAGGCTAAAACTAGCCCGAAACGTTTGCATTTTTAATTGCATACTCGTATGTATTTATGTAATTTTTACTTGTATGTCTTATGAAACGTAGTATATTTTTTAATTTTTGAATGAATACTGGTTCGCAATCGTCTCTGCAAAATAAGAAACTCGCTTTATTCATTCTAATTTATAATTTGCGTATTTTGTTATACACCGAAATATGCAATAATTTTTAATAAGTATTCTGTTCTAAATTTTTTCAAGAAAAATTTTAAGAAATTTTAGAAAGAAATTTTTTTTTGTATGAAATTAAACACTGACCTGCCATTAAATAAAAGCTTTTTTATGTAAGGTAAATCGAGGAAATGTGCCACATAATAGAATTTTTTGTTCCCTAGAGCTAAAATTAAAATGATTAGATAAAGAAAAAATGTACCACCATGCTCTTTAGCATTTAACTGGTTATGTATACTCATTGATTCCTTTCTCAGCGTTCAAATGATTGACAATTTTAATGTTAAATAAACTCGTGTAATTGCGGCATCTTCCCCCATATATAGGGGGGACATAATACCAGTTATGAAGGAACATGCAACACCTCTGTAAATAAGAAAAATAAGACAAATATTGGAACATTACTTGTAATTTAACAGCATCTATGAAAAAACAAACAAATCTGTAAACTGATTTTTTTTTTCAAATGTACTTTTCTAAAACTAATATTAATGGTATAGTTTTCTAATGGCACAAGCCTGCACAACAGTATAAATGATCTCATTTGCACACCATTACAATCTTCGTGCAACTATTTCTTGCATTTGATGCACTGAATTTAGCCACACTTGAGACGTTAATTTAGCGTAAAAATATTCTTTACATACATCACTAAAATCAACATCATGATCTTCATCTAAACTATCGTCAGTGGTATCCAGAAGAATTTCTTCACTTGAGGATGACGAGCTTACACGTCTCATCTGTTTTTTCGAAGGTTTATTTTTAATTATTTTGCCTCTTCCCGATTTTCTCTATCCTTTTCCCGCATAATTTTTCTTAATTGTGATGAAGTTAAGACCTCTGCTGTTTGTTTCTTACATCCAGATGGTTCAGATTTTCTAACCTGGAGAATAGGATCAATTGCTTCTAGACAGATAATCAATCTCCTGTGTCGGTAAAGGCAATTGCTGATGACTATCTACTGCCAATAGATTTTCTGTTGGAAGTAACTGTTAATGTCGGCCCACATGATCTGTTTTGGGAAACAACTGCTGGTATAGACCTATTGTCACATGCGCCGCTTGTGAAAGTAACAGTTCTATCATCAATGGCACTATCAGATATAGCAAACGTATATGTTCTTGTATTGCTTGTGAGTTATAGGGTTAAATACTAGTAACTGAAAACACAGAAGTGTATTTCCTGTTGTGATTCCCTTGCTCCAAGCTGTATTCAGAAAAGATCAAAACTGAATTTTTGAAAAAGGAGGGCGATGCCACTTACGCTTATTTTTATATTGCTACAATATTATGGCCGCTTCCGATTGTTTTGCGTGTATTACAGATTGCAGAACTCAATTATATTGCTAATATTTCGTTTAAAGTAAAATATACGATAAATATGAGCAACGAAATATTATAAAGACTTTACTCATCAAATTAAATGCTCTTGTGATCCAAAAATAATGGCAATTAAAGGAGATAAATTAAGATAAATTCAATATTTAACTTAGTCCAAGAGCCGACAGCGCAAGACAAAAACATTTATTTTATGTAAGAGTAGTGATAGGCGAATCTAATGATTCATATCTGTTGGAAGTGAAACATTGCATAAGTCAAAAATTATTACTACTAGCAGTTTATTCGTAAGTTTAACATCGAGTTTGCCGTACAATCGAAAGTATTAAATGATTGTACGGCAAACACAATAATAAACCTACGAATAAATCCCTAGTGGTATTAATTTTTGTCTTATGCACCATTTCATTGCCGACATACATGGATAATTAGATTCCCCAATTACTACTTTTCCATAAAATAAAGGTTTTTATTCTTGTGCTCGATACCTTAGCTTTTTGTCCTGTCGGCTCTTGGTTTAATTGATTTGCAACATTTTCACTGATTCGGCCCACAAAAAAAAATTAAGGCAAACTCTTTGTTCTACTATTTTCTCCAGTATAAAAATTTCAGAAGATTCCAAACTAATTCTTTAAAAAACAGCTTCTCTCAACACTTAAGTCACAGATACTGCTCAAACTCTGCGTTGTACAGTAGGGTGGGCCGAAAAAAACTTTTTTTCGATTTTCGATTACGGCGGGTGCGGAAAAGTGGTCACTGGTGGCACTCAGTTCATACAAAAAATTTGAGATTTTTTGGACATTTCCTTACCCTGCCGCAAACGGCTTGAAATTTTGCAAAAATGTTCATTTTTGAACTTTTTTCGAAAAAAATTTAAAAATGTTAAATTAAATTTATTTTGGTTGTATTTACTTGAAAAGGCATATTTAATGTACCAAATGTTTAAATAATATCTGATCATGCATTATTTAATATCTATGTGTATTATAACTTAGGCTATTTTTAAAGCTTTTTCGCGTATAACAGGAAAAAGTTGTATTTCTTTGAATCGATTGTTAGTTTCTATATTATTTATGTCCCTTGGTCTTCTTTATATTTTTTCTACGTATCAAACGTCATATATTTGGGGAAAAGACAGCAGTATACTTCAAAAACAAATCTGGAAGGTGAGAAAGTGGTGAAGCAGGACTCTAAGCTAGCGCAATGACTCGTCATAATACTCAGGGAGTGAAGGACGAAATAGCTGAGAGCCAAAATGTGATAAAGGATTCTTATTATTTATCCTTGCTCAGTAACCTGCGACATTTGTTCAATGTTAACGTGAAACCTTTTTGTAGTGATTATACAGTGCTTTTTGGTTCGTTTAATGAGCTATTATAGTGTTTTGTGCGTTTTATTACAACGAGCTTAGAAATGACTAATATAAAGGGCCATGACAATGCAAAGACACGGAATAGCGTGAAAAGTTACTTTTTGGGGGCATCTTGCATATTGAAAGAATTGCAATTGCGAGCTTATGCTGATAATCATGCGCCACTACTACTGGTTGCTTCACCATGTAGAAGTTGTGACAGCAGAGGATACGAATCTCGTCATCTATAAAAACAGTCAGAAGAGAGAAATAGAAACTTGGAAAGAAGATACAGGCAGAAGAAGTTATTGAAAGAAGGAAAATTAAAAGCATATTTTTTGATGGTAGAAAGGATAAAAGTATATTAAGAGGAAGAAAAATAACAAGCGGCACCGTCGAGAGAAAGGCGAGGAACACACCACCGCGTTCTGGTCACGGAAAAGAAATAGCAAAATCATTATACAATCTTCCAAGTCACCACATGTTAGACTTTTCTGAACTGACGAGGTATCAAGGTAACGGAACGAGGTGTCAAGTGACCCGAGTATTCCTAACCAGGTTCAAACAACACGATGATGTGTTCCTCGCCTTTCTCTCGAGGGTGCTGCTTGTTATTTTTCTTCCTCTTAATATACTTTTATCATTTCTATCATCAAAAAGTATGCTTTTAATTTTCCTTCTTTCAATAACTTCTGCCTGTATCTTCTTTCCAAGTTTCTATTTCTCTCTTCTGACTTTGTTTTTATTGATGACGAGATTCGTATCCTCTGCTGTCACAACTTCTACATGGTGAAGCAACCAGTAGTAGGGGCGCATGATTATCAGCATAAGTTGTCAATTGCAATTCTTTCAATATGCATGATGCCCCCAAAAAGTTACTTTTCACGGTATCGCGTGTCTTTGCATTGTCATGGTCCTATATACTAGCCATTTCTAAGCTCGTCGTAATAAAACGCACAAAACACTATAATGGCACATTAAACGACCCAAAAAGCACTGTATAATCACTACAAAAGGGTTTCACGTTAACACTGAACAAATGTCGCAGGTAACTGAGCAAGGATAAATAATAAGAATCCTTTATCGCATTTTGGCTTTCAACTGTTTCGTCCTTCACTCCCTGAGTATTACGCCGAGTTATTGCACTCGCTTAGACTCCTGCTTCACCACTTTCTCACCTTCCAGATTTGTTTTTTAAGTATACTGCTGTTTTTCCGCCAAATATATGACGTTTGACACATAGAAAAAATATAAAGAAGACCAAGGGACATAAATAATATAGAAACTAACGATCGATTCAAACAAATACAACTCTTGCCTCTTATACGCGAAAAAGCTATAAAAATAGCCTAAGTTATAATACACATAGATATTAAATAATGCATGATCAGATCTTATTTAAACATTTGGTACATTAAATATGCCTTTTCAAGTAAATACAACCAAAATTAATTTAATTTAAAATTTTTAATTTTTTTTCGAAAAAAGTTCAAAAATGAACATTTTTGCAAAATTTCAAGCCGTTTGCGGCAGGGTAAGGAAATGTCCAAAAAATCTCAAATTTTTTGTATGAACTGAGTGCCACCAGTGGCCACTTTTCCGCACCCGCCATAATCGAAAATCGAAAAAAAGTTTTTTTCGGCCCACCCTATTGTACAGTGGTCCTAAATTACAGGAAAAGAATTGTCAAGGTATCTTTTATGTTCGCTTTTTAAATTAAAACTCTTAGTAATTTTTTACAGACTTTATCTACACGAATTAGAATACGGTAGAGACAGACAAGCTGAATTATTAACCTTTTAAAATTTTGTTCAACTGTGCTAAAAAAAGAAAAACTCTGCTTTTTGCAAGTATTTTTTTTTTTTTTTTTTTTTTTTTTTTTTTTTTTGCTAGCAATTTTTGCACAAGCTACGGAATTAGTATATTAATAACTTAAAAAAATTCCAAAGCATTTATACAATAAGAATTATATATATTGGAAATATTAAATATATCCCATAGTTTACAAAAAGAAGGTAAGAAGAAAGCGTTTTATACAAGCCTTTTTATTGCTAAATATCAAAATCTTAAAAACTATTTTTTACATAATGATAGGATGCATATTCAGCATTACTTTTATGCATATTTAAGGTTATTATGTCAGTCTCGGTATATATTGGTCTTTTATTTACAAATATGAAATCAGCGTGCATGCCACGCCCAGTGTAAGCTGCTGATCGCAGTGAAACCTCAAGCATTTGGTTCGTTTTGAAAGCTTTTCGTTTAAAAATGTGAAAAAAATAAAAATAAATAAAAATGTAGAGCATGTGTAGTTTGCTTAGTTAATGCTACAGATGTCAGCGTAACCATCAACTCTAGATTCAGTTAGACTAACTTTCGCTTATAAAAATAAATTTTTCAATTAGGCAGGAGAGTAACTCTACTCTCTATTGGACGAATTTTCGTTTAAAAGAATAAAATTTTCAGCACTTATTTAAGGTAGATTTAATCCCTTCGCGACGGGAGCCTTTTACGAAATTTTTAATATTTAGTCAACGGCTTTTAAAAACAGAACTTTTTATCTTTTTAAATCGAGTAAATGCTCCAATTAAATAAGGCAATTTTTGCAGTAAAATTTTACTGGTGGGGATAAAGAAGGATTTTTAACCCTCTTGGGAACGAGCGACACGTATACGTGCCGCAAATAGGCTTAAGAATCTTCGTTTATCGCCACCAGTAAAATTATACCGTACATTTTGACTTATTTAACCGAAGCATTTTCGCGATTTAATAAGTCACAAACTTCTGTTTTTTAAAACCGGTGACAAAACAATAAAAATTTCGTAAAAGGCTCCCGTCGTAAAGGGGTTAAGCCTTTTTGTGGCACGTATAGGTATCACTTAACCCCAAAGGGTTATATTCACAGGTCTGAGCAACGTCTGGTACGTCAGCTATTTAGTTTAATAAAGTGTATGGTAATAATAATACAGTAGTACAATGTAGTTAATTAGCAATGTACAGTAAAACCTCCCAATAGCGGACACTTTGGGACCGTGAAATTAATCCGCTATCCGTAGGTGTAATTCGTACGCTTTTCAAAAGTAAAAAAAATATGTAAATATTAGGGCTGGGCGATATCAGAATTTTAATATCGTGATATATCACTAACCAAATATCGATATTTTCGATATATCGATATATTTCAATTCATATGTCACTCCATTATAGGGTCATAAATGTAATTGTCCTCTGTATAAAATACTACAAACACATAATAGTATATATGTGTGTGTGTGTGTGTATGTTAATTATCAAGAAAAAACAAAAATATCAATATCTTAACATATTCCAAGGAACATAAATTTTAATTTTTATGAATTGATTCAAAATATGCAAACCTTTTACCTGCAAATCTGATCTAAAATATGTATTATTGAAAACTCTTGGAAATTTAAACAATATAAATCATTAAAATGAAACAAGAAAATGTATATAAGACAACAAAGACATTAGATATATTGAAAGAAAGTGCTTTAATTACCTATAAACTTAGAATTTTTTTATTGCAATACAAAAAAAAAAAAAAAATGCATTTCTGCAATTTTGGGCAGTAAGGAACACCTTTTCGTTGTTATAATAAATAATCCTATTATTAGTCAGAATACAAATGAAAGCATTAGAACAATCAAATAATTTTAAGAAAACACGAAATTTCTTTAATAGAGTATAAAGTCCCAAATCAGGATGTTTGCAAACTACCATTTTTTTTTTTTTTTTTTTTTTTTTTTAATAATGCTGAATTAATTTCTATAATGATCTTTTACTTTTTCGATTTTGTTTACAGATTTTTTTTCTAGGATGCTTTTACTTTCGAAACCAGTTTCAAAAATGAAAGTATTCCAGTAAAGAGAAAAAACTTGAAAACAAATATTAAAAAACGGCTTTTGTTGAAAGAGATCAACCTCAGATGTGCAATGCAAAAACAAAAAAAAAATTAAATAAAAATAAATAAATAAATAAACAAAAATATGGAAGTGCAAACGAAATATAAAAAAAATAAGATTAACATTGAGCGGATGTTTTTGCATTAGTAAAGGAGCCATGATATTCAAAATCAAAACTATCCTCATTCTTTTATAAGAAATAAACTGTTCGATTTTTTTTTTTTTTTTTTTTTTTTTTAACTTATAAAAAGAGTTTTGTAAAAGTATCAACTAGTTTCAGTTAAGTGCGCGAAAAACACGTTCAACGGCACATACAAACGAAAAGGGGGGAGGGGAGGAAGAAAAACAAAATCTTTTATTCTTTACCATTAAAAGGGGAAAAAAATTCATAACTCCTAAGTTAATTTACCGATTTTTTTCAAATTTTCAGCAATTTGCAATAATAGTAAATTAGACTGTGTGACAAATTTTTATTAAAATATAATAAGTTATTACAAAATTTGAGCGTCTTTTACAAGTGCACTGTAAAAAATTTTGCGAAAGGTTCCTAAGAAAACATGTGGCAGCTATTCTGCCACAGGTTTTCCCAGGAATTTAATCCAAAAAATGCCAGGAAACTAACATATGCCAGGAAAGTCCAGAAATCTATAATCTGGGATGTTACTCATGAAATATCAGTTAGGTTTCACCATTCTGAAAAGTCTAGAAACATTTTATGTGTAACGTTACTCATTAATTTTCTGTTAGGTTTCACCGTTCTGAAACCTACAATCTGAAACATTACTCGTGAAATCTCAGTTAAATTCCTCCATTCTGAAAAGCTCTGAAACCTATAATCTGAAATGCTACTCATAAAATCTCAGTTAGATTCCACCTTTCTGAAAATTTCCGAAATCTTTAATATGGTATGTTGTTCATACGATCTCAGTTAAGTTCCGCTATTCCGAAACCTATCATCTGGAACATTACTCATGAAAATTCATTTATGTTCCTACATTTTGAAAAACTCTGAAACCTGTAGCCTAGAACTTTACGCATAAAATCTCAGTTAAGTTTCTTCATTGTGAAGAGATCTGACACATTTCACGGAATACGGTAAATATTCCTGGAATATCCAGTGGCAACAATTCTGCCACAGATTTTCGCAGGAACTTTACCAAAAATTTGTCTGGAAAATTATGCACATCTGAAAAGTCCAGAAATCTATAATCTAGTATGTTATGGCCATTTTTCAATACGTTACTTCTAATTTTCAGCATGCTATTCAAAGAGTTTTAAGATGCCTTAGAGTTACAGTTAAGTTTGGTTCTTGAACACGATACAGATTAATGATTAAGTAATCTTTGTTGAGAATATAAACAATGATTGCACAGCTGAAAGTTAAACATTGTATTGAAAATACTTCTAATTAGTTGTTTTCATTTTTCAGTTGACAACACAAATCTAAAAAAACACAGGATATCTGAGTAAAATCTATTTTTAAATCATGAATATATTAAATTACTTTTACAAAAATAAATTGGTTAGAATATTGATGTAAGGATAAATTATGATATATATGCACTTCAGAAACAAAAACAAAATATCTAAATGAGTGATATTGTGCTGGGATCTACAAAAAGACATGATTAAGTTTTTCTACTTTTATATCAAGCTCAACATATTAATTTGAAGGTGTAAATAAATTAAGAGATGATGTAACATAAAGTACATTTTTGGCAAGATCTCATACATAGCATTTTTTAATAACCTTTAAATAATTTTACCATATTATTTAATAATTTAAACACATGAGCAATTCGTGACATTTTGCATAAAATGGTAGATTTAATCTCTATCAAAGCATTCTTAAATGTTTTTACAATATCTTAATATCTGCTCTTTTTGGGGAAATATGTGGCTTGCCCCCCCCCCCTTCCCCCACTATCTTTATTTTACTTGGATTAATTTTCTTTAATAATTCTAATCCTTAAACAATCTATATAATACCACAGTAATAAATGTAAAAACGGATTTTTATGCATGTGTTATACAGGACATAATCCTTTTAAAATTTTACTCCAAAACGTTAAGGTTTAATTAAAATAAATTTCAAAACAAGTTCAAATACGCAAAAATGCTTGAAAGAGAATTTTAAAATTATAGTAAAAAATAACTTATAAATTGTAATTTAAGTATTAGCATATGTAAAGACATTCATCCGTGTGGTTTATGCACAGAATTCAAATTCAGATGTCAAGAGATACAATAAAAAAACAATATTTAGCTGCCGAATGAAGATAACATTTTTAAAAAATTGAAAATCATAATGCAGTGTACTCTTGATACTTCAAATGAAGTACATTTTTCTCTTTTGATATTATAAATTCCTCTAAATGACTTGTCAGAACAATTGGCTATTAAAAATACTTTCTTAGAATCCCTTCGACTTAAGGTACCGCAAGATACTTTAATTTAAAAAATAATATAATCAAAAAAAATTCACAGAACTTTTATTATATGCACAGAGTTTTATTCATACTATGGCTAAAATTACTATCTAGAGTTAAAAATTAGAACAATTAAAAATATAGAATTGTATCACAATTTGTTTAATTTTTCACATTAAGTAACTATTATTCGGGTAACTAGACCAACTTCAACAATTTTAGTTCAATGAAAGTGCGAGATCCAGTGCCTTTGAAACGATATTTTATGCTACAAAAATTGAATAAAAGCATTGTCGAAACTATACTCGGTTCAAATTCGACATCTTCAAGTAAAGTTTCATTTTCTCCTTGCTTATGTTCAGCTGCAGAGGGACTGTCTATAAATTTTCAGATCTTCAAAGCTAAATGATTCAGTAACTCACATTTTTCTGTCCATTGCAAGCAATCTTCAGTTAAATCTTTAGTTAGAGTAGAAGAAAAATGCTCTGAAATAATCTGAAAATCCTTGCACGATGGGTGCTTTAATATACAAGTGACTGCTAATAATTAAATTTAATTCTGCTGTTCCAAGGTCTTCATTTGTTTCTGTTAATGAACTATCATTATCTTCAAATTTGATTGTTATCCAATGTGGCTATAAAGAAACAAAAAGCATATTATAGGTTTTATTTTTTATGCATAAATTATTGAATAAAATAGTGTTTATTCAGTTTCTGGAAAAATTAAAATGTTTATTGGACAAGTTATTCTTATTTGCATTTTGTATTATGCAACAGCTTGATAATGTAGAATACTTGAATATATTTCCTAAAAAGACTGTAATAACAATACATAAAGTACTGCAACTACTTTTGCACACTCCCAGAATGTTTTGCAAAAAATGAAAAAGTTGCAAAATATTCAATATATACATTTTAAACAGGGAGTTTTTGCAAGTGCACTGTTGTCATGTTGCGCATGAATAAAAATGAATATCCATGAAATGTACAGGGTTTTGTTCCATTTTGAAAAATGGATTGTAATATTTTGGATTTCAAATGGAAAAATTTTAATTTATTAGATAAAAACGGGTTTATACATCGTTGAAACATTTTTCTCTCAATTGTGTATTGATTTTGTGAAATCTCCTTTCAGTAGACTAACTATAGTCTGTGAGACTTCAGGAAAATTTTCCACAAGGAATCTATATCCCCCCTCTTTTTTTTCATCATCTTTTTATCAGTCCCCGTTTCGTGACCCGTCTTGTGAGTATGATTTTTTACGCGAAGATCAGCTTAGGAGTACGCAAAATATACATTCGTTATTCAATACAAATGACTCGTTCTTGAAATCCTAAAATGATCAACCGTTTATGACCATTTTTCACAATTACTTCAAAGCCCCTCCCCCCCCCCCCCCCCTGCGTCGCAGGGTTTTGCGGATCTCAGTTTTGCCACTGTCCTCGATATTGATATACAATATAAGTTCATTTACGCTTTTACACATTTTTTGGTTAGCTCCTTGCAATATAGCGTAAAATTAGCAATTTCCACCGTCGAGTAACACTAAAAACGATTAACTCTACTGTAATCAGTCGGAAACTTGATGGGTGCTATTTGCTAAGCACAATGGTTGTAAAATATATTGATACCAGGGATAAAATGGGAAAAATTCGTTTATAAATTTCGTAGTACAAATTGACGATTATCCCAAACACTAGAAAAGAAAGTAGATAACTCTTTTTTGGTTTAAAGGTTCTTAAACACTGCTGGTGGAAAGGCATAGTTAATTGCCAAGAGAACTTTTTTCATCCGAGCTAATTACGCATGCTACTATACATTATGAAATATTTGAAACAGGGAACGTACAGTTGGCAAAAAAAGTATTTGTACACTTCATTTTTTTTAATTATAATGAAATTAAATAAAAGATTTAAGCAAAAAATACTGTAATACATTAATTTAATGCATCATAATATTATAGAAGCAAAAACAAAATTAAATGAATCGATTTTTTACATAATAATAAACAAATATACAAAAATATAATGCAAAAAAAGTATTTGTACACTACATTAATGTAATATAATTAATGAAAATTTAGTAAAATGATACAAATTAATATTTTGTTTGAATTCATTTAGCGTTTATGACTACTTCTAGATGGTGTGACATAGATTCCACCAACTTTTTTGTAGCGGTCTGGTTAATGTTATTCCATGACTCAGTAAGAGCTTCTTTAAAACTGTTTTGTACTGATACATATTTTTTTTTTCGGATTTTTGCATCCAATAGCATCCGGAAAATTTCTATTAGATTCAAGTCTAGAAATTTTAGAGGAGTTACCAGTCGTCTTCGAGTATTGTCGTAACCATGTGCTAGTAATCACAGCAGTATGCTTTGGTCGCTATCCTGCAGAAAGTGAAAAGCTTTTTCTACGCATAATTTCTTGGCACAGTTTAATAAATTATGCCGCGACACATCAATGTATGTTAAACCTGTCCTTCCATTGTCAATAAATTTAAAATGTCCTGCTCCATTAGAAGCTATACACCCCAAAACTATAATATTCCCCCCAACATGCTTGATAGTTTCAAGTATACGTTTTGGATCTAGAACAGTTTCATTTTTACGCCAATTTTTTCGAATGCTTGGTGGTAAAAAAATTCCGAAATTTCCCTCATTAGAAAAAATTACTGTTTTCCAAAAATCCAATGATTTACTTCTGTATGCGAAAGCGAATACTATGCGTTTTCGCCTATTTGTTTCGCTGATGAATGGATTTTTCCTTGAGGTTCTTCCTTTTAAATCTGCATTGAGAAGAATATTTTTTATTGTTTGAGGTATTACTCTGATGCGAGAAGATGTCGCAAGGTCTCCAGCAAATTTTTGAACCGAACGCATAGAATTTTTTAAAGCTTTTTTAACAACACTCTCTTTTTCCCTCATTGTTAGTTTGCTGTGAAGTCCTGGTTTTCATTGAATTTCGATGCTTTTAATTTATTCATAGTTCCTCCTATAAATCCAATAGTTGTAAATGGTAATTTAATAGTTTTAACAAATTCTTGTTGCGAATTTAAATTTTTATTATGCTCAATCATAGGATTTCATATATCTAGAGGTGCCTCTCTAGTTTATGTTCTATACTCAATTATTTCAAGAGCAAATTAGATTAAATGTCAGACAAATATAATATGAAGTTAAAAATTATTAACAGCTTCTGTAAAAGTAGTCCTTTGAACCATAAACACTATAAAATACAGTACATATCCAGGATGGAGAAATGTACAAATACTTTTTTTGCAAGAAATTTTTAAACTTTTCCTATTAGAAAATTATTTTACATCTTTATCGAAATTTTCTGTTGTGTAGTTTAAAACGCACGGTAAACAGACTGTATTAAAACTATTTTTGACAAAATATGTGTTTTTATTTAGTTAAAAATCAAAAATTTTCGAGTGTACAAATACTTTTTTTGCCAACTGTAGTTTATCTTGAAATTAAAAAAAGTTTCCCAAAATGTCTAATTTTAATGTTTAATTCTGAAATTCTTTAAAATCTCTTCCTGCGACTTATTATACAATATGATTAATTTCATTTATGACACAATTGATATAACGCAATTCCAAGTTAATGTTACTTTTAATATAGTTAATCCAGGAATCTCATTCCTGTGCGAATTAAAGTGTGTTAATTGACAAAATCTGCTAAAAAACTGCTAAACCCGAAATTTGGATGGATCTGCGTTACACAAGACCCATGTTCCTGCGCAAACTCGCTTAAATTTACTAAATAAAGTCCACTTACTTCGTGAATATGATTATTTCAGGTTTGATGGGTTCTAAATTAAATATAAAGTGACTGGTAACCCCCCCCCCCCCTCTTAAATAGGCTTAAACAAAAACGTTTGTTTAGAATCATACGTTTTCTTTGAAGTTTGAGTATCAGTTTATTAGAAAATTAGGCGTGATTAATCAACTCAACAATGTTAGGAAAACTATAGGTCAAGTGTAACCCCCCCCCCCCCCAACTATTTCAGCTTTACCTAGATTTTTCATGTCGAGAACCAATTAGTTTCAAATTTTGGTCTCCTTTTATTAGAAAGATAAATTACTCCTTTAACACGTTGAATTCCACGCCAGTTGCAGATGACTGAACTGAAATTTCCGTTTTCTTAATGATATCCTTTAATAAAATAAAACGAAAATTTTAAATAAATTTTCAGCAATTCCTTAAAACAGTATAATATTTAGTTTCATATTATAATTTTACGCTCTCGGCCACCAGCAACTGACGCGGCTAAAACGGAAATTTCAATGTCAGTCACCAGTGAATGACATGGCACTTAACATCTTATTGAAAGGGTTTTAAGTTAAGTATATTGGGGGGGGAGGAATCCACCACTTTCATTTTGTTTACCTTAAATTGCATTTTCCTTGCATAAAAATATCCAAACAGCTTCAAATTTTGGGTACATATTTAATAGAAAGATGGATTAATCTCACAGATTATATATTTTAACTATCATAATAATTGCAGCAAACTTTAAACTTCCCTCATACCCCCCCCCCCCCCTATCACTCTCACTTCAAACACTTATAAAATTTATCCGATGTTTTATAAAAGTAGTATTGTGAAATTTTCAAAATACATTTGCTAACCCTGTCAAAATAAATACGTTAAAAAATTTGTTAGATTCAAGTTATACTATGTAATACTGAAATAGTTCAACAAATCACAACAATAGATATAATAAGATTTAAATTCAGAGTGATACTTTGCGCTTTAAATATGGAAGTAAGCTCACACATGTTAAGTACGAAATTATTTTTCCCGTTTCTTCTCAATTCTTTTGGTAATAAATTATACGGTATGCTTTTTTAAAATTTAATTTTGAAAGCCTTTTTGAAAGCATATTTCTAGAATTTATGTTTCTAATATACTAGTTAATGTGCATTTAAGTTTGTTGAATTATATAACATAAATATTGTGTTCTATTAAATCAAATCACAGAAATTCTCGATGTTACTCCATCCCCTGTTAATGTGGTTTCGAATACTTTTCTAATTCTTTATGCAGTGTTATGTTGATTTGATAAATTATAATATTGAAAGTTATTTTTAAGCGAGATTTAGAAGCCTCCATTTGCGTAGATTTTAGTTGGGCTTTAAAGGGTTTGCTAACGCGGATATCTGAGCTCTTGCTTTTCAATAACGTCTAAATGCATATTTTAAGTTTGATTACATAATGTATTCAAATTTGGAAATTAAGTTTGAGAAATTCTCGATGTTACGCCACCTTTTAACGGGGATTCAAAGCAGTTTTTTTAAATGTAGCTTTTATTTAATAAATTTTAATTTTAATATTATTTTCTTAGACCTTTTGATGCCAGTTTAAATAGATAGGATTTAATTTGGGTTTTGACAATTCCCCCCCCCCCTTCCCTCCACATAGCCACGTTAATGCAGATTTCCGAACTCATTTTAAATATTGTTAATTTGAATACGGTAATTTCTTAATTACATATTTTTCTGTTATATACAATTTCAGCTTTCAGTTGAATGTAATCCTATCAAATGGAAATTTAAAAATATTAGTAAGCTACAATGTTGGAAGTTAGAAATATACGAATACATCATATGATTTTGTATGAAGTGTTCGTAACTTTGTTAATTGTCAATAATTAAAAATCTGCGTATTGGCTAGTGGTCAATGTTAATTTTTATCTATATTTTGCACAAGCATACAAATGAAAGATTATTGTAAATAATTATGTACAGATCTGTATAATAAAGACACATGCACGTAAATTATTCCAATTATTCAGAATTTTTAAAAAGAAAATAACATTCAAAAAGTATGCCTTACAAATGTTAAAAAATTCAGCAGTTAAAGTACTGAACTTCATTAAAAACCTGATATAAATCCAGCAATTCGTAATTTATGTAATTTTTTTTTCTTAAATTAAAATTATAAATTGATACTATAAAATTTTGTTTAGTTTTCACTTAACCCTTCATTTAACTTACACAAAGTTTTTAACTTATGATAATGTGTATAGAATTTTTATAGTCTGCTTATGCATATAAGTTAAATTGCACATGTAATAAAATGTAAAATAGTCTTCAATTTTTTTCAATTTAAAAATCAAACAAATTATTGTGTCATTCATTCCTAAAAGATAAATAACACTCCCAGGAGGTATATTCAAAAGCAGTAAATCATCATCATCTACTTCTGTTCCATCATCAAAGTAAGCTTTGACTCCAGGAAAAGAAATTTTCAGTTTCTGACCCTTAATAAATTAGAAGCAATAAAACTGGATTAATTTGTATTTTATTGCAATTTTTTTAAAATAACTTTCTTTAAATGGAAATGTCTTGCTATAAATCTCTACAAAAAAAAAAAAAAAAAAAACCTCTACAGATTGCAAAATTTATGTAGTGGCACACTGTCTCATGAATAAAAGATATGCAAAGGATATATGGCAAAGATGGGATATACAGCTAACAAGTGCATGTTCTGAAGTTGCACCAACATACAAGTTACTCCAATTACTAGGCAATACATTCTTTCACTTAAAAAAAGAATTGAACATTTTCTGTACTTAAATATAAATAGAGACAAATACTCATTTAAATAAACGTAGTTTTATTTTTTATCTTTTCTCTAATATAAAAGTAAAAAATGTCGATTATGAGTAAAAAATGAAAACAGAATTGAAATATAAAGATTTAAAAAAGTGCTCGCTAAAGTTACGCTTAAATGAGGGCATAACTCAATTCCATTCTGTTTTAATCGGAGACTGCATTTAAGCTACCGATTTCTATAATGTTGGTAAAATTAACTTAACCCCATTAAAATAAATATTTAACACAAGATTTTCAATCAACACAAAATCTTCCAGAATTTCCATCATAAAATTATTGTAATTTCAATAATTATGTGGTTATATTCTGTTAATAAAATGTACACTGATTTTCTTTGATTAAAAAATTTAAAAAGAAGTATATTGTTCGATTTTTATAATCTTAAATACATACTTAAGTGCTATGTTAAAGAAAAATTTTAAATGGAGGATCATGCGATTTACGGCAGCTTAATTAAACATAAAATTTGCTTTAATTATGTTAATGCAATATATCACGAATACCATAGAAACTTACCTGGTAGTTTAAATTCTAATCCACAAACTGGGCGCTTTTTTAAACAGTTTATTGGCCAGTTAAATGAAACAGACACAGTTCATTTACATTAATAAGATTATTTTATCTCCAAAGTTAAAAATTCGAGAGGTAATTTAGGGAAATTTGATAAATTTACGAAACATGGGGGCGCTATAAAATGAAAGATGTCTATTTGATCGAAAATCTCTAAGAAAATGTTATCAATGCAGAAAAATGCTTATTGTTACGTTAAAGATGGAATTCCTTATTATATAGCATTTGGGGTTTCTGCATTAAAATTTTAAGTAAAACAACATTACCGTACTTAGTCACATTTAGGCACACTAACCTTGCCACAAAATTAGTAATATTTTCTAGTAAGTGCCTTAAATATTTACCTTTTCATTTTTTATATACATATATAGCTTACAGGTACTAAACAGGAGGGGGGAGAGAAATGACAAAATTTAAACATTTCTATACTGATATGGCTTTAATTTCATGTTATAGACTCAGTGTTTTGAAAAATAAAATAATTGGCCAGAGCTTCTCCCCTTTCCCCTTCAAGCGTTGTCTTTGTTTATAATATTTTTTATGCTAGAATTATTGTTTTAAGAAACAGTCGAACCCACTTAAGACGTGATACCGATTAATACCCGAATTTACTCCAGTTCTAACATCACCAGAACATCGCTCTTACAACAAATGTAAAAATTTTCCATTGAATATAAGAAAAAATTCTCATCCCCTGGAACAAAAAGATCTCGCTTAAGAAGCGAATTAATATACCTAGATATTAATTTTTTAATGTGAACATCAAACTATTTCTGAATAGTAATAATTGCTTTATTTAATGACAGAAAGATTACTATTCGGAAATAGTGATAGACATTGTAAAAATAAATCCTCTAGACTGGCATAGCTGATTGAATAAGGCGAATATTACTAATCGAAAATAGTAGCTATTTGGATTAAAAGTCGCGGTACTAAAATCAAGAATTTCTTCAAACTTTCACTGATAAAATAACTTCGTAAAACGATCATTGTAAAATTTGTAAAAATAGGTTTCAAAATGTACAATAAGACGGACATAAGCACTTTCATACCAAAGTTAGTTGCTCTGGATCCCATAGTCTTTCTTTTTCATCTGAGGCAACAAAATGACCCACACTCTAAAAGGAGTTCATATGGATAATAAAGATCAAGAAGAGTCTTCAGAGTCTAAACTGGGAAAAAAGATATTCGAAATGCACAATTAAAAGCGTAGTAAAAGCTTCGGTAAAAATTAATGAATCTAGATTCCATACTAGATACATAACTAAGCGAACAAAATGATACACACACAAAAAATTGATTTTTACATGTAAAATATAGCTCAGGAACTGTACATTGCAAAAATTTGAATAAGAGCTTTGAGATGTGGAATTAGTAGACAATACGCACCTTTGTGCTATTTTTTATAACGCAAGATCCCGTAGTCTTTCACAACTGGATTAATAAAATGACATACACGCAAAATAACGATTTTTCTGCAATTGATTTTTCTGACCAACCACAAAATAAGGAATGTTACACACAAAACATATATAAGTTTGCACGGATTATCAATAACTTCTATTTTACAATAAATCCGAAAAGTTACACTAAAGCTCACAAAAAGTATGCCTCCTAAAACTAAGGAATGTTACACAGCAAATATTCGGAACGTTTCACAATGGATCAGTAATTTCCACTTTCTCAACTATTCCAAAAAGTTACACAACATTGTGGAAAGTATTACACCGGATTTCCCGGTATTCTTGGATAAGAAGAAAAAAACCGAGAAAACCTAGGAATGTTACACAGTAAATGTCAAGAACATTGCGCAGATTTTTTACAGTGTGTCCAGTACAGAAGAACCTCAAAGAAAACGTAGGAAACTATCCACCGTTTGTTTTTGTTTATCGAACTCAGCGAAATCGAAACTTGAATGCTTATACAATCACATTGTCATCTGCTGTGGATGGGTAATATGTTTTGCCAAGCAGAAAGGCACCATCCATAGAGTTTTAGCGAACTTTCGAAATGAAAAGTATTTTCCTTCCTAATTTAAGAAAAATTTTCAATTTTTTTTTTTCGTGATTTTTTTTAAAAACCTGTACGCAAAACGGGTAAAAATACTAGTATCCAATAAACTCTAAAACTAATGTGAATCACAATGAAAAAAGAAAAAACTTCCGCTTTAAATAAAATTTTGCTTAAAATAAATGACATAATAGAATTATCATACATGTAAATTATTAATGTTATTAATAAAAAATGTAAAATAATGTGATTTAATATAATTATTTATTAATGCTATTAATAAATGAAAAACAAACATACAAGAAATATCGATTAATTGTGCTCATATTCTTTAAAAGTATGCCAATCTATTCTGTATTCCATCAGCAATAACTGTACACAAGCTCACAAGAAAACAATAGTCAGCCACCGATATGGAGTCAACAAATGATTGTATCGGAAATGCCCGATTCTCAAACGAGTGTTTCAACTTCGATTCTCGAACGAACTCCGATAAATAAAGCGGTACATGACCATATTCCGGTATGTGCGCGACACCAGCGCAAAAAGTAGACGGTTCGCCCATATTCCGGTATTTGCGCGACACCAGCGCAAAAAGTAGACTGTTCGCCCATATTCCGGAGTGTGCGCGATACCGACTCAAAACCGGAAGTATCACGCAAGTGCCGATTACGGCGCGAACATTTGCAAAAGTAAACAACTTTTGCGCCGATAGAGGTAGATTCGAAATTCCATAACTCCGTAATTAATTCCGAAAGTAGGATGAAATACCGTTTGAAACGATATATCGGAAGGATTGAAATCTCAATATCGTTACCGCGGTCTTAAAGAAATATCGATATATAACGATATTACGGTATATCGCCCAGCCCTAGTAAATATGTACCTGTTGTGATTTGGAAAATGTGATCTCTATTCGACAGTGTCCAGTCCATTATGGAGGTTTTATTATAGTAATTAATTAGTGTGTTAATGTAGTAATCAATGTAATAGTTACTCATCATTATTTTGTATATAGCATATTTTATATTAAAAAATACACTTTAAAAACTTTGAATTATATTTCTCGAAACCCACATAAGAAAATCTTTTATTCATAATCGTAAGATATTTTCAAAAAAAGCATGCATTAGGAATCCAAATGCTGCAAAGATTTTACGTGCTGTTTCCCTTTTGTTCTTCAGGAATTCGGTTAAACAAATTCATGAAGTTGTTTAGAAATTTCTCTCTGCTTCAGTGTTGACGAAAAAACTATTTTGGAAAAACTGACAAAGTTTCGTTTGAGGGATAAAAGAAAACACGAACGGGTAAACAGAAATGGAATAAAAAATTTATTTAGATTCAGTTCATTTTTCAAAATTCAATATTTTTGAAAGAATGTAAGTAAAACATTGGAAGTATGAGGAAATTGTTTTAAGACACTTTATATATTTATTAACCAGTACTATGTTGAAAACATATTTTTCATTATAATTAATATGCCTTCATTCTCTAAAAATATTGTACTTTAATAAGTTCTGTTTCTTTGTTATATAAGAATAAGATTATTAAGCGAGTGATCTGCTCCTTGCTTTCAGCAACTGTAGTTAATGCCAAAAAGTCTCTGATCATGGAAGTAATCCTTTGTTATAGAAATGCTTGCGTAATGAGTTAAAACTGTGGATGATGGTAGTCAGGATTATGAATGATTATTATTAGGTCGACATTATTTTTATTTTCTGAAAAAAAAATACTTATATTTGCTGAATATATTGAACTCTGATCAAAGAAAGAATTGTTTAGAGACCTGCATGGGATGGGCCTCAGCCCGAAGCCCGAGCCCTGACCGCGGGTCAATTTTAATTAACGGCATTTGGTAAGGCTGGGCCGTGCCTAGTGAATAATTTTTGCTGCCGGGTCGGGCTTGGGTTTTGATTTTTTCCTAAAGGATCGTGCAGGGCCTAAATTATTTTTTCCTTACCAAGCCGGTCTGATTTCATTTTTCCTAGTCCTTACGAATGAAAATATTCAGCCCCAATTGAATCAACCACTATGAAAATTATTTTTTCGACGTGACCAAGACTGCTCAGAAGTCAGTCAAATTTGGCTTGGTCCAAAAATTTTTGCAAAAAAGGCATATACTTTTAAATCGCCATTTTTCTACAACTGAACATTAAAATTTATTCTTTTCAAAGAATCGTAGATTTCTAGGTTATTAAAATAGAGTTAAAATCATGAAAAAAGAACCTGCCTAAGACGGAATCTTCTTTCAAACCGGAAACTGGAAATTTCTTTTAAACTTCTTTTAAATTGTTCACCTATAAAAAAGTTAATACAATAATACGCGAGAAAAAAATATATTATACATTTACACCTGCAAAGAAGGAAATTTATCTATGACGTATTTTTTCTTTCCAATGCGATTCCATCGTAGAAAATTTTATTTTTACCATATACCATTTTTTAGATTTTTATGTCTCCATTACATAGAATACGGATTAATAATATTAATAAAAACTGAAACATTTACATACTACAAACAGACTTTCATTAAAAACATAAATATCACAGACTATGGCACTTCTGCATAAATGAAGATTATAAATAAAAAAAATCCTTGTCGGCTTGGCCTATAGGCTGAGATGGATTTTGAAGACTGCTCATTTCAACAACTAAAAATAAAATATGATTAGAGGTAAACCCAGTTTAACCCGAGAGAACTCGCTATGAGAATTTCTCTCACGTTGCCCAATTCTTTTCTTTTACTTTACAGTCACTTAATATCAATTTTTTTTGTTTGGCTTAGTACTTTTATTCAAAAAAGAGGTAAAGTAATCGAGATTCAATTTTGAAATTTTATTAAAATGAAAAATAGCCTTAAAAATAGTCTTAAAAAGGGGTACGATAAAGAAAGAAAATCTCATGCGCGAATTGTCGCGGGTTAAAAAGTTTATTTGGCCTCTTTTGAAAAATTTTTAATTTAATTTTTCTGTAACAACTGGTCCTATCAGAATCATCTTAAACGAAATTCAGCTCAAATGCCCATTTTGACAACTTTTTTTGAAATATATTCTGACTTTATTAAAAAATCGACCAATACGTTTATAATATAGATCCTAAATAACAAAAAACTGTCAAATGAATGCGTTTGAGAGCAAAATTGAATTTAAAAATGAGTCATTAAATAACCAGTTTGTTATTTGAATATATCCTCATTTCTTTAATCATGATCGCTTAGGGAAATTTTGCGCGAAGTGCCCACTTTGACAATTTTTTTAAAAATACATTTAGCCTTTATCAAAATACTGACCAATACGGCACATTATACAGTTCCTAAATAACAGAACCTGCCAATTGGATGCGTTTGAGAGCAAAACTGAATTTAAAAATGAGTCAGAAAAACGAAATTTTGTTATTTGAATGCATCATTTTTTCAATCACTATCCCTTTGGGATATTTTGTTCAATTTACCATTTTGGCAGCCCTTTTTAAAATATATTCTACCTTTATCAAAAAACTGGCCGATCCGTCACATTATATCCCGTAAGACATGGTGACGTCACGGTGACGTCGAAGTGAAGTCACATTGTGACTTTGTGACCGTCGATGTGACGTCACGTGACGTCGATGTGAAGTCACAGTGACTCAAATGTGAAGTCGTTATGGCCGTTTTAGAGCTCGTTTGTGACGTCACATTGTGACCACTTTGTGACGTCACGATGTGACCAAAATGTGAAAAATGTGTCATTTGTGACAAAATTGTCATTAAAACTGTGACTATTCTGTGACGATAGTGACAAGGTTGTGAAGACAGTTTGCGATTATATTTTGATTTGTGACAAATTTTGTCACTAACTTTGTGACGGTAGCAGCATTGTCAATGTTGCGAAGTCATACTGGGACACACTTATACAGTTATG
Source organism: Maratus speculifer (assembly GCA_964019185.1). Taxonomy (NCBI): domain Eukaryota; kingdom Metazoa; phylum Arthropoda; class Arachnida; order Araneae; family Salticidae; genus Maratus; species Maratus speculifer. Next base: position 99,222,080 of record OZ025296.1, on the reverse strand, counting down.
AACAATGTTATTTAGTGTAAAATCACTTACATCAATAATTTTATTATACTTTGGCGATACATCTCAATTAAAACTTGGGAGCTGCTATAAAAAGAATGTTCGAAGAGAAAGTTACTGGATCAAAATGTAATGCCATGCAGACTTTAATCTTTGATACATTTTTTTTCTGTTGCAATAAATAAAAATATTTAAGACAATTGAATATTCGATCTATCACAATTATTTCAAATTTAGCAATTTTTTATTCTAATAAGCATTAAAATTATCAAAGAAACACTTCCTTAAAGATGCAACACTAGTCACAGAAAAAGAGCCGGATGATAATATAAAGTCCGTGGCAGCGTTCTTTTCAAATATCTCGCTCAAATTTTAATATTTTTGCATGTTTTTTGCATAGGAAGCTGAGGACGATCTACTACGGGCCTAGTTTTTACTTTTTCGATTTTACTTGCATATATTTTATATTTTGATAGTTTCAATATCAGTACCGGTTTAAACCGGTTTTGAAATTTAAATATTTTTTTTTAAAACTGAAACCAAAATCAAAAAAGTAAAAACTAGGCCGCTTATAGATCGTCTTCAGCTATGCTATGCAAAAAAAATCATGTAAAAATATTAAAATGTGAGCGAGATATTTGAAAAGAACGCTGCCACGGACTTTATATTATCATCCGGGTCTTTTTCTATGACTAGTGTTGCACCTTAAAGGAAGCGTTTCTTTGATAATTTTAATGCTTATTAGAAAAACAAATTGCTAAATTTGAAATAATTTTAATAGATCGAATATTCAGTTGTCTTAAATATTCTCATTTATTGCCACAGAAAAAAAATATGTAACAAAGATTAAAGTTTGCATGGCATTTTGATTCGGTAACTTTCTTTTGGTACATACTTTTTATAGCAGCTCCCAAGTTTTAATTGAGATGTATTGCCAAAGTATAATAAAATTATAGATGTGATTTTACACTACATAACAATGTTCATAACTGTATATTTGTGTCCCAGTGTGACTTCACAACATTAGTAATGCTGTCACCGTCACAAAGTAAGTGACAAATTTGTCACAAATAAAAAAATAATCACAAACTGTCTTCATATACTGTCTTCTATGAATATTAAAATATTATTAAAACATGCAAAGAGTAATTATGGAAAAAATTAAAGCTAAATATTTATTAGTATATTAATAAACAAAAAACATTAAGGGGCTATCCATTACTGCAAGGCTATCCATCACAGACACATCTATCTAATAAAAATTCCGACGATAAACATAAATTAGAACAACAAATACGTTAATCATAATTATTAATATTTTATTTATAGTATTAGAGAGTATTTATAATACCCACTTTAATCACGATGTTCACTTATACTACATATAATGGATATTCTGAAATTTACCTCTGTAAAATTATTCAGGAAAGGAAATAATAAAAGTTTCTGAAATGAAAAGTTAATAATAAAATACAGTTATTACTTTTTAGCTTCATACCGCTCAAGTATTTGCGTCATTTGTTTTAAATTCAATCATGTTTAAATTCTTATCGATTGCATAACTTCCAAATTTTCATCCAAACTTCTAGTTCTTTCTGAAAACATTCCAATAAGAATATTTACAACTGAAACGTTTTCACCCACGATGACTATCCATTCAGAAATTTTATAACATTTCACAAGTTGAAAAATACATTAAACAATCATTAACATAATTGTTTTTTTTTAATATCAAACATCTACGATTTCTTTTAATAGTTCTTCTCGTTCTCTTATAAATTCCTCTTCTGAGCAGATACAATTTTTTTAAATAAAATTATGAAATGTTTCAGAAGATTACTTAATACAAAAATTAAAAAAGGATGTTTGTAAATAATTTTATTCCATAAAAAAGCTTCTTTATTACAAAATATAATTATCTTTAAATGTTTAATAATTATATTATCGATTTATTATAATTTACTATCATATGATTTTATGTTTATGGAAACACATTATTTTAACCAGATATTTTAAAAAAGGAAACAACGCAGATTAGAATGCAATTAAAATCACTACCTGTAACAACCTAATCCAAATTATTAAAAATCAAGTTCTTTATGACAACAAAATAAATAATGAATGCATTAGACTTTATTAAGTTAATGAAGCATTGATGTTTTATAGCATGTTTTTGACAATGTAATTAAAATCGTTCTCAGAACAATAATAATAAAAAAGCAACCATTAAAAATAATATTTTCCATACCTTTTTTCCATCGAAGTCATTCGTTCTAGTTATTCTTGCTGCATTAACTAAATCCGATAATAATTAAAGTGGCAAAGACCAAATTATTTTAACAGTCAAAGCCCCATTAATTTTCTCGGACTTATATTTTGCCGCTTGGAAGACCTGTAGTGGACATTCTTCTTTAAATTGTTAAATCCGTGTCAATATGCAACTACTCACAACTGCCATAAATTCCAGCCAACTAACTTCTTGCGTCTATCATCAATTTAAAATATTTCTGTTTACGTTTATTTATTCTTTCGTTTGCAAACGATTTTCATTTCCTATGCGCATGACCGTTTAGTTTTTTCTTTTTCTGCGCAACAGCTTCCGAAGTTAAATACGAATAGTTTTATGAGAATGTCTTTTTTTAAGTGTATTTTTACTTTTTATTTTTATTAGTTTCAAAACAATTCAAGTTAAAGCAAATTGTTAAATAATAATAATAAAATTCATAATTAGATATTATTGGATAAAACATTGTTTAGGTTTTAATAAAGTAAAAATAATAGCTTTAATGGTAATATAATTTTTTTTAATAATTACCATTACTTGTATCAAACGCAAACATACATAGTATCTTCTTAAAAAAAAGGAGCGGGAGGGGAGGGGAGTTATAGAAATAAAAAGAATAATAAATAAATAATAACTAATAATAAAACTAATAATAAATTCTAAGAAGGTCACATTTCAGTCACAATGTGACGTCACTGAGGGGTGGCATTTTGGTCACAGATGTGACGTCACATTTCAGTCACAATGTGACGTCACTGAGGGGTGGCATTTTGGTCACATATGTGACGTGACCACAGTGACTCACAGTGACGTCACTGTGACGTCACTGTGAACATGCATGCTATGTGGGATAGTTCCTAAATAAGAGAACCTGTTAATTGAATACGTTTGAGAGAAAAATGGATTTAAAAATGAGTCAGAGAAATCGCAATTTGTTATACTTCCTCAATTTTTCAATCACGATCACTTCGGGAAATTCTGTTCAAAATACCCTTTTTAGCAGCCTTTTAAAAAAATATATTTAGCTTTTATCAAAAAATTGGCCAATCCGTCACATTATATAGATCCTAAACAAGAGGACCTGTAAATTTGATGCGTTTGAGAGCAAAAATGGATTTAAAAATGAGTCAGAAAAAACATAATTTATTAAACTTTGGATAAATACAGTTTAACAATTTTATTTGGCTGCTTTTGATAAATTTTAAGTTTCATTTATTTGCAAGAACTGAAAAAGAACTGATTTTATCAGAATTACTTTAAGCGGAATTCGGCTCAAATGCCCATTTTGACAGCACATTTTGGATTATACTCTGACTTTATTTAAATATTGACCAATACGGCACATTATATAGTTTAAAAAAAAACTGTCAATTGAATGCGTTTGAAAGCAAAACTGAATTTAAAAATGAGTCATAAAATAAACAAATTGTTTACATCCTCAATTCTTCAATCACGATCGCTTCGGGAAATTTTGTACGAAGAAGTGCTCACTTTGACAATTTATTTTAAAATATATTCTACCTTTATAAAAAACTAACCAATACGGCACATTATACAGTTCCTAAATAAGAGAACCTGTCAATTGGATGCGTTTGAGAGCAAAAATGGATTTAAAAATTAGTCAGGAAAAACGCAATTTGTTATTTGAATACTTCCTCAATTTTTCAATCACGACCAGTTCGGGAAATTCTGATTAAAATACCCTTTTTGGCAGCCTTTTTTGAAATATATTCTGCCTTTATCAAAAAACTGGCCAATACGTCACATCATATAGTTCTTAAATAAGAGGATCTGCCATTTGGATGCGTTTTAAATCAAAAATGAATTTAAAAATGAGTCAGAATATAAGCAGTTTCGGATTTGAGGTTTTTTCTGTAATTCCTATTTTTGTTTAATTTTTTTTTTTTTTTTTCGCTATAAGAATTGGTCCTCTGAAAAACTAGTTAATATAAAATTTGTAGATATTATTGAGAAGATGTAAAATAAGTTTAATTAAATTTGATAGATTTAGAATTTACGAAGTTATGGATTTTTTTTCTTTTTCCACCCCCTTTTTCTTTTAGTTTTTAAATTTTTTCATCAGTAAAAGTTGGTTTATCAAAAACTTGTAAATACAAAGGTTTTAGATAATTTTAAGAACATTTATAAAAAATTTAGTTGGATTTGATATCTTGAGAATTGACGAAGTTATGAATTTTCTTTTCCCCAAAACCCTGTTTTTTTTTTTTTTTTTGTTTTTTTTTTCGACCCTTGAGCCCATTTTTAACTTTATCAAAAATCTGTCATGCATAAACTTTTGTCCCATTTTTTAGAAGTAATATAAACTTTAAACTAATTCGTTATCAATTTTAACAAAGACGTTATAGTGTTTTTTCGGTTTTCACAAAAAACCTCCCTATTTTTACCCCCTTGGTCCTATTTTGCCCTGTTAACGAACTTGACCGAGATTTTATGCTCTTGATTTTATGTAAAAGTTTGAAGAAGATCTGAGCATAATTATGGAAGTTATCGCGTCTAGAAGAAAATGATATATATATATATATAGATAGATAGATAGATAAACTTTTTTACTGATGGTAGTTTTGGGATCGAGAGATCATAATCGGTGTAGATCTGCAAAAATTTTTCAAAAATTCCATCATCGGTGCGAACGCATTAGGTAGTATTTCATACAAAATCTACATAAAAAAACTAAAGTTTTTTTTTTTTTTTTTTTTTGTCAGAATTCTTTTGTAAAAGTAAAAATCAATTTTCTGTAGAAATTCACTCGGCCCGGGCTTGGGGTTTGTTTTTAGATATTATATCTAGCTGGGCTGGACCGTTAAATTTTTCTCTGCGGCTCGTGCCCGGCTTGGGCCGAAATTTTAACTGGTATAACAGTCCCGGTTGGACCAATATTTTCTTCGTTCGGGCCAGGTCGAATATATTTTTGTATGGATCGGGCCAGAGCCGGGACTGGAAATTTTGGTCCGTGCAGACCTCTACGATTGATTATAACTTAGCTTTTATTGAACAAATTTCAAAGGCAATGCTAATGCAATAGTATTTTAAGGAGGGTACTTTGGAAGAAAAGTTAAAAAATTTTGAAAAGCTTTGGTCTATGCATATATAAAGTTATCAAATTTTTGTTAATTTTTGATCCTCTACACCCTACCAGGAGTATTAATTATCCGGCATACAAAACACTTCGAATTTATGAAGTGTTTATACAATTTACCTATTAGTAATAATACTTAGATTATGTTTGATTGTAAAAACATATTAATTTTTTTTCTAAAAAAATAACAATAAAATGCGTATTCGAGTTGGGAAACAAAAAATGACCTGGTGAAGCAGCTCGTCTTTGGAGTTCAAAACAGTGCCTTTTGCCCGTTGACGTTATTACAAATATTTTATACTATTTTCTAGCTCTAGTTTTTATTTGAAATGATTTAATATACCGTTACTGTGTCTCTGGTATAGCTATCAGTCACTAGTAAGAAGTTACAATAGGTAATTTTATTATTGTTATAAAAATTCACATGAGTAAAATTAATTTAAATAATTTTTCGGTGAAATTACAAGAAATATTATTGTGAATCAATCTAAACTGAATTAAAATTAATTTCTTTAAAACTACAAATAAAAATGTATGTATAACAACATATCTGAAAAAAAAAGTAATGCTAGAAATAATCGGATCAAAGAGTTCCAAAAAGTAATGAAGCTAAATTTTACTATGTTAATTTGAAAATTGGTTTACATATATATATATATATATATATATATATATTAGCTTGTAAATAAATGTAGAATTAGATTAAATAATATCTTCTCATTTTTTTTGTATCATGTGTAATTATTAATTATATAGGCTAAAATATTTCTGCAATTTAAGTTAATATTAAATCGGTTAGGAATTTGTGTCATTAACTTAATCGTTCATAAGCTGGGATTTTAATGAAAATGGCGCAAAGCGACACCTTTAATTAATTTTGATTAATTCTTTTAGGTTAATAGTTAAGTAAATGATTAATAACCTGTATAAATCGCAGCCAGACTTAAATGATGACATATATATTATGCGATTATTTGTAGCCAACAAAGGTAATCAAAAGGCTTAGCCCTGCTCTTCCTTAGATGTTCGGGAAATTTTGAATACATAATACATTTTAGTAATTCCTAGACCTTCCAAGCATCAAAGTACACGCTTAAACACTGAAATAATCATAATCAAAATGGCTGCTTAACTAGGGAAATCCTGGGCGATTTCTGCGGCTATTAATCCTTGATATGAGTCTTATGAGGAAATATAGCTCTTAATAAATCTCAAATATTTAACCCTGTAACAGATCGTCACCTGAGAATAATAAAGTTATATCGGTGTTTTTGAAAAAATTGCCTTATCGATATAAATAGGTTGTATTTGTATCTAGGAAGACATTTTTGCATCAAAATGACTTTATATATAAGTTACATATGACCTTACAATCATAATATGACATTATTTTAATCCAGAAATACTTTCATAGATACAAATAGAACCTTTCTATATCGGTAAGTTAATTTTTTCAAAGACACAGATAGAACCTTATTATTCTCAGGTGACAAGATTGCTGGTACACTGTACGTACCAGAAAAGTGTTGCTGGTTTTGTTACTAAAAATTTTTCGCTACCACTAATTGTAAACACCAGTATTCGTTTTAATTACTAGCAGACATATTTTGATTATATAAGACGAATAATTTAGTACGATAAAAGTGGTTTTTATATTTTTTTTTTTTAGTTTATTGTGTGGAAAAAGGAACCTCTGAAGGCATTAAACAAGTGTAATTTTTATAAGGTGAGCAAATAAAAAGCTAGATTAAATATAACAAGAAAGAAAAAATGCTGCGTCAAGCATAGATTATGAAACATTTTCCAACACATTCAAAACTAACACATTCAAAATAATGTAACAAGTGCACCGTTTAAAAAATTAAAATATTCCTCATTTCTCCATGTGGAAATGTATAACGCATTTCAACGCATTTCAGCTGTTCCTATCCACAATCGAAAAATCATCCGAATTTTTTTGCAGCCCTGTATATGATATAGAACCCCTGTATATGATATAGAGATTTGTATCTATTAACAACATGCATTCCAAAATTTAGTTCCTTTAAGAGATACACATATTTCAGTTTAAAATTTTCCTTCAACAATTTCTTCTAATGAAGGGAATGGTATGCGAATACTTTTGTGCAGCCCTATACATGACGTGCAGAGTTTATAGAAAATGAGTAAAATGCAAAAAACTTATTAAATTTAAAAGCGCATACAGAATTTTAAAACGTACTTTCCAGCAATTATCACGCAAAGACACCAACCATGTCATCAATTTATTTTGTGTGTCCCAGTAAGTTATTGAAAAAAACTTTGAATGCACTATTTTAACATGATTGTAAAGAAATCGAGGGATTTATACCTTTCAATACATTTGAAATAACGTAATGTCATTAAAACACTCTTCAAACGATTTTTCCTCATATATCATAAAGTAATCGAATCATTTTGAGTGTCCCTATAAATGAACCCTTAATCATACATACTTCATATGCAATACCAAATATGTTTTGGTGATCCTAAATAAGTTTTATTAATTGCATGTAAATCCGAAAATATTTACGGGAGTTAGAACGTGGACAGATGGACAGACAAACCGAATGCACAAACATTTTTTTTTTAACTTTGTTGAAGAATGCTGAAAAATCTATTGGAGATTTCAACTAAAAATGGTTTTCTCCTATCTTCTGTACACCAAGCAGTATGTTATGTAATCCGAAGAATTCAGTTTGTATTTCTTAGTTTATCAAAAAACAAATATTGTAATTTTTTTTTATTTATTTATTTATTTATTTTGAACGAATTAATTTGGACGCTAAACATTCAATTACTTCTATTAGAAAACAAAATTTAAATTAAAATGTTCATGGCAAATCATAAAATGTAATTTAACACTGTAAGATACTGACACTTTTTTTCCTTCAAAATAACTTAAATTTTTTCAAATTCTAAACGTCAAAACTGTTGACACAAACTTTTTCCTTCTGGTGAAAAATGATGCATTTAAGGAAGAAAAGTAACTAGAAAAAAACATTAATCCTTTGTCATCCTTTAATGTTCATCATCATCATAAAAGTTCAGCTAAGTTAATTGCTTTCTTCATTAGTCGAGCGTAAAAGTCTTCAAAATTTTTCAGGCCGGAGGGATTTCTTTTTTTAGTTCTTTTATTTCTTAACATACATAGTATCATAATAAAAATATTTTCCTAATGAACTAAAAATGCATTAGATATTCGAGAAAAAATTCTTGGCCGTGTACAATCTTGAAAAAATAGGCTTTTATTCTGGAAAAAAAATTCTATTCATTTAATGGGGAAAAAATCATCATTATTATCTATGTAAACTTTGTCGATGAAGAAACAAAATAATTCCATTGATTATCACCAGTAATTGTATGATGCCATAAATACCGGTTGATTCAAAAGTAATACAAAAAGTAATAATTCAATAATTCAAAAAGCAAAGGCGGTAAGTTTTAAAAAATGCGCGAAAAGGGATGGGTTTTCTAACGGAATTTCAACACCAAAATAGTTACATTTTTTAGCACTGAACATAATTAGAAAGTATTTATGAATTCGATCTGTTTGTCGGTCTGCCTGTCTGGTCGTGTGTGTGTGTCTGTTCCTAGTGCCACTAATCTGTTTGCCTGGCCGTCGGGCCATGTTCTAACTCGTGTAAATGTACAGCCATGTAACAAATACATGTTATTGAAGTTTAGTATGGCATGTTAGGTAATGTAATTAAATTAGCATTTATAATTCATTTACAGGGAATTGAGTCTTAATTTATCTAAAAACAAATATTGCAAAGATTTTTTTTTTTTTTTCGAACGAATTAATTTGGACATGAAATATTCAATTTCTTCTATTAGAAAATTAAATTAAAATTAAAATGCTCATGGCAAATCATAAAATGTAGTTTAATACAGTGAAATGCTAACACTTTTTCCTCCAAAATAAATTGAAATTTTCCAAATTCTAAACGTCAAAACTGTTGACACAAACGTTTTCATTCTGGAGAAAAATGATGCATTTAAGAAAGAAAAATAACTAGAAAAAAACATTAATTCCTTGTCATGCTTTAATGTTCATCGTCGTCATAAAAGTTAAGTTCAGCTAAGTTAATTGCTTTCTCCATTAGTCGAGTGTAAAAGTCTTCAAAATTTTCCCGGCCAGGAGGATTTTTTTTTTTAGTTGTTTTTTTTCTTAAAATACATAATATTATAATAAAAATATGCTGCTAATGAACTAAAAATACAGTATGCTTTCGAGAGAAAACTCTTTGCCGTTTACAATCTTGAAAAAAAAATAGGCTTTTACTCTGAAAAAACATTTTTGTTCATTTTAAAAAATTAATCGCTGTTATATATCTAAACTTTGTCGATAAAGAAACAAAATTATTCCTTTGATTATCAACATCAATTGTACAATACCATAAATACCGGGTGATTCAAAAGTAATACAAAAAGTAAGAAAATGAATAATTCAACAAAAAGCAAATGCTAAAGGGGGTGAGTTTTCTAACGAAATTTTAACACCAAAATAGTTACATTTTTTCGCACTGAATGTAGTTGAAAAGTATGTATGAATTCGGTCTATCTGTTCGTCTGTCTGCCTTTCTGGTTGTGCGTGTGCGTGCCTGGTTCCGCTGGTCTGTTTGTTTGGCCATGTTCTGAATTGATATACATCACTGAGATTCACTACAAGATGCATACAATACAATAAGATGTGCAAAGCATTTAGCGTTTATTTAAAGGGACACACAAAAGAAGACTTCAGTTACACTACTGTCTATTAGCAGTAATTGTAGGAAGTGAGTATTTAATTTTGCTATTTGTTTTAAAATGTAACTACTATTTTGCATAATACTCGATGTATATAAGTTCTACAGATGATGATTCTAGAGATGATATACAGGATTTCACAAAAAAATTTGTTTACATCTCCAGTTATCGACAGAAATGGATGAAGGGTACTATCCAACAGCGCTGGTTTTCCTAACTGAACTAAATCCTTGCATATTACGCATTATAAATAAATTAGCTACAGAAGAAATTGAAGTATTGAAACCTATGAACAATAATTGCTAGATATGCGTTTGCATTTATGGTAAACGTGTTTTTAAATTCGTTATATTTTTTACTTTAAATATCACTTGGTGTGGATAAAACCGGTAGATATCATGAGGCTGCACAAAAGGTCTGAAGTATATTTCCGTTTATTCACGGAAATGTTGTAAGGAAATTTTCAGCTCTGCTATTCGTTTTACTGAACTAACTCTTAGCATACTATGTAGTATATGTTAGACAATATTAGTCCTAACAAGGTAATTGCGTGAGATGATCCTCAATTGTTTATTATGTAAATTCAATATAAGTAGATAGTTAAATAGGTAAGTAAGATGGACATACCTTCATATTCTTTCATATTAGGACAGGCCATCAATAGCATCATTTGAAGTATCAATATTTCATATGCATTTGCTAACACGTAAGGTTTTTTATTTACTAAAAACACATTCAGAAAAAACTCATTGCACCATTTGAAAAAGAAAAATATATTCAGTCTTGATTATATAAATGGAGCTCGCATAAAAAAGCTCTTTTCGCTATGGTTATATTTTCATAACTGTGAAATATATCAGAAAAACATTATTATCAACATCGAAATAAAGATTTATGAATTAATAGTTTATATACGTAAAACAGTTAATGAAAAGTTTATTGGAATACATAAATTGTTCTTAATAATGTTTTTGACAGTTTTCCTTTCATTTAAGTATTATAAATCACATTAATGATTTGTAGATTACAATTCTATAAAAATGTGACTTGTTTATGTTATTCCTTTCACTTTTGATCATAAATGTAGTTGTTCATAATTTATTCTTTCTTTCTTGATTACTATTTAAAATTTATGATGATGGATGAAATTAATTTACAAGCTTGATTTATTTCACTGAATCTTCATTCGGAGTTTATCTTGCGTAATATCTGGCAGTATATACACAAACTCATACGTATACAAAGCTATATAAAATAATAAAGGAAAAATCATGCTTCAAGCATAGATTATGAAGCATAGATTATTATTTTGATTATATAAGACGAATAATTTAGTACGAAAAAAGTGGTATTTATACCTTCTTTCAGTTTATTGTGTCAAAAAAGGAACTTCTTATGGCATTGAATAAGTATATTTTTTAAAAGGTGATCAAATATAAAACTACATTAAATGTAACAAGAAAGAAAAAATTATGCGTCAAGCATAGATTATGAAGCACATTTCAGCACATTCAGAATGATGTAACAAAACAACATCGTTTAAAAATTTTTAATATCATGTCTCATTTCACCATATGAAAATGCATGATGTATTTCAAGTAACCAAATTTCAGCTATTCCCATCTTCAATTGGAAATTTATCCGAATTTTTTAAAAGCCCTGTATATTGTTAAGAGATTTGCATCTATTAAAAACATACATTATTAATTTAGTTCATTTAAGCGATACATATATTTCAGTTGAAATTTTCTCTTCAGCAATTTTCTCTAATGAGGAGAATCGTATGTGAAAACTTTTGTAGAGCCTTGTATATGAGGTATAGAATTTATAAATAAAGAGTAATATGCAAAACACTAATTAAATTCAAAAGCGCATACCGAATTTTAAAACGGACACCCCAGCAACTATTACGCAAAGACAGTACTGTTAGAGGTCTGCACGGGCCCGGGCCTGGCCCGTGGCCCGTACCCGGCCCGGCCCGCGGGCCGGGCCGGGCCGGCGATATCGTTTCGAATTCTCTAACGGGCCGGGCCGGGCCGGCAGATTTAGAATAGTTTTTTCAACGGGCCGGGCCGGGCCGACAAACAACATAAACGGGCCGGGCCGGGCCGGCAAAAAAATTGAACGGGCCAGACGGGCCGGGCCGGGCCGAAAAAAAATTTTCGGGCCTGCCGGCCCGTTCTGAAGATTTAAGCAGGAACGATAAAATATGAGCTATTTTCAACGAAAATGGTTTTAACGGGAATAGGTATAAATGTGGCCATACTAGTTTGACAACATCAATATAAAAATGTACAGTGTATCGGCATCGGAGAATTACATTATGTGTAACCCGTTTTAATATTTTTTTAGCTGACTCATGCCGGTCCGAGATCACGCTTGCATTATTTTTTTACATATAGACTGGCCGGACCGGTACTAGACTTAATTATTGGCAGAAAAGATGATTTTTAAAATTAACAGCGATAAAGAACTTATGTTAGCTTAGTCTTTGGATATATACTTCTTGATGAGTTTTAAATTAATTTCTCAATAGTGCGAAAGTTTGACACATTTTCTGATTAATTTTAAATTGTAAGAGTATAAAAGTGATAAACCTAACTATTAAAGGGATTTGGAATCGAATAGCGTTTTTCATTTTTGGTAAATAAAATACTTGTATAACTTTGTTGAGTTATAATAGTTTCTCAAATGATTGCAGGTTTTTCTTACTTCCCTTGCTATTGCTTCCGGAAATTCTATTCAAAACGCTAATTATGACAGTATTTTATTTGTTTGCAGTATTCTTAAATTGCTTGTATCAAAAAATGGATAACGCCATTCGATTATATAGTTTCTGAATAAAGATATCTGCTAATCTTATGCGTTTTTGAGGAAAAAAAAATGAATTTAGAAATGTATCAGAAAGGAGCTTCTCTGAATTTAAGAATGAATTTGGATTTGAAATCTATAATAAAATGATATAGAAATATATTTATAAATCTTCTTTTATTAAACAGCTTCAAAATTAACGATGTTTTTAGCTTTCTTTCTTTTTTCTTTTATTCTAAGCCATATTAATTTTTTAATGAATCTTTATTCGAATGTTGAAAGCCTAAGAATCTAAGTAATCATTAAGGTTGTTAATGTGTATTTGCTGTAAAATATACTGTAAAATCATTCCATAGATATGTATGCAGTATTCTTTAAAAGAATCTTAGTTATATGATAAAAATGTGAATTTTTTAGAAATCGTAAAAATTGTAACGGGCCAAAACGGGCCGGGCCGGGCCGGGCCTGTTTTCGCTGATTTTTGTACGGGCCAGGCCGGGCCTAAAACATAAAAATTATAACGGGCCGGGCCGGGCCCGGGCCGAACTTTTGAGTTTTGCAACGGGCCGGGCCGGGCCGAAATCACTTTCCTACGGGCCGGGCCGGGCCGGGCCTGGAAATTCCGGCCCGTGCAGACCTCTAAGTACTGTAACTATAACCGATTTCTTTTGTGTGTCCTTGTAAATTAATAAAAATGCTAGAAATTCTCTGTTTTTACGTGATCATTGTGAAATTCAGGGATTTATATTAGTTTCAATACATTTGAAATAGCATAATATCATTAAAATACTCTCCAAATTATTTTTCCTTTTATACTATAATGTAATCAAATTCTTTTGAGTGTGCCTGTAAATTATCATTAATCGTATATACTTTATATGCAATACCAAACATGCTTTAGTGATTTTAATTAAACTTTATCAATTGCATGAAAATCCGAGTATATTTACGAGAATGCATAAGCACTTTTCAACTTTGTTGGAAAGTGCTAAAAAAATATTTCACATTTATTGATTGTAATAGCAAAAACTGAATTTTCAAATGCCTCATAAGAGACATCATTTTTCATCTTAATAAACTATGAAATTTCGTTACAGTATTCTAAATGTGTTAGAAAGTGTTAGATAATCTATTCTGGGACGAATGATTTTTTGTTCTTGTTTCATTAAATAAAGTTTTATATGAGTTTATTAATTAACAGCAATTTTTTTATGCCTTTTTTTAAATAAAGACGCACCGAAAAATTGTAGAAAGTATATTTTTAAAACATTTTATTTTAATGACAGTTCTTATGCTTATTTGAATTATTTCATAAATTAGAATTGTATTTTACAAAATTAAAGACAGAAGTTTATTGTCAGTATCTATTTTAGTAAAACATTTTCAGTAAGCTGACTATGCAACTTATTCTAATCCAAAAACAGTCCTAATCATCATCAGTAGAATCCGGCAAGAACCAAAAGTAGAAAATTCTATGGGGTAAAAAATTCTAGGTTTGAAATTCTATGTTTCAATGTTATAAAGCTGATCCGTGAACTTGTTTAATCCAATCTACAAATGGATTACAGAATTTGAAGATAATTTACATTTGTCTGGATTCTGTATCTTTATTGAAGTTAATATTTTCAGAAAGGCTTCAGAGAAAAAAAAGCATATGTTTCTCGTCCAAAGGAAATCTTTATTTATAAAAAGAAACAAAGGAGAATCCCCTTTCACTAATGAGACATCGAGGATAAAAAATGTCTGCTCATTTGCATAAAGCTTTCACAGACAGAATAAGTATCACTCAGCAGAAGTAAGTGTTTTCATGCAGAAGGCAGCTGTTAAACAAAAAATTGAATAAAGAACAAATGATAAATTTAATCCAGGAATTTTAATTTTACAAAGTGTTATATAAATAAGCAGTAATTTTAAAATAATGCTATAATGTAAAAACTTTTGTTAATAAAATAAAATTATTTAATTTTATTGCTTTATTCATTAATATAAATTTGATGTATGGTAATTAAACAATATAAGAAATAAACAAAACAAAATAAACAAACATAGGCTTAGATTATGAAACACTTTCCAACACACTGTAAAAACAAAATACCCAAATTGGGTTGAAAGATTTTTGGGTACAGCATTGTTCCAATTTGGAAAGTTCAGTTTGTAGCACAAAATCGTTTTGAAAAAGTCTGATTTTTAATGACATTAAAACAATTAAAATATCTTAGATAGTATATACATTATACCTTAGAAATTTTGATTAATTTAATGTTAATAAAGATCTGTTCTGTTTTGAACCATTTTGGGAACAATACTCTACCATTTTCGAATCCTTACTGTACCATTTTAGGAACATTACTATACCCAGAAATCTTTCAACCCAATTTGGGTCTTCAATTTTTACAGTGCACATTCAGAATACTATAAAAAAAAATATCACAGCTTACTAAGGCAAAGATTATGTCAAATAGACCGGGAAGCAGCAGCACAAACAATCACCTCATCGAGTTCATGGATGAATATCTAGGATTAGATAAATTTTGATTAGCATATTAAAATGCAATCAGTCTGCCTAGTCATACCTTGGTGGAAAATACCTAAAAACACGATTTTAACGGTTGACTCGTAGGTTTACCATTCTGCTTTTATGCACCGAAAGATATAAAGACCTGAAGGATTGGGAGTAGGTAAACATAATAGTAAACCTATGAGTCAAACCGTAGAATCGGGTATTTAGGTGTTTTTCACCAAGGTATGACTTGGTATACCGATTGCTTTTTAAAATGCGAATCAAGATTTAACAAATCTTAGATTTTAATCCGTAAACTGGATGAAGTGATTGTCTGTGCTGCCATC
Source organism: Maratus speculifer (assembly GCA_964019185.1). Taxonomy (NCBI): domain Eukaryota; kingdom Metazoa; phylum Arthropoda; class Arachnida; order Araneae; family Salticidae; genus Maratus; species Maratus speculifer. Next base: position 99,206,274 of record OZ025296.1, on the reverse strand, counting down.
TCCTGGCCTAAAATGAACAAGTTGGAAAACGTATAAGGCATTTTAAAACCCAATTTCTGAATATTACCATGAAGCGATAGAATGTACGATTTTTTGTTAAGCACTGTATATGACTTATAGATATGTATGTATGCCAAAGTTAAAAGCATAGCACAGTTGAAAATCTCCATTCATGTATTTTCGCCAATAAGCCCATGTTGTTGAAAACTTTTGTCCAGTCTGTATATGATCTATAGAATTCAAACACATCAAGTAATACTTAAAAAAAATAGATTTAAAAACGCATACCACAACTAAAAATACATTCCTAGCAATTCTTATTTGTAGATTTTTTTTATAGCCAAATTCTTTTGTACATCCCTCTAAATAAATGATAAGTTCTATGCACACCATATTCTCTAGTAAAAACCTTGTATTACACCTCAGTGATGCATATCGATTTCAATATGTTTAAATTACTGCAATATTAAAATACACGGCAAGTGACTTTCCGCCGTAGACCGTAATGGAACGGAATTCCTTTAGGAGGCCCTGTAAATGAGCCGAAAATGTTGCACATCTTATTTTCAATACCGAGCATGGCATGATAAAACCCTAATAACATATATCCAGTTCATGGCAATCAGACTGCATAAACGAGTTAAAGCGCGAACAGATGGACAGAAACAAATTTATGAACACTTTTCAACGATGTTAGGAAGTGTTAAAGTCTCTTTTTACATTAATATTAAAATATATCTGCTCATATATCTGCCCATACATAGGCGTAGCCAGCCTCTTGAACGGGGGGGGTGCCCAAATTTTTTAACCTGAACATGTTGGGTACAAACAATATCTTATGTAATAAAACCTAATAAAACGGAACCCCATAAAACCTATCAAATTTCCGTTTTAGACAGGTTTTTGTGGAAGGTATAATTGTGTAGAACTTCTTTTAAAAAGGACCCAAACGCAATTTTTCATTGCGTGAAGAAGGATGAGAAATTGCTTAAAACTAAATCTAATGGACAGGGACGTGCGAAGAGAAAACTGTTCCAGGGGCAAAGTTACAATTGGCGCCCCCTCCACCCGACTTTTTCTTGCAACAGCCCAAAATGACGTTGGTAGTATAAATTTGGCGCCCCATAAAATTCCACGCCGGGGCAGCTGTCCCCTACGCTCCCCCTTTCGCACGACGCTGCTAATGGATAAGAAAACTATATATAAATATAAATAAAACATGATAGATATAAAATAAAGATATCCGTAAACATAAATCAGTAATTATCACAAGTTTTCATTTCAAACAGCAATAAAATACTAAAATAAATAAGCACGACTTTAGTTCCCTCCGTTATTTTGATCAAAGTAGCATTGAAATAACTTGTAGTACGCAATTTAAAGTGAAAAATAGTTCTCATATTTTCTACTCATGAATAAATAAATTTTCCCGTTAAAAAAATGAGCCCGTACGAATGTCAAAATATGATCCCAAAAAACGAAATTTAGCAAACCAACGAACCAACCTTCATATTAATTTGAATTTTGCGTAGCATCATTTCTTATTTTCAGAGGAAGTACAGATTTGTACTAGAGATGAGTTCGGGCTCGATTTTTGAAACCCACGCCCGAAAGATTTTTAGCACATTGGAACACGAGACCATCCGAGCCAAGGGCGGATCTGGAGAGTCCTCAAGGGGCAGAGGGGGGGGGGGGCGATTGTAAAAATTGGGAGACTCGCATCCTATGCGCGGGTCAGGGCTAATATTTTCACTACGGGTCGGGTTTGGGTCCGGTTAACTTCTATATTTTCTGCGGGTCGGGTTTGGATCCGGTCGACTTTTTTTTCAAGCGGGTCGGGTTTGGGCCTATTTGATTTCTACTTTTTTCTGCTGGTCGTGTTAACTAATCAGAGGCGTGTGAACAGAAAATTGCGCCTGAACAAAATTTCAGCTTGCCCTCCCCCCCTCCAGACTACTTTTCTTGTGACAGGCAAAAATGACGTTGGTAGTATAATTCTGACATCGTTTAAATTTCCGGACCCAGGGCGACCGCCCCCACCCTTTCGCACCAAGCTGTAACTAATACTTTTTCTGTGGTTCGCATTTGGGTTCATTTGACTTATACTTTTTGCAGTGGATCAGGTTAACCTCTTTTGCTGTGGGTTGCGTTTGGGTCCGGATGACTTCTTTTTTGCTGCGGGTCGGGTTAACTTCTACTTATAATATAAATCATAATAGTAAAGCTGTACAATACGAAGAAAAGTAAATTTTAAAAAATGCATTTCTTAAGATTTCGCTAAACAAATGTGCAACATAAATATATTTTTTACGAATAATAAATAAGATGCCAGCCCGAATTGGGCTCGGAGTGAAAAATTGCACGAATCGTTTGGTAAAAAATAGTATATAAAATAAAGTTTGGTATAAAATAAAATTGTACTTTATACATAAAAAAAGTCTCATATTTTGTCTCCTTTAATAAGAAAATATTATGGACATGTTAATGAAGTGTGTTTCATAAATAAATGCATGGAACTTGTAGAAATTATTATCGATTATTTGTCAAATCGAAAATTTATCAATTTTCTATAAAATGTGCACATTTTTAACTATAACCATTTCATTCCTCATAACAATCTTTTGAGATAGGCGTGACCCAGACAATAACATTAAATTAAAAGTTTTAAATTACGATGCTTTTATAGGAATAAAGGAAACACTGCTCAATTGCTTTCTATCGGAATAATATGGAAATTAAATTTACTTACGACCAAAAGTGACTTCGTAAATTGCAGAGTAACAGCTTCAGCATCATCAGAATTCACAAAAAAAGCAACAATCACCAAAATTATTTCCATATGAAAAGCGATTACGACCTGTGTTCGCTGTGTATAATAGTAATCTAAATTATGCGCCAAAAGCAAACTAAAATTGGAAGAAAATATCCTCTTCGCATTAAATGTCTAAATAATAATGATAATAAACAACCCTATTACAAAATAACCTCTGCTACAGACGAAAACCAAACTAAAGACAAATTCATTATTCCCGCTTTTTTGTTGGCGCCAGAACATCGTCGGAATTGGCTAAAATAGGTTTGTAGAAGTGACTAATAATTTACTTTTAAAATAGCATTCTAAAGCTAAAATAGAAAAAAAAACACAATTTCTGCTTCCCCTTCATTCTAATCAAAATGTCAATATAGTGATTTGAAAAGGAACAAGTAATGTTTAATGGGGGGGGGGGAGGCAAGTTCTTTTAATATTTTCTATTCATTGATAAATAAAATTTATAGGTTTCAGAAAAAATGAGTCCGGGTCCGAACACTGTCTTTTCTCTAATACAGACATTTAGGAAGAATGACTCCAGGCAGGGCTCGACATGGAGGAAAAACAAGTCTGGCCCGACCCAAATCATCAGAAAAAATAAAGATCAGGCCCGGCTCTAAAAGTCAGAAAACCTGACCCAGCCCAACCCTAGGGTGTGTGATCGCCCCTTCGCCATCCCCCCCCCCCCCCACCTTAGATCCGCCACTGCATGATTCATGAAATGGCGGCCCGGGCCGCGCCGACATTGGCCTTCAGCCTAAGTCCTATTTCATGAAGATCTCTCATGTTGGTCTGAAAACCTTTATCGGCCCAAGGGGGGGGGCGATAGCCCCCCCCCCTTAGATCCGCCATTGATCCGAGCCCGATACAAAAAATATACAAAAATAAATAAATAAAAGATTTAATGATATTTTAAAATTGTTTCAAATGTGATATCCATTTTTAAAATTTTCTTATAAAATTTTCTGTTAAATAAAAATTTAAATTCAAGCTTATGAAAAGAGCAATTTGCTATCAAATAAAAATATCCTTCATACCTAAAATGATTCCCATATTTCTTGTCCTTTAAGAAGAAAATTTGATGGACATATTAAAGAAGTGTAATGAATAAATGGATAGAGTTTATAGAAATTACTATTTGTATACTGAAGAATCAAAAAACGTTTTCAATTTCCTATAAAAAGTGTACATCTTCAGGGGTGTAGTCGTAAAAAAAACCTCAGGTTACACGATCGACGCAGAGGGTATATGCTCAAGGCACAGAGTATATTCTAGAGAGTACCCCCTATGGGTTTCATGAGAAACAGAGGGTTATACGGTGTTCCTTAAAAAAATTCAGAAGGTATACCCCAGTATACCCTTCACTACATCCCCTGTACATTTATCTATAATCAATTCATTTCTCTTAACAATTCCCCATGACTGACGGGAACCTTAAAATCAACGCAAATTAAAACATTGATACAGTTATCTTAAAGTTCCGTTGTTTTTATGGGAAAAGAAGAAACATTAATCGAATGTTTTCTATAGGAATAACATGTAAAATATGTTTACTTACGAAGGGAAATCAGCATAAGCAAAATTCATGATGACAAACAGGAAAAAAATCACAATGCTGTTGTCATATGAAGAACGATTGTGATTCGTGCGCAATCAAATAATTTGCAAACCTCAAGATCTAGTTTGCATCAAAAACGAAGAAATCATTCTCTAACAAAATAAATAAATAAACGATCGAATTAAAAAATATCTTCTGCCTTGAACGAAAATCCAACCAGAAGCTAATTTATTATTAATGAATATTTTGATAGGCGCCTTATCAATTAATCGTCGACGGAAATGCAGTAGACATAAATCTCCATACATCACAAATTTTCTTTTGAAGCAACAATCAACTATTGAAACATTAATTTTTCTTTCGTTTTGATCAAAATAACACTGAAATGACTTGAAAAAGAATAAATAATTTTAAAAGGAAAATTGTAGTTCTTTCAATCTCTTCTACACATAAATGTTTTTTAATTCTCAGAAAGAATGAGCCCGAGCCCCCCCCCCCCCCGGGCCCGAACACTAAAATGAAAATTGAGCCCGTACCCGCTTCGGACCCGGGTTTGGGCTCGGGCTTTCGTGCTGGGGCTGAGCCTGTCTCATCTCTAATTTGTACAACCTTCCACCCCCTCCGTTCTCCAGGCTAATCACATGGTGGAATTATCGTTTCACATCTGTATTTCCTTTCATTTTTTTTTTTTTTTTTTTTTTTTTTTGCTCCTATCTAGACTTTAGATAACAAAAGCAAAGATATAAATAGTAGTTTCTATCCTTGTCGAGAATTTACTCTGATTTTTTATGGAAATATGCATGCAATAGACAGGTGTTAAAAAAATTCCATAAAGAAACGACATCAAATTGGGATTATAAAACCAATTTTTTTGATTTACTGTGATTAATACAGATTCTAGTAAATATTCTAGTTTTAAAAAAGATGAATAAAATAATTTTCTTAAAAAGAAAAAAAAGAAAGAATCAAGGTCTCTTCTTTTATCACATTTCAAAACATAGACTGTTAGTTTTGATTAACTAATTGAACTAACTTTGCTTACATTTTCCTTCTTTTTTCTTTTCTAAATTTTGATTAAAAAAAATCAATCTTGGATCTGCGCGAGCGGGGGGGGGGGGGGGTGCCCGGGCACCCAGGGCACCCCCCCTGGCTACGCGCATGCCATATAAATAAAGCTTTTACGACAGCATAAGGTAGTCAGGTGAAGTAAGTGTTTTCATGAAGGGAGAGGGAAGGGAGGACTGTAATTCATTGATTCTCATTGCCAAAATTCAGAGACGGGCAATCAGGGAACTGAGGGAATCCAGGTGTCATTGAGGTGTATTAAGTATATGTTAAACTGCAATTATAGGCTATTGAAAAAAAATATAGCTACTATACTATTACAAACTAAAATATACCATAAGAAAAATAAATGCTCGTATAAAATGAAATCGATAAAAAATTAAGGGAAATTTAAAGATATATATAAAATAACGTCATACTTTTTTAACACTTTCCACTATAAAGATTAAAAGGATTTATGAATTCGGTTTGTCTATCCGTCTGTTTCACCGAACTCTGACTCGTGTAAATATAGTCGCTTGGCATGAATTGAAATATGTTATTGAGATTTGCTGTAGAATGTTCAGTACTAAAACTAAAGTACGTAGATTCATAGTTCGTTACGGGGATACTCAAAAGAATTATTTTACTTTATAGTCTATTAGGAAAAATTCTTTGCAATATATTTTAATGACGCCACGTTATTTCAGATATATTGAAATTGATATGTATCACTGAGGTGCAGAAAAAGATGCTTATTGTTAAATATGATGTGCCGGTTACAAAACTATTTATGAGAGATAATTGCTGTGCAGTTTCAATTCTGGTATATGTTTTTAAACTTGAATAATTGTTTTCGTATTTATTGTTGAGCATATATTCTACAGACTATACACAAAGTTGTCAAAAAATTAATATTGATGGAAATTGTGGAAGAGGAATTTTCACCTTTATTATATGCTTCATAACTGAACTAAATTTTAGCACACTATGTAGTAAGATGGTCTGGTGTAATAACGCCAAGTGCTAATATTTTACATAATTATGAAATAATCTGGTAAATGACCCCCTATGTGCTCTGCGCAGAAGGGTTTTGAGTCATATAAATCGCAAAAAACAGATTCAAGTTAAATTGTTTTATTTTTAGGTCTTATTGTTTTTACAAGCAACTAAAATTAACGCTTGATCTAAAATTTGCGAGATACGTTTTGTGATATGAAGACTATTCTTTTTTATCCGGAAATACTTTTTTAATTACATAAATTTGTAGTACATTTCATGGACTTTCAAAATATTGTTGAAGATTTTGGATATCTTCTCGAGATAATTTGTAATTTAAAATGTACAGCGCAATAACTATAACGGGGTAATAACGCCAATACTTGGCATTAATACCCCGGTTGATTCCCTACAGTGGCCGAGCTACATCCTAAATACAAATTCAAATAAACACAGTTAAAACTGCGCAATGTTTCTAATAATTCTATTTAAGCGGTCCTTTTTAAGCAAAAAGAAGCTCACGGTCTGATATTCTTTTGCCTCCCCCCCCCACACACACACACACACCACACCTTTATTTTTCTTACACTTTCACAAAAAAGTGAACATTTTCAATAGCTTAGAATGCAATTTGTCAATTTATAAGTTTGTAGAGTTTGTATTTTTAGAATTGGGCAATCTACATGCAATTATTCCATCTTATTTCATAGTTTTGTTTTCATGGCGTTATTACCCATATAGGTGGGTAATAACGCCAAATAGCATTGGTCAAGAAATCACGCCATTACATTTTATGAATACGTATCTGTTAAATTATATTTTTTTATATAGATAGTCAATGGGTTGCTGTATCAAATCATATATTTGTTTGAAAAATACAAACTAAAACTGAGCCGTGAAAATTGGTAAAACCTTAACGTGGCGTTATTACCCCAGGGTACCTTATATGTGCAAATCTATATATAAAGTTGTACAAAAGAATTCGAGGGCATTTCAATTTATTGACAAAATTGTTGAAAGCGAATTTTCAGCCGCGTTAAGCATCACCTAATTGAACTAAATTTTAGCGTAATATGTATTATACAAATCATTAGATAATATTTAGGAAATTACAAAGGAATTTTAATTGTTTTCCGACGATAGATGAAAATTGCCGAAATTTAATTTTCAAATGTTTTATGCGTTTTCCAAATTGTTTACTTAGACATTATATTTCACCTTATTAACCCCTTCACGACGGGATCATTTTACGAAATTTTTAAACTTTTGTCACTGTTTTTTAAAAACAGAAATTGTGATTTATTTAATCAAGAAAATGCTCTGATTAAATAAGACAATTTTTTCAATATAATTTTACTGGTGGGGATAAACAGTGATTCTGAGTGCTTCATGCGACACGTATACAGGTCGCTCGTCCCCAAAGGGTTAAACGGTATGTTACAGTATTTTGAATGGGTGAAAAAGTATGTCATAAGATGGAAAATTTTTTATTCATCGTACAAAAATCTGTTTAATTACGTCTTTTTTTCAGTTTTTTTAAATACTTATTACATTTTAATTCCATACCTTTTGCATATCATATGCTCTGTCACTGAATGACTTTGCACTGGTTTACATTTTGGTTTTTCACTATCATTTCACAGATATAGTTCTCCTGGATTTACCAGATTTAAAGTTACCATTACTTAGGTAAATGTTTGTCACTTGCATATCAGAAAGAAAAATTTTTATACATAATTCCATGTTACATTTTTTATTCAGGCCTTTTTTATCAAGTACATAAATATGTAAAATCTACTTCATCGTCTACGAAAAATATAAGCTATAGCTTAAAAAATTGATTCGTGTTTAATTAACAATGACTTGACAATGTCTGGCACGATTCTAAAAATAAAATTTAATAAATTCTTTGGTATACAGACAATGGCTTCGCATACAGTGTTGCACTTTGGCTCGCGGTTTGACAGCTATAAAAATCACAAACACTTTAATTCTTTTTAATCGCTCTCTGGAAAACGCGCTTTACGAATGACCTTCATAGTATAATATGTTTAATCGTTCACGGTGAATGAATCTAGATAGTTTGTTTACTTTGATCGAAAGAGATATTCAGGTGCCAACCTAATTTCAACTGAAGTTATCTCAGAATATGCAGACCAATTGGGTTTTAATATGCGAATAGAGTTTTAACTAATTCTGGAATTTCAACTCTTGGACTCTATGAGGTAATTTTTTATGCTGCCACTTCCCCGTCAAAAGATGATTAAATCATCTTTTTAATAGAATTTATTATCTAAATTTTGCCCAATCTAATGGGGATTTCCTCTAGAAAATAAGTTGTAATTTTTCCTCAAAAACACATAAAAAATTATTTCTTGCTATAACAGAAGTTATTTTCTAAAAAAGGACAAAAGAATAAAAATTCTTTTTTTTATTATTAGTTTATTTAGTCTCTTAAACATAAAAGTCTGTCTTAGATAGATGATAAAGCAAAATCCTCATAAGCATTTCATCATTCCAGATTATTTTACAAGCGTAAAAGACAAATTATTCTTCTTTTTTTTTTTTCCAGCAGTCTTTTAACCTGATCGCCAGCGGCTCGAGTGACATTTTCCTAAAAATTCTTCTCTAGTACGGATATATTTGCATCTAGAAAGAAATGATAAACATGAGCTACATATTCGCATACAAGTTATGTGTAGAAATAAGTATATAGGTAAAACACAATGTACATTCACCTACTTATGTTCATTAAAAGAAAGTTTTAGTAATTGGTATGGAACTTTTTTTGCGTTTATATATGGAACATCGATGATTTAGTTGATTCCAATACAAAAGTACCATATAATTCCTAAAATTATCTTAAAACGAACAAATGTAAGCAAATGTACTGTTTTGGTAAAAAATAAAATAAAATAAATAAATAAAAAATAAACACCTTTTCTAATTTTTCAACAAATTATCACAGAAGGAAGTTACTGGTACAAAACAGTTGGAAATAAAGCCTATTTTTAAATGATGTACATAAAATTTGCTTAAAAGGCCATTTACATATTAAAACAAACCCAAACTTCTTTTTTTTCAATGGCAATACCCATTTTAAAAAAATATTTCAAATCTTCGGTTCAAACTACGCCTAGACACCAAATTTCATGTCATTTTAATGATAAGTTTTTGAATTAAAAACACTCAAAATTTAATGCTTCTAATGTTAAATTGCATTTTCACATTTTTATTAATATCTTCTGAAATCCTAATATGCTAATTTTTTATGTAGCAATAATACTAAAATATCCAAACATTAATAAGCTAAATTTGCAATTTTTATAATTTTATCACATAAATTCTGAAAATAATATTCGAAAAAAAATATAAATCGCGACGTGCAATTTTTTTTTTTTTTTTTTTTTTTTTTTTTTTATGGATTTAAATTAAGTCCTACTTTATGGAAATCCAAAATTTAAAAATCTTCTTTTCAAGTAGTTTTCAAATTATACGTAAAAAACGGAAAATGTTGGTTTGAATGGCCGTCTACGATAGGAAGGGACTAGATATTTTTTTAACTTCTTAAGTTATCCCATAATCTAGCAGTCTTGAATGATGACTTTAGTGGCACCTAAGATGCCTTGACCAAGAAAGGTGCTCTCTCTTCAACAATGGAGCACCGAATTTCAACTAGGATACAGTCCCTAAATTATGCTCACTTTAAAATAACTAATTTATTAGAAACTTATCGTACAATTTCAAGAAATTTGTTCTTAGGTTAATTGAAGGATGTGGAGTTCATTTATACTGCCAGAGTTGGGTATTGCTATTGAAAAGAAAAAGTTAGGGTCATTTTAATATGTAGATGGCATCTTAAGCAAAATTTATATATGTTACAGGCCAAACCCGATTTTAGGCCAAACTAGATTGGCCTAGGCCAAACTAGTTTATCCTAACGCCCATCGGATAGACTATTTTTTCCTAGGCCAAACCGGTCTATCCTAACGCCCATCGGATAAACTAGTTTGTCCTAGGCCAAACCGGTCTATCCTAACGCCCATCGGACAAACTAGTTTTTCCTAGGCCAAACTAGTTTGGCCTAACTTTTATAGGATAAACTAGTTTAGCCTGCTGTTTATTGGTCTGAACTAGTTTCTCCTAGGCCGATCTAGTTCATCCTAGGCCAATTCCATTTGGCGTGATTTTATTGAATTCAATGACCGCCACAGCGCCAACATTCTAGTTTGTCCTAGGCTGATCTAGTTTATCCTAGGCCAATTTAATTTTACGTGTTTTTAGCTCACAGGCGTCAAAGCCTGAGAAATAATGGGCTCGCAAGTTCTGTATGTATGAAGTACGTATGTATGTACGAATGTACGTATGTATGTACGTGCGTATGTACGTAACGCGATAACTCGTGATAGAAATATCCGATTTGCTTCAAATTTTGGATGCACGTTCATTGATATAAGGTACTTTTCTGATTAATTTTGAGAATTCATTGGATAAGAATAAAGGGGAGCGAACGGGAGGCTAGTCACCCACCGTTAATTTAGAGAAATCGATTTTTGTTGCAGAATTATCAGTTTTCATTTAAAATTTTAGATATAGGATCATTCAGACAAGGCGCCTCCATGATTAGTTGTGGATGTTTATTGTTTAAGTGTAAAAAAGGACAATGTAGGTTACCCCCCCCCCTCCATAATTTAGATAAATGGTTTTTGACGCAGAATTTACGGATTTGCTTCATATTTTTTGTATATAGGTTCTTTCTGATAAGGCGATTCCCTGAATAGTTTTGGGGGTTTAATGGTTAAGTATGAAGGGAAAAATGAACGATTACATCTCTTACATACAAAAAAAACTAGTTTATCCTATGGGCATTTAGATAAACAAGTTTGGTGTAGAAAAAACTAGTTTATCGAATTGGCATAAGGATAAAATAGTTTGGCCGAGGCTAATCTAATTTAGCTCGAAAGCGGGTTTGGCCAGTAAAAAACATATCTTTCACTAGAAAAAGTATAAATGTATGTCAAGAGTCATTGCTTATAACACCAATACAGAAATTTAACATGTTCACCTTAGAGATATGATGCATTAGACATGGTGTTTGCTTTTTTTTTTTTTTTTTTTTTTCTGCACGCTCGTGCCAACTGAGATCTGACTTTCATTTATTATTATTATTATTATTATGATTGCATATTCGAGCCAGATTGAGGCTGAACATAATTTGGAATCGAACAGCGTTTTCCATTTTTGAGAAATTAATTACCTGTCGACATATAAGCTATTCTTGTCACGGCGTCAATTTTTTTTTCGTGAAGTCGTAACCGGAAATTCGATTCAAAACGTAGCTTTATTATTTTCTCAAAGACACATCGCTTTTATGAGAAAATGGTTTACGCCATTCGATTACATATTATCTGAATCTGTTAACCTTATGCATTTTCGAAAAGGAAGTAGTTCATAAATGTGTTAGGATGTAGCTCTTTAGGATTTGAGAAAAGCCTTAAGGAATGACAGAGAAATATATTCAGAAGTCTACTTTTTACTGAACGGATTCAAAAGTTATGATGTTTATAACTCTCATATTTTTTTTTCATTTTTCCCTTCATATTTTCATTTTTCTCTTCATACTTAACCATTAAACCAACAAAACTATTCAGGGAATCGCCTTATCAGAAAGAACCTATATACAAATGTGAAGCAAATCCGTAAATTCTGCGTCAAAAACCATTTATCTAAATTATGGAGGGGGGGGGGGGGTTAAACTACATTGTCCTTTTTTACACTTAAACAATAAACATCCACAACTAATCATGGAGGCGCCTTGTCTGAATGATCCTATATCTAAAATTTTAAATGAAAACTGATAATTCTGCATCAAAAATCCATTTCTCTAAATTAACGGTGGGGGACTAGCCTCCCATTCGCTCCCCTTTATTCTTATCCAATGAATTCCCAAAATTAACCAGAAAAGTACCTTAAATCAATGAACGTGCATCCAAAATTTGAAGCAAATCGGATATTTCTATCACGAGTTATCGCGTTAAGTACATACGCACGTACATTCGTACATACATACGTACTTTATACATACAGAATTTGCGAGCCCATTATTTCTCAGGCTTTGACGCCTGTGAGCTAAAAACACGTAAAATTAAATTGGCCTAGGATAAACTAGATCAGCCTAGGACAAACTAGAATGTTGGCGCTGTGGCGGTCATTGAATTCAATAAAATCACGCCAAATGGAATTGGCCTAGGATGAACTAGATCGGCCTAGGAGAAACTAGTTAAGACCAATAAACAGCAGGCTAAACTAGTTTATCCTATAAGAGTTAGGCCAAACTAGTTTGGCCTAGGAAAAACTAGTTTGTCCGATGGGCGTTAGGATAGACCGGTTTGGCCTAGGACAAACTAGTTTATCCGATGGGCGTTAGGATAGACCGGTTTGGCCTAGGAAAAACTAGTTTATCCGATGGGCGTTAGGATAGACCGGTTTGGCCTAGGAAAAACTAATTTATCCGATGGGCGTTAGGATAAACTAGTTTGGCCTAGGCCAATCTAGTTTGGCCTAAAATCGGGTTTGGCCTGTAACATATACATCATTTAAAAGTAGACTTTATTTCCAATTGTTTGGGACCAGTAACTTTATTGTACAATGATTTGTTGCAGAATTAGTTAGTAGGGAGTGTTTACTTTTTTTTTTTTTTTTTTTTTTTTTTTTTTCTACAATACATTTTTTAAAATATCACAAAAATTCTTATTTTTTGGCCAGTACTGCACAATCAAAATAAAAATGCATATTAATTACAGTGTATCTTCTCATTATGGTTTGTTTAAATCAATCACTCAAATCTTCTTCAACTGATTTTTTTTTAATAAGATGAGTTTTAAGTTAATTATCTCCTATGCAGTATAATTTTAATTTGTAATTCAGTAAATATATTTGCTAATTAATCAATTCATCACTTAATATAGCGCACTTTCCCTTTATGTATATTTTAATTTGTTTTGTTCTTTGGAATCACAAGAAAATTTAATGTGCCATTTTTAAAGACTCTTCATAAAGTGATCACCTCTGCGCAAACCATTTAACTAGTCCCGAGTTTGGTCACTTTAGGCAGGTTCCACTGTATAATATTACAATAACTTGATATTGCCTGTTTTAACTTAATAAAAAATTGGTCATTCCATAAATTTTTAAATTATAACAAACTTTTTTTTTTACTTTTCTCATAGCTGGGCGCCAGTATTATGTATACATATAAATTCATGTATCTGCGTACATATATAACTAAAGTGAAATTCCAAATGTATAAACAAGCTGGGAGACTTCTAAATGTATATTGAGAAATGTGTATCAGAAATGTATATTGAGAGACTATGAATAATCTACAGAATCATCAGAGGAGTGTGCAGATTTAATTCATAGTGAAGATATGTTTTATTTCATCCAATTTTATCGGCATTAGACCTGAGATGACAATATTTCGCTACTTATAAACATATCAAATCATTCCAAAATAAACACACAAACACAAATATACACTATATTGCCATTGATTATGGGACACTTGTGATTTTAGACATTTTACTAAATATCTAAAACAATACATGAGGAATCATCTCGAAACTCTTACTGTATAAATATAATAGTATACGTCATACATCTCCGTGAAGAGTTTTTACCGAAACTCCATAGGGGACCGTCAACAAATTAAAAAAGAATGAATATCTTTTGAATAACCCTGTCAAAACTAATGTAGCAAAAGCGCTCAAACTCGAGATTATGATTGAATGCCTTATTGGAATACAGTGTGTTCATTTTTATGCAAATAGCATGCATACTCGCAGAGTAATTAAGGTTTTTATAAAAAGGGTCCCAAATTTTTCCAAGTTTTTTCCTTATAATTTTCAGAGTTCTTAATATAAAATAATATTTTTTTCAGAAAATATGACAAACAACATTGCACACAGTACCCTGTAATCAGAATTGAAAAATAATGAAAATTGTATACAAAATGAGTTGGTTTACTAAATAATTTTTTACTGCGCATGCGTCAACGATATCAAAATTTCATTTGCATATTATGTTAGCTAAATGTATAGAGCAACTTTTGTGAAAGTCACAAAATCATAACTTGAAAATTCTGAAAATAATCGTCAATTGAATAAGTTGAAAATCCGTTATTCTCAAAATGAAGCAAAAACAAGAGGGGTTGTATCCATATATTCATTGATTAGTGTCAATATAGAATACACAATACGGGATGTTACGACTACTTTTGGATAAAATCCCTCATTTTTTTTTCTTCATTTTGGAAACAACGTATTTTGTCCTTTTTCTATAGACGATTACTTTCAGAATTTTCAAGCTATAATTTTGAGACTTTTACAAAAGTTGCTCTATACATTTAGCTAACATAATATGCAAATGAAATTTTGATATCTTTGACGCATGCGCAGTAAAAAATTATTTAGTAAACCTACTCATTTTTCATACATTTTTTATTATTTTTTAATTCTGATTACTGGGTATTGTGTGCAATGTTGTTTGTCATATTTTCTGAAAAAAATATTATTTTATATTAAGAACTCTGAAAATTATAAGGAAAAAACTTAGAAAAATTTGGTGCCATTTTTATAAAAACCTTAATTACTCTGCGAGTATGCATGCTATTTGCATAAAAATGAACACAGTGTATTACAATAAGGCATTCAATCATAATCTAGAGTTTGAGCGCTTTTGCTACATTAGTTTTGACAGGGTTATTCAAAAGATATTCATTCTTTTTTAATTTGTTGACGGTCCCCTGTGGAGTTTCGGTAAAAAATCTTCACGTAGATGTATGACGTATACTATTATATTTATACACTAAGAGTTTCGAGATGATTCCTCATGTATTTTTCTAGATATTTAGTAAAATGTCTAAAATCGCAAGTGTCCCATAATCAATGGCAATATAGTGTAGATATATATGTATATATGTGTGCATATATATACGTAATCATTATAAAATATTACAAATTATCATCTGTATTGAATATATAAATTATAAATTAGGTTTTAAGAGAAAGTTCAAACATTACGAATTTTAAATTTGGATAACATATTATTAAATGAAGTAATTATAAATGAAGATTTAAGACAAAATCCAAACATTTCTGAAGGATGTATATGTATGTATATGTATGTATACAATACTGACGCCCGGCTAACAGAAAAGTATCTTTTCATTTTGTAACGAATCATAGAAGTAAACTAAACAAAAAAGGAAAAGCTGCCACAACAATAATAATCTAATATTATAACAATTTCATATTACATGTTTCATTGTAATAACTTAATTTAAAAATCAGTAGTCGTTAAGTTATCACATTGAATTACATTTTTAACTTAGCGTTCAACTTAATTATCTTTACCTTAGAAATCTCTTGGGCAATATTCCAAATATTTGGAAAATGCAAGACTGCGTTTTGAAAATTATAGCAAAAGACATTTTATCCAGTAATTTTTATGAAGCAAAGAATCTACCTTGGCTAAATTCCAATTAAATAGAACAAAGTTTAGCAGGAAATTGAAAAATGGAAGCTGGTCTCTACCCATATTATGAATAATGAATTTAGTAATTATTTTTAATTCTCATCCCGTTGATAAACAAGGCTTCATTTTTGAAACACTTCTACATGTACGGTAAAATATGGGCTAAGTACTGAGCCACATGCAACTATTTTTATAATTCTATCTAGCACCACTTTCTCCAAAACAAAAATCTTTACCATATGCTTTAACTACATTTTTAGAGAAATATACTCCAAAATTTATAATAGAAAAAATATATAATAGGAATAGAATAGAAAAATAATCGTTTGTGGCAACTCTGCACATGTTTTAAAATGCAATAAATTTTCACATTTTACAAATTTAACTTTCTTAAACCTTAACTTTTAATAATTAACCCTTTCAGGGCCAAAATAATTGTGTATGTTTTAATGTTGAAAAAAGCTGGAATTTGCAGTAAAAAACATTTAAAAATAAATAAATGCTTTTCTCGAGTAAATTACTAGAAAAAAACAAATTCTCAATATTGAATTCAGGTAGTGTGTGGGGGGGGAGGGAATCCCTCTCCCTGCCTGAAGCAATGAGATATCCCCCGGAAATTTTGCGTTTTTGTATTTTTAATGGTCAAAAAGTGCTATTTCCTCTCCCCCGGAGCACTATAATGCCCTCCCCCCCCCCCCTGCAGCCAAGGAAATCCCTCCCGATGAAATGTGTCTGAATTTAACTCTGTTCGAATTCTGGACCAAATTTTGGTTGTTGGAGATTAAAATTAACTGAAAAAAATAATATATTAGTGATTTTCAAAGAATTTATACGACATTTTAGTTTTATGCTGAGAAAATAAGTTTGAGACTAAAGGAAATATGTTATGTATATATATGTGTGTACCAGTGTATGTATATCATGATTCCGAAAATTGTTCTGAAGAAATTGTTTTAACTGTGACTTTATTTACTTAATAAACACGCATATTTAGATATGCGTGTGTAAACATACATTATTTTTCCATAAAAGTTAATGCTAACCATTTTACAAATTAAAATAGCATTTTTCTACTCATGCCAAAAACGTATTTGCACACACATTTTCCTTTTATAAATCAGAAAGTAGAACCCGTCAAATTTTGACGAAAGAAAACGTAGAAGAAGGAACTGTTTCATTGATTTATAATTAACCTACAAAATTAGTTATAATAAAAATGCACATTATATTGGTAAGTCTAACTTTTAAACAAATGATATTTAAGCTAAAGTTAACAAAATACTATTTCTATAAAACTCAGTTGTAAAAATTGTTAAAATTAAACTTTAATCGTACATGAAAGCAGTAAAAAATAATAAAGGTCTGTTAGTATGAGAAAGTTATCAATTAAGACTCTTATGTTAGTATTCCAAAATGAATATAAGCAAAATTTATTCAACTTTGACTCAATCATAGAATTTTTCTACGTGAAATCTAAACCCGACATCATTTTCACCATATCAAAATTTACATATGCACATTTCATATTCAACTTTGCAAAAAAGAAATTATATTTTAATTTGATCCTTTTGATTCAAAACTTGAATTTCGATGCTATTAGTTGAAGCAGTTACTAAACTATTTATATTTTTATATTCTTTTATATATAAATCAAATTTTGTAAATGAAATCAAAATTCACTGGGTTTTATAAGGTGATATACTTGACACAGAACGTATTTATATTTCAATTTTTTTTTCCTTTTAATGAGAAAAGGGCAACATAAAGATACAGTAATCATTTTTCCCCCTTTTTCCTTTGCTTTTAATAGAAAAGGAGTACTCTTGTTGCCACAATTAAAAAAATGATATTAGAAACTACAAAAAAATTAATATTGAAAAAATACATTAAGATACATTTTTCAAATAAATTACATTTAAAAGTACATTTTTTATCTATACAATGGTGTAAAATTTGAAAATATGCGATGTTTACAAGTTTAAAAATTTGCAGCGGCAAAAATTGCAAAACCGAAATTTCATTTAAAATATGAAAGTATTGCCATTCGCAAAATGACGTATGCGTTACGCACAGATACATTTGGCCCTTTTAATATAGATAGATTGTTAAGCGTGCGATTATGCAAAATTTCTACCAAGATATGACTTGGTAGTCCGATTTCGCTTTAATTTGCGAATCGAGTTTTAACTAATTTTGGAATTTCAGCCATGAATTCGATGAAGTGATTGTTTTTTGCTGCCATCTCCCGGTTTATTAATTTATCATTATATGACCAGGCTGGACAAAATACATAATCGAACTATGATTCAAATAATAATAATAAAATTCTTACCGATCAATCCACGATTCAATGCTAAGACCATCATCGCCGTCTAATTGTCTGCACCATTTATTGATAGAAGAATTTCTTTTGGCCGAAGTATAAACAGATCTTCTCAAAACCTTTTCATTGCTTTTATTATTAGACATTTTTTGATTAATTGAAGATTTTGATTCAGTTTTTGCTACAGTATTTCTCCCAATATTTGACCTCTTATAATTCGAAATCAACTTTGCTTCAGGTACCTTAAGAGAAATTGATTTCATTGCCTTTTTTTCTAGATTGCAGTTTTCTTTAATTCTGCTTTTTAATGCTTCTAGTTTTTCGAGTAAATCCATATTTTCTTTTATAAATTCAAGGTCATTGGAACAATTCGAATTACTGTCACTATTATCTTTAAATGATTTTTTAAGTGGAAGATATGATTCTACATATTTCTTTGTTTTATTCTGGTTTTTTAAACATTCATTTGTAAAACAATTATTTTCAGTTTTATTTGAATCATTTGTAACTAATATTCCTATAACACCTTCAATAGGCGTACTACGGGTACGTTTTGTTTTCGTATCAGATACCGGCATATTTTTAATACCAACAGTACTTTCTTTAAAAAAATATCGAATTTCTGATACTACTTTCCTCTTTTCTAAATTTGGAGATTTCTGAGGTTTAAATTCGTTCGATGAAGATTTTTTTGCTACTAAAGGATTCTCATCCGTGTTTGCAGCATCTGCTTTGTTCCCAGGATTATTTACACTTTTACAGAAACTTTCTATCGGTTTTTTCGTCATTGTGGATTTTACAAGATTTTTTCTTGTAATTTCGTTAACCGTTTTATTGGCAAATTTATTTTTCAAACGCGGTTCTTTTGATTTGGAAGAAGTGTTTTTATTCACAAAATGTCTTTTTATAAACGGCTTTTTAGAAATGGGGTAGATAATCTTGTTATTCTTTTCGTCTATAATTGGCATAAAAACTTCTACTTCTACAATTTCTGTCCTTTTTTGCTTAGGGATTTTTCTTTTAGTATCAGGTTGCAATTTCAAAGGAATTTCCTTAGGTTTCTGATCTTGATTTTTCTTAACGATAGGGTGACTTTCTTTCTTTGAATATAAGAAATTTCTAGATGTTTTCGGAGAAAAGGATGGCATTTTCGCATTTTCCTTGTTTCCTAATTTCATTTTTTGCGATGAAATCGTCAGCACATTTTTTGCATTAAAAACACCTTGATGATGTATTTTTCTTTTTGCTTGCGAATCTGCATTTCTGCTTAAGCTATTTAAAAATTCAGGACTTAAACTCTTTGCACTTTGAGTACTTTTTGGAGATACACTAAAATTCGTATTTTCTAAAACATAAAAAAAAAAATAAAAAAATAAGATTTCTCATAATTTAGCATTAGGTTACACTGCTAAAAAAGTCATTAATCACTATACAATAAAAATGCATAGAATATCAGACTAGTAAATGATAGCATTAATATAATGGTGAGTGTCCGGTATGTGTTAAAGAAATTAAACATCAATAAGCATAAACATGCAAGTATACGTATGTGAATAAGTACATGGGCGTATGAGTGTGTTCACAGTTACATACATATAGATTTGTGTATATGTACATAAACACACCATACATATCAGCCGTTGCTCCCAAGCTATTTTTACACTTATATCGAAACTTTTTTTTTTCATTTTTGTGGATTTTACAAGTTTTTTTCCTGTAATTCCATTAATAGTTTTACTGGCACATTTATTTTTCAAACGCGTTTCTTTGGATTTGGAAGAAATGTTTTATGCACAAAATGTATTTTTATAATTGTGTTACAATTATAATGCAATTGCTTATAAGCAGATGCATATATCTGTCTAAAATCGGTCAAAACTAAAAAGAAATCCTATATTGTTTCATCACCAAATTATTGCAAAAGAATGCGAGAGACATTGCAATTAGATTGTGTATTGTTCTACTCTTTCTGAGTGTGGGGTATTATTTACATATTGCACCAACTGTGATTTTTCAAATGGTAACACTCACTTTTGATAAGTTATTTTTAATTCTTTGGCTTAAAGCAGGCCGCAAAGCAGCACAGTTTATATATTTTTTTTTATTAAATCTTTATAGAGTTATAAGATGTCAAAGAATGAGGCTGCTAATATTAAATGCACGTTACGTTACTAACTATACTACCCAAAATCATCCATTTGAAACGATATTAAATGAGATATAATTAAAATTCCCAAACATATTCAAAGGATCTTTTTGACTCAGAAACATATTTTAATCATGAAAATTATTAATAAATTTATGTTTAAAAATTTCATGAATTAAGCTCGCATTAATTTTTTTCAAATAACGATTTTGGAATGTTTAAGATTGGCAAATTAAAATTTTTAACCTGTAAACATGGATTTAGCATCCAAAAGAATTTGAAGTTGATTTGGGATGAGAATTTAAATAATCTTTTGATGTAAATTTTAGAAAATAGTTGGAAGAAAATGTAGAAATCTGTGGCATGAGACATGAATAAAAGAAATGACGAAATTTTGTATGACATGCTTAAAAGTTAGAGAAATCCAAACTGTATTCCTACCTTTTCACCCTCCAAACTATCGGTGATCCCATCCATTTACGAATACTGGAATGAAGTCTCCTTCCACTTAAAAATTTGAATTTAACCTCCTACAATGGTCTTTTCCAGTTTCCTTTGATTCAAGAAGTCCGAATATTCTGTCAAAAGTAGGTGTTACCATTTGAAAAACCAAATTTGTTTCACCGTTTAATATGTAGATTGCCTATTTCAAAAACTTCATACATATTCGTAAAGAAGACATTCGGTGTCTAACCACATATTTGTTCGGATTTATTAGTAAATGGCCGAAGAGTAAAAACTGATGTATCTTTTATTTTTCTGACTAGACAGTACATATCGAAACGAAATATTCACCTTTATTTCTCGAAGAAACTCCCTATTATGACGCCGTGACAATGCAGTACGTGTATGATCGGGAATGTAAACATATCCATCGCTTATGTTTTATTAATACTTATGTTCAACTTAGAAATTGCGTATGATTGTCAAAATAATTAATACAGATTTTAAAATATTTAGATATCAAATATAAATTCAAGTATGGCAAGCGAACTCGTTTACGAAGCTCCCGTTCAATTAATGTAAAGGCTATTAAACAAGTTGGAAATTGCTCGTGAAGCGTAGCAAATAGGGTGCTTTCGTACTATAACGAAGTTTTAAAAATATTCAGATCTTGGAATTATAGCATACATTACTTCGGATGCAGTGTAATGGTCGAAACTTTTGTGCGTTCCTGTAAATACTTTCTATTTTCTATTACACAAGAAGTAACTTGTATTAAACCTCAGTAACGTATATCAATTTCATAGAATGTGGAATAGTTTACTATAATTAAAACACGACCCAAACAATGCTTTCCTATATACCATTGTATAGTAGAATACTTTTATGTGGTCCTGTAAATTAATAATAAATATTTTTTGCATCACAGATTGTACAGAATGTAAAATTTATTATATACTTCGTAAATTCATGTCAATTTTATTATATTCGAAAGAGTGTAACATCATTAAAATGTACTTGAAACTATTTTTCCTATTGACCGTAATGTAATGGAATAAATTTGATTGTTCTTGTAATTAAATTATGTATCCGATTATCATAAAATTCGAAATGACTCGACAAAATTATGCAACAATTATATATTTTAAATCTCAAAATTTTTGATTACGTAATTTTTGCTCTGTGTATATACGGACAGACGAACGGACGGTGAGACTGAAAGGCGACTACAGGTGCTACGCATTTATATAATTACGAACGCACCTAAAAATATTCTTTTCTTGGTGTAATAGTATACAGTATTTTGGATACAGTATAGCAGCCGAAATCTTTTGAGTGTATCTGTAAATACTAACTGCTTTCTATTATACAGGAAATAACTTGTAGTAATCGTCAACAAGTAATCAATTTAATAAAATGATAAATAGTTTAATACAATTAATACACGCACCAAACAATGTTCTTCCTGTATCATTATGTAATGGAAAATTTTGTGTGGCTCTGTAAATCAATAACAAATATTCTTTGCACCACAGATTCTACAAAATGTATATTATAGCATATACTTCATAGATGCTTATTAATTTTGTTATGTTCGAATTAGTGTAACACCATCAAAATGCACTTCTAACTTTTTCCCCCCATTGACCGTAATGTAACGAAATAATTTTGAATGTCCCTGTAATTGAACTATGCATCCGACTTTCATAAAATTTGAAATGACTCCACAAAATTACATAATAATCATATATTTTAAATTTCAAACGATTCGGTTGGGTAGTTTTTGCGTTGTCACACACTCTAAAAAATAAATGTGTAAATTGGCCAATTTTACCCATGGATATGTGTAAATTTGTAAATTTACACACCTGTCGTAAAATTTACACATTTTTTCTCGGAAATTTACCTATTTTTATGTGTATTTATCTTATGAAAGTAAGTGTGTAATTTATTATCACTTGAAAAACTCAGACAAGTGTGTAAATGTTGAAAAATGCCATTATTTACACGAATTTGTGATTTATTCTACTTTAAACATAATTATATGTACACAGATAAGTGTGTAATATTTTTTAAATGCATACTTGACTTAAAATTTACACATTTTGAGGAAAAAAATTACCTGTTTTTATGTGCACCTAACTTGAGAAATCAAATGTGCAATATGTTATCGCTTTATAAACTCAAACAAATGTGTAAATGTTGAAAAATGCCTGAAATTACACAAATGGCGTGTTAGACATAATTACAAGCAGAGAATATTCGAAAAATACGTTTTGTTTTCGTTTTCGGCCCAAAATCTGAGTTCTGCGGAAAATTCGGTTTCGTTTTCGGTTCAATATTCGTATTTTGCCGAAAATTCGATTTCGTTTTCGGCCCAAAATCTGAATTTCACCGAAAATTCGGTTTCGGTTTCGTTTTTGGCCTAAAATTTGAGTTTCTCCGAAAACTCGTTATCGGCGGAAGTGCTGTTAAAAATTCGGCTGGACCGAAACTCGGCCGAAACTATCTGAATTCTAGAAATCTTTCTTCCGTTGGATATTTTTGACATGACTTGTTGATTGAGCTGTTTCCGCTCAGATGAGAAACTCTTTATTTAATTTTATGAATAAAGTTTATTGTTTATAATTATCGACCACAGCTGATTCATGACGTGAAATCAAATTAAACATCCTCCTACATACGGCGCTCTTCACCTGCTCCTTAAAAGCTGCAAGCTTAATAGTAATAGAAAATTTTTAGTTTAAAACCGCAGATGTTTCGATTGCTATTTCTAAAAGTTCTAACATTCTATGTTGTTGATGAATTAATTACATTTTATTTTACGATTCATTCGATACGGTTCATTTCATTACGGTTCATTCGATATGTATAAGAGGGGGAACGGGGGGCTCATGCCCCCCGTTAGTTGATATAAATGGGATTTTCATGCAGAATTAAGTTTTCGTTCAAAATTTAGATTAGGATCATTCTGATGAGGCGATTCCGTGACTGTTATTAGGTGTTCATTGAATAAGTATAAATCGGGGGAACAAGAGTTCTAATCCCCCCCTCCCCCGTTAGTTGATATAAATGGGATTTTCATGCAGAATTAAGTTTTCGTTCAAAATTTAGATTGGGATCATTCTGATGAGGCGATTCCGTGACTGTTATTAGGTGTTCATTGAATAAGTATAAATAGGGGGGACAGGGGTTCTAATCCCCCCCCCCCGTTAGTTGATATAAATGGGATTTTCATGCAGAATTAAGTTTTCGTTCAAAATTTAGATTAGGATCATTCTGATGAGGCGATTCCGTGACTGTTATTAGGTGTTCATTGAATAAGTATAAATAGGGGGAACAGGGGTTCTAATGCCCCCCCCCCGTTAGTTGATATAAATGGGATTTTCATGCAGAATTAAGTTTTCGTTCAAAATTTAGATTAGGATCATTCTGATGAGGCGATTCCGTGACTGTTATTAGGTGTTCATTGAATAAGTATAAATCGGGGGAACAAGGGTTCTAATGCCCCCCCCCCCGTTAGTTGATATAAATAGGATTTTCATGCAGAATTAAGTTTTCGTTCAAAATTTAGATTAGGATCATTCTGATGAGGCGATTCCGTGACTGTTATTAGGTGTTCATTGAATAAGTATAAATCGGGGGAACAAGAGTTCTAATTCCCCCCCCCCGTTAGTTGATATAAATGGGATTTTCATGCAGAATTAAGTTTTCGTTCAAAATTTAGATTAGGATCATTCTGATGAGGCGATTCCGTGACTGAATAAGTATAAATAGGGGGAACAGGGGTACTAATGCCCCCCCCCCTTATTTTATATAAATGGGTTTTTCAAGCAGAATTTTCAGATTTCGTTCAAATCTCTGAATAGTTTTGGAAGTTTAATGGTTAAGTATAAAAAGGGGGATAACTCCTTTTAAATTATATAAATGCTAAATGGGTTTTTATTAAGAATTATCTAATTTGCTCTGAATTTTGGATATAGATTTTTTATATAATAAAGCATATCTTTGATAGTATAAGAGGTTCAATGATTAAGTATAAAAAAAGAGGAAAGGGGAGAGCTGTTTCCCCTTCTTAACTTTTTTTTTTCGAACGGAATTAACCCTTGAAAATATAAGGCTTTAATGTACAATTAGTATTTGTAGCCTGTGAGCTCAATGCCATCAGTTTAGCTGGGCAGTATTTTTTATTAATTCCCTGCTCAACGTGAAACTTTGACACATATTCTGACTAATATTATTTAACAGTAAAGACTTAAAATTGACAAGCTTGACTATTAAAGGAATTTGGAATCGATAGCGTTTTCTATTTTTGATAGATAAATTATTTTTCGACAAATAAGAGTTTCTTATCGTGGCTTCAGGTTTTTCTCCTTTTCGTGATGTTGCTTTCGGAAATTCAATTTAAACGTTATCTTTTGCACGATTTTTTCAAAGCTACATTGCCTTTATCAAAAAATGGATAACGCCATTCGATTACATTATTTATTTATGAAAACACCTGTCTTATGGGTTCCAAAAAAAATATGAGTTCATAAATGTGTCAGAAAGTAGCTCTTTGGGGTTTAAAAATAGCCTTAGTAAAAGAAAGATAAATATTTTCACAAATCTTCTTTTTATAAAAGAGTTTTAAAAATTATGTTTTTAGCATTCATTTTTTTCTTTTATTCAAAGCAATATTAATTTTTTTATGAATTTTTATTTGAATGTTGAAACGTCCAAGAAATCTAAGTAATCGTTATTGTTGTATTGTGTATTTTCCATCGTAATTTTAAAATATACGTTAAATTTATCCCATAGATATGTATGCAGTATTCTTTAAAAGAATCTTAATTGTATGTTAAGAAAAATCTGAATTTTTTTGTAGAAATTGAGTTGGGCCATTAACTGTGAAAATCTGAATGGGCCGGGCCGGGTTCGAGTCGAACTTATATCATTTTTACACCGTACTGAGCTGGATCCAGGGCCTGAAAATTCCGGCCCTTGCAGACTTTTAGGTTAAAGACACAGAGATTCCGCCAACTTGGGCACAAAAGATAGATTTTTCAAACAAGGACGCTATTTCAAAGCATTCGTAAAGAGGCGAGGGAGTGGCAAAGTTTTTTCGAGAGGAAATAGCACTTAATTATTTAAGCATACGGCTTATCTATATTTAAATCTCCATTAAACTAATAATAAATTATCAAATGGTTATTTTTTTTAAATAACAACTTACTTATAGTTAGTTTTCTAAAAAAACTTTTAAGCAAATTATTTTAACTACTTTTAATGAGAAATATTAAATAACTGAAAAAATGTGTATATTCAAAAATTAAATATTCACTATTGATTTGTTCTTGATTATTAATTGCATTATTAATTAATTATTAATAAATATATATGAGTATTGATTGTCAATAGCAAAAGCAAATATAAAAGTTATATTATTATTTATATTTTGCTTTTGCTTGAACTTGTGCACATTTCTACATGTTTATGTATGTTTGTTAAAAATGTGCGTCTAATACACACATAATTAATTAATAATTATGTGTATTTATGTATGTATTAATAACTTAAAAAATGAACATTTTCGTTTTCGTCCGAAAATTGAAAGATTACCGAAATTCGATTTCGGTTTCATTTTCGGTCTTACAGACCTGTTTCGGTCGATCCTTTTTATAAGTATATAAATCTGAAAAAAAAAAACTGAAACGAAATAAACCGAACACGAAACGAAACATTTTTTTTTTCACTTCAAGCAACAAACATAATTTAGTGTTTGTTGGCTAATATTCCACAATGAAATAATAATAAAAAAAAAAACTTCAGTAAAAACACGTACCTATATAAAACAAAAATTTAATAGACATGTAATTGAACTAAGCGCATAAATTACTAAAATATTAGAATTAAAAAAATTTGCAGCCAGCAAAATCTATGATTTCTCAAATATTGCCTCTTGGTATGATTCCTAGCTTATTTTTAGGAACAAATTTTGCATTTGCGAGGGAAGATACAAAGCGTACTTTTCTAATTTAGAAATATTTTGCATTATTGTCTATTAAAATCATTTTTAACTATTCTAAATTTGAACACTGTTTAATTTGGTATGCGATCTATATCAGTATAGTTATCTTTACAATGGACAAAAAGCTTAAACTTTTTTGAAATAAATCGAAAAAAGGCATAAAAAATGTCTTAATATAAGAAATTTTAAATTAAAAAGTCTTCACCACATAAAGAAACAAAAATAATTCACCACATAAAGAACAGAAGAAAACATCTGCCATGTGCCTAGATAAAGAACTCGAAAACTGCAGACGATTATCAAATATAAATAAAAGAATAAAAAAAACACCATTTATTTAGTCTTTGGAATACGCGAACGCGGAGAACATTTGCAGAGAACAAAAATAGCCATTTTATGCGTGTATAGCCTCAGTCTGGATTTAAAAATCTTACCAAAAAATTCGTTGGAGTCATTCCATGCGTACTTTTGATGAAATATGTATCCGAGAAATGTACAATTGCTCTGGGCATGGTTAAAAATATTTATGCCAGTGTTATTGTACTTATTATCGGAACATTTATTAGATCTACAAACATCAAGGATTACATCAGAAAAGGAAAAACGAAGTCATTGAAAAACAGGTATGAAGAAATATTTCCCCTGTTTCTTTTCTTTGAATTATAACTATTTTATTAAAATAAATAACTGTCTTTCGACAACTAAAATCAGATGATAAAAATCAATTATTTAAATTACTTTTAAAAATAAGATTTGTTTACCTGTAGAATATCAATCGTTAAAATCGCATATTTTCTGAAATTTTAAAATAATGTGGAAAAATATTGTAACCACAGTTTATCATAATTAGCAAATATTTAAAGGTATTTAAATTACTGAATAAAAAACTTTCTTTTAAAATAAAATTGTTTGCAAATTTAATTTTTAAATTTTGCATTAAGTAATGACATGAAAATACTTTTATAAGGGAAAGTTGGTATTCTTTCCAGTTTTAAATTTGTAAATTTATAATATTGATGTGAAGCATATACTTTTCTGCTTATTTTAAATATGAAAAATTATTACTATTTGCTATTTATTCTTTTATTTATTTATTTTTGTATATATTCTTAAAATGGTGCCTTTCTAGCATCCGAATAAATATTTGAAATTTAAACATCTAATAGCATTTGAAATAATTCTTTGATTTAAAAATTGTCTGTTTCAGCATGCTTATCATAATGTTTGCTATAAAATTAACCAGTTTTCATAGTTTTACATGCTATAGATTTCTCAATTCTATTTCTACTGATGTCAAATGAAAATTAACGGATTTTGATTCATGGTTTTTCATTTACGATATTTAGATTGAAGCAATTAAAAATTTTTTTTAATTCATTGAAAACATTCATAAACTACAAACAAAATAAACAAAAGTAAAAATTTTAATTAAATTAATTTCATTACCCTGTTTATAGTTTAAAGAATACAAAAAATACTGTATAATACAAGAGATTAGATTTTTATGTAAAATTAATTTTGATAATGCTTTGAACATTTAAGCAGCAATGTTTCTTATATAATACCTTAAAAAATCTATTACAAATATTGCACCTAATTTTCACGTAGATTGATAAAAAATAATTCTTTATCAAATTTAACACAATTATTATAATTGGTAAATAAATCACACAAATTGCCATTTTTCAACATAGTCCAAAAGCGTATAGGCCTGAATTTGAATCGGAGAGCTTTGTGAGAGCTTGCAATGTTCTGCCAATTGAACCCCTAGATGCTTTTTCACCTATTTGGTAAAATTACATTATAATTCTTTTTGAACGTTATTATTTAGAACTAGTAGTTATCTGTAGAGCTTCTTAGAGCTCCTGGTGATAAATTTGGATGTCAAATTGAACAAAAGCTTGGGTATGTAATATGTGACTATAACATTGCTAACAAAGCGTAGAACCAACATAGTGAAAATTATCCAAGTCGGGGATCGAACACGTAATCCTTGAAATAGCTCTCCAAGTGCTCTACCATTTAAGCTACGAGGAAGACAGCCAGCTTGTCAATTCTCACTCACATTTTGTTGGTAAGGCTGCAACTGCAGCACAAAATAATAACGTCTACATGAGCACACAAACTTGTGGCATAACATGAGACACAGATAAGCCCAGAATCGGTGAATACATATTTAATTATAATAATTTTTTAATTATTTATCAGCAGTGAAATTACGCTTGAAATAATTGAATATTTAATATGTGATTTCCACATTACTAATAAAGCGTAGAACCAAAATAATGAAAAATGTCAAACCAGGGATCAAACCCGGAACCTCTGGAATAGCGCTCTAAGTGCTCTCAGCTCCAAGAGCACTTGAAGCCTTAATCGGAGCTTTCTCCCTTTTAATATTTATGATATTATCAGAGTTATAATGGATCTGGCAATACACATCTAACCAGCCACATACATCCTTGATACAAGAAAGCAAAAAATCATGCGTCAAACATAGATTATAAAGCACTTTCCAATACATTCAGAATAATGCAACAAAACTGCACTTAAGAAAAATAAATATAATATTATGTCTAGGTCCACCATATGGAAATGTATAACGCATTTTAAAATAGAATTTCAGCTGTTCCTATTCACAATGGAAAAATTATCCGAATTTTTCAGCAGCCCTCTATATGATATAGAGATTTATATCTAATAATAGCATGCATTTCAAAATTTAGTTCATTAAAGAGATACATATATTTGGGTGATTCTCAAAATAGGAGACTTTTTCAAAATTTAAATCTTTAAAAAATTACTGTTTAGCAAAATTTCTGAAAAAAATAGGTGTTGTTAATATAGTATTAGGTATACTTTACATGTAGTCAGTAGAGCTAAATATTTAAAAATTAACTTTAAAAAAATAATTAGTATTTTTTGAGCCATGCTAATGACAAAAAAAATTGCATGGAATAAATATATTAAGAAATTTATTTTCTTCCTGTTTAAATATTTTTTTCTATATTTATTAGCCTTCCTTTTCAGCAAATGGTTTCCATTTTTACATATATACATACAAGGAGAATAAAAACATTACCAAAGAGCAAACTTTGTTTACATGAGCAACATTCTGACACTAACAACGTAAGAAGCTGTCTTATCGATTTTCTGACAGATTTAATGCATATTTTAGGGATAATAAATGTAATACGTAAATTTATATGTAAAATTAAACTTTATAAAGGATACAATATAAGCATTGGTTACATTTATGCACATAGAAGTCTTTAGCATGGACAGAAAAACCATGCTAATGACACTGATATTTGTCCATGCTAATGACAAATTTTAATTTAAATAAGATTATGAGCCATAATATAATCACAATGCGGTAGTCCTTTCTGGGGCTTTTTAAAACACAAAAGTTCTATTAAAATAAGTAAAATAAAAATTTTAACTATAAAATAAACATGAAAATTATTATCCATTCTAATGACATGCAATTGATGTACACCCCTAATATTCAACTTCTATTCTTAAAATACAATACATGCTTCTATTTTCAGGCTGGGATAAAATGGATATTTGTTGCCATGGGGAAACTTTATATTTTCAAACTATTGTCATATGTGAAAATGAAATTTTGATTAATAACTAGCTGTTATAGTATGACCTTGTTTTGAAAATAGAATATGGAGGACAAACTTTAATTCTTTTTTTATATACTATAATTTTATTTTTAAAAATAAATTTATTGGATAAATCCTCTCCTTGATTAATTTAAAGAAAGAATAACATTTGTTTTATTTATAAACATGATATTAACTCTTGAAAAATGCTAGTATACACTAAGCACAGCTGCTGTGGACATCCATGCTAATGACATTTTGAACCTTTATTCTGTTATTTTAAGGTGTTTTTAACTAAAAAGGGAGTAATTCTTGAGTGCAAATTATGAATAATATTAAGACAAACATATCTAAATATAAAAACATGACAGAAAACCTCTCATTTTTTTTTTTTTTTTTTTTTTTTTTTTTGTATGCCGAAAGACATAAATTGTCCCCTATTTTGAGAATCACCCATTTCAGAAAATTCTCCTTCAGCAATTTTTTAATAATAAGGAGAATGGTAGGCGAATACTTTTTGTGCAGCCCTAATTATGAAGTATAATATATATATATATATATATATATATATATATATATATATATACAGGGTGTTTCGCTACCAGACCGACAAACTTTGAGGGATGTTAGTAGACATGAAAACAAACATTATTAAATAGGGAACCATGGGGTGCAAACGTCTTCTGTAGGAGCTAGAGGCCATTAAAGTTTGAGGTCCAAAATTTCAAACGATGATTAAAAACGGAAAAAAAGGTCGATTCATTTGCGGTTTTCACTAAAACATTCTTTATATCACGTTTTTCTTAGAAAAAAATTTCAAAGGTTATGTTCAAAAATTGTCGATAGAGGGCGCTTTAGACTTTTGAGTAACGAACAACTACTTTTTACCGTTATTTTGTGCATGTGGTTGAAATTATTCTAAAGTTTAGACTTTAACTTAAATTTTAAGCCCATAATCGGAAACATTGGGATCGGTTAACTAGCGAAAATTTAACTGTGAACAGAGGGGGAAATTTTAAATGCTCATAAATATTAGACAAACAAATCGATTTTGTTGCGGTTTGCGTGTAAGTCATTCCCTTGGTAATTATTTTATTCAAAATGATGTACAGCTTTGGTGCCCTCATTTTTTGATAGAGGGCGCTTCCGACACATCTCTGACATTTCAAAGGCATTACTCCTGTGTGTTTTACTACCAGACCATCATACTTCCAGGAAGTGTTAGGGATACAAAGACGACTTGGAATCACATAGGAATGTAACGTTGGAAATGCATTTTTTGCAAGTTACGGTTAAAGGAAGCAAAGAAAAAAGTAACAGAAACAGCAGAGAAAGAACGACACGTTAATGTGACAGAAAACAGTTTATTTAAAGGTTTTACGAGAAAAGGTATTCAAAATTACAACCAGAAGTAGTCCGGTATGCTTGACAGAGGCGTCACGTGGAATTCTTCACGCTTTGAAAGTTTCCTGGCATTTCCGATAGTTTTCTGGCAGCTACAGAAATACCAGCTGCGAGGTCTTCAACTGATGGTACGGGAGTCTCATACACCCAATTTTCTATTTGACCCCAGCAAAAGAAGTCCATACATGATAGGTCCGGCGATCTGGCAGGCCAATGAACCGGGCTACCACGACCTATCCACCACTGTCCATATGTTACTTTGAACTGTCGGTAAACGTCATTGGTAAAATGTGGAGGAGCCCTATCGTGCTGTTCATTGTTCAAATACTTCATTCTGCTACCTTTGGAACCGGTTCGCGAATGATCACTTCAAATTGATCTTTGCGCAGGCGCATTACCGTTTAGCGCCATCTACCGTCGCTGTCAAACTTGCCGGACTACTTCTGGTCGTAATTTCAAACACCTTTTCTAGTAAAACCTTTAAATAAACTGGTTTCTGTGACATTAACGTGTCGCTCTTCTCGCACTAACGTGTCTCTCTGTTTCTGTTACTTTTTTCTCTGCTTCCTTTAACCGTAACTTGCAAAAAATGCATTTCCAACGTTACATTTCTATGTGATTCCAAGTCATCTTTGTGTCCCTAACACTTCCTGGAAGTATGATGGTCTGGTAGTAAAACACCCAGGAGTAATGCCTTTGTAATGTCAGAGATGTGTCGGAAGCGCCCTCTATCAAAAAATGAGGGCACCAAAGCTGTACATCATTTTGAATAAAATAATTACCAAGGGAATGACTTACACGCAAACCGCAACAAAATCGATTTGTTTGTCTAATATTTATGAGCATTTAAAATTTCCCCCTCTGTTCACAGTTAAATTTTCGCTAGTTAACCGATCCCAATGTTTCCGATTATGGGCTTAAAATTTAAGTTAAAGTCTAAACTTTAGAATAATTTCAACCACATGCACAAAATAACGGTAAAAAGTAGTTGTTCGTTACTCTAAAGTCTAAAGCGCCCTCTATCGACAATTTTTGAACATAACCTTTGAAATTTTTTTCTAAGAAAAACGTGATATAAAGAATGTTTTAGTGAAAACCGCAAATGAATCGACCTTTTTTTACGTTTTTTATCATCGTTTGAAATTTTAGACCTCAAACTTTAATGGCCTCTAGCTCCTACAGAAGACGTTTGCGCCCCATGGTTTCCTATTTAATAATGTTTGTCTTCATGTCTACTATCATCCCTCAAAGTTTGTCGGTCTGGTAGCGAAACACCCTGTATATATATATATACAGAGTAATATGCAAAAAACTAATTAAATTTAAAAGTGCATACTGAATTTTAAAACGTACTCTCTAGCATTTATTAAGCAAAGATAACTGTAATCTATACAATAATGCAAAATACTGTAATTAATTCCTTTTGTTTGTCCCTGTAAATTAGTGAAAAATGCTATGAATACTCTGTTTTAACATGATCTGAGTTATATCAGCTTCAATATATTTAAAATAGCAAAATGTCATTAAAATACTCTCAAAACGATTTTCCACATGTACTATAATGTAATCGTATTCTTTTGAGTGTCCCTGTAAATGAAATATTAATCATACATACTTAATATGCAATACGAAACATGCTTTGGCGACCTTAAATAAGCTTTATTAATTGCGTGAAAATTATAGGAGTTAGAGCATCGACAGACGGACTGGCAAACCGAAGCACTTTTCAACATTTTTGGAGAGTGCTAAAAAAGAACATAAAAATATCACATTATATGGAAACAAGAGTAGATGCGGTGCTGGGTAATATATACAATTAATGATAATTTTTTTTCTTTTAAATTGTATATTAAGATATATTATTAGTTTAAATGTATAATGTTCAAATTTATTGTTTTAAATGTGTAATTTCATAAATATTTATGTAATTTTTGCAACCTGTTATTAAACTTATTTTTTAATAATAATAAAAAGTTTTTTAGTATTATTTTACTGCTTGTAAATTCTGATGTAAAATGAATTAATCCAAATGACACCTTTTAAAAGTTTTTATTCGTGTTTTTTTGTGATTTTTATTAGGGAGATAATTAAAAATTATTTTTTAATACATTGAAGACTTTTTTTTTATGTGTATTACATTCAAAAACTATTGATAGCAAAAACAAAAAAAATAAATAAAAAAAAATTTAAATGTGTAATTTGATATCCGTAGAAATAGTACAATACACGAGTAGACAGAAAAAGTCAAAAGTTTCAAAATATCAAATTACAGAAACAGAAAGATTTGCTAGTTTCCATTTTTTATTTTAATAGTATGAAAAATTATTGTACATTTTAGAATCGAAATAGTTTGAATTTTTTTAGATGCATTGCATTATAATCGTATATTTCATTCATAGTAATTAGTATCATACAATTAATGTAGATAAAATATAATTATTTAATATCGGTTTTACTTTTTATCTTTTAATATTTTTTATAGCTGTTGTGTAATAAAGGATAACTAGTGACTTAAGGTTCAAAATGCACATTAAATTGCTAAATTAATTTCATTTTTGTCAATAGTAAATTAATAATCTTTAAATTCAGGCAATCAATAATCTTTATTATTTAAATAATACAAAAAGTATTATGTATAATTCAGTGGATTATATTTTTATGTAAATTTTACTCTAATAATACTTTACACATTTAAGCAGAAATATTTCTTTAGTAATTTTAACTCTTAAAAAATACTGTTACAAATATTGCTCTTAAAATTTACGTAGTTTGATTTAAAATATATAGATATCTATACATTTATTACTTTTAACACAGTTATTATAATTGGTAAATAAATCAAATGCCTTGTGAATTTTTCCAGCAGAATTAAAAAGTGTATAGGTGTGGGTTTGAACCGGGTACTTTTGTGAGAGTTGCCGATGCTCTACCAGATGAGCTACTATCCTGGATAAATCTGGCAGACGCAAATCAGTCAAAGAACTAGAGTTACATACTAAGTATAGTTAACCAGTGCCAGACTGACAACTTAAATTAAAGATCCGTGATTCGAATCCTGCCCTGGACGCTTTTTCACTCATTTGGTAAAATTACAGGATAGTAGCTCATCTGGTAGAGCATCGGCAACTCTCACAAAAGTACCCGGTTCAAACCCAGACCTATACACTTTTTAATTTACACACAAATTTACACACTTTTTAATTTACACACACTTTTTAACTACACACAAAATTTTCTTGAACGTTATCGGTTAGAAATAGTAACTATCTGTAGTACTTTACATGTGTGATGATAACTTTGGAAGTTAAAGTGAGCAAAAGTTTTTAAAGAGAGTACAAAAATACATTTAACACATACAAAAAAATTGTAATAATTTATTAAAAAAGAAATAAAATGTATAGTTTTATTTTACATGGCAACAAGTGAAAAGAAGAAAATAGTATTCCGTCCTTTATAAATACAACTAAAGTTATACCATTTTCAGAATATGGAGAAGAAAATGTACATGTATTTCTAAAAGAGAATATTATGAATTTATTAAAAACAACACAAGCTGTTACAATTGTAAGATAGAGTGAAAAAAGTTTAATTTTTAACTTAATTTAGAAGACAGTCTCCACGCTGTCTGTATTCAAATTATACATCCCTGTTCATAAATTACAATTCGGATTACAAAACATCTCTGACATAAAGGAAATAGATTATAATTTGAGACGACCCTGTTTCTTGTAAATTAAGCGTATAATGATTTGTGGTCTTGCTTTAAGTCTACAAATCTGGTAGAAAGAAAAGACATGTCAAGCATATGAGTTTGTTCTTAATTCAATTTTATTTCGCGATCATGAAAGCATTTTTTTTTTCAATTTATACGTCAACACATAACATAAAGCTATGTACACAAAACTGTGCATTTTAAATATTACACAAAAATGCGTGTTTTGCATGTTGCGCATACATATGTGTAAAAACAGAATATTACATACAAATCTGTGTATTCTGTATATAACACAAACATATGTGTAATTTGCATATTACACAGCATTATGTGTATTTTCTTATTACACAAAAACATATGTAAAAACAGAATATTACACAGATATATGTGTAAAAATAGTACTCAGAAATATGTGTATTTTAGTGCAATTCACACATTAACGTGTGTATTTTAAGTGTTATCAGATAACTTTTACACATTTGGACTTATCATCAAATTACACATTAAAATGTGTATTCTGAAATTTACACATTTGGCGCAATTTACACACAAATTTACACATATAGACATGTCGTTTTTGTATCATTGATTTACACATTTTTTTGCGTAAATTTACACATTTTTTTTTTAGAGTGCATGCTGACAGACAGACGGATGACTGAACGACAACTGTAGGTGCAACGTATTTAAATA
The DNA here is from genome assembly GCA_964019185.1 of Maratus speculifer. Taxonomy (NCBI): domain Eukaryota; kingdom Metazoa; phylum Arthropoda; class Arachnida; order Araneae; family Salticidae; genus Maratus; species Maratus speculifer. The sequence goes on along the minus strand of OZ025296.1, from coordinate 99,169,984 downwards.
ATTACGAATGCACCTAAAAATCATAATAATCTGACATAGGTGCAGTGTTCTCGCTGTCGCTCGCCATTGCGCCAAATTGCGACTAAATTCCTCATTTGGCGAGTAAACAAGAAATTAAATTCGCCAATTTGCTAATGCTCAATTTTTGCTTTTTCTTTCTTTTCCTTTTCATTTTTCATACATATGCATATATGCATATTTTTAATATATATGTAGCGGATAGTTGAAATTAGATTAATAATAATCATTGTCGCAGTTCTATAAATTTAGGTTATTTTAGAAATATTGAAAAAAAGGGGGTACATTAAAGGATTAAAAATAAATTTTTTCGTTCTACACGGCGAATCTAGTATTTGGCTAATACTTTTTTCATTTGGCGAATGTTTTTCATTTTTATTTCGCCAAATTACTAACGTTGGTCAAATGTCAGCGAGAACACTGCATAGGTGACAGTATATTTTAAGACAAACAATTTCCGAACAAGAAAAACCAACGACATATTCCACTTATTGAGTCACAAATATAGGATATCTCCTTTCAATTTAACCAAATTTTCTCTTCATAATAACAATAATGAAGATAATGAACTTATCAATAAATTTGATTCGTTTGTGCCAAATTGGGAAATATTCTCGAAATGGACTACAATTCAGTCAATAAAAACATATGTAGTGTCGAGAACATTACAAAATATGGAGCGTCTATCGCGCTGTTTGGTTGCAGATGGTGGCTACTTTTAACACTTTTCGTAATATTTTTACATTTACCATAAATCATGGGGACTATGGTTAAATATCTTAATTACTATTAGTAATCCATTGTACTCGGGTGTCGCAAAAAATAACCGCCCAATCTTTATACATGATTCTATTTGTATATTCTATATTCGCACTACTGCATTTTAAAAATATGCTTTTTATTAAACTTCTCTTGCACATGTTGTCAAAGTGTAAGTAAAAATGTTTCTTAAAAGCAGGAGTGTCAACCGAATGAATTCGTGTAAGAGATGCCAGTAGTAGGAAAAGGACAGTACGGGCTCATGCGGCGGCGGCACTGCGGCACCGTGCTGCCGCCGCACCACGCAGCAACCGTCCCGCCGCAGCAAACCGTCCCGCCGCCGGTGCCTCCTGCGCCCACCGTGCCACCGCCGCCCTCCTGCGCCCACCATGCATCCCCCTCCACGAACGCCCCCTAGTGGAAAAAAGGAACATTCTATTATAACAGGAGAGGTGATCAACCTTCCCTAATTAAAAATATTATCAATCACATCTCAACTCGGAATCATACTATAAGATGAAGATTAAATTTATATTTGAATTTTGAACAACCGTAATTTTAATGAGTATTATTAATTAAGCGAAACAATTAAAATCTCAGTTTTTAACCATTTTATTTAGATTTCTTCTACTACAAGATGAGATTATCAATTTAACAGAAGAAAGTTAAACATATATTTGAATTTTGCTTGATAGACATCTTAATGAGTAGTATTAATTAAGTAAAAACAATGGAAATTATCAATTTTTATAGAAAAAGACTGATTTCTTACGATTTTTATCAACTATATGATCAATGTAACGACTTAAAAGTTGAAAGTTAAACATGTATCCTAGTTTTTCAACAGCTATAGCCTTAATGAGTATCGTTAATTAAGTAAAAAAACAATGGAAAATATCAAGTTTTATGGAAAAAGACTGATTTCTTACGATTTTTATCAACTCAAACTTCAGAATACCAATTTGAGAGAAAGAAACTTAACCATGTAATCCAGTTTTGAACAACCATTTCCTTCACGACCATTTTTAATTAAATAAAACAACGGAAAATATTAAATTTAACCAATTTCTTTAGAATTTTTCAACTATAATATCAACTTAAGAAAGGAAACTTAAACATTTATCTTAGTTTTTGAACAGCAATCCCTTAATGAACATTGTTAATTAAGCAAAAAACAATGGAAAATATAAATTTTAACCGATTTCTTTAGATATTTTCAACTTAAAAACGAAATTTAAACATACATTTTTAACATTCGAACAACTATTACCGGAACGAATTTTAATAATTAAGCATTTAACAAACGAAAATAGTGATTTTTTATTTATTTATTTATTTATTTATTTTTTAAAGCAAGAAGGCCAATTGTATAAACTTTTACAGTAATTTGACATTTTAACATACTTTAAAAAACACTAGTTACATAAGATTTCAAACTTTAGGTGACTAAATCTCAAGATATATTTTTCTCGAAAACAAATATAAAATACATTTTTTAAACTAATTTCCTCAATCTTACGAATTCAACAGGATTTTTACCGATGCAAACATTAGAAGTGAACAACAAATTCTCTCCCCATCTAACCTCAAAATTCCTAAAGGGGAGAGTACAATGGGTTTTTCGACGTCACACTTCGTAAGGTTTTCATTCAAGAAAAATATCTTTTACGTTATAAAAGTCGTTTTCTTAGAAGGATATAAACTTGTGATTTTTGTTTTTGAACAATCATTATCTTAATAAATACTAATAATTAAGGAAAAACAATGGAAAATAATATTTTTTAAGGAAAAAGACGAATTTTATCGAATTTGATTAATTTTTATACTAGTATTTTCAAAAGTAACATGGAAATATCGATTTTTTAACTGAAGAATTTAACGCATGTTTTAGTTTTAACAACAGAAACTTAATAAGTATCACTAATTAAACAAACAAACAAAAAACAAAATACTGATTTTCAAGAAAAGACGAATTTTTATACAAATTTTCAACACTTTACCTTTCTGAAATATTTATGTTATCAAACACCAAGTTATTTAAAATATAAATATTATGCTTAATGTTTAGATAGTACACATGACTAATTCCACTTATTCTTTTCATATTATTAATTAAATTGACACTTGTTTCGCTCTACACTTTAATGATTTCTGAGTTTTTACAATACTCACCGCCAATTTTCTAAGATTTTTCGATTATACATTCCTCAGAAATACATATTCGAAATGCTACAAACACTTTACATATCTAAAAAGTATCATTGAAGTAGCTGTATTTAATATTTTTAACACCAATTTTCTAAGATATTCTAACATTTTCCAATTATACATTCCTCAGAAGTACATATTCGAAATGTTACAAACACTTTACATATCGAAAAAATATCATTGAAGCAACTGTATTTAATAGTTTTAACACCAATTTTCAAAGAATTTCTATCATTTTCCGATTATACATTCCTCAGAAGTACATTTCTAAATGCTACAATCACTTTACATATCGAAAAGATATCATTGAAGCAACTGTATTTAACATTTTTAACACCAATTTTCTAAGATTTTTTAATGTTTTCCGGTTATACATTCCTCAAAAGTATGTATTCTAAACAATAAAAAATATTAATTTTAAGAATAAAAAGATGAATTTAAACAAATTTTATTAGTTTTACACTATTTTTTCTCATCTCCAACACGGATATATCTATTTTAACAGAATTAAACGTATATTTTAGTTTTTAACAACAAAAATGTAATAAGTATCATTAATTAAACAAAAAATAAATATCAATTTTCAAGAAAAGACAATTTTTTACACAAATTTTCAACTTTGAAATACATTTGTTTACATATATTGTTACAATATATTACTAAACTTAAACTTTTTAAAAAGTTTGAATGTCTTTACAAAGGGTTCATATTTATATTTTTCACGTCTTGACTGCATTCGAAATCTTACAACAAAAGTATACTTTTATTATTATTATTATTCTAGAAAACCTAAAAAGTCATTTCTTGCTGCTTTAGACACTTGACATATTAAAACTACTCTGAGATATTCTACCCATATAATTAATCAAATTAGGACATGATTCATCTTACACTTCAAAATTTCTGAATTTTTACAATACTTATTTTCATCAAACTTTATTCTTGATCCTATATATTTTAATAGTACAGAATTTTAACATCTGTTTTTATCTACTTATCAGAAACTTATTAAAACACCCAACAACATTTTCCAAATATGAATATTATCTTTACAGTTTAATAATACAAAACATACACGAATACAAAGTTTAATTTTTACAAACATTTCATACTTCAAACCAAACTATTCGAAATTTTCACAACATAAGAGCAAACATTAGACGAACTTTTTAACATCAATATTGCTTAGATCTTTTCATCATAACTTTTAACTATGATAATTACCCATTTTAAGGCTGATTGTCGAAAAACTGTAACTGAAACTACATAAACTTAATGTAAAAAACCATGTTCTCACACAATTTCTTGAAATTCAACAAAGAATTGACTATTACTCCAATAGTTATCTACATCAATCTCGACTCTCGATAGTATATATATATATATATTTCATCATTACACACTTACAACTCTTTTCAAACGTTTATCAGAAAAATAAATCAATCAAAGTCTAGTAGTTATCACACCTGTTCCTCAGAAATATTACTATCATATGAAACAGTAAAGAAAATTAATAGATGTTTAATATTTAATAACCTCATACGTGAAATTACTGTCGAATGAAAATACTAATAATCTATAAAATCAACCGTTGAACAAAAAAAATAGTACAGATTACCGAAAATTCAAATGTTTTTTTCCACAAAAGTTACAAAAATTAACAAATGAATGACAAGTTAGAGAAATAACTAAAAAAATTAATGAACATATTTACAAATTTATTAAAATCACACCATTTTCTGGGTTACAAACCACAATTTCTTGAAAAATTTAACGCCGAATTTGTAAGATTTTAATACTAGTCTTACATACACTCAATAAATATTCAAAATTAACAAAAAAAAATAATTTTTTAGTCTCATCAATAAGCAGAAATTCTATATTAAAAGAATATTTTCATAGTAGTACTTATAAAAATAAGAGTTTACAAACTGATTTTCATAATTTTATCACATTTAATCTTAATTTTTATACATAAAACATTATTTAATCAAATTTTATGCTTTCTAATTCAGTAAAATTCAATATTTTTTTAGTTTTTAAACCAATACCACAATATTTATTTACATCAAACTTGATTCTTTATCTTTTATATTTCCACATTACACAAGTGAGATAAATACTAACTTGGAACAGGAGTCGAAGTCAATTGATTCCATTCGATTTTCATCGTATACGCATTGCTCCTACACGAAATTTCTTACTACTATAATCATCTAATGTATTAAAACTAATCTACTCATATTTTTAATCAATTCATCAGATGTTTCATCTCGCACTTCTGAATTATCGTCCATCAAGTTGCTTAAAATATAAGTACTATCTTTATAGTTTTAATGATATATAGTATACATGGTTTATCTTGAGTTAGCACTTCCATAGTATTAATCAAATTATATGTTTCATCTTCCACTTCTGAATTATCGTCCATCGAGTTTTTTTAAATAATAATATATTTATAGTTTTTGATTATACATAGCATGTATGAATACAATCTTTAATTTTAACATTTCATATTTCAAATAACCTATTCCCGAAACCAAGCTATGTGAATTTTATCACAATGCTTATTATCATAGAATAATTTGTGTTTCACACTTTTCTAAAAATTATCAGATATGTACCCTTCAGAGGAATTACTATCATATGAATAAACGAAGAAAATTTAATTTATATTAAATGTACACGAAATTGATTGCAATATACATGTATTTAATAAAAATAAATAAATAAGCGATTATTTATACATTAAACCTTTACTAAATATATATTTCTTTCATTATACAGATGTTTCAACAAGATGAACCAAAACAGCAGCAAACTTCAGAAAGTAATGATCCGAATGATTCATCCCTAGCGCATGTAGCGTTAACGAATAACACGTATGTGAGTACTTATATGAGAAATACTAGAATTCGTATATGAAACGTAATTAGAATAAATACAAAATGATTTGTCTTACTACCTACACTTTAACAAGTGCCTTTTTACCTATATTGTTGAAGAGAATCCTAACTGTGTCCATTTATTTCTATTACAGATGTGCTCTATTTGCTACAAACACTTCTTAAGTAAATGGAATTTAACAGAACATACAAAAATCTATACAGGTGAAAAACCTTACACTTGGAAAGATTACCATAAATGCTGTTTTCAAGGAGACGTGAATCAAAAATTCACACATCATCATATAAAACATCGTCAGAATATGTAAACTTAGTGAAGATATTCAAAAATTAGTCAGACTTTTGAAGAATTTAGAAATAAAGAAAGATATTTAGACTATTTACCCATCATATTTTCACAACACTTACCACAATATCTCAAACTTAAAATTTGGAAGACATACACACTGCTGAAAAGTAATTTTGCGATTCTTCTAACCAGTATGAATGTATAGATATTATTTTGCAATGTATTCTTTAAATGCTCACATTAAATATTCTTTTATATACATATATCGTTGTGTTTATTTTTCTAATACCTATTACATTAATGAAATACATAACATTTTAAGTGAAACAACACTCTCACAACTTAAAAAATGCATAAGAACATACAAAAAATAAGCAGATGTATGAAAAAATATGCAAGTTTACAAAATAATTTCATTGTTTTCTAGAAATATTAACAAAAAATATTTACAATATGAAAAAATTGCAAAAGTGAAAAGAAAAAACACAAATGTAAAAACAAAAACCACAAAGTGAAAAACTCATAACAAAGTTTTTGAAAAAAAATATTTACAACAAAATTTTTTTTTACAAAAACCAAAACTTCCAAAAATATTTTTTTCAAAAATTTTTTTTTTCAAAAACATTTTTTACAAAAAAATTTTTTTTTCAAAATAAGTTTTTACAAAAGTAAAAAAAAGAAAATCACAACGTTAAAAAAAAAATGAAAAATTTTTGTTAAAAAAAGTGTAAAAAAATTGCAAAAAAAGTTGCAAAAATTTCAAAAAATTTATGAAAAAAGCTTCAAAAATTTCGTTGGTTTTAATGCAGTATGCAATGGCGAAACCATTGCATTTGCTATTAAAAACAACAAAATTTTTGAGACTTTTTTCATAACTTTCTTGAAATTTTTGCAACTTTTTTTGCAATTTTTTTACACTTTTTTTAACAAAAATTTTTCATTTTTTTTTAACGTTGTGATTTTCTTTTTTTTACTTTTGTAAAAACTTATTTTGAAAAAAAAAATTTTTTGTAAAAAATGTTTTTGAAAAAAAAAAAATTTTGAAAAAAATATTTTTGGAAGTTTTGGTTTTTGTAAAAAAAAATTTTGTTGTAAATATTTTTTTTCAAAAACTTTGTTATGAGTTTTTCACTTTGTGGTTTTTGTTTTTACATTTGTGTTTTTTCTTTTCACTTTTGCAATTTTTTCATATTTTAAATATTTTTTGTTAATATTTCTAGAAAACAATGAAATTATTTTGTAAACTTGCATATTTTTTCATACATCTGCTTATTTTTTGTATGTTCTTATGCATTTTTTAAGTTGTGAGAGTGTTGTTTCACTTAAAATGTTATGTATTTCATTAATGTAATAGGTATTAGAAAAATAAACACAACGATATATGTATATAAAAGAATATTTAATGTGAGCATTTAAAGAATACATTGCAAAATAATATCTATACATTCATACTGGTTAGAAGAATCGCAAAATTACTTTTCAGCAGTGTGTATGTCTTCCAAATTTTAAGTTTGAGATATTGTGGTAAGTGTTGTGAAAATATGATGGGTAAATAGTCTAAATATCTTTCTTTATTTCTAAATTCTTCAAAAGTCTGACTAATTTTTGAATATCTTCACTAAGTTTACATATTCTGACGATGTTTTATATGATGATGTGTGAATTTTTGATTCACGTCTCCTTGAAAACAGCATTTATGGTAATCTTTCCAAGTGTAAGGTTTTTCACCTGTATAGATTTTTGTATGTTCTGTTAAATTCCATTTACTTAAGAAGTGTTTGTAGCAAATAGAGCACATCTGTAATAGAAATAAATGGACACAGTTAGGATTCTCTTCAACAATATAGGTAAAAAGGCACTTGTTAAAGTGTAGGTAGTAAGACAAATCATTTTGTATTTATTCTAATTACGTTTCATATACGAATTCTAGTATTTCTCATATAAGTACTCACATACGTGTTATTCGTTAACGCTACATGCGCTAGGGATGAATCATTCGGATCATTACTTTCTGAAGTTTGCTGCTGTTTTGGTTCATCTTGTTGAAACATCTGTATAATGAAAGAAATATATATTTAGTAAAGGTTTAATGTATAAATAATCGCTTATTTATTTATTTTTATTAAATACATGTATATTGCAATCAATTTCGTGTACATTTAATATAAATTAAATTTTCTTCGTTTATTCATATGATAGTAATTCCTCTGAAGGGTACATATCTGATAATTTTTAGAAAAGTGTGAAACACAAATTATTCTATGATAATAAGCATTGTGATAAAATTCACATAGCTTGGTTTCGGGAATAGGTTATTTGAAATATGAAATGTTAAAATTAAAGATTGTATTCATACATGCTATGTATAATCAAAAACTATAAATATATTATTATTTAAAAAAACTCGATGGACGATAATTCAGAAGTGGAAGATGAAACATATAATTTGATTAATACTATGGAAGTGCTAACTCAAGATAAACCATGTATACTATATATCATTAAAACTATAAAGATAGTACTTATATTTTAAGCAACTTGATGGACGATAATTCAGAAGTGCGAGATGAAACATCTGATGAATTGATTAAAAATATGAGTAGATTAGTTTTAATACATTAGATGATTATAGTAGTAAGAAATTTCGTGTAGGAGCAATGCGTATACGATGAAAATCGAATGGAATCAATTGACTTCGACTCCTGTTCCAAGTTAGTATTTATCTCACTTGTGTAATGTGGAAATATAAAAGATAAAGAATCAAGTTTGATGTAAATAAATATTGTGGTATTGGTTTAAAAACTAAAAAAATATTGAATTTTACTGAATTAGAAAGCATAAAATTTGATTAAATAATGTTTTATGTATAAAAATTAAGATTAAATGTGATAAAATTATGAAAATCAGTTTGTAAACTCTTATTTTTATAAGTACTACTATGAAAATATTCTTTTAATATAGAATTTCTGCTTATTGATGAGACTAAAAAATTATTTTTTTTTGTTAATTTTGAATATTTATTGAGTGTATGTAAGACTAGTATTAAAATCTTACAAATTCGGCGTTAAATTTTTCAAGAAATTGTGGTTTGTAACCCAGAAAATGGTGTGATTTTAATAAATTTGTAAATATGTTCATTAATTTTTTTAGTTATTTCTCTAACTTGTCATTCATTTGTTAATTTTTGTAACTTTTGTGGAAAAAAACATTTGAATTTTCGGTAATCTGTACTATTTTTTTTGTTCAACGGTTGATTTTATAGATTATTAGTATTTTCATTCGACAGTAATTTCACGTATGAGGTTATTAAATATTAAACATCTATTAATTTTCTTTACTGTTTCATATGATAGTAATATTTCTGAGGAACAGGTGTGATAACTACTAGACTTTGATTGATTTATTTTTCTGATAAACGTTTGAAAAGAGTTGTAAGTGTGTAATGATGAAATATATATATATATACTATCGAGAGTCGAGATTGATGTAGATAACTATTGGAGTAATAGTCAATTCTTTGTTGAATTTCAAGAAATTGTGTGAGAACATGGTTTTTTACATTAAGTTTATGTAGTTTCAGTTACAGTTTTTCGACAATCAGCCTTAAAATGGGTAATTATCATAGTTAAAAGTTATGATGAAAAGATCTAAGCAATATTGATGTTAAAAAGTTCGTCTAATGTTTGCTCTTATGTTGTGAAAATTTCGAATAGTTTGGTTTGAAGTATGAAATGTTTGTAAAAATTAAACTTTGTATTCGTGTATGTTTTGTATTATTAAACTGTAAAGATAATATTCATATTTGGAAAATGTTGTTGGGTGTTTTAATAAGTTTCTGATAAGTAGATAAAAACAGATTTTAAAATTCTGTACTATTAAAATATATAGGATCAAGAATAAAGTTTGATGAAAATAAGTATTGTAAAAATTCAGAAATTTTGAAGTGTAAGATGAATCATGTCCTAATTTGATTAATTATATGGGTAGAATATCTCAGAGTAGTTTTAATATGTCAAGTGTCTAAAGCAGCAAGAAATGACTTTTTAGGTTTTCTAGAATAATAATAATAATAAAAGTATACTTTTGTTGTAAGATTTCGAATGCAGTCAAGACGTGAAAAATATAAATATGAACCCTTTGTAAAGACATTCAAACTTTTTAAAAAGTTTAAGTTTAGTAATATATTGTAACAATATATGTAAACAAATGTATTTCAAAGTTGAAAATTTGTGTAAAAAATTGTCTTTTCTTGAAAATTGATATTTATTTTTTGTTTAATTAATGATACTTATTACATTTTTGTTGTTAAAAACTAAAATATACGTTTAATTCTGTTAAAATAGATATATCCGTGTTGGAGATGAGAAAAAATAGTGTAAAACTAATAAAATTTGTTTAAATTCATCTTTTTATTCTTAAAATTAATATTTTTTATTGTTTAGAATACATACTTTTGAGGAATGTATAACCGGAAAACATTAAAAAATCTTAGAAAATTGGTGTTAAAAATGTTAAATACAGTTGCTTCAATGATATCTTTTCGATATGTAAAGTGATTGTAGCATTTAGAAATGTACTTCTGAGGAATGTATAATCGGAAAATGATAGAAATTCTTTGAAAATTGGTGTTAAAACTATTAAATACAGTTGCTTCAATGATATTTTTTCGATATGTAAAGTGTTTGTAACATTTCGAATATGTACTTCTGAGGAATGTATAATTGGAAAATGTTAGAATATCTTAGAAAATTGGTGTTAAAAATATTAAATACAGCTACTTCAATGATACTTTTTAGATATGTAAAGTGTTTGTAGCATTTCGAATATGTACTTCTGAGGAATGTATAATCGAAAAATCTTAGAAAATTGGCGGTGAGTATTGTAAAAACTCAGAAATCATTAAAGTGTAGAGCGAAACAAGTGTCAATTTAATTAATAATATGAAAAGAATAAGTGGAATTAGTCATGTGTACTATCTAAACATTAAGCATAATATTTATATTTTAAATAACTTGGTGTTTGATAACATAAATATTTTAGAAAGGTAAAGTGTTGAAAATTTGTATAAAAATTCGTCTTTTCTTGAAAATCAGTATTTTGTTTTTTGTTTGTTTGTTTAATTAGTGATACTTATTAAGTTTCTGTTGTTAAAACTAAAACATGCGTTAAATTCTTCAGTTAAAAAATCGATATTTCCATGTTACTTTTGAAAATACTAGTATAAAAATTAATCAAATTCGATAAAATTCGTCTTTTTCCTTAAAAAATATTATTTTCCATTGTTTTTCCTTAATTATTAGTATTTATTAAGATAATGATTGTTCAAAAACAAAAATCACAAGTTTATATCCTTCTAAGAAAACGACTTTTATAACGTAAAAGATATTTTTCTTGAATGAAAACCTTACGAAGTGTGACGTCGAAAAACCCATTGTACTCTCCCCTTTAGGAATTTTGAGGTTAGATGGGGAGAGAATTTGTTGTTCACTTCTAATGTTTGCATCGGTAAAAATCCTGTTGAATTCGTAAGATTGAGGAAATTAGTTTAAAAAATGTATTTTATATTTGTTTTCGAGAAAAATATATCTTGAGATTTAGTCACCTAAAGTTTGAAATCTTATGTAACTAGTGTTTTTTAAAGTATGTTAAAATGTCAAATTACTGTAAAAGTTTATACAATTGGCCTTCTTGCTTTAAAAAATAAATAAATAAATAAATAAAAAATCACTATTTTCGTTTGTTAAATGCTTAATTATTAAAATTCGTTCCGGTAATAGTTGTTCGAATGTTAAAAATGTATGTTTAAATTTCGTTTTTAAGTTGAAAATATCTAAAGAAATCGGTTAAAATTTATATTTTCCATTGTTTTTTGCTTAATTAACAATGTTCATTAAGGGATTGCTGTTCAAAAACTAAGATAAATGTTTAAGTTTCCTTTCTTAAGTTGATATTATAGTTGAAAAATTCTAAAGAAATTGGTTAAATTTAATATTTTCCGTTGTTTTATTTAATTAAAAATGCCCGTGAAGGAAATGATTGTTCAAAACTGGAATACATGGTTAAGTTTCTTTCTCTCAAATTGGTATTCTGAAGTTTGAGTTGATAAAAATCGTAAGAAATCAGTCTTTTTCTATAAAACTTGATATTTTCCATTGTTTTTTACTTAATTAACGATACTCATTAAAGTTATAGCTGTTGAAAAACTGAAATGTACGTTTAAGTTTTCTCTTTTAAGGTGATAAAAATCGTAAGAAATCAGTCTTTTTCTATAAAAATTGATAATTTCCATTGTTTTTACTTAATTAATACTACTCATTAAGATGTCTATCAAGCAAAATTCAAATATATGTTTAACTTTCTTCTGTTAAATTGATAATCTCATCTTGTAGTAGAAGAAATCTAAATAAAATGGTTAAAAACTGAGATTTTAATTGTTTCGCTTAATTAATAATACTCATTAAAATTACGGTTGTTCAAAATTCAAATATAAATTTAATCTTCATCTTATAGTATGATTCCGAGTTGAGATGTGATTGATAATATTTTTAATTAGGGAAGGTTAATCACCTCTCCTGTTATAATAGAATGTTCCTTTTTTCCACTAGGGGGCGTTCGTGGAGGGGGATGCATGGTGGGCGCAGGAGGGCGGCGGTGGCACGGTGGGCGCAGGAGGCACCGGCGGCGGGACGGTTTGCTGCGGCGGGACGGTTGCTGCGTGGTGCGGCGGCGGCACGGTGCCGCAGTGCCGCCGCCGCATGAGCCCGTACTGTCCTTTTCCTACTACTGATGCCGATGCTCGGGTGTCTTTTAAGGGGTCTCAGGCAGTATTCTCGCTGTCGCTTGCCATTGCGCCAAATTGCGACTAAATTCTTCATTTGGCGAGTAAACAAGCGATTAGATTCGCCAAATTGATAGTGCTCAATTTTTGCTTCTTCTTTCTTTTATTTTTCTTTTTTCATACATATGCATGTAAGGTACCCTGGGGTAATAACGCCACGTTAAGGTTCTACCAATTTTCACGGCTTAATTTTAGATTGTATTTTTCAAACAAATATAGGATCTGATACAGCAACTCATCGACTATCTATATAAAATAAAATAATTTAACAGATATGTATTCATAAAATGTAATGGCGTCTTTTCTTGACCAATGCTATTTGGCGTTAATACCCACCTATATGGGTAATAACGCCATGCAAACAAAACTATAAAATAAGTTGGAATAATGGCATGTAGATTGTCCAATTCTAAAAATACTAACTCTACAGCTCTAGAAATTGACAAATTGCAATCTAAGCTATTGAAAATGTGCAATTTTTTTTGTGACTCTGAAAGAAAAAGAAAGTTGTGGTGGTGGCGGGGGGTGGAGGCAAAAGAATATCAGATTCTAAGCTACGTTTTGCTTAAAAATGACCATTTAAATAGAATTATTAGAAACATTGCACGGATTATTTGAATCAGCATTTATATTCCCATGTATGCATTCTATGCAATAGAAAATATTGATTTTTTTGTGAAGGTGAAAGAAAAAGGAGTGAGGGGGAGCTTCAGCAGAATATAACACCCTGTGTCTCTCTTTGCTTAAAAAGTCCCCCTTAAATATGATTATAAGAAACATTGCATGGTTTTAACCATTCATAATGTAATATTTTAATCATGTGAAGTTTTATAATAACTAGAGTTATATGTAATAAATATTTTTGTTAAAACTTAACTGCTGTTAGCGTCTCACATACCGCTGATTTTTTCAAGTTTCAGAATTTAACTTGCAATTTTTAGTTTAACTATAGATACCGGGAAATTTTTGTTTCATTTGGAGTCCTATTATTATCTCCAGAAACTTTTGAATAGCTAAATTTTATTTATAATAGTCCTGTATATAAGGTTCAATACAAAAATAATATTCTAAAAGTTAATTTAACATTTTATTCATCGTTAGATCAAGCGGTCTGACAGGCCGCTCGCAGTAAGTTATGCGACAATTTTTGTCACAGCAGTTAAGGGTTAATGCTATTATAGTAATCTAATAAATAGTTTTTAACCCATAACTCCACACTAATGCGGATTCTCCAAACCTACAGTTAAATTGTCGACATTTTAAAGAGCATGCATTTATAAATTTTTAATAAATTGAATAAAATTTTTGATTAAAAAATATTATCCCAAAGAAATCTCTTATTCAATTTTATACATAATTCATATGGTTATTTATCATTATCTCTATATTAGCAACAAAATTAACCTTTAACTGCTGTTAGCAATCTGACTGAACACTGTACCCATAGAGATTATTTTTAAGTATTGGGCAGCCCCCCCCCCCCTTAATCTTACCATTTCAACAATGATGATAATGCTGTCCCTATTAATATATAAACCGCCTTCGGATATAGTTCGGCCACTGTTGGGAATTAACCGGGGTAATAACGCCAATCCCTGGCGTTATTACCCCGGGATACTTATTGCGCAGTAAATCCTACACTACAAATTATCTCAAGAAGATATCCAAAATCTTCTACAACAATTTCAATGTACATGAAATACACTACAAATTTATGTAATAAACAAAGTATTTCTGGATAAAAAATATAGTCTTCAGATCAAAAACCTTATCTCGCAAATTTTAGATCAAGCGTTAATTTTAGTTGCTTGTAAAAACAATAAGACCTAAAAATGAAACAAATTAACTTGAAGCTGTTTTTTGCGATTTATGTGACTCAAATCCCTTCTGCGCAGAGCACATGGGTGTCATTTACCTGATTATTTCATAATTATGCAAAATATAAGCACTTGGCGTTATTACCCCGCCTGGCGTTATTACCCCAGGGTACCTTATATATATTTTTAATATATTTGTCGTCGATATTTGAAATTAGATTAATAACAATCGTTGTCGCAATTATAAAAACTTAGGTTATTTTAGAACACATTGAGAAAAAGAGAGTACATTAAAGGATTAAAGATGTATATATATATATTGGTGCGTCACAGCGAATTTATTTTGCTAATACTTTTTTCATTTGGTGAATGTTTTTTATTTCTAATTAGCCAAATTGCTAACGTTGGTCAAATTTCAGATAGAACACTGGTCTCAAGACTCTTGAAGCTTTCAAATTTTCGAAATTTCATTTTTTTTATCTGTTAAACTGCTATCTTTTATGAACATTTTAATATAATTGTTTTCTCGAAATTCTCATTAGAACAAAATTTATGGGTTTTAGAATTTTACCCGCTCAATAGCTGAAGCGGCATTCCCGAAACTTGGAAGTCATTTTTCTCCAAATAACATTTTTTTTTCATAGAGCGCACGATATCTCAAAATCTTATAAGTATTTTCACATAAAAATTTCGAAATATATGTTTTATGTTAATCTGTATAAACTAAACCTAAAATTTCGTTTTTATTGTTTCAAAAAAGTTTATTTTTTAGGAGATTATGTTGTTGAAATTTCCAAACATTTGTATTAGTTAAACACAACTTTGTATTCAAAATAGAAAAATGCTTTAAATATAATTTTTTTTAGGTTCAAGGTATCTATTACAATCTGATGTATAAATCTGCACCAAAATTTCCATTCTAGTAGCCATATTTATTTTGTAATCGTGCGCGTAAAATATTATACCAATTTTCTGCTCGTCAAATATCTGACAGTTTGCCTGATAAATAAGCTAAAAAACTTTGTAAAATCACCATAAAAAGAAAATTAAACAGGACGCGTTTCGAGCTTCAAAAATACAGCTCGTCTTCAGCTAATCCAAACACGTGTCACAAGGGACAGAATGGAAATAAAAGTGAAAGAAAGAGGGAGGAGATTACAAAGAGTGAGACAGGTGGCACTACCTGACAGAGCCAAGGAGGAAGAGAAAAGTAAAGATAAAGAAAGAAGGGGGAGTTACAAAGAGTGCCACAGGTGGCGCTGGCTAAAAAAGCCCAGATGGAAGAGAAAAATGATGATAAACTAATAAAAGAGTGGAAAGAAAACAGTGGGAAATAATAATAATAAAATAAAATAAAATAAAATAAAATAAAATAAAATAAAATAAAATAAAAATAAAATAATTAAAATTATAATAAAAATAAATAAATAAATAAATAAAATAATTGTAAAAATAGCAAATAAATTAAATAAATTAATTAGAAAATAAAAAATAATAATAATAATTAAAAAAAAACACTACAAAAGTAATTTCCATGCAGGAGAAAGGGAGGAGGATGATGAGAGATCATTGACAAGAGTATTAGAATTTTTACAAATAAAATAAGCTTCGTGAATATCTAAATGAGAAGGAGAGGCAGGATTAGAAATAATTCTGGCCATGGAAAAATTGAAATAATGACCGGAAGACCAACAGTGAGAAGCAATCGAAGACCTAGATAATTCCTGATTTTTAATATATCTCTGATGTTCATCCAATCTTTTCTTCAACGCTCTTCTGGTCTGACCAATATAACCCAAATTGCAAGAACAAGGAATAAAATAAACATCCCACCGGTTCTCAACAGGAATAGGATCTTTCAAAGACGAGAATTTAATTTTATTCATAGGTTTAAAGATAACTTTAAAATTGAAACGAGAAAGGATTTTAGCAATTTTGAAACAAATAGGAGAATAAAAAGGTAGAACTATAGAGTTAATATTAGGCGAATTACTAGAATCAGTAAGAAGACGTTTAGGCTTATTAAATTTATAAGTCTAAACGTCTTCTTACTGATTTGCTGTTTGCGGTTTGCCTGATACCTGTAAATGCTAATTCTACACGTTGCAATTTTTTAAAGGCATAAAATGAAAGAACGTATTTATATCAATCATCTCAATCGAAACTGTGTTTGAAAAAAAATTTAAGATATTAAATGTTGAAGATGGTCTCCTTTAGAAAAAAATTTCCGATTTTAAGAGTCCTGAAACCTTTTAAGAGTTAAAGTTATAAACGACGATTCGGGTTAAACTTGAAATCGAGTCTTTATGTATTTATTACTTTTCTAACGCCAGTTTCCAGTATAAATGTTATATGCTATTTTTAAGCTGAAACTAATAATAGCACTCATAAATAAAAACAAAATAAACTGAACATTGATTGTCCCTATATGTATGTAAGAGTATGTAACTACAGAAATTTCGGTTTATATTTCTAAGTGTACTTACTATTATTAGAAGTATGGCTTAAATTTGCTCTTGGAGAAGACTCGTATCCATAAGAAAACAGCGACAAATCCTCAGAGGATTCAATATTTCGATCTTCCATTATCTTAGTTCTTGAACCTTTTTATTTATCTGTAATAAATAACAAAGTGAAAATTCCATTATCAGTATTTTTCTTTCTTGAGAGAATTCTTTTGCGATTAATGTACTATCGAAGATTTAATTTGTTATAAAATCTAACGAATCGGATTTCTAAAACAATTAAAACAAGTCGGAAATCGTACGGCAAGTGTAGCAAATAAGGTTCATTCGAACGATAACGAAGCTTTTAAAATATTCAGATCTTGGTGTAATAACATACAGTAGTTCAGATACAGTATAGTGGCCGAAATATTTTGCTTGTCCCTGTAAATGCTATCTACTTTCTATTATACAGGAAGAAAATTGTAGTAAACTTCAGCAATGTATATCAATTTCATAAAATATAAAATAGTTTAATATAATTAAATTGCGTCCCAAACAATGTTTCCCTCTGTACAATTATGTAATGAAATACCTTTGTGTGACCCTGTAAATTAAAAAGAATATTCTTTGCACCACAGATAGTACAGAATGATATTCTAGAATATACTTCGTAGATGCTTTGTAGATGTACGATTCAGTTGAGTAGTTTTTGCTCTGTTATATGCGGACAGATGGCATACAGACGGACTGACGGATGAACGGATCGAACGACGACTATAGATATTATAGATATTACGTATTTACATAATTACGAACGCGCTTAAAAAGGAATGTAATTTTGGAAAGTACATTCGTTATTGATTAATGTTTTTTGGATCGAATCCCTAAGTTGAATACTATATCTATCCGTTCATCCATTTATACTAATAAAAGAACAAAACGCTCTGTCTGTCTGTCTCTGTGTGTGTGTGTGTCTGCGATGGCTACCAAAATCTACAGCATGTACGAGGCTCAAAATGTTTTTGAGAGTAGCCCCAAATCTCTCCTGATGTACCTGAACATCAGAATTTCGAAATTCCAATCATTAACTGAGTAATTAATTAAAATTTGAAGCTCACTCTCATCAAAAATATGACTTTTTTCCCTCGTCTTTTTTCCCTTTTTCATCGCTTTTTTTTCAACGCTCATTTTCGATTAGTTGGTTCATACAGAGTCACTAATAAAAATACATTTCTTTTTTCCGCTTGCTTTCGGTTGATTGGTTGTATAAAACTTTCACAAAAATAATTTAAAAAGATGAGACAGGAATAAATAAACGAATTTAAGTGCTTAATCTTTCAAAAGTGACTGGTTTTTCACCTATACCTAAACTGTACATTTTAGCACGGAGTTAAAACACTTGCTTTGAAAACGCATTTAATAATAATGAATGTTTAAGAGAATAGACAAGTTCAAATGACGTCAGAACCTAACAACGAATTTCACAAGCTGGAATTCATGTTGTTCGTCTTCCTGTTTTTTCCTCACCTTTTATTGGTTGAGCGGTAATAATTGCCTAGTTGAAACTGATCTGTTTAAATAGAAAGACATATGGTTTTTAAATGTTAAATAAATGGTGGTTAAGACGCCGCTCTGCTACCAGAACATATTCCATCCTTAATTTATAAGTAGTGGCAATAATTTCACTAAATTTCTTAAATTCTTAATGGATTTTCCCACCCTCTCGACTAATATATGTACCAAGGCTAACTTATCATAATATAAAGGCTTGTCATTCATCAAGTTTCCTTTGACCGCAGTACAGGGGGCGCTGAACTACATGATTTTCACGTTGGTAGCGCCATCTAATGTTAGAAACTGAAATGTTTTCCATTATTTCCTATGGGATTATTAGCAGTAGTATGCACCAGGTGGCGTTACATACGAGACAAAGTCATATAATAAGTTGGCAATTATAGGGACAATTTCAACAATAGATTTTCTCCTGAATGCGAGGCCTTGATATTATGATAAGGGGGCCTTGATATGTACAAATAAGCTTAATACTGGAGTTTCCTTCAGATATAGGTTTATTAAAGAATTAGTGAGCTCCTGAAGGTAAAAAGTAGAACTAACATATTTTACAGAGCATGCAGCATCAGTGTAGGAGATTTTTATTGATTATTGTTGGACTCTTAATTGCGTGGTGTTTATCATTATTTCTGAATAGAAATTTCAACAAATTTCATAAATTGCTATTTCTTTTCCCATCCCGTTGGGTAATATATGTAAGGAAAGAATGAAAATCGGATTATCGTTCGGATTTAGGTTTGTTTACGAAAAAATGCTGATTTTGGTGATGGAAAGTGAAACTGTAGCATTACGCCAATCGTGCATTGCACGCCTATTATATCCGGTACAAAACATACTGCAACCCGTAGCGGTGAAAAGTGGAACAAAAGAACTTTGTAGCACGTACGCGGTTAGAATTGTTAGTTTATAGTTAGTGTTAATTTTAGAATTTGGCTACGGTTAGGTAACAGTTAGGTTACATTTGGCTTATAGTTAGGTTGCAATTAGGTTGCAATTATATTATGGTTAGTCTTACTTTATATTTAAATTCCGGTTACGTTATAGTTAGGTTATGATTAAGTTACAGTTAGGTTAAGGTAAGTTGCAGTTAGGTTATGGTCAGAAAACGGCTGAGTTATGATAAGGTGACGGTTAGGTTACATTTATGATATATTTTAGTTTGGCTCAGGTTAAGATGCAGTTAGGTTATAGATAGGTTGCGATTACAGTACAATTAGGCTACAGTTAGGATTTTATCCACAGGTTGAACATTACACATGTTTTGATTAAAATATACTTAATTTTGTTCTATGGTTCTGAAACTACATTACTATATATTAACCTTTTACCTAATCATTGATTATCGATTTTAATCAAGGTATAGTCGGATCTAGGAGTGATATAATTTGTTTGAAAATCAAAATGTTACACTTAGGATTTCGATGTGAAAAAAATAAAAAGTTACGTGACTGAACAGTGATATTTACGGATAAACAATTTTAACACGAAAATTGCGCAATTGTTGAACACATATTTTCTCCTCCGTTTCCCATTGAAGTCATTTTAAATATTTGATACTCTAAATTTAGTTGTTTATTTTTTTAAACCGATTTTTCTCGCAGTCAGTGGCCACGTATTTCGAATTAGAGATAAAATCACAAATTTCAGGTTCGTTTGATATTACTATCATGGACCCGGGCAACGCCGGGCGGGTCAGCTAGTATACTAATAAAATAACAAATCGTTTTTTTCTGTTAGTGTGTGTCTGTGATGGTTAGCAAAATCTACCGTACTTAGAAATCTGAAAATTTAGGTGAAGATAGTACAAGACAGGTCCTGAAGCTCTGATTTTTAATACTTTAAGAGGGCTCAGGAGTTGATCGATACTGAAAAACATGTAAACAGAGCTCTCGCTTCAAATCCATATAAAAACAGAAGTATTCAATGTAATTAATTTAAACTTTCTGATATTTTAAAGGTATGTTTGTAGTCTTATAAAATTATAAAACGAAGTACTTCAATGTGGTATAATAAGAAATATAGCAAAATTTATGTAATACAATTTTCGAAAAAAAAAATTATGTGTTATATCACCATTTCCAAGATATCTTAACGTTGAATTTACATAAGAACCTAACTTTTGCTTTAAAATGATCCGGAAACTTTACTCTGTAGAATGAATTAAGGATATAACTATCACTTAAAAACAACATTATTAAAAAAACTCTCAAATTTAAAAATTTAAAAAACTCCTAAAAAATACAACTTTTTTTTCATTAAAAATGCTCAAAATATTAAACTATCTAAACTATATTAATTCATTCAATAGATAATGATGTTATATGCATGCAAAAAAAAAAAAAAAAAAAAAAAAAAAAAAAAAAAAAAAAAAAAAATTAAGCCATTCCATCAAATAGCTTTTTTTAAATCTTGGTGGTAGTCGTCAAAAATCAAGTTTTGAGAAAACGCGACGTAAAATTGAAATTATATGGTTGCGGCTTTGAAAGTTTTGATACACAAATGCTCATAACTACGTTAAAAATGCAAATATTTTTATGCGGTTTTTTTTTTTTTTTTTTTTTTCTTTGAGTTCAGAATTAATTGAATAATAAAACAAGATCATAAAAAAATCGATTTTTTGAAAAGTTTTCAACCCTTGAGCCCCCTTAAGAGTCAGGGCCCTTAGGCATTTTAAAAATTTTATGCATTAAATTGTTAAGAACTTGATCCCTTTTTATTTAATATCCTTCGTTTTAAAGAACTTTTTAAAATTTAGTTATTCTCGCCTTTTTACTTTTCAGTTATGACCCTGGACCCTTAAAGCCCGTTTCAGGGCCCTTTGAAGTTTTTGTGATAATAAATTATTAATGAATTGCTTTCATTTAGTCCGATCTTCATTTTTGGGACTGCTGTTCAATTTGGATATTTTCAAGTTTTTACATTCCATATAAGACACTGGGGCGCCCTATGGAATCATAGGACCCAGTCCAGGACTCCTTGAACTTTTTGTGCGCCAAACATTTTTCATCCCCTAAATTTTCCTCAGTGCAATATTTTAAATTTGAGTCTTGGACTCTTTTTCCAGGAGCAATACCCTGATATTTTTATTCGGACCCTAGGGACCTTTTTTAAACATTTACCCAATCAACTGGTTCATTTTTGAAAAATATTATTCCAACGAATAATTCATATCCTATGCTTAATTTTGACTAATCAAAGATCTAAAGCGCTATGTACTAGGACATTTTAACATGTTTTTCATGTTAGGGTCAACAACTGATTATAGCTCTCTTACAAATGGTTTTATTCACTTGTTTTTTTTTTTCTAACAACTTCTTAGGTCCTTTAGTACATGAACGACAAAAAATTTTCTCAGATTTCAGCTACCACCAATTTTGAATATTAATCACTTTCTTGGTACCCTTAGTGCAGCTTCTTTAAAAATGTTCAAATTGCTTGCAATTTTATTTAATATAGCTTCAGCGTTCTCCCATTATTTTAATATATACAAAAAATAGTTTTATACCCAACTACATGCGAAATAAATTCCTGCTCCTTGGGGTCCGGTGCAGGGTCCCTTGAAGATTTTGCAATAATAAATTGTTAATAAATTGCTCCCTTTTAATCCGATCTTCATTTTTAGGATTCTTTATCCATTTAGGTATTTTCGAGTTTTGGCATTCCACGTAAGACACTTTGGGTCCTAGGAAATCATAAGGCCCAGCCGAGGGCCTTTTGAATATTTTGTGGGGCAAACATATTTCACTCCCTAAATTTCTCATCTTCTCAAAGCAAAATTTTAAAGTTGAGTTTTAGACTCTTTTTCCAGAACCAACATTCTCATACTTTTATTCGGCCTCTAGGGCCCTGTTTTTCAAACATTTACCATTTACGAGAAAAAAACCCTTTATTTTATGGAAGAGTAGTTATAGGGGAATCTAATGATCATGTTTGTCGGAAACGAAGTGGCGCATAAGCCAAAAATTAACATCACTATTAGTTTACTCGTAGGTTTATCATTGTGTTTGTCCTGTAATCAAAGATATAAAATAACTGTTGGACAAACACAATGACAGACTTGTGAGTAAAGCATTGGTGGTATTAATTTTAGGCTTATGCACCACTTCACTTCCAGCAGACATAGATCATTAGATTCCTCTATTAAGTACTCTTCTGTAAAATAAAGGTTTTTGCTTTTCCTCGACACCTTAGATGTTTGTGCTGTCAGTTCTTGGCCTGTTATAACGAATTATTTGAAAAGTGAGAAAAATACCAATTTTATTAAAACAAATGAAATTTAAATCACCTTGAATTAATAAAGTTTTGATTGAATAAATAATTTACAAAAATAGCTTAAACTGAAAAAACTAGCCGATTTTGGTGATTACTTTGATGTCGTTTAAATGTATGCTAAGGATTGTATTACATTATTTTTTATTCATAACTTAATGGGCTTGCTAAATTGCTAGAAAAATCAATAACTCGGAATTTTTATGCTAGCCAGGCGCTGATAATAATTTGCCAAACATTGTTCCCATATCATTTTTTTTTTTTTTTGTATTTCATTAATTTCATTCAAAATATAATCCTTTAACTCATTTCATTTTTAATGCATAACTTTTGTTTTAAACTGAAACAGTTAAAATTCGTGACTTTTAATGATTTTTTTTTAAGTAAAAAGAACAAAAAAAAAGGAAAAATAATGACATTTTGCGCTCCATAATTGCAGTGAAAGCCTAAATCCTGCCAAAGGACTTTTACATATTAACCAATGAGATACGTTTCATTCTGGTGTTGCCATTCACCAATTAACAAATAATCGCGATATCTGTGCCACGCACGATAGCATAATAAATATATAGATCCTTTTGGACATTTCAATTTACTTTTTATAGGGGTCGTGGATTTTTTTTTTTTTTTTTTATTAAAAAATTTAAATTCATTGTTTTCGTTATTAGTTAAATAATTTTCTTTTTTTTTTTTAATTTATAGAATTACTATACGTTACTTTGAAAGAACATTAAAACTTCTGCGTTGGTGTAATTCATTTTGCTGTAAAAATGCAAGGAAAAAAGAAAAAGGAGAATTAAAACTCTTGTCTTAAAAATTTTATAACGACTTCCGAATACTTAAAGAAAATTTTTCTGAGAAAACTATGGTTTTTGTAGACTAAGATTTAAAAGTCGTTTACAAAAACAACTAAATAAAGCTATGTCCTAAATACTGAGTTCAAATTTATCAAATAAAATAGATTTTATTTGAAATAATCTCTGTATTTCTCGATAAATATATAAACCATTCGTAAGATTATAATTTGCGTTAGAATAAAAAATAATAATACCTTAAGTCACAATCTTCAGTAAATCCTTCTTGACTCAAATATTTTATCCGAATCTGCAATTCTGCACTTAATTTGGTCTCTTGTGACACGACATCTTGGCATGTGAAGTTTTTTAGATGCCAAGAATTTTAGTTTAATAAAAGATGAAAAGTTTATTTCGAAAATAAAATGAAAATAAGAGCGCCAAGTATATAAATTTTTAAATTGTTCCTTTCGGCTATCTCAGTACCATTAAAACTAAGTTATTTCGCACGCCAAGTAAAAAAAAAATAGAAATTTCTAAAAAAGAAGTTCTTGCATGTAAAATAAAGATTAATCTACACTCCATTTCCTGTACTTGACAGAAAACTTTTATAGATAGGCGTATAAAGTGTGAATGAAAGTTTATTTTTTTTTAGAAACTGTCATTATACTGGGTATATTTTTTAGCTAAAATAAACCTGTTAAGGCTGTTGGTCACTCATTTTCCGAATTCCCCTCCGTAATGTTATGTTTATGGGCGTTATTAGATACATTTTTATATTCAAAATATCTCCTCGGGAAATTAATCTTTATAATTTCTTTTTCCGTAATCTCTTCTTAAAGGATGCCCATTTTTTTAGTTCTCAAAATATTTCTATAATCTTTGCTTAATTTAATATTTTATGTTTTAAAAACTGACAAAGTGGAAGTAAAATTTTAACACTTCATTTAAAACTAAGCGTAGCTTTTAGAGATATTTTGAAAACTGAGAAAAAAAAAATAAATATGCTTAATGAAGAGAACATGAAAAAAGAAATTAAAAATATTAATTTGCTTGGGAGATATTTTGAATATAGAAAAGCATCAAACGTCCATATACTGATTGTGATCAGCAGCCTCAATGGAGATAGCATATTTAAATTAGAAAGAACAATTCGAATGATGTAAGAAGATTCTCTTTAACAAATGCTATACACTTTATTGTTCTTTTATGTTACCGGGTTCTCCCCACATCTTTTTTTGAATTAACTTAATTTGAATCCTAACCCTTTCTTGTCTTTCATCTCGTTTAATTCTAATAATAAAAACTTTTTATTTTAGCTAGATTGAAATAAGTGTAATCATGATGAAAATTTTACCTAAAACAGGAGGACTAACCATACGTAAGTTCAGCTCAAATCCGATTAGACTCAATTTACAAACATTTGACTAATTCTTGAGCAACATCTTCTAAATAAAATTCTAAAAATTTTAAAATACATCATGGAGTATGGTATAATAATACATATTTATAGACAGTTAGACACTTAGAGGCATAAAGAATCGTTGAAAAATTAACAGTTACATTCAACTGAAGATTCAGTAAGAAAATTATTGGTGTTTAGAATGAAAAAAAAAAAAAAGACAAAAGAAAATGGTAGTTACATATTATCTGGGCCACATTTGGTACAACTGACCCAAACATGATACTAATACCTTTTTTAGGTGTGTTCGTAATTATGTAAATACGTAGCCCCTATTGTTGTCGCTCAGTCCGTCCGTCTGTCTGTCTGTCCGCATATAACAACGCAAAAACTACCCAACCGAATCTTTTGAAATTTAAAATACATAATTATAACATAATTTTGTCGAGTCATTTCAAATTTTATGAAAATCAGATGGATAGATCAATTACAGGCACAATCAAAAGGATTCCGTTACATTACTTTCAATGGGGGAAAAAGTTTCAAATGCATTTTAATCGTTTGAAATTTAAAACACATAATTATTGCGTAATTTTGTCGAGTCATTTCAAATGCTATGAAAATCAGATGCATAGATCAATTACAGGGACAATCAAAAGGAGTCCGTTACATTACGGTCAATTGGGAAAAAAGTTTCAAATGCATTTTAATGATGTTACACTCATTCGAACATAATAGAATTGGCGTGAATCTATGAAATATATGCTAAAATATGCATTATGTACAATCTGTGATGCAAAGAATTTTTATTATTAAATTACAGGGCCACACAAAAGTATTCCACTACATAATGCTATACGGGGAAACATTGTTTGAGGCGTGTTTTAATTACATTAAACTATTTCACATTTTATGAATAAGATATACGTTGCTGAGGTGTAATAAAAATTACTTCCTGCATATTTACAGAAACACAAAGATTTCGACTATTATACTGCATCCGAAGTACCCTCTACTATATCAGCAAGATCTGAATATTTTTAAAACTTCGTTATCGTACGAACGCACCTCATTTGCTACGTTCACGTGCAATTTCCAACTTGTTTCATGATAAAAAAGAATACAATCCATTTGATGCCTTGTTAAAGGCTAATGCAGAAATATTCCCGCCAAAAAATAAAAAATGTCGCCTTAAATATTTTCATCACTTAGCAATGTTAAAGTTTCATACTAAATTACAGTTTTGTATTATATTAGAATATTTTACTACTATAAACAATCTAATGATATGCATTTAATAAATGTGTACTAATTTTTTTTTTTTTAATTTTTACCATTTCTTGTATTATATCTTATTCTTTTATTTATTATATTATTTACCATTTCTTGTATTATATCTTATTCTTTTATTTATTATATTATTTACCATTTATTAATTTTACTAAACCAAAGTTATTTACCATTTTTGCAAAATTATGTCCTTTTATTAACATATGTCAATTTACTGTTTTGAACATGAGAGTCTACGAAAAACAAGGTTGGTAAATTGCCAACCATTTCAGGCGATCTATCACCTGGCCCAAATAAAACGTAAGTAGCAAGAAAGTCTTAAATTTTGAAGCTCCTATAAAGAAAAAAACTCGCAGTTTTTTAAATAAAAACATTCCTTTGTAATTTATTAAATCCAAAATGTATTTTTAAAGATTTCGATAAACAAATGTACAATATACCACTAGTATTTTTGCATTCACCAGGCCCGTAGCCAGGATTTTCTTTCGGGAGGGGCTCAATTTTGGAATTTTTTCTATTCTTACAAAAGTAATTTGAATAATATTCAGTAAAAAAATTCAAAATAATCTAGGCTTATCCTAATGTGTGTTTCTACATAGGATAATTGTTAACTATGTCAAATATTGTTACTTTATTTTTAATTTTTTCAATGTCTGTTGCAATTTTTAACTTTTAAGAGCACTTCCAGTTTCCAAACCGATTTGGGAACCGGAGAGTTTTTAGGAAAAATTTTCTACGAAACTTAAAAAGCACAAACTAACAATGTTTGAGATGAGTCTCAAGTAGGGGAAAAGAGGGCACATTTGAACTGGGGGCATCTTTGAACACTAAATATTTTCCTTCAAATAAATTATTTTCTAAAAATGTCTATGGCAATACATTACTATTGCTTCAGTGCAATAAGTATAAAAAGCTCATCCATTTTGTATGCACAATACTGTCTAAGCAAGATATACAGGGTGATTCCAAATTTTTTTTACAATAAAAGAGGGGTGATAGTACACATCAAGACAAACAATATTAAATAGGAGACCAAGGGTCCAAAACGTTTTCCTAAGGAAATAGCCGCCATTAAAGTTTAGGGACCAAAATTTCAAATAAACATAAAAAACGGAAAAATCGGTCGATTGATTTGCGGTTTTCACTAAAATTATTCTTTATGTCGGCATTTTCTTGAAATTAAATTATAAAGATAAATTTCAAAAAATGCCGATAGAGGGCGCTTTAGACTTTGGAGTAACGAACAACTGTTTTTTGCCGGTATTTTCTGCATCTCATTAAATGTTTTCGTAAGCTTAGACTCAAACTTAAATTTTGAGCTCAAAATCTGTAGTTGGGAGTGGTTAAGTAACACAAACTGAGCTGTGTTCAGAGGGTTCAAATTTCAAATGATTATAAAAAACGGAAAAATTGGTCGCTTGATTTGCTGTTTTCACTAAAACTATTCTTTATTTAGGTATTTTCGTGAAAATAAATTATAAAAATAAATTTCAAAAAATGCCGATAGACGGCGCTTTAGACTTTGGAGTAACGAAACATTCTTTTTTGGCGTTATTTTTTGCATCTTATTAAATGCTTTCGTAAGCTTAGACTTGAACTTAAATTTTAGCTTAAAATCTGAATAGCTGGGAGTGGTTAAGTAGACAAACTTAGCTGTGTTCAGAGGGTTCAAATTTCAAATAATTGTAAAAAATGGAAAAAATTGGTCGATTCGTTTGCGATTTTTGCTAAAACTAATTTTTAAATCAGCAGTTTTCTTGATCAATCAGTGTTTTCTTGAAAATAATTTTTTAAGATAAATTTCACAAAATGCCGATAGAGGGCGCCTTAGACTTTGGAGTAGCGTACAACTATTTTTAACTGTTATTTTTTGTAATCTCATTAAATGCTTTCAAATGCATATACTTAAATTTTGTACTGAAACTCTGAATCGTTGGGAGTGTTTAAGTAGCGTAAAATTGAATTTTGTTCAAGGAGGAAAGAGGGTTAAATTTCAACTCCTGAACACACTTCAGTTTGCGCTTCTTAACTTCTCATAACGATTCAGGATTTGAGCTCAAAATTTAATTTTAAATCTAAGCTTCCGAGAACATTTAAAATGCTTTTCAAGCATTTAATTAGAACCAAAAACAAATGGTTAAAATGAATTGTTGGTTACTCTGAAGTTTAAGGCGACCTCTGACGGAATTTTTTGAGATTTATCTTTAAAAATTATTTTCAAGAAGATACTGACTTAAAGAATAGTTTTATTTTAAACCGCAAACGAATCGACCAATTTTCCCATTTTCTATAATTACTTTAAATTTGAACCCCCCCCTCCCCCTTGAACACAGTTCAGTTTGTGCTACTTAATCGTTCCCTACTATTCAGATGTTGAGCTCAAAATTTAAGTTTAAGTCTAAGCTTCCGAAATCATTTAAAAAGATGCAAACAATAACGGCAAAAAATAGTTGTTCGTTACTCCAAAGTCTAAAGCGCCCTCTATCGGCATTTTTTGAAATTTATCTTTAAAATTTATTTTCACGAAAATACCTAAATAAAGAATAGTTTTAGTGAAAACCGCAAATCAATCGAACAATTTTTCTGTTTTTTATAATCATTTGAAATTTGAACCCTCTGAACACAGCTCAGTTTGTGTTACTTAACCACTCCCAACTACAGATTTTGAGCTCAAAATTTAAGTTTGAGTCTAAGCTTACGAAAACATTTAATGCGATGCAAAAAATACCGGCAAAAAATAGTTGTTCGTTACTCCAAAGTCTAAAGCGCCCTCTATCGGCATTTTTTGAAATTTATCTTTATAATTTAATTTCAAGAAAATGCCGACATAAAGAATAATTTTAGTGAAAACCCCAAATCAATCGACCAATTTTTCCGTTTTTTATGTTTATTTGAAATTTTGGTCCCTAAACTTTAATGGCGGCTATTTCCTTAGGAAAACGTTTTGGACCCTTGGTCTCCTATTTAATATTGTTTATCTTGATGAGTACTATCACCCCTCTTTTATTGTAAAAAAAATTTGGAATCACCCTGTATATTTTTCTCCCTCTTGAATCTAAACTTAAGAAAATAAAGTTGTAAGATTTTTGTTCAAAATTTTGTATCCCTAAAATTTTGATTTATTGTTCAACACTCCAATAAAAATGTAATCTTTCGTTTTATAAGTTATGTTTTTTTTTTTTTTTCAAATTCATCAGCCGAATTGAGTAAACCGTTGTAATGTTGAACTCCATGTGATGGGGCACCATTGAACATCCAAAGCTATGAAGTAAAGAGTTGTTGATGTACCTAAATGTTATTATTTTTGGAATTTTTTCTATGTAAAAAGAGGTTAATTAAGAATATCAAAGAACATGAACTTATACTGTTAACAATCCTTCTTTACTTCAAACATGTATTACAATCTCTGGATGTATTAGCGATAGGAAGTTTCAAACCTAAATTGATGGTGGCATTCATTTATTTGATAATTGCAAAATCTGGATACACAATAATGATTCATGGTTTAGAAGGTTTGTCTAACAAAGCCTGTACTCTTTTCCCAAACTACGGAATTACTAGTACTTTCGTACTAGATAAAAGGAATTTAAGCAAATTTTTTCATAAAAAGTCTGAATGAAGAATTTTAATTTTCCAGAAGCATCAGATATCATATTGGTGTACTACAAGGATATACTTTATATTATTAGGATTATACTTTATATTATTAGGATATTTTTAAATGTTTTCTCAAACAAACGTAACTGGAGAGACATTCTGTGTTGTTTCAACAATGATTTTTGACATCAACTTTGATGGATTTAAGTTTGGTTAAATAATAGAAAAATTATTAGTTTCAATAAAATATAGTTATTAAATTTTATCCGTATTACTTTTTTTTTTGGAAACATATGCAGCGTATTATGAAAACTCTCAATATTTTCATATTTTACTCATTTGTTCAAAGGTGGGCCTTACTTGTTCAAAAATATCCCTACATGGGACAGGTTTGAACAGAAATATTTCAGGTTTTTAAATCCTCACAATTTTTTTATTTATATGGAAAACTTTTAATTTCTGGTTCATATGATGAAGAAATGACTGTTTTTGTTATGTAATACTTAAAACGCAAAAAATATAATTCGAATAAGAAATGTACTGATTTTTAAAAAAATTGTTCAAATGTGCTCCCCTCTCCCCTATCCTATGAAAAACGTTGTAAAATATTGAAATGCAAACAAATAATATGTATTAATTTAAAACACAGGATTAATGTTAACGTGCGAGAATCTGACATTACGAGTGAGAGGTCTTGAAACTATTGATCCATAAATGAAATAAATTACATGCATTATTTTTTTGAAAAAAAATTAATTGCTACAGCCATATGTAATCATAAAAATTATGTCTATATTTCCCATTCTCTGAGTATAATAATTATAAATGACAATTGTGGTAAAATAAATTTACTAGCAGTGTTGAAGTCAGGCACTTATTTCCAGGATGGATTTTTGGGGCTCCGGGGGGGGGGACATTATAGCGTTCCCGGTGGAGGAAATTGTACTTTTTGACGATTGAAAACACAAAATGACAAATTTTCCAGGATGGGACATCTCATATCTCCGGGGGAGGGAGAATGTCCCCTTTCCGGGAGACCCCCTGAATTCAACACTGTTTACTAGTGCAACAGAAACAATCATCATAATTTCTTTCTTAGCCATGATGCTGATTGACTTATGAAAAATTTCTGTAATTTCCCAAAGAATGGAAATCATGGAAAAACTACTCAGTCTGTCATCGACCATAACGCTTCGATTTAATTATTTTCTTTTCCGAAAAATATATTTCAACACTGACTTTTGTTACTCGGCTTTCAACCGAAACTGTCAGCAAGTGTTTGATTTTATCGTAACAAGGTAGAACCCGTCGAATTTCGACGAAAAAATTCTTCTCTTTGTGATATCTACATTTTGTTATTTTTTTTATTATTAATGTTTAATCCATGACCTAATATATGATTCTGTGATTATGTATACCACGTTTTGATCATCTTGAAAACTATATTGTTTGCCAACGGAAAAATACAGTAACTTGCTGTTTTTCCTTTACTGTCAACACTAATGGAATACGTCTGTTGCCATGATGATAACAAAGTATTAAAAACTACAAAAAAAATTAATAACTCAAAAACAAATTGCGATATAGCTTTCAAACAAATTGCATTCAAAAGTAAATTTTTTTTCTTACACGATAGTATAAAAATTAAAAAAGTTCGATGCTCAGAAGTTTAAAATTTTCCAGTAGCAAAAAATTGCAAAACTGAAATTTCATTTAAAATTTGAAAGTGTTGCCATTCGCAAAATGACGTACGCATTACGCACAGATACGTTTGGCCTTTATAATATAGATACGTCACATTACAGTACTAAAACTTTTAAAACCTCTATGTTGGTGTCAACATTAGCAATTTGTTTGCACCCTAATTCATATTCAGCTTTCACTTGCTACATTGACACTTTATCCTGAAAATATTGCATCGGATTCTCTAATTTGCTTGCTTTTTCCAGGGAAGCACATCCTGGAAGATGTAACTGGAAATCTCTTAGAATGTTTTCATTCGAAATGAATCAATAATTTAAATTTTGAATAAGACTTTCTACATGGGGAAATAAGACCGTGATGTTGTAATACTTGTTAGTGGATGTAATTTGAGGCTTTGTACCTGTTGCCTGTCTAAATGCAGTCTTGGGATCTTTATTTCAGTTTGGAAGATGTCTTCCCGAAGATTTGATGTACAATAAAATATCACAAAAGATTTCTACTTCATTTTTCTGCATATTTATGTGAAACAATTAGGCATCTTTAGCATGGGTTACAGTCAATATTATATCACTTTTTTTTTTTTTTTTTTTTTTTTTTTTTTTTTTTTTTTTTTTTGAAGAACTTACTATTATTGTCAGACAGAAAACCTTCTGACAATGTATGACTGACAAAAAAACTCCAGCTGTTGAAGAAATCTTCCATGTGTTTTTCGAAATATTTTCTGAGCTAATACAAATGTATTTAAGTAGCTCAACAAAAGTCAATATGCTTTCATGCCTCTCGATAAAATTTGTATCACAAATGCGGAAAAGTTATATTCTTTTATTTCTAGGATATATGATGCAATTGCTTCTTGAAGCACTAAATTTGCCTTCAGGTGATTTTTGAAAACTTTTGTCGCTGCTTTAACAAGTCCATGCATGATACTTTCGAATGAAGGGAATCAGCAAGTTGTTGCACAAGGCAAGATTTAACCAATGGCTTTCATAGAGGACGTATCTAATTTTTAGATATTCTGAAGAATTCTAGAATGAACCCCGCTAACATGACCAAACTTATTGCCTACTTTGTCATACGCCTATGCGACACATTTATACATGCCAAGACATAGTTCATCACAATGTTGTAAAATTACTTTTCTTGAATTTTTGAGACATTTATTGGAATAACACATGAAAAAAATTTCCGAATTATTGGGTTTTGTGAATTTTTTAATAGTTCACATATCTAACACAAATGGGCTGTTCTGCGCTTGAAAGTCCATAGTTTCAACAGCAATTAAGCTAAAACAGATCGCAATATATATTTTGATAATTAATACTTCGTTAACTGTATCCTAGAATATTTGATTTCATTCTGAGTTTCTGGGGTGAAATAAATAGCATTTCTAAGGATATTTATAATGTCTCGATTCAATTCATTCGCTCCAGACTTTGCTCAAAACTTAAAAGAACTCTTAACTAGTCTTTTTTATACCAATTTCTTTAAAGTTAGAGGGTCGTCATCGTGGTCAGTGGCTATTTTATTCTGCACGAAATAAGATTGTTTCAAGTATTAGTTCATAGTCTTCTCTAATTTCTTCTTTTCTTGGAGCTCTTTGAAAACTCAACAATGAAATAATTCTGTTTCTATTTTCCTGAAGTCTAAAAAATCTAAAATCTAAAGTTTGTTTGTTAAAATAGCATAAGGTATGTGATAATCTAATTGTATATGTTTTAAGGAAAACATTTAGCCTTTTTCCAATGACTGAAACATGTAGAAAATAATCTTCCTAATTTTTCGTGATCTTTCTTATGCCATATGCGTATTATACTTAATTTTTCTTAGTCAAATTAATAAGAAATTACACTTGATCGAATTTTACTGCGCATAAAGACAGTAAAAATTACTTTTTAGAAAGAATTTATATTTTTAGTGTTACATACCTATTAAAAAACAATATATCCAAATAACCGATATAATGAAGGTACCGTAACTGTAATTCAATAAATGGATATTTTTACAGCTAAAAATGCAATTGTTTTTAATGTAATGGAAGATAAAAACAAACAAAACCTATTTTTTTAACATACAGATAATTTTGTATTTTCAAAGTTTCGGGAGGGGCTTCAGCCCCTTTAGCCCCCTCCCTGGCTACGTGCCTGCACACAACGCATAAAAATAAAATAAATAAAAATCGGATGTATTTAAAACTGAAAAGAATTTATGAAAAGCAAATCTGGTCCCAGAAAAAACCAAGCCATTACTTGTCCAGCATGAATCTGTAGAAAAAAAGAATGCTTTTTAATGATAGTGATCTTTGCGGAATAAAGAAAGTGTTGTCAAGAAAAGAAATATTTTCAGATGTATTTTCTGGCAATCTATTCACTATTTCATGTATACAAGCAAATGATTCAGTATCTACAAAAATTATTTAATACAAAGCAATCCAACCTGGCCTACCCGGTATAAAGTTGTCCGATATACTATCCGGTATAAAAACTAACATGACTTACGGCAAACTACCCCACTGGTATAGACTCTGAAGAATCCATAAATGTGCTGACATCTAAGGAGATGGGACAAATTAGCGTGTTGCCGGCGTGACTAATCAAACGGACGAGTTAGTGTGATGACACTAGAATGCTAATTGCCAGTCAAGGGATAGCACCGTCCAGCGTGCGTCACTCTCATTGTGTTCCAAACACCATTGGATGTCATGGTCACTGCGATATATAACCCATGCACTCAAGGACTAAATCGCGTAATTCAGGGATCAATTACACTTCTGAATCCTTTAACGACCTCGGCTGTGCCGGACACTCATAGTGAGTCGGTCCTTTGACCACAATCCCGGGGTTTCCCAGAAGAGCTATTATTCTACCAATAGGTTCCGGATCTGAGGGTCTAAAGAGACTATCACGAGCCCTTCTGCTTCGAATGTTATACGCTATCCGGTAAATAGAACGTAGATGAAAGCAGTAAAAAATACAAAGGATATACGCTCTAAGCAAAGGGTATATGACGACCTCAGAAGCCAAGGGGTACAAGTGACACAATGTCGATTTGGAGTAAATTGAGTTTAAAGATAATTGATGTTAAATTGGAACATCAATAACAATTGACTAAATTGAAATAGGAAACATCTGCTTGTTGCATTCTAACCTTTCAACTCTCATTTCAATAACTGTTAAAAAAATAGAGTACAATTTTCTTTAAATGTATAATTAATCAATATTGTTTGTTTTTCAAAAAAAGTGGTTTATCTCTATAACTCAGCAAATAATAAGAAAATGACCTATATTTCTTTACCTGAAATGAAAAAAGCATATTTCCAGATACCCTGTGCACTTAACTCAATTTTATCACTTATACCCATTGGCTACTGGGGTCCTCATATATGCTCAAGGCAGAGGTTATACCCTACAGTGGATATAAATAGCTTACAGGAACTACAGGAAAAGAACTTAAAATACAGGAACAGTTGTATAATACCATTTCAATTGTACAAATCAAATTTACTTTTGACCTACGAAAACAATTAATCACCCATCCCATTTCATCAAACTATTGAATCATTCCAAAACTTTCTGTATGTAGTTAATTTCACTAGTATCACCTTTTGGAGCTGTTGTGAAACTTCCTGTAATGACCCTGTGTGCTGTACAGGGGGTGTATCAATGTACCCCAGTTCCCCCTATATAATTTTTCACATCTCAGGGATTTTTTTCTTATCTATTTTCTCTTCTTGCTGGAGCGGAAAGTATGTAAAATCATATGAGAAACATAGTAGAAGAGGTTACTGGTGATACTTGCCTTGTGTAATCGCAGACAGGTTCTTCTATAAGTGTCAAG
The DNA here is from genome assembly GCA_964019185.1 of Maratus speculifer. Taxonomy (NCBI): domain Eukaryota; kingdom Metazoa; phylum Arthropoda; class Arachnida; order Araneae; family Salticidae; genus Maratus; species Maratus speculifer. Next base: position 99,134,240 of record OZ025296.1, on the reverse strand, counting down.
TATTCTTCAAGCAATCTTTGTTGATGGAGCGTTCCCTCAATATTCCTCTGAATTAAAGTTTGATCTTTTCGACGGTCAAAATACAATCTTTTCAAGCTATTAGTGGATATTAACCTTTAATCTTGGACTTGGCAATTCATACGATATTTCTTTCTTTCTCTTCTTGTGTTATGCCTGTCTGTAACACTGGTTGTTGTCATGTGTCACAACTCCTAAGTCTTCAACTGATACTGCAACTCGGTCGGACACTCCCATTGTTTTTCAAGTTCTGGCTAGGGCAGAACGACAGGTTGTTCGTGATATACTTATAGTATTTATGTTCAATTGCAATGACACTAAAGGTTTATCACTAAGATCGTGACACAGTTGTTCATCAACAAGACTAAAAGATTTGAAGTCTTCGATGAAGCAGTAGTGATTGTTTTTTTTCTTTTATACCGTTTTCTGAAACTTTCTAATTCTTTTTCAAGCCTGCTCGTTCATTTACTAATTTTCGTGTTGTGGGCCGTGTTTCCGAGTGTATCAATTGGGTCTATCGACAATTTCTTTGAAGTTTTTTGATCCTCAAGAAACTGTCTTCCAATTCTGTAATTTTTATATCACACGGGCATTTACATCCTTCTAGAGATGTACACTTACAAGAAAAAATTTCAAACAGACGTTTTTTCCCTTCCAATAGGAAAATTTACAATTTTGACTTCGTCTGTTCTTTAGTGTCAAGCTCTTTTATACACTTGTATTTATCATTATATGATCCAATCATTTGGACTATTCTTTGCCTAGAAACCGTTGGAACTGAGGCAGCCTGCCAAATTGCTTCAACCATTTCAGCCCATATCCAGTATTAACCGAAAGGTGGGTCCGATTTTTAATTATATATCGATTCATTTCTCCCAAATAAAAAAATACATTATATCTTCATAAATTGGTAGAACGCAAGTTCTTATTTCTGTAGGATCCCCCAAAATGGGATGAGACAAATCCCGTGTACTGCACCTTAATTGTGATATTTCTGTGTGATATTTTCCATGCACACTATTAGTTTAACACAATATTAAAGATTAAAATTTTGTAAACACTTTCAGATGTATTATTTTTCAATAAAACATAGAAGTTAAAATTGAATATCCTCATTAAGAACCTATCGCGAGCAGAGCATTTAACCAACGGTAACACTACAGTAAACGAACAGAAAGCTGAACTTATTAGAGGGACTTCCCTCAGATCGCTTTTAATTCGATTGTTCTATGATTTATTTTTGTACATTAATGCCATGTATTTGCCAGTTTAAGTAATAAAAGTCAAATCAGAAGATAATTATTAATTACTTTAAATTTTTGCACCTATGTTTGCCACATGATTTTCTGAATTATCCGCGCCAGCGAGAAGAGAAAATTGATAAGACAAAAAATCCTGAGAAGAGAAAATTTACATAATTTTTGGAGACTTAGATATTTTTAGATGCCGAAAAGGAGACTGGAAGATATTTATTGATTGTTGTAAAGTTTTTCTCCTATGTTTCTACTATATTTTTCCAACTTTTCCGGACCGGCGGGAATAGAAAATCTAAAACTGAAAAAAAACACTAAAATGTGAAAAATTGCATCATTTTCGATAAATTTTCCATATTTAAACTCCAAATTGGAACCGGAAGATATTTTTTATTCACTTTTTATTCACTTCATGTCACCAATATTTTGGACTTATGTTCCTTATGTACTTTATCAACTTTTCCGCTCTAGGGCGAAGAAAAATTCGAAAATTAAAAATATTGCTGAAATGTGAAAATTTGCAACATTTTCGGCTAAAATTGCATATTTCGACCCAAAAGTGGAACCGGAAGATATTTATTGATTGTTGTGAAATTTTGTGAGTATGTTAGTAATACCACTACACAACTTTTCCACGCTAGGGAGAAAAGAATTTCGAAAAAAAGTTTTTTACGCTTCGCCCTAGTGTATACCCTCCACTACATCCCTAGAGAAAGTTGGTTTCAATGGACTTTAGCCGTCCTTTGCGGGAAAAAACCCTTCGAAAAAGGCTGATTATAGGATGAAGAGGAAGCAGTGTTAAAATGTTCTTCACTCCCATTGGCCTTTTTCTTCTGCTTACCCACAGCTGACGTAACATGGGTTAAATCATCGATATACATGCGTAAAAAACTCGGCGTTTTTATGTTAGTTGGCATAAATCTCGTCATTAACATATTTTTTCTCATCTATAGCTTATATTTTTTACAAGCGCGAATTGGGAAAAAATAAGTTAATGATGAAATAAAATATTTTAAGTATCATTTTAATGTGGTATCATTTTTTTTTAATTAAAATTGGTGAAAAGCATGTATTTTAAATGTATGCTTTACAATGCATTTCAAATTAAATGAAGGAATGGCTTATATTTAAAATGAAATTAATGCAATGCAAATTTTGGTGTTCAGAACAATATTTACGAATTTATCACCTGCGCTCAGCTAACATAACTCTATGAAATAGGGTATCATGTTATATAAGAAACATTATCAAATACAACGTAGAAACACTTTCCACGAAATTTAATTCGTGAAATGAGAAAAATTAATTCTTATTTCAAGTTTACTTATTTTAGCTATTTTTTCAGTGGTTATGGGTCTAAGCTTTAGCTTATCGAGTAAAAGAATAATTTATATGTTACATCGTTATGAAAGTTTTGTGGTAATATTAATTTCATTGTCATGGAAGATTTAAACTCAGCTGATGAAAATGCTTTTTTTCACCGTCTTCTAAACAATAGAAAAAATATTAAAATAATCCAAAACAGTTACCTAATTTCATCGTTCTTTTGTTTTATCTTTCATTAACATATTTAATTTATACTTCTAAGTATTTTTTTAAAACGCCGATCTGCTTTAAAAAACGAAGATGAATAATTTCTGTTTAATTTTGTTTACATTCACCATATCATTGTATACAGACATTTTAATAAAAATAATATATCAAAAATGAAACTAAGGTATCATACAATTGTTGCTGTCGTCAGTAGTAAAACTAAATAAATTTAAATTCATGGATAATAATTTTAAAACATTGACACAAACGAGCATTTGTATCAACACAACTCAAGTGATGTCATTTTAAATTTAAAAATTCCAGGAAATGATAAAACATGTATCAAATGAAAATTCTCTGCTCTTTCATACGGTGATTTTTTTTTTTTTTTCAAAATAGTGCGAATATTACAAATTGTTAGAAATTCCGATTTATTGAAAGTCACCCATAAAATGTATTTTTAATATTTTCATAATATCTGAAGTTTATTAAATGAAAGTTAACAACTGGTGAATTAAAATTTAAACAAAATGGAGCACTTTAAAACGGGCTCTGAGGTTTACTTCTTTGGTTGGCTATCCACAATAGTGTTAGCAGTCAACCAATGTGCTGAGTGTCATGCAACAACTGAGGTCTCAAATCAAATTAAATAATTGGATTAGCTCATTGTGTTTATCATCGAGACACATAATGCATTATGATGCACTGCAAGGGTAGGTCCAGAGAGTCGTTTCCAAAAAATAATTTGTTATTAATATTCCAGCTAATCAATAAAACAGACAAATCTGAGCCTCAGATACAAATGGACCTTCCTTGGTCAATCCTCATCCAGTTTTCCAGACCACAACATGTAGTCAGCGCCGAACGAATGGAGGCGGTCGCTCCGGTCGAGAAAGTTTAGGGGGCGACAAATTTATCCTGTCAACTGTAACATCTTATTAACTCTGGATATTAAAAATAATAAGAGAGACCAAATACCAAGTTTACCATAACTAAACCATTAAATATTAGAACACTCGAGACAAGAACCAAGTTGAAATAGTAGTACATAAACTATTACGTGGCAGTAGGAATGTATAAACTGCTCACATGACTACAATAAAAAAAGATAAGACTAAAAATAAAATTATTTTATAAGTTCAAACGTATTGGAGGACGTTCTCCGGATCCCCGGATTCTCCGTTCTTCCGGAGCGGGTAATCACTGTTTTAGATTTGGGCGAAGTAAAAGCTGGACGAGGAACAACAGGAAGAGGGTCAAGTGTTGTATTGTTACCATTCTCCGATCGAACAAAACCTAAGCGAAAATCAATAAAAAATACTTTTTAGTTGAACCGCTGTGCAATCTGAGCAACCAACATATGAAATTTACATATATTTGTAATGTGTAAAAAGCAATTGAAAAACTTAGTTGAAGATGTAATTAAAAAATCATAATTTTTAAATTCTGATTATTCATTGCTTAATTTTTTTTAATAAATCCGGTGCATCTAAAAGATTTAGAAATTTAACTTTTCCATCGTGCAAATCTGATGTATATGTTACAGCCAAAACTCGAGATTGGCCAATTCACGAACTGGCCATGGCCAGATGCGATTGGCCAATTCACGAAGTAGATACAGGAACTCGGCTTAATCCTTTCTAACATAGTTTAAAGTGTCTATAAATTCAAATAGTCTTTCCATCTACCTGTCCGTGCTCTAACTCGAGTAAAAGCTTGGTTTAACTTGTAATAGTTATCTTATTTGGTTTATCAATTAATTTCGGAATTGAAAGTGAATTGTGTACTATTTTTTGTTAATTTACTGGGATACACAAAAATATTTCATTTCAATATAATCAATGGGAATCGTTTTTATTGTGCATTTTAGTGTTGTTACATTATCTTAGTTATAATTAAATTGGTATCTATGCATCATTAAGATGGACGACAAACAGTTATCTATTACAGTGTATGAAATATAGCAATTCCAGATTTTTCACACAGACACTGAAAAGTATTTCGTTACAAAGAAGAAATTGGTGGAAGAGTTTTTTTCTTACTAGTGCCATATACCGGGGGGTGTACATCAAGTGCCCCCACGAGTAGGCGGAGATCATCTAGTGCGCTCGCAGCTTCTTTCCCATCTGTATCTTGTGCGCTCAAGGGGGGTGAGATAAGTAATCCATCATTCTATTGAGGGTTGCCTTAATGAGATTTTTTCCTAAAAATTCTTCTGGGTGCAAATCGAACCATCGTAACTCTTAAATATCTCAAAGGTTAAGGTAAACGGAGAAAAAGTTACCGAAAAAAAAGAAGAGCGGGGAAAGAGAAAAAAAAGTGACACGGAAAAAAAGTAACCGGAAAAAAAAGACTGCAAAAAGGTGACAAGGAATTTATAAATATTAAACTTATCGATAAATAAAAGCTAAAAATTAAAGTGGTAACGAAGAGTGAATTTTTTATATTCTGATCAGTGGGATAGATAAAATATTAATAGAATAAATAATGGGAATGTCAAAAAACAAAATGTTATTATTCATGTTATTATTGCTTTAAAATAGATATTTCATTTTAATTATTAACCCTTAGATGATATTAAATATCAAACTTAGTTTCATTATGAAGAATTAATTTGAAAAATGATTACATATATTTTTAACGGAAAGATATAAAATTGGAATGCCTGATTATGGAAGGGATTTCGAATCGAACTTAATTTTTCATTTTATGATAGTTAAATTACCTATCCAGTTCTAAGCTATTTCGATCACGTGATCACCCGTTTTTCTCCTGCTTTTTGACCGGTTTTTCTGCTTTCGTTGGGAAATGTGCTCAAAAAGGTGAACTTTGAAGGCTTGTTATGAAAAATCTATTGTGCTTTTAAAAAACAGAAAATTGAGTGCAATTAGACAGTTTCTGAATAACAACACCTGCTACTTTCATGCGTTTCCGAACAAAAATAAATTAATGCATGTGTCTCAAACAGAGATGGGCAGTATCGAAAATACATGTATTTGAAATACGTTTTCAAAATACATTTGTATTTTGTATTTTAACCCGACTAAACGAAAGTATTTTGGTAATGTATTTTGAAATGATTTTCTCAAGTATTTTGTATTTTGAAAATACATTTCATACTCAAAATACATTTCTGTAGATTTCCAGCTGCTTTGTTAAAACTGCAGATGTAAGATTCGCAAAAGCATAATACAAGTATGACTGTTTTGTTTTGACTTCTAGGTTCGTTTGTGGAAGTTTATACAAACATACTTTTCGACTGCTCGTACGATAAAGATTAGAATGAATGCTTCTGTTTTATTTAGGCATTGCTGCTGAATCATTACAGTTCTAAAGTTCTAGGTTTTATAAGTATAACGCTGCTATGAGAATGACAAAAACTACTCTGTCTTAAAAACAGGAAGAATTATTTAGAGTTTTGCTGTGAATGATGCTTTTTAAAGAATTACAGAAAGACTTGTAATGTAGTAGTAGAAAGAAATATAATGCAATGTAGTGATGGGCGATAACGAGGAGTTTTCTCGATTTTCTCGATTGTATCAACACCTCGATAACTTTCGATTGTGTAAAATTTTTCTCGATAACTCCAGTTTGCAATTGCTTTTATACCATACAGGATTCAATTTTATCAAGAGTCTACTACAGGTAAATGAGTCGGTGTTAATAAAGACACGACGGATTCACTCGCTAGTGAGATCCTCCTTTCATTGGTGTCTCTAATTTATACGCAATCTTGTAATATGAAATCTCGAACTGGGTCCTCGTTGTACACGGCATCATATACCAAACGCGGGTGTGCAAGCACAGCAAAATCTTGTAAACAAAACAAAAAAAAAAAAAAAAAAAAAAAATTCGAATTGAAAGAACAACTGAACGTAATCTCGAATTGAACATTAAATTTTGAAAACTGCCCCCCCCCCCCCGCAAGGTAACGCAGTGGGGTAGGGGGAATATATAAAATCGAGGTGCATAAGATCAATAAGTGGTCACATGCCAAACAACAACTTCCTGCATTTCTAAATTTCATGTATATTATAAATATTATTTATTGCAAAATCATTTTGGGATTGCCGACAGAAGTCAAAACTTGAACAATTAATTACGTGTGTATTTTTTTAATCGTCAGGAAATATTTTATTGTGCAGGAAATACAAGGACCAAGTAACCGCGGTAAATTAACGCCTGCACGCAAGAGGAGGCCAAAGTCCCAGCAGTGGTGAACAATATTTATATGATACAGATGTCATACACGCACCACATTGGCACGATGTTTTCCAGATGCCGATTTAGCGAAAACTTCGAAGTTTGAGAAATTTAACTTTCAGTATGGGTCAGTAACGTGACCCAGATTGACGGGAGAAACTTTTTAATTCTAAATTGGTGATGTATGAAGCATAAGCTTTCAATAAACATATTACATAAAAAAATGAAAAATGCTCCCCTCCCCCCCAAAAAAACCCCGGTGCTAGGGGGGAAACCGTAAAACTGCAAAAAGAGTGGCGACGTAAAGTTAGCTATGCTATAATTTTTCTCGCCGCTGTAGCTCCCGTACAAGCAAAGTTATAGCCTTTTAAATATTGAAATGAAGTGAATAAATGAGCAAAATTATGTTAGTGAATAACCAACGGGGGGGGGGGGGCAATAGCCCCGCTTGTGCCATATAGCTTAAAGTTAAAATTGGTAGAGAAAAAAATGAGCAACATTTTAAAGTGTATGTTGGGGGGGGGGGGGTCAAGCTCCTCACCTTTGGAAGAGGTCCTCAAAGAGGGAACTTTAAAACAATGTGCTTAAGTTACAGTAACAATGTGACTAGTTCAATGGTATTTTTCCATCTCAAAAAAATTTCCAATACGCCTAAGGACGTCTTCAATTAAAAAATTTGATCTAAAATGATAAAAACGCAAAAAGCTTCAAAATTTGCCAACCACTTCCCCCCGCAGTGCGAACCAAATTCGGAAGTGGGGGAGGGGGTAAGAAAGCATCATAATATGAAAGAGTAATTCGAGATCTTCAAGATGATATACAATATGACGGATTTAAAAAAGTGAAAATTGTCCCCCTCCCCTGCCCCCTGTCAGTCTACCCTTTCGCCCCCAATTTTTGCAGCAGACATTTTAATTTGTTTACATTTGATAAATAATATTTACCGAATGATTCGATGAAAAAAACCCCACACTTAAATTGATAGATATTGTAGAAATCGCTACAGTTTTAAGGGGGGCTTCAAAGAAGGGCTCCTTTTTTTTCAAAGAGGGGGCTCTCTCCAGCCTCCTCTTTGAAAATTTTTTTAAATAAATAATATTTATGGGTACGTGACAGCATGGTAAGACTAAAATATCAGAAACTTTGAAAATTAGGTCTTCATTTCACAAATTATTGTCATATTCTCATGCTTCTTTCTGTACCTCGTTTTTCGATAAAACTTTTCATTTCACAAAGCTTCATCGACAAAACGCTCTTCGATAAAGCTCCTCATCTCTATTCTGAGCGAGAACGAAAATCATCCTTATCGAAAAAGGCATTCATCAGCAAACCACAAGCTTCTTGAAACGCCGCTTTTATCAAGGTTAAATTTCATCTCGAAGTTACAAGTCCTTCGAAAAACCTGTTTCAATCGAGGTTAATTTTCATCGCGAAGAAAGGATTTTTTCGAAATCATTTTATCGGGATGAGATTTGCTGAAATGAGAGGCATATACGAAAGCGCTTTTAATCATTCTTTCATATTATGAATCTTTCTACTTTTGGAGTTGAATTTTAAGGGGCTGTGGGAGAGGAGGGGGGGGGAGGGAGGAGCGATGAGGGGGCGAATTTTTTAATCGTAGCTATTTCGACAATAAATGTTATTTTTGGTGTGGATTTTTTATGGAAAACTCCGGTAAATATCATTTATTAAATACTAGCAGGCTATGCCCGCTGCGCTGGTCAATATTTCAAAATCAACCGTGGATGAAACGAACTGGTGAATTTGAATTTGTATTTTAAATATTTTGGACCTCCAGCAGCACCTTGCTCATTGCTGAAAACGATTTAGACACCATTGTGATATTAAATTATCTTAAACGTTACGCAAAATTTTTGTTTGTTTGTTTGGAGGGGGGATTTTTGAGACTTATAGCGGCTGAGGTGTTGTCTCGAATGATCCAATCGTTACGCAACCAGCTATTTAGAAATAACTATTTTAGTTTATTACTAACAGTGCACATTTGGAAGCGAAATGAGACCATTATGGCAACAGGATTTAAAATTTTCCCTTATCTGAAGAAATATTAATTATTACAGTCGTTTCCATTGTACAACTTCGGAAAAATTTCTTCACAACTTTTCATTATGTGAAGCCAGGAACCCAAAGCTACACCCACCTAAAAAGTTTATATATATATATTAAATTTTGTCCGCGCGATAAAAGGCACAATTATGCAAGAATCATCTTCAAATTCGTCAAGTACAATGAGATAGTTAATATCTCAGTGGGAATTGCAAATGAGCAAAATCGGCCCAAAGGTGTGGTAATTGGGAAGGGTTCGAAAATTTGAATACCATCTTAACATGGCTTTCACAAAACCAGCTCTTACAAAACAACAGCAGGAAAAAAAATAAACATTTTTCGTTACAGCAGGTTGCCAACTTTAAAAAAAAAAAAAAAAAAAAAAAAACCCACACACATTAAAATTTTCACTACAACAATTACTTTATTATTGCAAAATTTCCTCCTGAAAAATGAAAACAAAATTATTTGCTCTTTCGTATTTAAGCATTTTCTCTTTAGTTATTTAAGATAAAATTATTTAAATTTGTATAATTTGGCGAACGATTTGGCGAAATGTGTTGACGTGATAATCAAGTAGTAGCCAATATACACTTTTCATATTTCACAAAAGATTCCTACACAGACATCATATACGCAATAGGTTTAGCACGATTATCTTGCAACTACAATGTGGCAAAATCTCCGTTTTAGAATACCAAAGAAATTTACGTAAGTTTTATTATTTTCTATCATTTTAAATAGCAATTAACAATAAATAAAAAGTAACTGTAGAACAAAGCAACAAATATCATTTCAAAAAAGAAAAAAAAAATGAAAGTAAATAAACAACTTATCATCAGATAAACAACTATAGCTGGGTTACCATATGAGGCAAATAATGCCATTTTGGCGCCAGTGAGATATCTCGATGAGTAAATGACCAAATCCGTGACAAAATTTTCATTTGGAAAAAACTTTAATCGGTATTTATACTGCATTTTCCCTTCTTATGTATAAGAAAAAACTTTGACACAGATGTCATGTATGCACCACATTGGCGCAATTTTTTTCTGGCGCCAATTTGGTGAACTTGGTTTTCAATTACCAATTTCATAAATATTTTTTAATTATTTTGTATTATTTGAAAAAAATAATAAATAAAAAAGTTTAATTAATAGCTATAGAACAAAATGATTTATATTATTTTAAAAAACAAAATGAAAATTAATAAATAGTTTATTAATAAATAAACAACCATAGTCGGTTTACCATGTGTGGCATAAAATTTCATTTTGTTGCAATCGTGCGAATGTGATGCGTATATGACATCTGAGCCAAAACTTTAAAAAGTTGCAATTAAATTATTTTACAGTTTAGATGAGGAAGACATTTATACTAAAATTTAAACATTATACGCATTTTTTTTTTTTTTTTTTTTTTTTTTTGCTATAACTGCTATTTATATAATTTACAATTAAACATAAAAAAATATCCTAAAAATGCTCTCACACATTTAAAAGAGAGTGAGAGAATTTAGTAATTGTAAACAATTTGCTTATGCCTTCTTGGTATAAAATCGCATTGTTTGGTGACAAAAGTAAATCCAAACACCCAAATAAACAAATAACATACAATTAACAGATAAAACCATTTTTAAAAGTAATTCTGCTATTTTGTCCTGAAGAAATATTAATTATTACAGTCGTTTCCATTGTACAACTTCTGAAAAAGTGAGATACCTCGATGAGTATATGACCAAATCCGTGACAAAATTTCCATTTGGAAAAAACTTTAATCGGTATTTATACTGCATTTTCCCTACTTATGTATAAGAAAAAACTTTTACACAGATGTCATGTATGCACCACATTGGCGCAATTTTTTTCTGGCGCCAATTTGGAGAACTTGATTTTTAATTACCAATTTCATTAATATTTTTCAATTTTTTTGTACTTTTTGAAAAAAAAATAATAAATAAAAAAGTTTTAATTAATAGCTATTGAACAAAATGATTTATATTATTTTAAAAACAAAATGAAAGTTAATAAATAGTTTATTAATAAATAAACAACCATGGTCAGTTTACCATGTGTGGCATAAAATCGCCATTTTGTTGCAATCGTTCGAATGTGGTGCGTATATGACATCTGCGCCAAAACTTTAAAAAGTTGCAATTAAATTATTTTACAATTTGGATGAGGAAGACATTTATACTAAAATTTATACATTATACGCATTTTTTTTTTTTTTTTTGCTATAACCGCTATTTATATATTTACAATTAAACATAAAAAAATCCTAAAAATGCTCTCACATATTTAAAAGAGAGTGAGAGAATTTAGTAATTGTAAACATCGCTCCGGCTTGTGCCTTCTTGGTATAAAATCGCATTGTTTGATGACAAAAGTAAATTCAAACACCCAAATAAATAAATAACATACAATTAACAGATAAAACCATTTTTAAAAGTAATTCTGCTATTTTGTCCTGTAAGACACATAATGGTAGAATTAGATTTTAAAAATATTTTTTTTAAATAGAAAAATGTTATTTACGTTTTATCTAATGAAATATTTAAAATGCATTTTTGTTAGCCTGCGCGAAAGAGAATAGCGAAAGTTTGATTGAAGAAATATTGAAGAGGAAATGGTCAATTAAAAAAGACTTGTAAATTTTATTCAGCGGGAATTTTTCATTTCAAAATGTTGAATTTATCTATAGTAATAACGCATAATTGCATAAATTTACTTTGGATTGCAAATTTTTTCCTTCAGTACTACTTGGTTATACCGTCGACCAATTTCGCCAATTACACATATCGCCAAACTATTAGCCAGATTATATACATAAATTTCCATTTAAGTAACGAAAAACAAATTAGCAGAACATATATAAAAAAATAGAAATAAAATGTCGAATTAAAAATCACTTGATGACATAATTAGTATTTATATTATGCTTAATGTCAAGTGAATGTGACATTTACGATCATCCATTATTGACATTGAATCTTGGAATTTGGCGGTAGATTTTTAATCGATGGGGTAATCTTTCCTTCTTCAGTTTTTAAATTTTAAAACTGAAATTTTTTCTGTAAGTGAAATTGACGAAATGGCGCAAGAAAAATTAAATTAACGAAATTAACGAACATTTGCAAAAAGAAATAAAAGAGTTATACTCATATCTATATAATTTACGATTGAATATTAAAATATACTCTAAAAATTATCTTCACTTGAAAAAAAAAAACATTATTGCAACCATTAATAACCTAAGTCAGGCATTAAGTCAGTAGTGCATTTTAGGCATAAAAACACATTCTTTGGCGACAAAAGCAAGATGAAAATGGTATAGAAACGAATAGTAACTCACAACTTACAGTGTCTTTTACAATCAGATCAGCTATTTTCTGCTGTAAGTTATATTATGCGGAAATTCGATAAAAAAGAGAAAGAAAATAATAAAACGGGAAATAACTATCATTCAAAATTCATTTAATCAATTTCTGAAATTCATGTTTTTATTCTAACACCAGGGATAAGTCGCCAAAAGTTGAACCATTTGTTATATTTCGCGTTAATTTATTTTTTAAGAATTACAAATATTTTTTTCATTTTCAAGATAAATATATTTTTATAATATTACGCCTCATTTAAGCGGTCTTTCTTTATTATTATTAATATTATCAGTAGTTATTTTCTGCTATTATTTGCAAGATATTTGTAATATTTCTAATAGATATAGCCATTTTAATTCTTTTAGCAATTATAATTTTCGCCAAAAACAGCTACTGGCAACCCTTTTGTCAAAAATAACCGAAAAATACGAAATTTACTACGAAAAATCAGAGTTATCCCTGTAAATTTGAATCATAAACCTTCGGAAAAATATTTCCTATCGAATGATACTATCGGCAAAAAAATCCATCGGGTAGTTTTTGAAAACACTCGTTTGGAAGTTTCAGAACTTCTGCTTTATAATATATATGATAAAGATTTTAAAGTGGGGGCTGCATCATTTGTAGATGTATTCTAGGAAAAATAAGTGAACCCACGGGAGACATGTAAATTTCAAACCTTTTTTTTTTAACCCATCATGTTATATATACATCATCGGAATGTTTGGCACCTCCCTTTCATTTTACGAATCTTTCTCCTCCTGGAGTTGAATTTCATGAAGAAGACGGGGGGGGGAGAGAAAGCGATAAGAGGATGAATTTTTTAAATCGTAGCTATTTCGACAATAAATATCATTTTAGATCTGGAGGTTTCTTTTATGGAACTCTTCGGTAAATATAACTTATTAAATATAAAGATTTTAAAGTGGGGGGGTGCGTCATTTTTAGGTGTATCCTTGGAAAAATGAGTGAACCCACAGATGACATGTAAATTTCAACCTCTTTTTTGAACCCGTCATGTTATATATATATCATCGGAATTTTTTCGCACCCCTCGTTCATTTTACGAATATTTCTCCTCCTGGAGTTGAATTTCAGGTGGGGAAGGGGAAGCGATAAAAAGGTGATTTTTTTTTTTTTTTTTTTTTTTTTTTTTTGTAATCTTAGCTATTTTAACAATGAATATCATTTTAGATGTGGTTTTCAGACGAGCGCTCCGGTAAATAATATTTCATGAATACAAAAGTTTAAAATGGGGACTGCGTGATTTCCTGGTGCATTCTGGGAAGAAAAAGTAACATTACGGCCACGGGTGAGGAGTAAATTTCAAACTATTTTTGGATCCGTCATGTGATGTGTCATAGGAAAGGTTTCGGAATACTCTTTCATATTATGGACCTATCTCTTCCTGCAGTTTAATTTCAGGATAGGGGAGCGACGGGGAGTGAATTTTTTTTAATCGTAGCTATTTCGAGAATAACTATCATTTTAGAAGTGATTTCTTGATGGAACCTTCTAATAAAAATTGCTAATTATAAACTTTTTAAAGTGGGGGATGCGTGATTTCCGGGTGTATTCTGTTAAGAAAAAGTAAACCTGCGGGTGAGAAGTAAATTCCAAACTTTTTTTGGACTCTTCATGTGATTGATTATTGGAATGTTTTTCGAACCACTCTTTCACATTATGTACATTTCTCCTCCTGGGGTTGAATTTCCGCCGGGGGGGAGGGGAGCGATGAGGGGGAATTTTTTAAATCGTAGCTATTTTTAGAATAAATTTCATTTTAAATATGATTTTTTGATGGAGCCCTTTGGTAAAAATATTTTATTAAATATAAACATTTTAAAGCGAGGCTGCGGGATTTCCGGATGTATTCAGGGAAGAAAAAAAATAGTGTAGTAGTGAGGAGTAAATTTGAAGCTTTTTATGGACCCGTCATATGATATATCAACGGAAAGTTTTCAAACCACTCTTTCATATTATGAATCTTTCTTCTCTTTTCCTCAATTTGGCCTCCTTACAGAAGCGCTTTTCAAACTTTTTTGAAATCATTTCGTTTTTGTGAATTCAGATCTGATTTTTTTTTTTTTTTTTTTTTGGAGACTTCCAATATATAATTTATAATGTATGAAAAATTCACAGACTGTGAGGACAGGCTGTATTCCGGGTGTTGCAATATTTGGAATTCTAAGGGGAGGGTTTTTATATCTTTTGTGGACTCCTCTTTCGTGATATATCATTAGAAAGCTCTGTAAATACCATTTTATTTTATATACCTCCCGTGCTCATCTCTCCTCACTTTGCCCCGCGGGAAACTCTTTAATAAATTTAACCGACATCCATCATGCGATGTATTGTTGGAAAGCCTAATGACCATTTACTCATATTATGCATTTTCATTGCTCCTGCACTACTTTGCCCCCCGAATGGTCCGTTTAATGAATTTCAATAGAGAGTCTTCTAATAATGGGAGAATTGTAGATCGTATCTCAATTGATGTACAAAAATCAATAAAATATTTTGATCACTTTTAATATCCTTTTAGATCATGTTCTTTCACCAGGAGTGGTTTTGATTATTTTTTCTTTGGCCATTTTGCTACTCGCGACTCTACTCGCGACTTTACAACTTTTTGAAACCAAGGAACGCTGTTACATGACTTTTCTACTATTGCGGCTCCATTATAACATCCTTTTGGTTTGTTGTTCTTTAAATTCATTTGTTTTCAGTTACCATGTATTTATTAAATTATGCTTTTTAAACATGTAATAACAAAGATTTTAATAATCGATTGTAAAAACATCTCGATTGTAAATTCTCGAAATTAATCGTTGACTTTATCGAATGTGCTTTTTTACGATTACGATTTTTAACGAAAAGGAAATTTTCGAGAATCGACCATCACGGATGCAATGTTTAAGTCTTGTGAAAGAATAGCTGATATTTTTTCAGCTTTGGGTGATAATGTATCAAGTGAATTAATGAATGACGATAGTACACGTTGCGCTAGCGCTATACTAAATGGGATTTTTTTTTTTTAATTTATGTTGATAATAACGGTAAAATTAAGGCAGCATGCCATATGTTAAAAACAAGATCTACCGTTATAAGAGAAACATTTGAAGCATTTTTGATTATAGATTTGTCTTTACTGGAGGTACATGTTTATCTAGCATGACTTCGTAATTATTATTTTTTTTTCTCATTTCATGTTTCATTTTTTACTGTTAAAAAAAATACCACAATGAAAATATAAACTGGTAACTGACCAAAATGAAAATTATTGTAGAAAACGGAAGTTTCATTCTTTTTTTAGTTTAGACCGTAAACAAAAGATTCACAGATGAAAATTTTAATATCAATAAGAATATAAATTTGGTTAATTACAAAAACATACACCTTTAGAAGAATATTTATGATTTTGAATGTGCGGGCATGTGCATATATTTGTTTACAACAAAATTAAGGATAATAATAAAACATTATTTTGTACCGATTTATAACCATAAAATATTATTAATTCTCTAGTTATTTATGCATCCCGGAGTTTCCAAGATTATTTACGTATCAACCTAAATTGATGTTAATTGTACAGAGATTTGCAAAATGCTTAACGTTTGGCTTGCAAATTAATCATACACAAATATCAATAAATAGTTCTTTAAGAGAATAGTAGTGTATTCATACTTAGGGAAAATTAATAGCAATTATTAATTTGCAATCATTATTACAAATATAACATGCATATGTTTAAAACGAAAACATTTAACTTATCAATTTAATATTTCTTTTTAGCTCACAGGCTATCAAAACCTAAGAGCTTATACCGCCCATTCTGTATGTATCTATGTATGTATGTGTGTATATAACACGATAATTCGTGATAAAAATATCCGATTTACTTGAAATTTTGGATATAGGTTTATTGTGATGAGGCGCTTCCCTGATTAGTTTTTGGAGTTCATTCAATAAGTATAAAGAAGGGGGGGGAACGAGGAGCTAATACCCCTCCCCTTAATTTATATAAATAAGTTTCTCATGTAGAATTTTCAGATTTCATTCAAATTTTAGATATAGGATCTTTCAGATGAGGGCACCTCCGTGATTAGTTTTGGGAGTTCAGTAGATAAGTATAAGGAGGGGGGAATGGGGCTAATTCCTCTCCCCCCCTTAATTTAGATAAATGGGATTTCATGTAGAATTATCAGATTTCATTAAAATTTTAGATATATTATATCTTTCTGATGAGACGCCTCCGTGCTTAGTATTGGGTGTTCATTTGATAAATATAAAGGGGGGAATGGGGGTAACATTCTCCTTAATTTAGATTAATGGTTTTTTTCACGCAATTTGCTTCAAATTTTGGATATAAGTTCATTCAGAGACGGTACTTCCATGATTTGTTTTGGGAATTCATAGTATAAATATAAAGTGGGAGTCAGGGGGACTATCCCTCTTAATTAAGGAAAATGGTTTGTTATGCAGAATTAACCGATTTGCTTCAAATTTTAGATACAGGTTCATAGTGATAAGACGCTTCCCTTATTAGTTGTGGGGTTCTGTTTTAAGTATAAAGAGGGGCACGAGCGATTACCCACTTAAATTTGTTAAATGGGTTTTTATGCAGAATTATCCGATTTGTTTTAAATTCTGGGAGTAGGTTTTTTCTAATGAGATGAATTTCTGAATAGTTTTGGAGGTTTAATGATTAAGTATGAAGGATGGAATGGAGAATACGCTTAAATTATATAAATGGATTTTTATCAAAATTAGCCGATTTGCTTCGAATTTTGGATCTAGGTTTATTGTATGATAAGGCGTTTCCCTGATTACTTTTTGAAATTCAATGATGAAGTATAAAGAGAGAAAATGGAGGGGGACTATTTCTCCCCTTAATTTGTTTTTCAAAGGGTATTATATCTTGAAAATAGAAGGCTGTAATATACAGTTAGTGTATATAGCCTGTGAGCTCAATGCCGTCAGTTTAACTAAGTTATATTCTTTTTATTAAATTATTTCTTATTTAGTATTCATATAAAGCATACTTATACTTGCGTTGTAGTGACTGAGACATTAACAATTTATATATTTATTATTTTTTTTAACCAATTCCAACGGACGAGGTTATAAACTCTTTTATATATAAGTTTTATTTATACGTCCTAGAATAACTGCTGAACTGACGCTTCCATTTTCAATCTTTCATCTCTTTTTATAGTCTTCTATGTTTACCAGATAAAAGCATTGGATTCGTGAAAACATTCGACCTCAGGGTTTTGATGGATTTATATTTTTAAGCCCCTAAGCACTGCTTAATTGAATTTAGGAAATGTCTATTTGTGAGTTTGTATGTGACAAAAAAATTGAAGCTCTTTGTTTCAAGAACTAATGCATTGAATTGAATAATATTTAAGATTCAGTTAGACGTGGACATAAGTTGTTGTAGATTAGTTATTGTTGTTGTGAATCTTCCAAGAGATGGCAATGCTATGCTGTAATTTTCACGATTTCAAAAAGAAAAAAAAATAAATAAATAAATAATAAAAAAAATAAAAAAAATTGTATTTTAAGAACTAATGTATGGATTTCCATCAAACTTCAAATTCAGTTACACGTTAACATAAGTTGTTGCTGATTAACTTTTTGTGTAAATCGTGCCACAGGTGGGTGGTGCTGCTATGCTACATTTTTCGCGATTTCTGCATTAGTTCTATCTCAAGTCCTAATGCTCGAATTTTCATCGAATTTCAGCTTTTGTTAGACTGTTATATTAAATTGTTAATTGTTGGTGTAAATCGCTCAACATGTGGCGCTGCTATGCTGTATTTTTTAGGATTTTAGCAAAAATTAATGCACTGAGTGTCATCAAACTTCATGTTTTGTTATTTATTACTGTTAATTGTTAGTACTGATCACCGAAATTCGGAATTAAAAACCTGTTTCGATCGATCCTTAATTAAAAATTTTCCAGAAAGAAATTTATTGAGTGATTCCTAAATTAAGATTTTTCCCCCCTTGAATATCAATCGTAATTTCTAAACATAGATTTGAGTTGTGAATTATTTTGATAACACTTTACTTTTTGCGTGAAATGAAACTGAATTATATCCAAGAAAAATTTATGTATTTTATATTCATTTGATCATTTTATCTGTAAGTATTCTTCGTTTATAAAGCATATTCTCTGATAGATTGTTTTTTTTTTTCTTTATTTCTTTATTTTTTATTTGCATCCCGGAGTTTCCAAGATTATTTACGTATCAACCTAAATCGATGTTAATTGTACAGAGATTTGCAAAATGCTTAACGTTTGGCTTGCAAATTAATCATACACAAATATCAATAAATAGTTCTTTAAGAGAATAGTAGTGTATTCATACTTAGGGAAAATTAATAGCAATTATTAATTTGCAATCATTATTACAAACATAACATGCATATGTTTAAAACGAAAACATTTAACTTATTAATTTAATATATCTTTTTAGCTCACAGGCTATCAAAACCTAAGAGATCATACCGCCCATTCTGTATATATCTATGTATGTATGTGTGTATATAACACGATAATTCGTGATAAAAATATCGGATTTACTTGAAATTTTGGATATAGGTTTATTGTGATGAGGCGCTTCCCTGATTAGTTTTTGGAGTTCATTCGATAAGTATAAGGAAGGGGGGGAAAGAACGAGGAGCTAATACCCCTCCCCTTAATTTATATAAATAAGTTTCTCATGCAGAATTATCAGATTTCATTCAAATTTTAGATATAGGATCTTTCAGATGAGGGAACCTCCGTGATTAGTTTTGGGAGTTCAGTAGATAAGTATAAGGAGGGGGAATGGGGCTAATCCCTCTCCCCCTTCTTAATTTAGATAAATGGGATTTCATGTAGAATTATCAGGTTTCATTAAAATTTTAGATATATTATATCTTTCTAATAAGACGCGGGTTGTTTTTATTTTTCTTTACTTTTTTCTTTATTTTTTTTTTATTTTTCTTTATTTATTTATTTATTTATTTTGCCTTTTTTTTTTTTTTTTTTTTTTTTTTTGCTTTTTTTACTTCAATAGTTTATAATTTCAAAGAATTTAATCAGTGTAACACAATTGTCTTACAGTTGCACTAATAAGAGGTTTATATGGACCGAAATTATAAATCCGCTCCAAGCCATAGAAAGATCTTTTAGCCGGCCTATAAAGTACCGAGCTAAAAAGTTATTATCCCTTGCATTTTTCAAACGCTAATAAGATATCTACACGGGCCGAAGTTGTTTGTGTCTGGTCCAACCCGTACAAAGATCTTTTTAATCCCGGCCCATTTCGATACAAAACAAACATTATTAGCTCGGCGAGGTATAAAAGTTAAGCATCCAGGCCATAACACATACTGGTATAAAAGTGAAATCTCGTAATAAGGAATAAGCCCTGCTCGATTATAAAAGTTAAAAGTTTGGTCAAGGACCGCTCTTACAAACACTCGATTAGCCCGGGCTGACTAAATTTTAAGAAAATATAAATTTTTTGTCGATATGGTTAAAAATCATCTTATACGGGGAACTCTGACCAAAAATACTTATTTCAGCTTTTTATCATGTTTATAAATTTCTTTTTTAAAAAGCATTTTGGACTGTGATAT
This sequence comes from Maratus speculifer, assembly GCA_964019185.1. Lineage (NCBI taxonomy): Eukaryota > Metazoa > Arthropoda > Arachnida > Araneae > Salticidae > Maratus > Maratus speculifer. Next base: position 99,114,152 of record OZ025296.1, on the reverse strand, counting down.
TTATTTCTTAAATTAATCTTAATATTTATGCAAGTGTTTTAGTTAAAAATAATATCGTTAATCTCTATATTCCATGCCTTGAAAACTTAAAAATCTCGAAAATGCTATACAGTAAAATCTTCTAAGCCGGATTCGCACACAATAGAAGAAAAAAAATCCAATGTAGGCAGATTTTCTTCTTAGCAGGAACACAGTTTGTTCTAAAAGTATTTACTCGTTTTCGTTGTTATTAAATTTACATTGCAATTTGCATGAATCAGCACATTAGCCTTTTAAGAAAAGATTTATAGACTGATTCAGAATTCATTTTACTGTGCTTTATTTTTATTACCCAGAAATATATTATTATTCTTTTAAATAATAAAATTAATTTTTTTAATTGTAAAATTATAACAATTTAAAAATACATAAATGTTTTGTAAAAATTGTTGGATTGAATCAGATTTAAGCGGTTTTCGCGTAGGCCACGCCAAGATGGAATGAGCCAATAGTTTTTATACAGGCTGATCAGGACGAATAATTGAATTTGAGGCTACTGCAGTCCTTTAGGAAGAATGAAGTCCAGTCCCAATCCCGTCTGTAAGGAATAAGTCAGGACCGGCCCGATTCTGTCGTAAACAGTAAAGCCTGGGACACGAAATAATGATGACGAGGTCCATTTGAGCTTACATTCCAGAAAAAAATAAACCAGATACCCGACCCGGAACGACTGAAGAACAGATCCGGCTGGGCCCGGCCTGAGTGCTGTGGGTAGAAATTGTCCCGAAACCGGCCAGATGACTGTGCCCGGCATGGCCCGTACAAACCTCCAACCTTATACATAAACTTTTTAAAAATTTCAAATGTATTTTGTATTTTAAATGTATTTTGAAAATACATGTATTTTGTATTTTGAATTTTCTTAGTTCGAAAAGTATTTTGTATTTTGTATTTTAGTTTCTAAAACTAATGTATTTTGTATTTTGTATCGAAAATGATTTTTCGATGTATTTGCCCAACTCTGGTCTCAAAGTGGCCCTTTTTGATTTAAGAACACCCTTAATATGTTATTTTTTTTCACAAGATTATTTTCATCCATTCATGTATTCGATATTTTTTCTGAGTTTCCAAATAACTGATCCAATACTTCTATTTAAAAATTTGACTTTTTATTTATAAAAAGTTATTTAAAAATTAATAAAAAAATATTTTGAAGATGAAAATCATAAAGTGAATTACAACATATTATTTAAAATGTATTTTTCTTTTCTATAGGAGATCACTTATTATTGAAAATGATATTTTATATTTATAGATAAATAAAAGCTTAAAATTATATTTGGAACAGATGTGTTAATTTAATACGAAATTAGAAAATCGTGTGGTTGAAAGTTTTAAGATTTAAGGATGTTGTAAGAGTTTTCCTTGAAATTTACAAATTTACATACCCACTTTTAAACGCAAAAGCATGTTACAGACATGATTTTGAATCGACTTAAAATTTAATAACCTTTCATTTTTATATAAACTGAATTACATGTTGAATTATAAGCGGTTGTTGTTCGATAAAAAATTTTATATTTTATTATTTTATAACATCTGAAAACTCAGTTTAGAGTGCTTTATTGAAATTTAGTTTATATTCTAAATGCTTTTTTAACAGCATTTTGAGAAAGATTGCTTTTAATGAAAATTGGAAATACCGTTCGATTTCATGCTATCTAAATAACATAGTATCTGTCACTCTCATCTAAATACAAACAAATATGAATTCTGGAATGGGTTTGAAAACAATCTTAAGGCTGTTCTCAAATTTAAAGAAGCTATTTTCTGACGCATTTCTGAATTCGTTTTTGCTTGAAAACACATTAAATTAGAAGGTTTCTAATTCAGATTTTAATCGAATGACTTTTTCATTTCATGGTAAACGCATATGATTTTACAGAACATACAGTAAAAGTTGGAGTTTTGAACCAAATTCTCGGTATATCAGTGCAAGAAAGAAGAAAAAATTGTTACGTAACAAGAATGACTTATAACTCTAAGTAATTTATTTATCTGAAAATGGAAAACGCTATTTAAATTAAAAATCGCTTCAATATCCCTGTTAATTTCATTCCTTTTTAAGCATAAAAATGAATTAGACAATGAGTCATAACATTTTTTGTTGTCAGCAGGGAATTTGGGAAGTATCTTAAGTTGCACTTAAGATATTTCACAAATTCCTGATAATAAATTTCTTTACCCTCCCCCCCCTTTTAGATGCATGTTTTTCCAATGAGAACGCAATTCTCAGTTTTGAATTTATAAGGAGATTCAATGTTCTTCATCTTTTTATAATTAGTTTTTGTAAGCATGTGCATAAGAAAAACATAATTGATTGTAAGAATTATATATTCAGTAAAAATCAAATTTTATCAAAAAATACAGATTTAAGTTTCAGTTAAAAAATCCTACAATGAACATCTAAACATAGAATGAAGCATCTGAATGTACAATAAATGAGAATTTCTTTTTAAATTGAAGAAAATATTTGTTTCCATACAAAATTATGCTATATCAAATATTTAAAAAATATGTTTCTGAACAAAAAATAATATGCTTGAAGAAAAAACAGGGATGAGGTTGACCAAAAAGCAAAAAAGCTGAAAACTGCGTGAACGACTTTTGAGCAATGACAGGAATGTCAATCGCAACAAATATAATTGTATTAATATATAACATACAATTTAGCTTTTGGTAAATTAAATTAAAAGAAAATTATTAACGTGAATTGCAGAAATTATTTATACTTACTCTAATGAAAATTTAGTTTATCAAGATACAGTACATTAATAAAACCCTGTTATTGGCATGAATATTTTTTTTTATTAAAATTTTCTAACACTTTTGGTTAAGTATTAGGGAAAAGAAAATAGAAATTTTCTTTGTTTTTTAGCTTTGCTCTTGCACAGGGTAAATTTCTTTCTCCTGCTTTTTTCTTGGATATTACACATTAAAGATATCTAGTGATGTGGCTGGACTTTAAAAATCCTGGGTCTCCAGGACCCAGAATTTAAATTCTGGGTCTCTTTTTTACAAAAGTGGGTCCTCACTGATAAGTCATTTTTAGATGCAAAACTTGAACTTGTTCATTTGGAAAATAAGACTGAAATGCAATAATTTTTGTTTAACAATAATTAATGAATAATTAAAATCACTTATTTTTTAAAACTATTGAGAAAAATTTCATTTTCTTAAAAAAAAAAAATGTGCAAGATACAAATTTAATTATAAATTAATGCTTATTTGAGTGTAGAAGATAACATGTATCACTATTGTTTGCATTTATTTTTAAAAAGGGTAAGATTGATTTATTGAAAAAAACATTTTTGTTGAAAAAAAGGATACTTTTGTTGAATATAAGGGTATTTTTTGTTCAATGAATGGGTGCTTTCAGAAGTCACATTCATTCAGAAAGATTTAGAGGCGTCAAAAATGGATTTTGGAGCAGGAAAGTCTGTATTTGGAGTGGCAAAAAAATAATTTTGAAAATTAATTTTTGGGTTAGTTTTTTTCAGAGTCCCTTTGATAAAATTTTTAGTTTTAACACTATCTCTTCATGAAATCTGTCATTTGTTGGAATCTTTTGGCAAAAATTAAAGGGTTTTTTTTTCTTTTTCAAAAATTTGCCATTTTTTGCGAATATTTTAACGAAATCTACCGTTTTTTCGCGATCGTTTGACGAAACTGCCGTTTTTTCGCGATCGTTTCGCGAAATCAACCGGCTTATTGCGATCGTTTGACGATATCTACCGATTTATCTTGATTTTTTGACAAAAGTTGTGATTTTTCGTAAAACATTTGGCGAAATTCGCCGTTTTATCGCGATTTTTTGGACGAAAATTGTCGTTTTATCGCGATTTTTGACAAAATCTGCCGTTTTTTTGGTATTTTGTGACGAAATTAACCATCCTTTTGTGAATCTTTTGACAAAATTGGCCGGAAATTAGTCGTTTTTTGGCAATCTTTTATGGAAATTTGCTGTTTTTTCGCGATTTTTTGACGAAATTACGAGACTTGTATTATTTTGGCAAATCAGAAAATTTGAAAATAACAAAAAAGCTGAAAACCGCGGATCCGCGGAAGAATCTCATCCCTGAAAAAAATACCATATTGTTAGGTAACAAGTATTATTTCTTCATAAATTTTCTTTTCGCAAGTAGTTTTAAAAAAATTTCTAATGTTTAAATTTCTTGTGAAAAAATATGTATACGGGTTTTTTATTACCATACTTTTATTTATTACCCTTTTTTATTTATATATTTTTTTCAGTTTGTGCACTTTATGTTAACGGATATGCATTTTTATACTGTACATTTTTCTGTGATTTAATAGCTATTTTTAACAAAAAAATTTACAATATATTATTACATACAATTTTTGTGAGTTGAAGAAAAAACATTATTGATAGCCGAATCTATCGTCAAAGCGCCCAATTTAGCGAATTAACGCCAATAGAAAAGAGTCTTTCTAACTAAAGAAGCTGTCACTTCGTGCCCATATGTACAAGAGACTATGGTGACAACGATATCCGGTCACTTTGACGCTGAGCGCACTTGATGCAGGGAAAGGAAAAGAAGGGTCGGCATGGGCGCACTAAGCCGGTCTCCATACCGGACCATCGCAAAGAATTTTCTTCTCTAAATAAGATACAACTTCTAAGAGAATTTTCCTGACAGCTCTGTATCTAAAGGATAGCATTAAATCCCCAGTTCGGATGTTGGCCAAAGCTTCCTGGCCAGTTCGCGAGTTGGTCGGCCAAAACCCGAAAAACGCTATTCATTTTATATATTTCGGGTTTTGGCCGTAACATATATATATTACTGGAGTTAAGTTCTTTTTCCCAGTATAGAGCATGACAAAATTGGCAAATTTCTTCCATATTTCCATAACTATGCTTTCACTTCGCCCATATTATTGAACAGCACAACTTAAATTTGTTGAAAACTATAAGAAGACGCTATGCAACAAATTGTAAACAAAACATTTTCGGTTGTCTTCTACATAATAAATTTTCATCTAAAAGCTGAACTCAAAGTCGCCGTAATACAACACAATCACCATTGTTATTCATACATCTCTCAAATGGTTTTGTAGCGGCTCATCTCGAGCTCTGCTGTAATTTTCTCTCGCGTATGAGAACTTTTTACTTTCAACGAATGGCAACTCAATTAATGAAATTACTTTTTAACGAAGCGCTTTCTCATTCTCGCAGTGACGTTTCCACGAATATTTATTGTTGTGTTTGCGAAGTTATTAAAGTCTATTTTTCTATAAAATCCTTCTGATTAATGAGTAAATATTATTCAGCCAGCACAACATATCACCATCACAAAATTGGTGACTACGGACATTTGAACTGTTATTTTTTTTCATCGAGCTTTCGACGAACGCCTAATACTAAAATTTCTTCTCGCTAGAAAAATGGCAATTGAAGCATCTGCAGTGGTCATTCCACCGTATATTTCTGTCGATCCTAGTTTATGGTTTCACATGCTGGAATCTACCTTTGACTTAGCTACTCCTAAACCAATAACTGAATCGAAAACTAAGTACAATTACGTTGTATCTCATTTACCGCCAGCTACAGCTACTCTGGTTCGTGATATTATTATGACTCCGGATTCATCTGATCCATATGAAACTTTAAAATCTAAAGTTATTGAACGTTGTGGTGAAAGCAGTACTTTAGAAATCCGGAAACTTCTAGCTGGAGAAAGCCTAGATGATAGAAAGCCGACTGAATTACTTCGATTAATGAAACGGCGAGCTGAAAGCCATAATATCAGTGATGAGCTTCTGCTAGAGCTTTTCACTCAGCAAATGCCAACAAGTGTTCAAACTATTCTAGCTTCCATTGACAATATTACTCCTGATAAAGCAGCTGAGATTTCGGATCGAATTTTGGACTTAACACCAGCAAATATCAGCTTAGTTTCGAGCCGACCAACTTCGCCAGATACGCCAACACCGCCAACGATAGAGATGCTTCTGAAAGAAATCCAAGCGTTACGCCAAGAAGTTGCTCAACTTCGACGTTCAAGAAGTGTCTCAAGAGGTGATCATCAGCAACGTAATCGGTCTCATTCCCGACATAGAGAATCTGAAATATGTTGGTATCATCAAAAATTTAATGATAAAGCAGAAAAGTGCCTCCCAATTTGTTCTTACTCGGAAAACAGGGAGCGGGAAGAATAGCAGCGACGGAATTCTCCCCGGCACCTTCTCGTCGCCTATTTGTTAAAGACAAAAATACAGGTATGCGTTTTCTTGTTGATAGTGGTTCAGATGCGTCCATTGTGCCCGCGAATAAAAATGATAAATGTAAACCTGTTCTCCAAACTTTTCGTGCTGCTAATGGCACCAAAATTAATGTATATGGTCGAAAGACTATTAATATTAACTTAGGTTTGCGTAGAAATTTTACTTTTTCATTTTATGTTTGTGATGTTTCATGTGCTATTTTAGGAGCTGATTTTTTGCATAATTTTAATTTAAAGCTTGATTTACGGAATCGTCGTCTTATTGATTCCACTACCAATTTAAAAGCTCCCGCTATATTTAATATTTGTAATATATTTTCTGTGAAATCAAATTCTTTGGATAATATTTATGGTAAATTATTACTTAAATTTCCTGAAATCACAAAATTACCCGATCCTAACCAACCGGTTAAGCATAATACTGTGCATTATATAAACACTAAGGGGCCTCCAGTAACTGCTAAGCCTAGACGGCTAGCTCCAGATGGACTAAAAATTGCCAAAGCTGAATTTCAGCACATGCTACAGCTCGGTCATATTAGACCTTCTAAAAGTAATTACTCTTCACCTTTGCACCTGGTGCCGAAGAAAGGATCTGTCGATTGGAGACCTGTTGGTGATTATCGTGCTCTAAATGCACAAACTGTTAAAGAGAAATATCCTATACCCTGTGTCGCAGATTTCACTGCGGAATTACATGGTAAACAAATCTTCAGTCACATTGATCTAATAAAAGCTTACCATCAGATTCCCATCAATCCTGACGATGTTCATAAAACTGCAATTTGCACTCCCTTCGGACTTTTTGAAAGCACGCGAATGCAATTTGGCCTTTGCAATGCTTCCTCAACATTTCAAAGATTTATTGATGAGATAGTTCGTGACTTAGGATTTGTTTACGCATTTCTTGATGATTTGCTTCTTGCCTCTGAAAATGAAACTGAACATTTAGAACATCTTGAATTGTTGTTTTCTAGACTTAAAGAATATGGCCTGTGTATCAATGTTGATAAATGTAAATTTGGTCAATCCACTCTAGAATTTTTAGGATTCAAACTTTCACCTGCAGGAATTGAACCATTACCTGATCGTGTTCAATGCATCTTAGATTTCCCTCAACCCTCTACCTTAACTCAACTAAGACGTTATTTAGGCCTTTTTAATTTCTATAGACGTTGCATTCCCAAAGCTGCCGATATTTTAGCTCCACTTGTAAAATTTTTAGAAGGACACAAAAATAAAAAAAGCCATCCCCGTTCCAAGGCTAACAAAACTGAGCAATTAAAATGGAACGAAGAAGCCATTCTTTCTTTCACTGCTTCAAAAGAAGCTATAGCTCGAGCTATTTTATTGCGACATCCAATTCCTGGAGCCCAGTTAAGTTTATGGGTCGATGCTAGCAATGTCGCAATTGGTGGTTCTTTAATGCAACTCTCCGAAAAACAGTGGGAACCAATCGCATTTTATTCCTGTAAATTAAATAAATCTCAGAGAAATTGGTCTACTTATGATCGTGAATTATTTGCTATTTATAGCTCTATAAAAAAATTCAGACATATGCTCGAAGGTCGTAATTTCATTATTTATACTGACCAAAAACCCCTTATATACGCATTTCAACAAAATCCTAATAAATGTAGTCCTCGACAATTGAGACATTTAGACTATATTTCACAGTTTTCTACTGATATTCGATATACTAAAGGCTCTGATAACACCGTGGCCGACGCATTATCACGAATTGAAATTGATTCCTATTCTCCTAATGTGCTAGATTTTAAAGCGTTTGCCACTGCTCAGACAAATGATGAAGAGCTAAAACAAATTCTTGAACTCGGTACCACTTCTTTAAAATTAGAAAAACACTATTTTCCACTCGAAGATGTCCATTTATATTGCGATATGTCACAAAAACATCCCAGACCATTCGTTCCTAAAAGCATGCGGCAATCTGTTTTTTCTACCTTACATTATTTCTCACATCCAGGTTTCTCAGCTTCATTAGATTTAATTTCCAAACGGTTTGTATGGCCTGGCATGCGTAAGGATATAAAATTTATGGTTCGCAGCTGTACGAAATGTCAAAAAGCTAAAGTCTTCCAACACACCAAATCGCCAATTGGGACATTCTCTGAACCTGATGCTCGTTTTGCCCATATTCATGTTGATTTTATAGGACCTTTACCATCCTCCGATGGCAATCAGTATTGCATGACCATTATTGATAGGTTTACGAGATGGCCCGAAGTTATACCCACACCAGATATGACTGCAGAAACAACCGCTCGTGCACTAATACACGGTTGGATATCCAGATTCGGTACCCCGGTTACTATTACAACTGATCAAGGTAGGAATTTTGAGTCTTCTCTTTTTAAAGAACTTACTAATAGATTAGGCTGTAGACGCATAAGAACAACATCATATCATCCACAGTCTAACGGTCTTATCGAGAGATTTCATCGTCATCTTAAGAATTCGCTTACAGCGCACAATCAAACTCAATGGACTGAAACTCTCCCCATTGTTTTAATTGGTTTGTGCACAGCTTTTAAAAACGACATCCAAGCTACCTGTGCTCAGCTTGTTTATGGGACAAATATCAGATTACCCTGTGATCTCATTAACAGCGAGACTGTAAATCAACCACTTACTCTCACCTATGTGACTGAGTTGATTGAAACCAAGGCCCCCTTATCATAATATCATATTATGAATATTATATTATGATAAGTTAGCCTTGATTGAAACAATGAGGGCATTAAATCCTGTTGCCACTACAAGGCACGGCTACCCCAAAATCTATGTAAATCCTTTATTGCAAACATGCTCTCATGTATTTTTAAGATCAGACAAAGTGAATCCTCCCTTATCACCCTCTTATTCAGGACCCCATAAAGTGATCGCCAGATCTAATAAAACGTTTGATTTGGAATTAAACGGGAAACACTGTACTGTATCAATTGATCGCATCAAACCGGCTTATCAATTATCAGATTCTTTTAGATCTTCTCTACCTCAAAAACAACATGATCCCATAAATGTTCCTCCTGTCAAACAGCCTACCACGAAATCTGGTCGCAAAGTTCGTTTTCCTCAACATCTCGTAACTGATTATATTGTATAAATATTTTGTATATACATTGTATTTGGAATTGTATAAATATTTTGTAATGTGTGTACAATATTTATTTGTCGATTTATGTTTTTCTTAATGTACTGCATATATATATGTTCTATATTGCATAATATGTATATTTACTCATACTGCATCATATATATCAAGACCTATCTTATGTATCTGTATCAAGTACTCTTTTTTTTTGTAATCGTGACTACGTCACTGGGGGCATACTCTGTAGCGGCTCATCTCGAGCTCTGCTGTAATTTTCTCTCGCGTATGAGAACTTTTTACTTTCAACGAATGGCAACTCAATTAATGGAATTACTTTTTAACGAAGCGCTTTCTCATTCTCGCAGTGACGTTTCCACGAATATTTATTGTTGTGTTTGCGAAGTTATTAAAGTCTATTTTTCTATAAAATCCTTCTGATTAATGAGTCAATAATATTTAGCCACAATATCGCCCATCGCAAAAGTTTCTATTAAAAAAGAGATTCTGTTTGGATTTTGATTTGCAGAATAGGTCTGGTCATCTAACCATAAATTAACCACTGAGAATCACTGCTGTGTTTGTTGCCACATAGCAAGCTGCAAATTCACTTTTTTTTTCGCACTATGTAAGAGAAATATATACATACAGTGGTGGTCAGAATTATAAGAACAATTGAAAATTTCACAGAAAAAATTTCTTTATGAATTAAATAAAGTGAAATTTGAACATAAAATACTTTTTTGTGCTAAAAACCATTGTAGAATGCAAAACATCGGAAAATACAAAATATGAATATTTTGCCACAATTAACAAAATATGTCATTGCAAAAATTGGACAAAATTATAAGAAAAGTAAATGTTTTTTGCCTGAAACACACAAATAATTAATAATCTACCCATTCTTCTCAACCACTTTTATCAATCATGATGTCAGGGAGTTGCTAGAACGCTCTTGGTATTTTTTTACTAGGCTTTTTTGATGGAGGACATTAACGCTTGCTTGTTTTCAAATTGTATACCATTTTTGTATATTTCGTGTGCCATGTCCCACAGATTTTCCATTGGATTCAGATCAGGTCTTCCAGCCAGCCAATCAAGTATTCTCACGAAATTAGCGTCAAACCACGATTTTGAAGTTTGGGGAACATGTACTGAGACATTGTCCTACTGGAAAAAAATATCCTCCACTCGTTATTAACAGTGCTTACGATAAAAAATTATCTTCCAATACATCAACATAACTCTTAGAATTCATTCTTTCATGCAAAAAAACTATTGGAGCAGTTCCACCTAGACCATTACTGAATCACCGTCAAATGCATGGTTTGAGAAAATGTCCTTTTCTCTACGAAGATCATACCAGAAGTAGCGAAAACCATCTGATCCATGTAAATTACGTTTTTTTCTCATCGAAAAAAAAAAAAAAAATCTATCCACTTTTGCCCGTATTAATGCATTTTTTGGAAACTCCATCCTCAGTCTCTAATGAACTTTTGTAAGAGGCAGCCGTGACATATATTTCCCACAGTGAACCATTTTGTTCTTTTAGTAAAACACTTTGAACAGTTCGAGCACTGCATTTTAAGTACAATCCACATTTTATTTCTGTTGATGATATTTTTTTTTTTTTGAGCAAACTCGCTTTATTATCATCCGTTTCTCCAATACAAAAACAGAAGATATCTTACCTGTATATATTTTCCGTCCATATTTACCGAGAATTTTAAGATAATTGTAAATAACCTTTCTTGATCTATTAAGTTTTGTCAATATTTGGCGTGCAGAAAGTCTCGAACTTTTAAATGCATCCACTTTTCCTTTCTCCAGAGATGCCACTCAGAAAATAACAAAAAAGAGGAAATTGCGTGTAAAGTAAAATTCACGACATTTTTCACAACGTTTATGCATGAATTTTGTAAACTACATTGTTTATAATAAACTAAATAAAGAATTAAATTTATAATAAACTACTTTTTAAAAAAGAAAGAAACTTTTTTTTCTTGTAAATTTTAACAAATGTATTTCAAAAGGTGCATTTGTCAAAAGTTTGAAATATGCTGCTAATTCATTGTGCATGAAAACTTATAGAAGTAAATAAAAATTATTTTGCTTTAGTTCACAGTATTTTATATCAATTGAAAGATAATCCATTAATAAATCCAGTGAGAAATTTTATGTATTGCATCATTTTAAATCAATTTAAGTAAGGCAATAGATTCGATGATTATTCCACGAGTCAATGGAAAAAAATTTCAGATTTTCTATTTCTTTTTCTGCGATCGTTTGACAAGAATTGCTGTTTTACATCGAGATTGTTTGACAAAAATCGACGCTTTACATTGCGATTGTTTGACAAAAATCGACGCCTAACATTGCGATTGTTTGACAAAAATCGACGTTTTACATCGCGATTGTTGACAAAAACCGACGTTTTACATCGCGATTGTTGACAAAAACCGATGTTTTACATCGCGATTGTTGACAAAAACCGACGTTTTACATCGCGATTGTTGACAAAAACCGATGTTTTACATCGCGATTGTTGACAAAAACCGACGTTTTACATCGCGATTGCTTGACGAAAATCGCTTTTTTACATCGCGATTGTTTGACGAAAATCGCCGTTTTACACCGCAACTGTTTGACGAAAATCGCCGTTTTACACCGCGACTGTTTGACGAAAATCGCCGTTTTAAATCACGATTGTTTGACGAAAATCGCCGTTTTACATCGCGATTCTTTGACGATAATCGCCGTTTTAAATTACGATCGTTTCACGAAAATCGTCATTTTATATCGCAACCGTTTTAAGGAAATCGCCGTTTTATATCGCGACCGTTTGACGAAAATCGACGTTTTACTTCGTGATCGTTAGAAGAAAATCGCTGTTTTACATCGCGATCGTTTAACGAAAATCACAGTCTTATAACGCGATCGTTTGACGAAAATAGCCGTTTTATTTTGCGATCGTTTGAAAAAAATCGGAGTTTTATTTTGCGATTGTATGACGAAAATCTTTATTTTATTTCGTGATCACTTAACGAAAATCGCGGATTCTTAAAAATTTTAAAAAGCGGAAATCCACCATTTGGCGGAAAAGTGGCATCCCTGTTTCTCAAACTCCGATAGCTTTGTATCTAGCGGCATGACTGAAAAACAGAATATGATGATACCAAACGCTTACTAGGCATTTATACCGTCAGGAAGTTCAATATGCTGAGCAAAAAACATGCAAATTTTATTTTTCAAATCACAAAAATACAATTGTTCTTATAACTTTGCCCATATCATATGGCTGTATAAATTCATAATACATTTCATGAATATGAATTTTCCATATATTTCCATAAAAACTTACAAAAATATTCATTTTTCATTAGTTTCCAGCCATTAAATTTGCATAAGTGTCTGGTCAAATGTAGCTAAGATCTGGCGATTTTCACGTTGTGCTTATAATTTTGACCACCACTCTATATAGAATATTAAATGCATATAATAAGTATAATCATGCATATAAATAATATATACAGTGTCTCACAAAAGTGATGGGACACTTGTGCTTTATAAAAAGAAACTGCAATAAAATGAATAAACAAACATGTGCAAAAATTTTTTGGGTGTGTTTCATATTTAAAGTTAGTAACAATTATTACATAACATACATTTTGTCAAAATATTAAAATATTAATTTAGTAAAAATACAATTGTTCAGAACGGAGCAAAAAATGGCTCACATAAGTGATGGGATAGTTACTTTTCCATCAAATATTTATCCAAAAATTTTACTTTTTAAAAGGTTTTAATATTTTGTTGGATTTCCTTTTACTTTTAAAACATGATTTAATCTTTTTGGGATGGATTCGACTAATTTTTTTGTGATTTCTGGAGTGATTTTACCCCATTCTTCTTGAAGCATCGATTTTAGTTGTTGTTTTGAAGAAATGGTGTGTTTGCGAATTCTTGATTCCAATTCTTGCCAAATATTCTGTATGGGATTTAAGTCTGGAGATTGTGGTGGTGTTTTTATTGTTTCAAGACAGTTATATAGCAGCCAGAGTCTAACGTTCAGAGCAGTGTGTTTGGGGTCATTGTCCTGGTAGAATTTAAAATCGTTATGAAGGTTCAATTTTCGTGCTGAAGATTTCAAATTTTGCTTTAAAATATCAATATACTTGTACTGATCCATTATACTGTCAATAAAAACAAGATTACCAACTCCAGCGGACGACATACACCCCCATACCATAACTCCTCCTCCACCATGTTTTACTGTTGGTACAAAGTTTCGTTTGCAAAATTCTTCCCTGGGTTTTTTCCACACCAAGATTCTACCGTCAGAACCAAATATATTAAATTTACTCTCATCAGCAAATATAACTTTATTCCAGTAATCAGAATTCTTATTTATGTTGGATTTTGCGAAAGCTTGTCTGAGTTTTCTATTCTTTTCACTTACGAAGAATTTTTTCCTGGTTACTCTACCATGATATCCAGCAGTAATCTAATAGTCTCAGGATTAACAATTATTCCATATAATGCTTGTAAATAAGCAGCAACTTTTGAAGCACTATTTCTTGGATTTTTTTTTATATTTCGAACGATAATTCGCTTTATTCCATTGGATAGCTTTGATGGTCGGCCAGGTCTTCTTTTATCCTGAATCATATGATTCTTTTTATATCGTTTAATGATACTGAAAACTGTTGAACGACTCAAGTTAACTGTTTCAGCAGTTTTTCTAATAGATTTTCCACGTTCAATATGCAAATTAATAACTAATTTTCGAATTTCAGGCGAAGTTTCTTTTCGTTTAGCATTCATGGCTACACAGAGCTAAAAATTCCAAAACAAGCTGGAGAGAAATACTGCAGACGATTTTATAAATTATTGCCAATTGCTTTTAAGTAAAAATAAAACCCCAAAAAATATTTTTATTGCTTATTTCAGACGATTTTTGTTGCATATGTAATGGTGTCCCATCACTTATGTGAGCTATTTTTTGCTCCGTTCTAAACATTTGTATTTTTATTAAATTAATATTTTAATATTTTGACAAAATGTATGTTATGTAATAATCTTTACTAAATTGAAGTATGAAACACACCCACAAAAAAAATGTGTAATGTTTTTTTAATTTATTTGATTAGTTTCCTTTTGTAAAACACAAGTGTCCCATCACTTATGTGAGACACTGTATATATTATATAAATTCCAAAAATAAATTTTTTTCATATTTTCAGTTTGATTTTTTGCATAGTTCATTTTTGCTGTTTTTTCATCTGATTTAGGAATTGCTTCATATGCTGTTTTGTTTATGAAAAAGATTTCCATGCATTATTTTTATGTAACTATTGAAATACATACATATACTAGCAACCTTTGTCTGCTTTGCTGGTCAGTTTTTCTAAAAGAATCTTGAATGGATCGAAATATAGCTAACGAAGACCAAATTAGAAAAAAAAAATTTAATCAAATATCCATAATTGTGTATTTAAATTCGCATAACCGTACATTATAGAGTTCAAAGTAGATGTTGGCAATATAATAGATATAAAATCACTGAAGTACTGTATTTAAGTATTCTTTTAGTAGATTAGGGAGGCTCCACCTCCCTTCTCATTATGCTTGCCAAACCATACATCATCACTTTGCATCTCGATCTGGTATCGAATTTCTCGGGTTCTCGAATTGGTATCTCAAAGCAATCCTTATTTTCTAGTTAACCCCAGATGCAACTGTGTCACGTTTTCATTTTGGATCACTGCGTTATCCCTTTTTTTTTCTATGCATTAAATTTTTAGATGTCACTCAGTAAAAACACGCTCCTCTCCTTCCCCAAATTTTCGGCACACCAGCATTTAAAAAAAATTTATTATGTATTAGAAACTATCTTGAAATTTCAAACAGACCATCTCGTGATATTTCCTAATGTTCTTCACATCCCTCTCCCTCTGCCCCCCAAAATGTGACACATCATTCTTCTTTATAATTTTTGTCATGTATTATAAGTTATCTTAAAGTTTAAAACGGTAAAATTGTCTTGCTAGACTTCCAAATTTCCACAAAATTACATTATGTTAGTTCCACATTCCACCACCAAGAAGTGTATTCTATTCTGAACAATACTCCATTAAACAACCTGTCAGTAGATATAATACTCAAGGGAGGGAGGGGGGGATCTTAAGCAAGAATTTAAGATATTTTATTAAATTACTATTCAAAAATAGTGGTAACAAAACTTTTGACATTTTTGGAAGATTTTGTCAGAAATACTATATATTACATTCTCAAAAATTCAAGTTTTTGACAAAAAAAAAAAAAAAAAAAAAAAAAAAAAAAAAAAAAAAAAATTGCAAACAAAAGGGACCAGATTGGATTACATACAATGAAAGTCTATAGCAATTTTGTAAAATACCAAAAATAATGCCAAATTGGCATCACTTTCGGTCGCCAACTTGGAGATATATCACCAAGTTGACGACATTTGGAGATAAAACCAGGTCCCCTCCCATGCAGTTTCGCAATATCAATGCAGATTTTCATTAGTCCATTTCAAAATTTTTTATTTTAGTTTTAAACTGCTACTATAAAGAAGCATGCCATATACACTCCTGGACAAAATTATAAACTCAGAAAATATTTGTTTACATCATAATATAAATAAGCTTAGCTTTACATTAATAAAATAATGAAGAATATTTATAATAAGGCACCTAAATTCAATATAAATCATAAATAAAATGGAGTAAGTAATTTAAATAAGAAAATACATAATACATTAATACTTTGAAAAAAAAAACAATAATAAAAATGAACATGTGAGAATTAGACAAAAATATAAACTCTAAGTTATGAATTTCTATATTCTGGCACATTTGATATAAACTAGTATTAAAAAATGCTCTGACGAGCACCAAAAAAGGTTAATATGTTTTTAAGTATGAAAAAGGGTTTGACAAGTGCTTCTGTTAATTATTGAGCATGGACAAGGGAAGGACAAGGGATCCCTTCTTGGCTACAACTCACTTCAATGCCAACTTTTAAAAAATCATATTTGCGCTTTTTCCGTATGAAAGAAATATGCGGTTCTTTAGTAGAACTTTCCACTGTGCTTTAGATGTTAACCAGGGGTGTAGTCGTAAAAATAAGATAGGATATATGCTCTAAGCAGAGGGATACCCTAGAATGTGTATACTATAAGCTTTCTTGAGAAATAATGTATATGGTGTTCTATTAAAAAGTCCAGAAGGCATACGGCGTATAACATGCACTTACATTCCTGATGTTAACTGCACTGTTCACTCTGCACTATACTACAAATAAATTTTCTGTGCAATTATACACTTAGGGCATGCTTGGTGCCAGTGCATGAATGTGATGCAGGAACTAGGTTTTTGACACTGTGTCGTCTTCCCTTACATTTATGTCTAATTAAGCTGCACCTTTACTGGTTATGTCTTTACACTATACATTTTTATAGTAACTGCGACTAATTTGTTTTCACGGAAAAAGCGCAAATATGATTTTTTAAAAGTTGGCATTGAAGTGAATTGTAGCCAAGAAGGGATCCCTTGTCCTTCCTCATGTTCAATAATTAACAGAAGCACTTGTCAAACCCTTTTTCATACTTAAAAACATATTAACCTTTTTTGGTGCTCGTCAGAGCATTTTTTAATACTAGTCATTTAATTTTTTGATAAAAACTGAAGATTTTCTAATATCTTAAAAAGAAAAATAACTGCTGCTGTCAAAATTTATAAAATGATAACAACGGCATAAAATTTTGATGTATCAGAATAATTATAAAAATCATTGCATTGCTATATAAAATGCATGATAAGAAAAATAAACCATGGATTTGAACGAAAAAAGTACAGAACTTTATTAAAAGAATTAAAAGCCATACCAATTAAATATATTCAAGGTAATTTCTCAAATAAAACATTCACAACTAGAAAAATTCTAGAAATTGAATAACAATTAACATAAGAATATTCCCGAAGGAATAATAATTTAACACAAAAGCATTTCTAAATAAAACGAACTTACATCCGACGGGATTTGAACTCTATACCCGCTGCTGAGCAGCCAAATGTCTTACCACGAGAGTCCTAGTTTAACACCAGAGATGTTGCAAATTTTGCTATAATACCTATATAAATACCAGCATAAGTCTTGTGACTGTCATCAACAGCTCCGATCTGATTGTTTTATTTTTTATATGCCCGACGGCTATTTTCCTACTTTTATTTTAGCTACTCGAAACAATCGCCAAATAGGTTTCCTTCGCCTTAATTTCATTTTAAATATAAAGCTGTCACTAGCTTTATTTAAAGTACATGACTTTCATTAAAAAACACATAAATTAAAAATACATATATCAGATACATTTAATTTGCACATTTTTTTTCATTTTATAAAAAATACTATAAGTAAATATATAACTATTTAATTTATCCCATCGACCAAAGAACGATAGACAAACTGTAAGATTATATGCCAATAATGGATGAACATAAATGTTACACTTCCTTGACATTAAACCCGCTACACTTGTTTGTTAAGTAATCAAATGATTTTAATTCGATGATTTATTTATATTCTTATGAATGTTTGACTAATTTATTTGTTCTTTTGTTATTTAATATAAATTTTATGCCAATAAGCGAATAGCTCTTGATATTAATTGAGAAAAATATAATATATAATTTATTAAAGTTACTTTATGGTTGTATCCGCCGACATTATTTGGTTAAATAAAAAGCATTTAACTCCTTACAAATTTCCGCTAACATTGATATTTTTAGTACCTTCGTATTAATGCCACCGCAGTAGAAGTTGTGCTAATGCGCCAATAAAGAGTGATCTTGTTGTTCGTGCCTTTTTAGTGTTTTTTTCTTTTTTTTTTTTTTTGTGTGTGTGTGCTTTTGACGTAATTTTTAGTATTTTAGTACTTTTTTAGCCTATTTTTGATACCATTTTTTTTTGTGCGCGTGCGAACAAGATTGCTCTTTATTGGCACATTAGCGCAATTTCTGCTGCGGTGGCGTTAATACGCAAGCACCATATTTTTATCGGTCGCAGACATTTAGCCGACAACCAAATCACCGACAAGACAATTAGCATACAGAAAATAGTCGACAGGACGTTTAGCCGACAAGTACATTTAGCAGACACGTACATTTAGTCGACAGGACATTTGGCCGAAACGTACATTTAACCGACAGGACATTTGGCCGAAACGTACATTTAGCCGACAGGACATTTGGCCGAAATGGACATTTAGCAGACAGACAATTGGACGACAGGCAATTGACCGAACGTAACATTTAGCCGACAAGACAATTAGCCGACAGGACATTTGACCGACAGGTCCATTAGCCGACAAGACGATTAGCCGACAGGACATTTAACCGACAGGTCAATTAGCCGAAAGGACATTTAACCGACAGGTCGATTAGCCGACCAGACAATTAGCCGACAAGACAATTAGCCGACAGGACATTTAACCGATAGGTCAATTAGCCGACAAGACGATTAGCCGACAGGACATTTAACCGACTGGTCGATTAGCCGACAGGACATTTAACCGACAGGTCGATTAGCCGACAGGACATTTAAGCGACAAGACGATTTGCCGACAGGACGTTTAGCCGACAAGACGTTTAGCCGACAGGACATTTAACCGACAAGACGATTTGCCGACAGGACATTTAACCGATTTAACCGACAAGACGATTTGCCGACAGGGCATTTAATCGACAGGACGATTTACTATTAGATTACCGATAGGTAGTAATTAGGTTATAGTTAGTCTGTAGTTAGGTCATGGCAAGATTATAGTTATTTTTTAGATCCGGATATTGATTATTGATTAATATATTATTGAGTATTGATATAAGATTACGGATAGGTTACAATTCAGTGACGGTGGTAATAGTAAGCTTTAAATTTGGTCACGGTTAGGTTAAAACTAGATTATGGTTAGATTGCTGGTAGATTATTCTTATACTGCAATATTAGGTTATATGTATGCTATAGTTGGGTCCTGGTTACGTTACATTCAGGATATGGTTACGCCACTGTTATATTACTCTTAGGTAACAATTAGGTTACGGTTAGCTTACGGTTAGCTTACAGTTATGCTACTATTAGGTTATGATTAGGTTATGTACAGGTAACAGTTTGATAACAATTAAGTTCCGGTTACGTTATAATTTGATTACAGTTAAGTCGCAGTTATGTTAATATTAAGTTATCGTTACGCCACTGTAAAATAATTTTTAAGTAACAATTAGGTTTCTGTTTGCTTAAAGTTATGTTACTGATAGTTTATGGTTAGGTTATGCATAGGTAACGGCTTGTTAACAGTTAAGTTCCGGTTGGTTGTAATAGGTTATAATTTGGTTGCAGTTACACCACAGATAGCTTACGTTTCCTTCTATAGTAAAAAAAAATTGCCTTAAAAGGAATGACTTTTGGAATGATACTGATGTGTAAGGTTTCCGGAAAGGCGTCCGGGTGGACCACTCCTTTCATGAGTCGAATCGACCAATTAGGAAATGGCTCCGTCTGTGCATCACCAAGCGATTCCAACCGGGATTGCAAAGCAATAGCGAACGGAATCGCGAAGCGATGCCATGGGGTATTGGCCAGCGCAGCAAGCAGGGATAGCCTACAACTTGGAATCACGAAGTGACTACGCGGGGAGTTAGCGAGCAGGGGTGCGGAGCCCCCCTATAGTTTAAAATAACTGTAACTGCTCATTCCAATTATGCATGTTTGGGGGCGCCGCACCTCACTCCCCCCCACAAAGAGAACTTATAAATTTTTATCCACAACACTCGTGTTGCATATCTTTAGAAAGGTCTGAAACTGCCTTTTCCTATTATGGATGTCTTGTGTGTACCCCTCCGCTCAGCCCCCCAGGGGCACATTTTTAATTTCTTTACGACACCGGTCGTGTGACACATCATTTGAAAGGTCTGCAACTGCTTATTCATATTATGGATGTCTTGTGTGTTACCCCCCACTCTGCCCCCCCAAGGGAGGCACATTTTTAATTTCTTTAGAATACCAGCTGTGTGACACATCATTTGAAAGGTCTGCAACTGCTTATTCATATTATGGATGTCTTGTGTGTCATCCCCCACTCTGCCCCCCCCAGGGGGGGCACATTTTTAGTTTCTTTACAACCCCAGTCGTGTGACACATCATTTTGTTGTAGCGTATATAGGGTTCTTTCGATCTTATGGTTAGACAACTTCAAACTCTTGCTTATAGAAAAGTAGAAAATAATTTAGTTACAGAACTTCAGAACAACAGAGTCTTCGAAACTCACAAATATTACAAGATATTCCAAAATAACTGTTTAAATCTATCGAACAAGTACAAATATAGGTCGCAGAGACTCTTTATACAATGTCTCAACACTATATCACATTCAAAACAACGTAGATAAAACTCAATACATCAAGCAAACTTGCTTAAACCTAGAAGTTCACTCTATGACTGACTGGTAAATAATAACAACAGCTCGCATCGCTTCTCTTCTTATATAGGTTCGGAGCATGTGCTAGAAATTTCTAGATCCTACTCGAAAAAATCCACGGAACAACAAACAATGTATCAGTATATCTAAGGGGGGTTACCAGAGAGGAAAGGGTTACCATCGCCAACAATCGCCAAGTTTGTCGCCAACTTGGCGATATATCGCCAAATTTGGCGACCAAAATTAGTCGCCAAAAGTGACGCCAACTTGGCGATATCTTCATTATTTCGCCAATCTGCCGTAGACATACACTGAAAATAATGGACAAGTTTGCTTGATAACAGAGACAATGTAACAAAAACTAATATTAGTAAAGAAATGGAGCGTAATAAGATTATTTACATTATTTTACAGTACAAACACTAACTATTTACAAAATTCGTAACACTACCCCCTCCTCAAAGACTGCACGTCCCGGGCAGTGCAATCCCTGAGTTAGGGGAAAACACTTAAAATAAATAAACAAACAAATAAATAAATAAATAATAATAACAATAATAATAAAATTTACATAAATAAGAACTAATTACTATTTACATATTTACAAAAAGTGACTTTCATGACCATGGTCTAAAATTCTAGTTTTGAATTTCTAATCACTTTGGCCAAAATAAGGGGCTAGCCGGTTATAGTGTACGACCTTGGGTTTGGCGTGTGGCGATTTTCGTATGCGTACGACGACGTCATTCAGCCTGTTGACGACTATGTAAGGACCGTCCCAGTTTCTTTGTAATTTTGGCGACAGTCCCTTACGACGTATCGGATTCCACAACCAAACTTTGTCACCTTCGTTGAACTCATGTCCTGTTGCCTTTGTGTCGTACCGTGTCTTCATCTTTTCCGTTGCCAGTCCGATTCGGTTCCTCGCTAGACGATGAATCTCCTCAATCCGCGCCTGGAGTTTATCGACATATTCCTCAGGCGATGAAGGAGCATCAGGAGGACGGCCAAACAAAAGATCAGCAGGCAGACGAAGATCACGACCAAAGAGCATTTGAGAAGGGGAGTAACTAGTGGCCTCATGAGTGGCACTCCTGTAGGCAAGCAGGAAAAGAGGCAATTTCTTGTCCCAGTCCTGTTGGTCTCTAGACACCAGGAGAGAGAGGCTATTTAGGATGGTACGATTGAAACGCTCCACCATGCCGTCCGATTGAGGATGTAGGGGTGTAGTTCGAGTTTTGTCCATGCCGAGTAGTCCACACATTTCCTTAAACACAGTCGAATCGAAGTTTCTTCCTTGATCGGAATGGATTTGAAGAGGAACTCCATATCTGGAAACCCAGTGTTGAACTAGTATGTCTGCTACTGTTACCGCCTCTTGATTAGGAATGGCATAGGCTTCAGGCCACTTAGTGAAGTAGTCCATGACAACGAGGATGTACTTATTGCCATCAGATGTTCTAGGAAGTGGACCCAGGATGTCTAGGGCAATTCGTTCGAAAGGAGCTCCTACATTATAACGTTGCAATCGTCCACGGGTGCGCCTCTTAGGACCTTTACGTGCTACACAGGTGTCACAAGCTCGACACCACTTCTCCACGTCACTGCGAACATTATTCCAGTAGAAACGCTCTCGAACCTTTTGCAGGGTCTTCATTACACCAAAATGACCTCCTGTGGGACTACCATGCAGTTCTTGAAGGACCATAGAAATTCTAGACTTAGGGAGTAGTAGTTGCCATCTACATGTCTTTCCATCGTCAGACTCCCATTTTCGGTACAAGATGCCGTTCTTCAAGTGTAAGGAATCCCAGAGAGCCCAATAACGTTTAGTCGTAGGATGGTAATGGGCCATGTCTTGCCAGCTGGGCTTCCTGTTGGACTCCTCTTTCAGCTCTAGAATTGGCTTAATTTCAGGATCAGCAAGTTGATCTTTACGCAGGCTCTCGTCACTCCACGGATCTTGCGATGATGTAGACCCAGTTGTAACTTGTCTTACTATAGGACCTTTGACATTAAATTTCTTCTCAGCCCGGTCGCAGTATCTACAATTCTCTGAGCAGGGTCTTCTTGAGAGAGCATCTGCATTTCCATGTGATGAGCCTTTTCGATGGCGTATCTCCATATCGTACTCTTGAAGCTTTTGTATCCACCTGGCTATCTGGCCTTCAGGGTTCTTAAAATTCAATAGCCAAGTTAGAGAAGCATGATCAGCTCGGATCAGGAACTTTCGACCGTAAAGATAGTGATGAAAGTGGTCTATGGCTTTCACTACAGCAAGAAGCTCTTTTCTTGTTACGCAGTAGTTTCGCTCGGCCTTTGACAAGCACTTGCTGAAATAGGCGATAACACGCTCCTGGCCGTCGATTTCCTGGGACAGTACAGCGCCAATGCTTTCGTTGCTTGCATCCGTATCAAGTATAAACTGTTTATCGATTTGAGGATACGACAGAATTGGAGTGGATGTCAAGGCCTCCTTAAGCTTTTCGAAAGCAGCGTCACATTCCTGTGTCCACATAAATTTTTGATTGGCTTCTGTTAATTTATGAAGTGGTCTTGCAATCATCGAGAAGCCTTTGACGAATTTTCTGTAATAGGTGCATAATCCTAGAAAACTTCGAAGCTGGTGAACATCTGCTGGACGATTCCAATTTTTCACGGCCGATATCTTCTCCGGATCAGTCCTAACTCCTTCCGCCGAAATGATGTGTCCAAGGTAGGCGACTTCATTACGAAACAAACTGCACTTCGAAGGGCTTAACTTCAAATTAGCTTCCTTTAATTTTTGTAGCACCCGCCTGAGGTTGTTCAGATGTTCATCAAAAGATTTTCCTATGATTATGATATCGTCTAAATAAACAAGACATGCCTCATATGACAGTCCCCGAAGAACCGTTTCCATAAGGCGTTCAAAAGTTGCAGGTGCGTTACATAGACCAAAAGGCATTACCTTGAACTGCCATAATCCTTGTCCCGTTGTAAAGGCAGTCTTCTCGCGGTCGTCGGGATGGATCTCTACCTGCCAGTAACCACTCTTCAAGTCTAAAGTCGAGAACCAAGTGTTGCCCGCAAGTGTGTCAAGAGTGTCGTCAATCCTTGGCAGAGGGTAACTATCCTTTTTGGTGACGTCATTCAGTCGGCGGTAGTCTACACAAAATCGTGTAGAACCATCCTTCTTTCTTACTAATACAATGGGAGACGCCCATGGACTTGTTGATGGTTCGATGACGTCATTTTCTTCCATATCTTTAATTAAATTCTGCACCTCTTCTTGCTTGGCAAAAGGTAATCGTCTAGGGTGTTGTTTAATAGGAGAGTGATCTCCCGTGTCAATTCGGTGTTGTGCCATTTTAGTTCGTCCAAAGTCTTCAGATGTTTGGGAAAATAAACTTTGGAATTCTCTAATTAAATTTTCCGCAGCTTCCAACTGTTTTGGATTTAAGTCTGTATTTTGTAACAAATCCTTGACTAAATTATCTGAAGATTTCTCAGAGTGACTGGAATTTTGACTTATGCACGTCACAGGAGCACATGACGCTATCACCTCTCCTTTCTTGATAGTCCTCGTCTTATCACTGATGTTAGCAATTCTGACTGGAATGGTCTTTTTCGAGAGGTCTACCACAGAAGAAGCCACCAATACTCCTGCTTGTGTACTATTGTCTTCTGGATAATCTATATGGCCAAATCGATAATTAGTTTTATTTTTTAATTACAGCAGGAACTAACCATTCTGTTCTTGGATCTAGATGGATGTCTTCTTTGGCTGTTACTATTTGTTTACATTCAATTTCGTTATTTAATCCAAAAAGACTTATTTCTTCAAATTTAGAGAGCATTTTATTATTTTTGAAATCAAGTTTGAAGCCAAATTTCTTCAGAAAATCTAGTCCGATTAAGCAAGGATCTGTTATGTCAGCCACATATGCCGTATGGTAATATTTCGTTCCTCCAAAGTTGATAGTTAAATTTGCCTTTCCATATATGCCTATTTTGTCGCCGGTCACAGTTTGCAGGGTAACGCATGGAGGATTCCATATGAGTTTACATTTCAATTTTCGAGCCAAATCTTCTCTTATTATTGTAACATTGGCTCCTGTATCGACAATCATACGGCACTGAATTCCATTAATAAAGCCTATCACATATAATTCATTATCGCCGCCACTCATTTTCGATATTTGAAGGATCTTCAGGTGGGGCTTTTTATTCTCTGGTCTTGAATTCATCTCACGTTCGTGGACTTTGGGGCAGTTTCTTCGGAGATGTCCTGTATCACCGCATCCCCAGCACCTGAGATTCTGTCTTCTTGAGCTTGTTCTTCCATATTTTAAAGCTTCCAGCTCTTGATTTATTTTCCTAATTTCTTTCAAGACGTCGCTCTCAGTGTCTGAGCTTTTG
Source organism: Maratus speculifer (assembly GCA_964019185.1). NCBI lineage: Eukaryota > Metazoa > Arthropoda > Arachnida > Araneae > Salticidae > Maratus > Maratus speculifer. The sequence goes on along the minus strand of OZ025296.1, from coordinate 99,088,861 downwards.
TTCACCGTTGACCCTCGGACCGAATGACGATCTCTTCGGCTGGCTTGTGTAGCTGCTTCCAACTTTAAGGCATATAGTAATGCAGCTTTTAAATCCTGTACATCTGCCATTCGTACCGCTCTCTGCACTTCTGGATCTTTTATTCCGTCTACGAAATATTGCAGTGAGAGCATTTCCCGTACATTTGTTGGACAGTCGATGAAGGCTAAATTTGCAAGCCGTTCAATTTCCGAGGCAAACTCTTGAAGGGTTTCACTCGATTTTTGATGGCGGCTCTTCATTTGTATTCTCGTATAATCCTTGAAGAATTTTTCGCCGAATCTCATTTCAAGTGCACAACTTAGAGTCTCAAAATTGAGTTGCGTCATATCGGGCAATGTCTGCAGCACGTCGGCGGCTTCTCCTCTTAAAGATGCTGCCAGTTGACAAGCTTTCACCTCGTCACTCCATTTGTTCGCTTCAGCTACAATGGTGAATTGGGTCTTGTAAACTTGCCAGGAACTCTTTCCATCGTATGTCGACAGCTTAATGTGCACAGGAGAAGCAGGCGGATTCCTAAATTCTTCATAATTACCACTAGACGCTGAAAGTTTCTTCTCAAGATCTTGTACTTTTTTATTTAGCTTTTCATCTACTTCACCTAGTATTTTCTCTTCAACATTACTGATTTTCTCTTCAACGTTACTGATTTTCTCTTCACAGTTACAAACTTCATTCTGAATTTTCTCTTCTACTTCCGCCATTTTCTCTTCTACCGAGCCTATTCTTCTCTCTACCGATGAGAACTTTTCTTCTAAAGTTTTCTTCATTTCTTCTTGGCCTTTATTAATCTTTTCAGTCACATCTTCTTGGCATTTGTCAATTTTATTTGTCAACTGTTCCATTCTTTCTTCGTTTTTATTCATTTTTTTCTCCAACTCTTCTTGGCCTTTATTCATCTTTTCCGCCAACTCTTCTTGGCCTTTATTCATCTTTTCCGCCAACTCTTCTTGGCCTTTATTCATTTTTTCTGCCAACTCTTCTTGGCCTTTATCAATTTTATTTGTCAACTGTTCCATTCTTTCTTCGTTTTTATTCATTTTTTCCGCCAACTCTTCTTGGCCTTTATTCATCTTTACCGCCAACTCTTCTTGGCCTTTCGTCAATTCTGCCTTTATTCCATTAATAGCTTCTAACAGTTCTTTCAGTTGACCGTCCATTGTTCTTGTTTTCGCCATAAGATCCCGACTCCTGACACCAAATGTTGTAGCGTATATAGGGTTCTTTCGATCTTATGGTTAGACAACTTCAAACTCTTGCTTATAGAAAAGTAGAAAATAATTTAGTTACAGAACTTCAGAACAACAGAGTCTTCGAAACTCACAAATATTACAAGATATTCCAAAATAACTGTTTAAATCTATCGAACAAGTACAAATATAGGTCGCAGAGACTCTTTATACAATGTCTCAACACTATATCACATTCAAAACAACGTAGATAAAACTCAATACATCAAGCAAACTTGCTTAAACCTAGAAGTTCACTCTATGACTGACTGGTAAATAATAACAACAGCTCGCATCGCTTCTCTTCTTATATAGGTTCGGAGCATGTGCTAGAAATTTCTAGATCCTACTCGAAAAAATCCACGGAACAACAAACAATGTATCAGTATATCTAAGGGGGGTTACCAGAGAGGAAAGGGTTACCATCGCCAACAATCGCCAAGTTTGTCGCCAACTTGGCGATATATCGCCAAATTTGGCGACCAAAATTAGTCGCCAAAAGTGACGCCAACTTGGCGATATCTTCATTATTTCGCCAATCTGCCGTAGACATACACTGAAAATAATGGACAAGTTTGCTTGATAACAGAGACAATGTAACAAAAACTAATATTAGTAAAGAAATGGAGCGTAATAAGATTATTTACATTATTTTACAGTACAAACACTAACTATTTACAAAATTCGTAACAATTTGAAAGGTCTGTAACTGCATTTTCATACTATGGATGTCTTGTGTGTCACCCCCACTCTGCCCCCCCAAGGGGGGCACATTTTTAATTTCTATACAACTTCAGCTGTGTGACACATCATTTGAAAGGTCTGCAACTGCTTATTCATATTATGGATGTCTTGTGTGTCCCCCCCTCTGCCCCCCAGGGGGGGGCACATTTTTAATTTCTTTACAACACTAGTCGTGTGACACATCATTTGAAATATCTGCAACTGCTTATTCATATTATGGATGTTTTGTGTGTCACCCTTCACTCTGCCCCCCCCAAGGGGCGGCACATTTTTAATTTCTTTACAACGCCAGCTGTGTGACACATCATTTGAAAGGCCTGCAACTGCTTATTCCTATTATGGATGTTTTGTGTGTCACCCCCCCACTCTGCCCCTCCAGGGGGGGGCACATTTTTAATTTCTTTACAACACCAGTCGTGTGACACATCATTTGAAAGGTCTGTAACTGCCTTTTCATGTTATGGATGTCTCGTGTGTCACCCTTCACTCTGCCCCCCAAGGGGGGCACATTTTTAATTTCTTTACAACACCAGCTGTGTGACACATCATTTCAAAGGTCAGCAACTGCTTATTCCTATGATGGATGTTTTGTGTGTCCCCCCCCTCTGCCCCTCCAGGGGGGGGCACATTTTTAATTTCTTTGCAACACCAGTCGTGTGACGTATCATTTGAAAGGTCTGCAACTGCTTATTCATACCATGGGGTATTGGCGAGCGCAGCAAGCAGGGGTAGCCTACAACTTGGAATCGGGAAGCGATTACGCGGGGAGTTGGCGGCGTAGCGATCAAGGGGGCGAAACTCCCCTAGTAGGTTATATTAAAATTAAAGTTAGGTCAGGGTTGCGTTACAGTTAATTTATGATTACGCCACTGTTAATGTCAACTTGGAATCGCGAAACGATTTCGCGAGGGGTTAGCGAGCGTAGCGAGCAGGGGGGAAGAGCCCCCCTATAGTTTAAAAGAACTGTAACTGCTCATTCCAATTATGCATGTTTGGGGCGCCGCACCCCACTTTGCCCTCCCCCCCACAAAGGGGAACTTTTTAAATTTTTATCCACAGCACTCGTGTTGCATACCTTTAGAAAGGTCTGAAACTGCCTTTTACTATTATGGATGTCTCGTGTGTCCCCCTCTGCTCTGCCCCCCAGGGGGGGCATATTTTTAATTTCTTTACAACACCAGTCGTGTGACACATCATTTGAAAGGTATGCAACTGCTTATTCATATTATGGATGTCTTGAGTGTCATTTATTTTTGCATGCTTTATTGATTAAAATGAAGAAAAAACAATAAAATATCACTTTATATAAAATAACATGTAAAAGAAAAAGGTACTATTTAAAAGTATTTTATAATAGCTTTTTGTACACGACAGCATTTAGCAGTAATAAAGTCTTGATGCACTTGCCTCGAACGGGAGGAGGGGTGGTAGAGCATAGATAGAATTTCTTATCATCAAAACAAGTTGATTACTTTCTTTTTCTTTCAGTAAATATAGTAAACTCTAAATAAATTTAGCAAACACAAGCTTCCTTTCAAATGTACCTCACATATGGTTTCTCGACCGTGATTATAAATTTATACACACATTAAAAAATATTGTCAAAATTTGGGGAATTCTATATTTTAGAATGAAATAATTTTATAATAATTTAGTGATTTTGATATCTTTGTTTTTTCATTAAAATAATTAACAAACTAAAAAATATAGCATACTTTTTGAACGAAAGACCATTTTACAAAAATGATATCGATAACAAAAGACATACCCCTTCCCCTCTAACGAAATCTTACGATATCATGCGCAAGTTCCCCCTCCCCCCTAAGATGACAATGTTATATATGCACAGCCCCTAAGACTTTTAAAAGGGGCTATGTACAAAAACGTTTCCTTCATTTGAAATTTCGCCACTTTACAACAAATACAATGTTTGCAGAGTTAATTATTATTCTAAAATAGAATAAGTAAGAGAATTGTTATCATTAAAACAAAAGGTACAAAATATATTTAGCATTCCTAATAGAAACCTTTATCCTTATATTAATCATAAAATAAAATTATGAACCAGGTTCATTGGTTAAGTATAAAGGGGGGGTGACACGTGGGAGGGTCTTATTTAGATTAAAGGATTTCCTTGCAGAATTATCCGATTTGTTTCAATTTTTTATGTAGATTCATTCTGATAAGATTCTTCCCTATTTAGTTTTAGGGGTTCATTAGCTACGTATAAAGGGTGGAACTATGGCTGCTCTTTTAATTAGATAAAAGGGTTTTTCATGCAGAATCATCCGGTCTGCTTCAAATTTTGATATAGCTTCAATCTGATAGGACTGTTCCCAGGTTAATTTTGTGGGTTCATTAAGTATAAAAGAAAAAAAGGGAGAAGTATTTAGATAAATGTGGTTTTCATGCAGAATTATTCGATTAGCTTTAAAATTTGTATATAGGTTCGTTCTCGTAATACGCTTTCCTGATTAGCTTTAGGGACTTATGGGTTACATATAAAGGGAGGAAGGGCGTAGACTAGTACACCCTTAATTTCATATAAATGTTTTTTTTACGCAGAATTATCCACTTCGCTTTATACTTGTTATACCAGTTTATTCTGATAAGGCGCTTCCTTCATTAGATCTGGAGGTTCATTAGTTAAGCATAAAGGATAGAAATGGGAAGCTAATCTCCCTCTCCTCTTAATTTATCTACAGTGGCGTAGCAAGAATGAGTGACACCCGGGGCGGATGTAAATGGTGTCATCCCCCCCCCACCCCCATTCCATCCGTCATATTTTTTCAATCACAATTCTGTGTTATTACAACAAATGATCATAAAAAACCACATTAAAAAAACCACAGGAGCGGCTCATCACTCGACCCATAATTTGCTTAAATCAATGCGGTGTCTATATGTAGAAGATAATTCTTTCTTTAAAAGTTTGCTTTCGCTACCCATTTGTTACATAGATTGATTTTTGTTCTTGGGTGCATATCTTATTTAGAAAAAGTTTCACATTCTCAAAGGAAAGAAAATTAATTCTATTGCGTCGTGCGCTAGAATTTTCATTTTATTTCAGAAATTGTTTTCAAAATCTTATAAGATTAAATATATATATATATACACTCAGGAACATTGAAAATAGCGACCCAAGAAGAAAGCTATGTACAATTACGAAACTTTGCAAATAAGTACAGCGTAATGTGATATGCAAATGATGCAATTTTTGTGCCAATACGCATGCTCATACACGCCGAGATGGCGCTACAATCAGGAAGAAGGTGCTATATAAGCCAGCGCAAAATCGAAGATTCATAAACGCGACGATTACCTACTGATTGAAGGAAGACTTTGGTAAGCGAAACATGCCAGGTAAACGTGCTAGAAGACATTTTTCACAGTTAAGCGAGTGTGAGAGAGGCCTGATCATCGGAATGAAAACTGCAGGCTGGTCGACGCGCCGTGTTGCTGGCCAGGTGGATCGTTCGGAGTGTGCCGTTAGAAAATGTTGGGAGCAGTGGACACGAGAAGGTACCCACGTGCGGAGAATCGGGTCTGGAGCGACCAGAAAGACCACGAGAAGAGAGGATCGAAGGATCGTGCGGCAAGCACTCGTGGACCCCACAGTGACTCGTTCAACGATTCGAGCAGACGTAGGCGTAGCAATTGTTCCCCAAACAATTTCCAGACACCTTGCAGAAGCAGGTCTAAAATCCAAGCGCCCTTTTCGTGCACTCCCTTTAACACCGGAACATCGGCGACTGCGTCTACAGTGGTGCCAAGCCAGATCAACGTGGAATGTCACAGATTGGCAAAAGGTTGTGTTTAGTGATGAATCCCGGTTTGTTTTGGGGACAGATGACAACCGTGTACGGGTGTGGAGGCGCCCTGGTGAGCGGTACAATTCCTCCCACACTGTTCCACGTCACACTGCCCGCACAGCTGGGGTAATGGTTTGGGGGGCCATAGCCTATGATAGCCGGTCCACTCTAATTGTGATTCATGGAAACTTAACGGGCCAACGTTATGTTGATGAGGTGCTTCGACCCCATGTAGGACCTTTCCTAAATGATCTCCCAGGGGCGATTTTCCAACAAGATAATGCTCGTCCGCATACAGCAAGAGTTGCTCAAGACTTCCTACGTCAATTTCAGACTCTTCCATGGCCGGCCCGCTCTCCCGACTTGTCCCCTATAGAGCATGTGTGGGATCAGCTAAAACGTCAGATGCCATCGTGTCATTCGGTGCATGATTTGGTGTTGGCTGTGCAAGATTTATGGACCCATCTGCCTCAGGACAACATCAGGTGTCTAATCAACTCTATGCCGGACCGTGTGGCGGCATGTATTGCAGCTGGAGGTGGTCCAACGCGCTATTGAAGTTGCCCTGTATTTGCGTCGTTGCACACCCTGTATTTGTTTAATTGTCTTTATTTTGAGATCAAGTCAATCTCTCATCCGTATCATTATGTGTATTAAATTTCATTTCAATCCGATGCTTTCTTCTTGGGTCGCTATTTTCAATGTTCCTGAGTGTATATATATTCGCCAAAAAAGATTGGGTGTCACCCCTTAGAGGGTGACACCCGGGATGGACCGCCCCCACCGCCCCCGCTTGCTACGCCACTCTTTATCTAAATGGCATTTTTATGCAGAATTATTCGATTTACTGGTATACATGTTTATTCTCATAAGGAGTTTCCCTGATTAGTTTTTGAGATTCATTAGTTAAGTTTAAAAGAGCGAAACGGGGCTGGGGATTTTAATCACCTTTCAATTTAATTAAATGGATATTTCATGCAGAATTATTCTTTTAAATAAAAGCAGACTCTACAATTACTCTGAATAGCCTTGAGCTTGTTTATTTGGTTTACTATTTTATTATACTGTACTTTTCCAGTTTGTTACCAATTATAGTCTCCTCTCCTCTCCCCTCCCCTCTCTCCATCCCTAAAAGTTCCTGTTTTCTTGATTATAGTCCTATTCCAATGGAACCTTTTTTGGCGTTCTTCCCATATAATTTGCTTACCAACTAAACATTGATTTTATATATACTACTATTGGTAAGCGCCATTTATGGTCATTAATAAAAAATTTTGGCTTTTTTCCATTTCAAACCTTTCATTCTTTGTTTAAAGTCACGAGAATTAGGCTTTTCGTTAATTAAGCTGTACTTCTCAAGTTTGTCAAGGTGTTTGTGTAAGCTATATTTTAAAATTTGCAGTCGTTTACAACCAAACGTACTGAGTTATAATATTATGAATTTTATAAAATTTAGGAGCTTATCTACATTAAAGAATTCCACGTGTTTTATTTGTATTTGTCAAGGATATACGCTTGAAAATGCATGCTAAAATACTTTTAAATTTATTTCTTCAAAGAATATATTCAGCAATTTAAAAACAATGATCCACGAGAATTTTGTGCTATTATTTTATTTATATATGTGTATGCAGGAAAAATAATACACTTGTTATTGTTACAATAAGGTATCAAGCTTTAGAAATATCATAAAACTAAATAAATATAAAAGTCTTTGCAGAATCAGTAAATGGAAACAGAGGCGTGTGTAGAGAAAACTGCGCCGGGAAAAATCTCAACTTGGCGCCTCTCCCCCCAAACTTTTTCTTCGGACAAACTGAAAAAAAAATGACACTGGTAGTATAAATTTTGTGCTCCCTAAATTTCTGTGCGCGGAGCGCCGCCCCCTCCCCCCCCTTTCGCACGGCGCTGATTTGAAATGAATTAGAAGAGAATATTATATTACATTAAATTTAAGTCAATAATTGGAAGTAAGAGATAAAAAAAAATAAAGTTCGGTGAAGGAATAATTCCACATTTGTATTCCACAAATTTTAATCAGCAACTTTGTGTTGATAAACAAGAGTCCATAATACTTTTAAGACAGTAAAATTGTTTGATTTTGTTTTAATCGAAAAATATTATATTTCATGTATCGCAACAATATATACAGTCGAGTCTCTCTACATCGAAACTCCATACATTGAATCTCTCTATATAACGAATTTTTGGTAGGAACGGTCCCCTTTTCGCATGATTACATTAAAAACACTCTCTATATAGCGAAATATCTATCTTCTTATAACGAATTTTTTCATAAATTGGTCATAAGAAACAGTTTTAAAAAGCTTCGAAATCATATGGAATCAATTTTCCATCACTTAATTTTGATTTATCGTCAGTGCTGAGGTTTTTTTTTTTTTTGGTATATTACTTCTCTCCTTGTTCTTTAAATCCAACGAATTCATCTCAACTCCCACACACCTTTCCACATCTTTCTCAAAACAGTGTCAATTGGATTGATACAAATGTAAGAGAGGAATCAATGAGAGGCACATAAGAGAGGCCATCAAATGGAGGAAAATGTTAACTACAATTTTTCAGTCCTTGGTAAAATTTGAGTATATTTTTGAGAGCGTAACAATTTTAAAATTAAAAAAAAAAATTACAGATTTCTTCGTCTGAAATTAATGCAAGTCTTCCTTATTTGATTAAGCTTTCAAATAAATGTCTGTTCTCTTTTTTGAAACAGCTTAAATAATTAAGAAATAAAATGTTAGCTTAATATTTACTTTTAAACACTTCAAATTCTTAATTCAAAAGATCAAAAATAATATTTGTTCAAATTTCACACATTAAATACGATTTTTAACATCATTCTCTATACATCGAATTTCTCTATATAGAGAATTTTTTACTGGAACGGGGGATTTCGTTATATAGAGGCTCGACTGTATTTTATTTATTTTATTATTACTATTAAAAAATAAAACAATTTCAGTAAATTTTGCTAGTTACATGATTAAAATTAAATTGTAGGAATACTAAATCGACTGCTATAATAACGTAAATGATGTTCCTGATAACTTTAATTTCATTTCGGGTCGAAAGAAAACCGTTCTCGAAACTAAGTTAGTTTCGAGAACGGAGCAGAATAAGCCTCATGGGTTATGCTGCCGAAGGCAGTAGGAACACCAATTCCAGGTACGTTTAATTTTGATCTTCGATCGGAAAAATTACATAAGACAAAATAAGTAATACAAAATATAAGTTGTGAGATTAGCATCGATAATTTATAGAGATTAAAAAAAGGGATATGCGCAAACGCAATAACAACCCATTACTATAGTAACCTCCAACGGCATTAAATATCTATATATACGTCTAAAAAAAAGCCTTAAATGTTTAACTATGGGAACTACCTTTTCCCAATGCCAATAGTGGGCTCTAAATAGACTTTATTTATAGCCTAAAAAATTTCGTCAAATTGTGCATTTTTAAAAAGAATGACGTTTAGGTTTAGAGGAAGTAAAATCTGTTAAGTTGGAGGGAATAAAACTAGAAAGCATTGCTGCTCCGGAAGAATCATCACTTCTTTTTTATATTTATTGGGTTTGAATTGTGCATTATGACGTCTTTTTTTTATTATAAATTTTACTCTGAAATAAGGTTTATACTAAGGTAAAGCGCAGACATGCAAAAATATCCTTAAAATACTTTATCTTTAATTTGGTAACAATTTCATCTCGTGATTCGATGACGTGATAGTGTCAGTGATGCCAAAATAGCATGAAAAGCTTTACAGAATAAACGTGATTAAAATAAAAAACAAGTTGGATGTCGATTTTGCTATTGCAGAATTCAGTTTCGCCTCCGATTAGAAAAAAAATCGATAGAGGTTTTTTATATACATTTCATCAGAGCAAATTTTTCGAGAGTCCGAAAAAATAGTTCCGGATAATCGAGGTTACTGATATTAAATAGGCTTCGTCCTATTCTCACTTACTAAGTACATACAAAATTTTAAGTCTCTATCTCCATTTGTTCGTGAGATTGAGGGTTTAAAGACAGACAGACGGACGACAATTTACTTTTCTGAGCTAAGGGGGCTCCGCCCCCTGCTCGCTACGCTCGCCAATCCCCCGCGACATCGCTTCGCGATTCCAAGTTGTACGCTACCCCCGCTTGCTACGCTCGCCAAAACTCCATGGTATGAATAAGCAGTTGCAGATCTTTCAAATGATGTGTCACACGACTGGTGTTGTAAAGAAATTAAAAATGTGCCCCCCCTGGGGGATAGAGGGGGGTGAAATACAAGACATCCACAATATGAATAAGCAGTTGCAGACCTTTCAAATGATGTGTCACACGACTGGTGTTGTAAAGAAATTAAAAATGTGCCCCCTGGGGGGCAGAGGGGGGGGTGACACACAAGACATCCATAATATGAATAAGCAGTTCCGGACCTTTAAAATGATGTGTCACAAGACTGGTGTTGAAAGAAATTAAAAATGTGCCCCCCTGCGGGGGCAGAGTGGGGGGTGACACACAAGACATCCATAATATGAATAAGCAATTGCAGACCTTTCAAATGATGTGTCACAAGACTGGTGTTGAAAGAAATTAAAAATGTGCCCCCCTGCGGGGGCAGAGTGGGGGGTGACACACAAGACATCCATAATATGAATAAGCAATTGCAGACCTTTCAAATGATGTGTCACACGACTGCTGTTGTAAAGAAATTAAAAATGTGCCCCCCTGGGGGAGCAGATTAAGGGGTGACACACAAGACATCCATAATATGAATAAGCAGTTGCAGATCTTTCAAATGATGTGTCACACGACTGATGTTGTAAAGAACTTCAAAATGTGCCCCCCCTGGGAGGCAGAGAGGGGTGACACACAAGACATCCATAATATGAATAAGCAGTTCCGGACCTTTAAAATGATGTGTCACAAGACTGGTGTTGTAAAGAAATTAAAAATGTGCCTCCCCTGGGGGGCAGAGTAGGGGGTGACACACAAGACATCCATAATATGAATAAGCAGTTGCAAATCTTTCAAATGATGTGTCACACGACTGGTGTTGTAAAGAAATTAAAAATGTGCCCCCCCCCCCTCTGTAAGGCAGAGCGGAGAGGGTGACACACAAGACATCCATAATATGAATAAGCAGTTGCAGACCTTTTAAATGATGTGTCACACGACTGGTGTTGTAAAGAAATTAAAAACGTGCCCCCCCTGGGGGGCAGAGTAGGGGATGACACACAAGACATCCATAATATGAATAAGCAGTTGCAGACCGTTCAAATGATGTGTCACATGACTGGTGTTGGAAATAAATTAAAATTGTGCCCCCTGGGGGCAGAGGTGAGGGGGTGACACACAAGACATCCATAATATGAATAGCAGTTGCAGACCTTTCAAATGATATGTCACACGACTGGTGTTGGAAAGAAATTAAAAATGTGCCCCCCCTGGGGGTGAGAGTGGGGGGTGACACACAGGACATCCATAATATGAATAAGAAGTTGTAGACCTTTCAAATGATGTGTCACACGACTGGTGTTGAAAGAAATTTAATATGTGCCCCCCCAGGGGGTCAGAGCTGAGGGGTACACACAAGACATGCATAATAGTAAAAGGCAATTTCAGACCTTTCTAAAGATATGCAACACTTGTGCTGTGGATAAAAATTTATAAAGTTTTTACTATAGAAGGAAATATGTTTTTCAGAATCTCCAGTATCTGAAACGAGTAAATCCGTCAAAATTTTTTTTCAAGAGTCCGAAAAGAATAGTTCCGGATAATCGAGGTTACTGATATTAAATAGGCTTCGTCCTATTCTTATTTATTGAGTACATACAAAATTTTGCAAATACAAATCGTCTAATCGGCTTGTTGGCAAATTGACTTGTCGCCTGATCGGCTTGTTGGCAAATTGACTTGTCGGCTAATCGTTTTGTCGGCCCATTGACCTGTCGGCTAATCGTCTTGTCGGCTAAATGTCCTGTCGGCTAATCGTCTTGTCGGCTAATTGACCTGTCGGCTAATCGTCTTGTAGGCTAAATGTCCTGTCGGCTAAATGTCTTGTCGGCTAATTGACCTGTCGGTTAAATGTCCTGTCGGCTAATCGTCTTGTCGGCTAATTGACCTGTCGGTTATATGTCCTGTCGGCTAATCGTCTTGTCGGCTAATTGACCTGTCGGTTGAATGTAATGTCGTCTAATCGTCTTGTCGGCTAAGTGACCTGTCCGCTAATCGTCTTGTCGGCTAATTGACCTGTCGGCTAAGTGTCCATGTCGACTAATTGTACGTTCGGCCAAATGTCCTGTCGGCTAAATGTACGTTTCGGCCAAATGTTCTGTCGGCTAAATGTACGTTTCGGCCAAATGTCCTGTCGACTAAATGTACGTGTCTGCTAAATGTACTTGTCGGCTAAACGTCCTGTCGACTATTTTCTGTATGCTAATTGTCTTGTCGGTGATTTGGTTGTCGGCTAAATGACATAGACCCTATTTTTATGCTCTTTAATAAATTCTAATATTACATTTAAAATACTTCAATGTTATTCACATATGCGATATCTTACAAATATCTCTTTATGGTTTGATTTGATAAATTCTGCATTAAAATATGAAAACTTTTATTAGTATTCTTTTGTTCGAAATCACCTGAATAAATCGAATTTTATATTTGGTACGTCTCGACGTCATAACTAAACGTCATCATTAAAGTAATCTTTTTCGTTAATGACTTTTATTTTTTTAACCTAAATTCATTAATTTTCTAAACTTAAAATTTTTTAATGGCAACATTTTTCCTTTTGAGTAATTTGGCGAATAGTTTGGCGATTTCTATAAATGGGTGAAATTGGTCGACCTGATAATCAAGTAGCACCTTACGTAATATAAATAAAATAGGTATGTATTTTTGGCACAGATGTCATATACGCACCATGTTGGCGAATTTTGTTTTCTGACGCCAATGTCATATGCGCATCGGAGTATTTAACTGAATCCAGAGTGTTGTTATTTTGCTTGATATGTCAACCCGGATGTTGTTATTTACTTTTTAATAAATAATTTTTTTCTTTTTTTTAAATATATAAATTGTTTTGTTCTATTAAACAAACCTTTTTTTATTTATTGTTATTACCTTTCAAAAAATATATACCGGGTGTCCCAAAAATGACTGATGGATTTTAAAATTCAATAACTTGCAAACGGTGGCAACTATTTAAAAATTTTTTGCAGGAGGGTTATGTACAATGTCAGACTAGCGTCTCTTTCCCGCACTATTCCCTATGAGAACCACGGAAAGAGGAAAAGTCCATTTCAAGTGCAGGTGGAAAGGGTGGAAGAGCAGAGTAACTTGACTTCCTCCGTTCGTAAATCACGTGATATTTGCGTCATCATTGTTTAGTTCAGCTTCAGATTCGGATTTACTGATCTGATTTTGTTGTAATGGTCAACTTCTTAAAATATTGCATAACGTCTTTAGACGACTATTTCAATGTAGAAAACATAATTTATAAGTGTTTAAAAAATGCACATTAAACATTTATTTACATATAAAGGCTAGCCAATAAAATCAGTATCCCATCTTTTTAAATTTTATGTTCTCTTGTATTTTATTTTTGCATTTTTCTGATCAATGTATATAGAGTTGCTCCATTATTTTATTTGTTTGTAGGAAAGGAATGGTTAAATGTTAGTATCGTTCATGTTATAATAAATTTTAAAATATCATATTAAAAATATATGATTGGTAAAATATTACTGCTTACTAACTGTGATTCATTTCATTAAGATCCTAATTAGGTATATGCTTAATAATAAGCATTTATTAAAGTGTTAAAGGCTGATTTTAAAACATGCTTTTAAAGAAAATAAATAATTATTAGCTATTTTTGATTGTAATATTCCAAAAAATTGTTCATTTCACAGATTAATGTGATTTTTCTGAATATAAATAGCTATTTTATTTATTTATTAATGATTTTAATACTAATATTAATCAAATTTTGTGTGCTAGCCAGAGCCTAATTACTAACGGGGCACTCTCTCACCAGAAAAAATTTATAGAAATTTTCGTCTTCTTTAAACGCCCTTTTCATACAAGATTACTGTCATGAATAAGGAAAAATTCTTTATTTCTTTTTCCTGGTGGGAGAGTGCCCCGTTAGTAATCAGGCCCTGGTGCTAGCATACTTTTAAAGGTCTTTGAAATGCTGAAAATACTATGAGTATTTCTACATAGCTTACACCATATGTAAATGAAATTTGGTATAAGAAGTACAATGATTATTATGTTATATGTTTTTTTTTTTTTTCTCGTCCTCCTCTCCCCTTCTGCAGTTTCACTTCAAAATTCAATTGAATACTTTATTTATTTTAAGGTACTAGTTCCTCCTAGTACAGTACCTAAATAAAATCTAATATTAAAAATTATATCACTTGGACTAATAGCTCCTCATTTAAATTAAATTATTTTCAGGTACTCATTTCGCAAAGTTCCGCTGTCTACCCTTCCCACCTGCACTTGAAATGGACTTTCCCTCTTTCCGTGGTTCCCGTAGGGAATAGTGCGGGAAAGAGACGCCAGTCAATGACAGGAGTATTTTTTACCGTAACTTTTGATTTTAGTTCGAATTTCAACCAATAGATGGCACTGACAGCAATTGAAGCCCAGGTCGACGCCGAAACTGACCTCACTCAACACTGATCACCTGGCCTTCAATTGCTATCAGCGCCATCTATTTTTTGAAATTCGAACTAAAATAAAAAGTTACGGTAAAAAACTCCTGACATTATACATAACCCTCCTGCAAAATTTTTTTAAATAGCTGTCACCGTTTGCAAGTCATTGAATTTTAAAATCCATCAGTCATTTTTGGGACACCGGGTATGTAACTGGTATCCCAAAACGAGATTTTCGCCAAATTGGCTTTAGAAAAAAACTAACGCCAATGTGATTCGTATATGACATTTGTGCCGCATTTTAATATAGAAACAGAAAAAATTCGTGCGAAAACAAAAATTAAAGTTCATCAGGTTTGTTTTCAGAGCTATTTATATATTTTGGCATCATACCCTCCCTTTTTGAAGCCAAAATAGCACCAAGCTTTGGCAAACATATTTATATTAATCAGACATTCATAAAATAAGTAATAATTTAATTGACCTAGAATAATTTAACGTACCCTCAAAAAAAAAAAAAGCTGACGCATTCTCACGTCCGAATCATCATGGAGCGCCCGACTCACCGCTCTTGTGTTGCACCAAACCGGATTTCTTACCGGTACGCCCTTACCTTACATCTCAAAGGCTCAAATAAATGTAAAACCATATTTTTACGCTTATCTTTTAATTGTCCTGTAGATTTTTCCATTCATGTCTAATTATTCATAAAATAATAACTGTGAAAAGTATTGGTATGAACGTTTGTACTTAATAATTTTACATATCTTTTTGTCTTGTACAATTAAAAAAAATAATAATATTAATGTCAATCTTTTGTTAAATCAGTCTTTGAAATAAAATATTACGTGATGGAAAAACACGGTTACGTCGCTTTTGCGGTTAAAAACATTTGCTATTCGGTCTTTCGGCGCCATTTTTGATTTATTCGCCAAACACACCACCAGAATAACTTTAATAATAATAAACTTTTCCGCAAATTCTTGTCCTGATTGCCTAAATTTGTTCATTTCATCTTATGGACCTTCAGATAAGCAAGTAAATAAAATTACGAATAAAAGTATCATATTACAGTGGCTAGCATAAATTTAAGAGGGACTAAACTTTTTGCCAGAGGCGGCTTTTAACTTAAATAAATGAGAAATTAATAAATAAAAAAAATATTTCACTTCGCTCGTCAAAATAGATAGTGAATATGATACATGAAAATAACAACAAATAAGTATTTTTTCACGTGATTTATCAAATCTATTTATTTATTTTTATGTTCATTTAAACTTACGTGCAACAATTACAAGAAGAAGTAAATATAATAAGAAATATATAAGAAAAAGACTAAGTTCAGCTGGAAATTTCAGACAAAAATTCGATTTTCTCAGCGACCGACAAACATACAAAGATGAAAAAAAAAACTGTTCTGAGTTTTACCATGAGGATTAAAATAAACCAAAAACGAAGTTAATCCATCCACGGAAACGTTAGCAAGACTTTGTTGAATTTTTTGCTTTCATTTTTTCATTAAAAATTAAATAAAAAACTATTCTAAGCTGCAGTAATTTTTTGAATGCTATCTCTATATTCGTCTCGTCGAGTTCTATCTTTTGAAAAAAATTTCACTGCCGTATCTCAACTGGTTCGCCAGAAATTTTAGAAAGTTGTTTGCACTTTCTATTTCTTAAACATATTATACCAAACGCTACCGCATTTGCTATGATAAATGCATTTTATGATTAAGAACTAATAAATGCTTTTCAATACATATTCTAATTTTCCTCATAAATTAACATTATGCAAGACCTGGACAAAATTATAAACCCAAAGTTAGGATGTTAGGAATTTCTATATTCTGTTTTTATCTAAATAATAAATGTGTTTTGTGAAAAGAAACTAATTCAGCAAAATTATTTTTCACATTGGTATTAATGCAAATGACATTTACTCATATTTTCAATTCTCTCCATGATTTTATTGAGAATCATTTATCGTCTGCCTTTGAATTACTTTTAGAATCATTTTGCTTTCTTTTAATGTATATTGTTTATCTTGTGTCATTACATGTTATTTTTAGAACAGTGAAAACCTACAACTTTTATAATGCCTCGAGGAAATAATTTCTCACAGAGGTACAAGTTGGTAAAATTTTGGCATTTGAAGCTTCTGAAAAAATGCAATGCCAAATTGCTTTGCTAATTAAATATTCACAAGGAGCAGTAAAAAATATTTTAAAGAATCCATCAGTGTATGGAAAGAAAAAAACAGAGTGGTCAATGTCCAAAGATAACAGAAAGAAATTTGAGATTATCTTATGAACAGCATCTAGTACTGGAGCTTCTTCTAGCCGAACTGTAAATACTTTAAAGGTAAATTTAAGCTCTCAAACTATCAGACGAATTCTTCAACGAGCGTTGGATATGAAATGGAAGAATATGAAAGCTAAGCCAAAACTTGAGCCCCATCACATGAAGGCCAGACTTCACTTTGCACAACAGCACATATCATGGAGAAACAGAATGGAGCAGATGAAAATAAGTTTAATTTAGAGGACCCAGATGGCATAAGGTAATACTGGCATATCAAACATGAAGAACGGCATATCTTTAGTCGAAACTTTGGTGGAATATCCATGATGTTGTAGACTGTTTTTTCTCAGAATGGTAAAACTGCTTTGGCTTTTCTTAATGAAAAACTAAACGCAGAAGAATACCAGTTAATGCTGGATGATAATGTTTTGCTATATGGACCGTTGATTGCTGGAGTAGTAAACTGGGTATTTCAGCAAGATAATGCAGTAATACACTCTGCAAAAAGTACAAAAGATTGGCTGGAAAACTAGCATGTAAACATTTTGAATTGGCCAGCTTGTCCCTGATTTAAACCCCAATGAAAATTCTTGGGGTACAATGATTCAAAGTCTATTGCGATGGATGTCAATATCAAAATACATATGATTTAATGATGGCTATACATTCAGCCTGGAACCAATTGTCCATAAAGCAGTTGAAAAAATTTGTTCAATCTATGCCGAGTTGCACATTCAAAGTCATTCAGAAAAATGGCTGTTCAACACATTTTTGAATGTATGCATTAATACGTTGCACCAGGATTCAAAAGTATGTTCACTTCTTAAATTCTATAATTTTATGATTTCAGTTTACACATATACTATATTTATATTAGTATCATCTTTTTTTTAAACAATTATGAAAATGCATGGATGTATTGAAATATATTCATCCCTAAAAACTATTTATTAGTTTATTATCACAAAATGCATTTATTTATATAAAAAATACCAGAGTTTAGACATTCATAACTTTGAGTTTACAATTTTGTCCAGGTCTCATATAATGTCATTTTATAAGAAAAATTAAAATGTGTATTGATGATTGAAATGTATTGATCCATAATGACTCCATTTATAAGTTTTTTTTTTTTAAATCATAAAATGCATTTATTTATATCAAATGTGCCAGAATATAGAAATTCATAACTTTAAGTTTATAATTTTGTCCAGTCTTACATAATTTTTTTTTTAAAGTTCTATATTTTCTTATTTAAATTACTTGCTTAATTTTATTTATGAGTTAAAATAAATTTAGATGTTTATTATGAATATTCATCTTTATTTTATTAATTTAAAGCTAAGTTTATTTATATTACGATTAAAACAAATTAAAAAATTTTTTGAGTTTATTATTTTGTCCAGGAGTGTATATAGAAAGATTAAGCTAAAAATTTGAAACAAAATTTCATTTTTCAATGGCAAAAAAATTACTGTAGAACTTGAAAAAACGCTAAGAATCACACTGAAAAATGTGTTAAAAATAACTAAATATTTAAAAACCGCTGGTGTCAAGATTTACTCTAATAGGGTAAAACATTGTAATAGAAAATATTTCATGAATAATTTTTTTTAAAAAAATTGACATTAAACCCAAAAAATCCTTAAAAATTGTTTAAACTCAAAAATCATAGTGGACAAAATATAGTATATTAGGCTAAAAGTTTGAAATAAAATTCCTTTTACTGCATCAGATATAATACATACAAGTAAAATTTATTGTTATTTCTTATTTTTAATATAATCATTGCACATATATCACACTAATATGAAGAAAAAACAATGCATTATTGAAAATAACAAATATTATAACAAAAAAAAAATCAAAATTATTTTAGACTGCTATATTTAAAACAAAATAAAAAACAACCATTAATAGGACAGTCAACTCTCGTTAATTCAAACCCGTCGGGACCACAAGAAATGTTCAAATTATCCGAAGTTCGAAATGAAAACATGCTTAATATGGTATTATTACAAAGGAATTAATGTTATAGTGTTTTTTAAATTTATTTCCTCTGTGATCATTAGAATATGACTTAATATTAAATTAGAATGCAGAAATACAATAACTAATTAAAAGATTAGAAACAAGCACAATGGAAGAAAATTTTGAAGCGTCACTGATGGACATACGGGAAACTAAGAAAGTGGATATCAAATGCATGTACACTCGTTTGGAACAATTCTCACAAAAATCAAAGAAAGAAAGTTATTCGAATGATATAAAATCCGTAAGGAAGAAGAAAAAAAAAAAAAAAAAAGAAGAAAAATCAGAATTATTGTTAGTTCGAATTAAGCGAAGTCAAAAGAAAATGAGTTCGAATTAATGAATATATTTAATGTTATTCTGCCATTGAAAATTTTGGGACTTCATGTTTAGTTTGAATTAAGCGAGGATTCGAATTATCAGATTTTGAATTAACGAGAGTTGTCTGTATTACAAAATTTAATTTGAAAGAATTGGTTGAAACAAAGCATAAAAAATTAAATAAAAATGATCTAACATAACAAAAATGATCAAACAATATAAAAATTGGAAAATCACAGATTTGCTAAAATACTTTCCCTGAGTGCTATAAGTTGAAATTTCCTTTGAACAATTTTGGCATAACAGACTTAATAAATTACAGTATACTGAAATAAATGACATAAGAAAAAAAAATATATAAAGACATAACATTTTTTAGAAGGATAATTATGTTAGTTTTAAGTAGTAAAATAATTACAAGAAACCAGTTTTAAAAACAGGAAGATTTAATTATTAAAAGGAATGGTCTGATATACAGTTGAACCTTGCTATCCTGACACTCTCAGAATAAGAAAAAAGTGTCGTCATAAGCAGAATTTTGCAGTAAACAGAGGTGGAGAAAAATATGTTTATAAAAAGCTATATTTTTAATTAAAACAATTTTAAATTCACAACTATTCTTGCATTTTTAAGCTATAAAGCTTTATTATTAAACACAAAAACGAAATTGAAAAGAATAAAAATCAGATTTTTGATGACTAATTTTTTTATTGTTACATGAAATACTGTACTGATGAATTAAGGTTTGTGTTACCCTAGATGTGCTTCCTCCAATTTTTTTTCTTTATTATATAATGAATTTTGAACAATATCTGACATTTCAGAAATGGATATTAGATAATCTCTGATCAGCTCAATGCAATGCATTGCTTCACTTGTAATTGGAGCTTGTTTTGTTCTAGCTCCATAACATTTTCGATCCCTGAGTCTAAAGAAATTTCTATATTTTTTCTTTTACAATTTCAGAAATCCTTGCATCCAGCGATGTAGTGACATCCTTTTCAAAATTGATGAACATATGGACATCTCCCGTTTTATCTGTTTCACGATCTAACAATTTTTAAACGATATTGGAAAAGGATTGTTTTCTTCATTACCAAGATCTGATGAGCTTGGATGAAATTAGCATGTTTGAAGCAGTTATGAACTGTCTTAGACTTTCTTGCTACTTTACTGTAAAACAGTTTAAAACACAACGAGTAAATTGTGGATACAAAATGTTAAGCATTTCTTAAGTAAATATGCATTGCACTCTCAGTGTGAAACACAGTAGGTCAGTAACCATTGATTGGGATATAGACAATGCGCAGGAAAAACTCCTTCCTTCTTTAATTCTGTCATTCATAGAGCATGTTTTTTTAAATTCAGATAAACAATTGAATTAAGTTTCTCTTTTATGCCAATGGACATTTTATACACTTTTGTGAAAAGTTTGGCTGAGACATTTCTTATTGCTTAATTTCCCTAAGATGAATTATGAAAAACTGATTATTTTCCTAAACCGTCGGGATATCCAGAATTGAAAATTATTCAACGATGTAAAATCCGGAGTTTATTTATATTGAAATCGTACACAAGAAATCAGGACTTTGAAAAACTGACGTGATAAGCAGAGTAATGTGAAAATTGGGTGGCAGGATAACGAGGTCCAATATATAAATATTGCTTTGTAAACTTTTCTGACTTTGATGTTTATAATCTAACAGCTTATAGCATTTTATTATCATTTATATCAATTATAGCTTATTAGCAATTTTACACATATTTTTAACTGTCTCTTTTTTTTTATATATAAGACATCAGACATAACAAAATCAGGATAGGTTAAGAATATATTATATGAGGTTGATTTATCAAAAAGCATATGTTGTAAATTAAAATATAAAATAAATATATATATATACAGGGTCTCCCTAAACTCATAGTACATATGCTAGGGAGTGATAGAACACATCAAGACGAGTAATAGTAAATAGGAAACCAAGGGTCCCAAACATTTTCCAAAGAAGATAGCCACCATTAAAGTTTAGGGTTCAAAATTTCAAATAAACATAAAAATTGGTTGATTAATTTCGATCTTCACTTAAACTATTCTTTATGTCGGTATTTTCTTGAAAATAAATTATAAATATAGATTTTGAAAAATGACGATAGAGGGCACTTTAGACTTTCAAGTAATGAAAAACTATTTTTTGCCATTATTTTTTACATCTCATTAAATGGTTTCGTAAGCTTAGACTTAAGCTCAAAATCTGAATAGTTGGGAGTGGTTAAGTAGCACAAACTGAACTGTGTTCAGAGGGTTCAAATTTCAAATGATTATAAAAAACAAAAAAATTGGTCAATTCGTTTGCGGATTTCACTAAAACTACTCTTTAAATCAGTGTTTTCTTGAAAAAAAATTTTAAAGATAAATTTCACAAAATGACGATAGAGAGCACCTTAGAATTTGGAGTAGCATACAACTATTTTTAACCGTTATTCTTTTTATCTCATTAAATGCTTTCAAATGCTTAGACTTAAATTTTGAGATCAAATTCTGAATCACTGCGAGTGTTTAAGTAACGCAAAATTGAACTGTGTTCGGGGGGGGGGGGGGGGGGGGGGGGTTAAATTTCAACTCCTGAACACTTCAGTTTGCCTTTCTTAACCCCTCCCAACAATTCAAAATTTGAGTTCAAAATTTAAGTTTCAATCTAAGATTTTGAAAACATTTAATAAGCTTTTGAAGGCATTAAATTAGATACAAAAAATAACGGTTAAAATTAGTTGTTGATTACTCTCAAGTTTAAGGCACCCTCTAACGAAATTTTTTGAAATTTATCTTAATTTTATTTTATCTCAAATTATAGAAGAATATTTTTTATTTTATTACAATTTAAATATGCAAAACAATTTTTTATGTATTTATTTCTAAAACAATAAATATGATCTTAAGAGAGCAAGAAATTATCTAAATGATGATTAAAACTTTAGATGTAATACTAAAAAGGGAAAAAAGAAAAGACTAAATTTACTCTAAATTGGCAGATTTTATTTAAACCATCACAGTGAACTATATATCTTTTAAAATTAAAATTAAAAAGTTCATTAAAATTCTTTATCTATTTCTACTTTATTGATTACTATGTTTACTCTTCATTTTTAATTGATTGTTCCTTATTCAAGGCAAATATTTAATGCTTTCAAATGACAAAAAGAAAAAAATTATTTAAAAGCTAATTTACAAAATTTAAGGCATTAACATAACAATGAATAATATATACTTTTAGTAAGAGCACTTTGATTGTTATCTGAAAGAAATAAGGACCACTTTGTCACTAAAAGTCAAACAGAATGCAAAAGTAAATCACAACCACACACATATTAATAAAGTTTCACACAAAGTATTTTGATCAATTCTATCATCAGTAAAAATAAAAAGTGAGCTAAATTAAAAAAACAAAAATGTAATACAAGTATAATAATTGAATTGGTTACTTCAAAAACTATGCAAGTTCACTTTTTATTTATTTATTTACATTTGTCCTTGAAGTTAGAGACTTGTGCACACAAACATACATGGATTTTTAATGGTCAATAACTAAACAAGAAGATAACATGATCAAACACAATAGTGAACATGACTATGTACCTTAATGAATATAGTCTGCCTCAAAAGTTTAAACACTCTGCAAATCTGATTTAAAATAATTGAAGAAAAAAATATTTTATCCTCATTTACAATAAATACTCGACATTTAACCAAAATAAAATAAGCCATTTTGGGTGGTTAAAATAAAAAAAATATTTATTTTTATTTAATTTTTCTTTTTAAGAAACACACTGAAAAGTTGGCACTTTATGCAATTTTTTTTTAAAGCATGGGATTGGCCATGTGTAATGATGTATGATATCATATTGCACTTTTATTAAAGTAGAAAAAGGTGTAGAAATTATTTCCTCTCGTTTTAAAAATACCAAAATGTAAAGAAAAAAAAACTGTTTTCGAAATTGCAAAGGTTTTAAATTGATTAAAATGAGGTACATATATATCAAGTACTTTTTAGAAATGATAATTTTAAGCAAAAACCAAGATGTGGACGACCATGTATGATGACTGTTCAGACTGATTGGAGAATACGGAGATTGGTATCTAGACAAAATATGTCCCATATGATAAATTATAAATAATCTATGTACAGGTATCCAAAGGCACTGTACATAGATGCATTAAAGAGTGCAATTACATCATACTAAAGAAAACGGCTCACAAACTGTCTCTCAAATTACATCACAAACAGGTAAGAATAAACTGGGTTAACACATGTCCTATGGGGACAAGCAACTTACTGTTTTATTCAGCAATGAGAAAAATCTTAGATGGCCCTGATGGTTGGAACACGTATTGGCATGATTTACAAAAGGAACCAAGGGCATTTTTTAGTAGGTAGCAAGTTGGTAAATCTGTTATGGTTTGGGAGGAATTTGGATTCAATGGCTAGACCTCTCTGGCTTTTCTAAAAGGAAGACAAGATTCAAAAAAGTATCAGGGGATCTGGTTGTTTTTGACATTGTGCATAAACTTTTGAGACAGTTTTTTAACTCTTTTTTATTATATTTTTTACAATTATGTAATTTATTTTTTTCTATTTTTGATAATATTTATTTAAATAATGTTGCAAAATATGCAAATAAAAAAAATTAATTCTACTTTTTCATAATTCTTTGAAAATTGACATTTTAAGCTTGCACTTAAAATTTGAGACAGGACCTTAAACTCAAAGGGTTACAGATTTCGAATACCATAATTTTTGAATATTAGTATTTGCATTATTTCATAGTATAATTTTGCAATTATTACTATTTGGAAATAGTAATAGTAAAAATTCATAATATCACTAGATTTCATAATAATGTTACATACATTTATCGCTAATCTTTAACCTTTAATTACTCAAGTTGGTGTATTCTATACACCATTGGATGTTATAAATTTAGATATGTATGTTACAAATGTATTTTGCTTGAAAACATTGTCAAATATACCTATGTCAAAATTTTTATAACATAGTAATTATATTTGGGTTAACATCACTCAAATTCATAATAATGTTTAACCTTTAATTACTCAAGTTTGTGTATTCTATACACCATTGGATATTATAAATTTAAATATGTATGTTATAAATGTATATTGTTTGAAAACATTGTCACATATGCCCATGTCATAATTTTATAACATAGTAATTATATTTGGACTTATTAAACTTATGCAAACAAAAAATTTCCTGTAAAAAAACCCACCAAGTTCTCTTTAATGTTTCGGCCAAAAAACGTAATGATATCTGAAGTTTGCACAAGTGAAAAGCCAAACATCCCAAATCATTCATTGAAAATGGCTTTCTGCAACTTGACTGTTAATACCTTCTACAGCATTTCCAAATTAATGATTGAAAATTATACATTCATGAATTATTTAAATTATCACGCTTACAGAATCAATAAATTCGCCAAAAAAGATTGGGATGCTCTTGATAAAGCACTGAAACCATTAATTAAAAAGACTCTTCACCTTCCACAAAGAGCGTCAACGGAATATTTGTACGGGGACTCAAAATCTGGGCTTTTTGGCATTCCATTAGCATCCGACGACTGTGATATTGCTCGGGTCGACACAGCTTTTAAGCTACTTACTTCACCGGATTCCCGTGTCCGCGACACTGCTTGGGAGGACCTGGCTAGTGTAACCTCTGTTCGCGCTAGATGCCCCGCCACTCCTGCAATTATGGGAGAATACCTGTCCAATTATGAATTTGATGGTCGTAGTGGCGACATTTCTAGCCTTTGGTCCCTCGCCAGGCGTGCCTCTGGGAATCTCAATGTCCTGTGGAACATGGGTGAAGCACCTAACATTTCCATCACAATTGGCGAAAAAACTATAACAAATCGTAGGTCAATATTTAAAGAACTAAGGTCTTATATTAGATCTAGCTTAGCCTCTGCTCTTGGCAATAAGCCTAGCCAAGGTAAAACGTTATCTGCATTCTCAAAAGACAAGGCCTCCTCTCATTTCAATCGAACCGGGGACTATCTTAGGTTCACGGACTGGAGGTTCATTCATCAGGCTCGGCTATGCTGTGTAAACCTGAACGCTTACAATCCCCGTAAGACTGGGGATGAAAGGCTCTGCAGGGTTTGCAGAGAATGGGATGAAACCCTCCCCCATGTCATAAATAACTGCGAGCCCCAACTCCATCGGGGCACTGCTCGGCATAATAAGATTGTCAAGCGTATCAGGAATGCGGCAAAACTGTGGCACGTCATGGCCGAGAATGAGTTCATCTCTGACTCCGGTCTGAAGCCTGACCTTGTCCTCGCTCGTGGAGACGAGGTTCTTGTTCTAGATGTCTCCTGCCCGTTTGACAACGGCTATCAATCTTTCGTCAGAAAACGAAAAGAAAAAATCGAAAAATATTCGGTCTTAAAACCTTACTTCAAATGCAAGAAGTTCTCTGTAGATGCCATAATTGTTGGCTCCCTCGGGTCTTGGGACCCCAAAAATGACGCTTCGCTTTTGAAACTATGCTCAAAAAAGTATCTTAGGTTGATGAAGCGGCTCATTGTTTCAGAGACTATTCGTTCTTCACGTGACATTTTCGTCCATCATGTAACTGGTGTCCCTCAGACTGACCGTAGGTCCAGGACTCTGAATAACAAAAACTGGAACCCGCCTAACTGTTCATCACCATTACCAAACATACGCCATTTTCCTTCTGAGGACTCACAGAACGAAATTATCACTTTTATTAGGGATCGTAGAGATGATGCGATTCCTGACACTGGCATCTCTCCAGCCATTCAAGGTATTCATAATCCTGACTCCCCCCACAGCGTCACTCTGAATGCAGCTCCTGATAATCACAGTCCTATTACTGAGGTTGAAAACCTAATCATAATCACTGACCTCAATCGCGATAACATCAGTAGTCCTGCTCCCGCTTCTGACGCTAATTACAACTGTTACGACTCTGGGGAACTGTTCAACTCCTCACCTATTAGAGAACTGTGTTTGAGCGCTTCTCCAGTCTCTTCCCCCTCACCATCTGTGCCTTCCTCGACATTACACAACACGTTTGTGAAATATGCGGTGCCCGCCCCAATTTCTTCTAATAACGAACTGTATGTGAGCTCTGCTCCAGTCGTTGAACCTTCCTCTCACTCTCTCAAGCTGGGTGGTCCGCCCTCGGTGAGGTATGCAACTAACACACAGTCCAATCATTGTCTCTCATCTATTAGTAGCGAACTGTGTATGAGCCGTGCTCCAGTCGCCCCCCCTACTTCACAAACTCCTTTATCCGTGGGGTATGCAACTACTTCGTCCATTGACAGCGAACTGTGTTTGAGCCGTGCTCCAGTCGCCCCTCCTTCTTCACAAACTCCTATATCCGTGGGGTATGCAACTACTTCGACCATTGACAGCGAACTGTGTTCGAGCCGTGCTCCAGTCACCCTACCTACTTCTCAAACTACCAGCTCTGTGAGGTATGCAACTTCTGCAGGTGTTGAATCTTCTAGTGCTTCCAATGCTCCGGTATACACATCGTCAAACCTTCCTTGTGCAACTGGTTCTTCTTTTACTCTTGCGCTAAGTCAACCTTACAGCTCCTCGATGTCCTCTTATCACACCCAACTGGCTCCGGACATCTACACAGGCCACCTGCCTGATCATTATTTGTATGCTAGTCAAGCCTTTTCTGCTCCACCAGAAATCGAAAAGGTTCCAGTACTTCCGGTGGAATTGCCTTCGCAACATCTGTTATCCCACAGCCAACCTCAGTTAACAAACTTTATCTTTCCCACTGGCAGACATCCTAACTTACTAACCAGTAACTTTTCGTACAATATTCCTCGTATGGTATCTAACAATTCTTTAGGTCCCTGTAAGCAGGGATTCGCCTCCAATAATAATGTAGTAATTATCTCTGACAATGAAAATATTGCTTCTTCGTCTGCCAGCCTCTCCCGGCCTCTTCCTAGCTTTGGCAATGGTGGTCCCAGTAATGTTCTTAATAATCCTCTCCCACTTTCTTCTTATTCAATTCCCACCACTGCCAATTTAATTGTTAATAGTAATAGAATTAATACTAACCTCTCCGGTAATTCTGGTAATTTAATCTCTAACCCTCCTTCCCGAAGTTCTCTTCGGACTAATATAAATTCTATCTGCAGAATTCCGGAGTGTAATTGTTCTGGAGGCACTAACTCTACTTACAGCGTCACTGGACGCAACTCTGTATGTGTGGATGAATGCGTGACAACGAGTGCTCCTCCTCTAAACTCTATCCCGTCTTCCAGTTTTTTCAAGTAAATGCGGTGAAAGCCAGCGGCCTGGGGTTGGCCTTTGGCAGCCCCGGCTCCCCCTAGCTACTGGCTTGCTTTTTGTTTTTTGTGTATTTTTTGCTTTCCTATAATTGATAGTTTTTTATGTAAATTGTTTCCTTTCCGTCCTTTCCTATCTGAATTTTTTATTTGCAATTTTTTATTAGTTCTGTTCCTAACAGAGTAAAAGAAATTTTCTTTATTCTTTCAGAGATATGATGATGGGCTGTAACTTGCATATTAATGTGACTTTGTGGTTACTAATGCTCTATCTGATCTCTGTTCTTATCAGCTTAATATCTGATACGGGAAGCATTGCTTCCCTTCGATATTAAACTAATTTTTGAACAGAGGCTCGCGGTCCGGAATTTATTCCGCCCGAGCCACGGGTCGACCCGATATCGCACTGCCTTCGGGATTTTTCGGCCCACAAAATAATAAAAAGTAGATTACAGTGTCAGCAATTTTAATCAGTTGATTTGAAACAACAATTAAAATCATGATTTTAATCAAATGATTTTTTTAAGCATAAATTTCCTAAATGATAAATATGACCTAAAAAGAAGATTATCTATCTTCTAAGAAGAATCTAAGATTATTATAATTTGGAAAGTTTCTACAGGTATTTTGACTTAATAGAAAAAAAAATGTTTATAAGCTTGGTTCCTGACTATTGTGAAAATTTAAATAGAATAAGTTTGTTAAAAGCATTGCTTTTATACAAAAATAAAAATTATTTCATTTAAAAATTATATTAAATCAAACATTCTTTGCAGAATTTTCTTCAATTAATCAAATTATTCATTATTTTATATAAAAGCATAGAAAGTAGTATAAGTTTATGTAAGTATAATAATAAAATAGCCAGAATCGTATTTTCTCATACTACTTTTGCAATAATTTTATAACATTCTTTGACAATATCTGTATTTACATTAAACTATATTGATGCTAATATCTTTTTGCTTCATGTTAACGTTTCAGTAGATTTGATCATGGAAGAATATAGAATCTATGGATGCACCGCTATTTTCCTTTAGAAAATTTATCCTTATTCTCCTCTAATCATCTTGAACATTGTGCAAATGTGTCATGGTTTAAAATTTTAGCTAATTTTACTCAAAACCTGAAAACTAAAATGCAAGGAACATGATTATAGAAGATTTATTCTGAGGTGTATATTGATAAACAGGCCACATATAATGGAATTATAATAATCATAGAACTGGCATTTTGCGGCTTTAATAGTTAACTTTAATAAAATTCTCTTCATATAATACAGAAGTTTTAGCAGAATAAAGACTAACAATATAATAACAATAAGAATAACAAGAATACTATATAATAACAATAGCAGAGGTTTTGTGCATTGATGCACTTACGAAATATTTGTATGTCATGCCATTTAACTAATCAAATCAGATGATATGTTGAAAAATATAAATAGATGACTGGCACTGATAAGTAAATGAAAAGTAACCACTAATGTCAAATTCTTGTCAAGCTTGGTGAAATATTTAGCAAAATCTTGCCAAATTTGGTTATATATCATGTCAATTCTCAAATTTGGTGATGAAAAATGTTTTGTTTATTATGACATCATAATGATGCTTTAAGTATTTACAGTCATACTTATAATATGTATGATGCAAATATATATTATATGCATATGTATAATATATAAGATGCATACACATAAAGTTCAGTAATTAGGATGAGCAAAGCGAATCTTTTATTAGTCTACTCAAATTACATTTTGCCGTACACTTTATAAAAAAACTATTCAGTATTTTTACATGAAATTTTTGTAGAGTTGCACAATATTAATTTTTTTTAAGAATAACCTTTAAAAAATTATTTTAATTAATTTATTTTACTTATATTTCCATTACAGATGCATTTTTGGAAATGAAAAATGAAACATGCACATTTTCAGAAGAGAAAATAAATCATGGATTTAGCAATTATGGATAGAATCGTGATTAAATAAATATTCTTTATTCCAACAAAATCATTTACACTTACGCATACTAAAAGAATTATATTATGATTTTTTTTTCTGAAAAGAATTGTAAACAAATAAAATTAATAATAATTGTTAAATTCATTATATAAAGAGTTATTTGAATTCGAATCTTGAAAATTGAACCAAATGAAACATTTATATTATTATTTTGGTATATGTAGAATTATTTTTAAATAGTTTGTCATTTAAAAATAATTTATGGAATGTATTGATTCTATTATAAAAAATGTCAAGAAAATATACACTTACTGGTTGAAAAGAACGCGAATATGATATAGTTTTAAGTCAAAAGGCTAGATATCAGCATAAAAAATTCCAGCACAGATGTCCTATACACATTACATTGACATGATTTTTTCCAACGCAATTTGGTAAAAATCTCCTTTTCAAATACCTGTTACTATGGATATTTTAAAAAAGGAAATAACAAATTTTAAAAAGTTTAATTAATATCTATAGAACCAAACAGTTTATATAATTTTAAAAAATAAAAGAAAATTAAATAAACAATTTATTAAGAAAAGAGTTCCATATCGTATTCTGGTTGGCGCGATTGGCGGAAAAAAATTGAAAATGGTGACACAAATCCATTTTAGCAACGTATCAGATTTCTCAAGATGGCAGAAAAACAGGATTTTTAAATAATTTATAAACATATATTTATTTAATAAATGTTATAATGTCACATGTTAAAAAAATATACAATGTTTATGCAAATATTTTTACATTTTAGATACATCTCTATATATTTGTAAAATTACATTTAGCAATATACGTATATAAATACACGTATACACCTATAAACAAATATTATATACTTATACATGTTTTTATAATTTTATGTACTACTTGGTTATCCCATCAACCAAATTCGCCAAACTATTGACTAAGTTAAACAAATTGATGTAATTTTTATTTTAAATAACGAAAGAACAAATTAATTAATAAGCATTAATAAGAATACAAATAAAACTTCATATTAAAAATCACTTGATGGTGTAATGAACACGTGATACGAGTTTAATGTTATGTGAATGTGATATTTTTTTTATCATCATCATTGGCATTTAATCTTTTAGTTTGGCGGTACCTTTTAGGTCAACTGGATAATCAAGTAGTACCAAATAATATTTTTTTTTAAACATTGTTACTTTCAAATAGTTATCTAATGAAATAATGTTTCCAAACAAAGCATGGCTTTTGCTAGAATCATTAAAATACACTTAATGGTATTGGTGGTGTTAATAAAATACAATTCTATACACGAAGGATATAGGTCCGGGGGGAGGGGGGTGCCTTTGTGGATATCTTTTCAAATGGAACCTAACCCATATTTATGCAAGAAAATCCAAGAATTGAAGAAAACCACAGAAAACTACGAACAATTAGGTTGTTGGGGCATGATT